>OY856409.1:258111557-259346557 GCA_963693085.1 Alisma plantago-aquatica
ATGTTGTTGTCATCATTTCTTTTGAGTGGGAAGAGAAAGTGCATTAATCAAATCTTACACAAGCAAAGCGTAACATGGTTACTAAATAATAATGTAACCAACATTTGATTTCACAAAAATAAGTTGAATTTTGTCTATGATATTTTCAATTCTAGGAACATATCTAAGACCACTAGTACCAACAATGACCATGATAATGAATGCAAGATAGAGTTGTACATATTTCTACCACCTAAAAACCTATTTAAGTCACTATCTATTCATCATTTTCCTTAGCGAAACAGTCTTTTGTATTTGAGGCCTAACATTTTTCGGTATTATCAAGGTTATCTATAAGCATAAAAAAATTATCTACAAATTTGATATTTACTTGAGTGATAACATCATAATCATTAAGAGAACACAATTTTTTTATTTCTCCATATAGTTGATCTTACTAAAAGAGTAGAGATTTGACATTATAGAGAAGAGTTAAGAGAAACAAGCTCATCAATCTTTTTTTCCCTAGCATAATGACCATTAACTTCATCATTTTAAAAGTTAATAATTAAAGCCAATTTCATTTTCCTTTTTTTATTTTCAACCTTTCTGAAGTGTATTCAAAAAGATCAATTAGTTAGCTTTAGAATAAGTTAAAATAATATTCTATCATGATCATAATCATAATTATGATTTTTTTGCTTCTTCTCTCTCTCATGTTTATTGTTTTCATCATGTTTGGCAATGAGGTACTCAACAATGGGAAGGAATCCTCTGTGCCCACCTGAGTCTCTATCTTTGTACCATTACATCTTCACCGTTCACCTCTCAAGCACTTGTGCATGTAGTGGGCAGACGTGCAATAGGCTTATGGAGAGATGCAAAGGGATAGAGATAGGGATAGACTTTGGTGACAGAAGATGTGGTCCCCTCAACAACATAGTGGCAGACTTCTTAATCTTCTAGATTTACACTGGATTAGAAGAGGAATCCCAAGATGCATGCTAAGACTCTCTTTTTTCCTTAGGTTTATTCTTATCCATTTTGAGTTCTGGGCAATCATCTTTCTGTTGTTATTTTATCCCCAAACATGACATCTAGTCGAGGAAAATCTAGAATTATTGTTGTAATGATAAGTGTATTAATTGCCTTTGAAGTGCTTATTTTTCACTACTATTTATCCAATAGATGAAGAGGATGATGATTTTGAAACCATTTATTTTAGGTAAATGTTTTACTATTAACATTATTGTCCTCCTCTTCTTTCTTATCACACTCTTAGAGCTTTATTTGACATGTCTATAAGTTTTTTATATGTTGTTTAATCTACAAAAACTATAGATCCAATGATTCCATGTAAAAGTAATTTACTTTTCATAGTTAGGGATTATCTTTTACTAATTATTTTAGGCCATCAACAATCAAGGTGCACCTAGAGTACATTTCAAAACAATTATCACTTTTTCATGCAAAATAATTCTATTTTATGAGAAAACATATAAATCTTTAAATCTTCTATTTTTTTATTTCTCTGGTAAGTAATAAACAATTTATCAAAATATCATAAGGAAATTCACATGAGGAAACTCCATTAAATTTTCTAGGGAAGAAAAACTATAAAGAATACTAATGGTAATAGCACTAAGAGGATCACACATAACTATACTTACATCTCAATCCTCAAGCTTCATCATTGTAAGCACATATGGATGCATGATCATACTCGAAATATCAAACCAAGTACACTAGAAGAAGAGATTTATACACCACATAAATACATGTAGTTGGAGCCATCAAAGAATGTTAGGTGATAGAGTTTCACTCCAAGATTGAGCTAGCCATGTAAATCCCTCCATTCTTTAATACTCTTGTAAGCTTATTGACGACCAATTTTGATACCAATGGAAAGGTATAGAGCGCGTGAAAAAATATATTGTTCAATTCAAAATATAAAGATGTTAATTACAATTTTCTTAAAAAAAGATGTGTGAGATAACTAAATAAAACAAGCAATCAAGAAAGGGAACCACAAAAGACATAAAAAGTATAGTGGTTCCAGCTTGAAATGTTGTAGCCCACTACCCATTGGTTTCGTATGAGGGCCATGATCCTATAATTTATTAACTTCTCTATACCAATACAAAATACATTCACACAATATTTAGCGAATCATGTCCAACATCCTTTTCCACTCAAGGATATTTGATGTCAATCTCTTATATCTCAATCCTAAAGCTCACTCATTGTAAGTGCATATGAATGGATGATCATATACAAAAGATAAAATCTACTACATTAGAAGAAGAATTGTATATGTTCCTTCACTAGGTATAGTTGTATCAATAAAAGAGAATTCCATAGTATAGGTTCACTCGTTTAAGATTCATCTAGACAAGTAGATATTACCCCATCTTCAAGAGTCGTGGGAGCCCCTTGAATATCTATTCTGATGCAAATTGAAAGCTATAGCGGGGGTGAATAGAGTTAAAACCATTTTATACAATTATAAGCACAAATATATTATTTCCAACTAGATCAAAAGAACATGTGTGCCAAAAATAAGTAAATCAAGCTATATAAAAGGAAACCTCAAAAGACACAAACATGCATGGTTATACCGGCTTGAAATGTCATAGATCCACTAAGTAGTAGTTTCTTAATAGGGCTTCTCAACATGTAATTTATTACCCTTTTTGTATCAATACAAATTATATATACGTTTGTCTTTTGTAGATCAAGGCTGACATCCTTTCTAGATCAATAACAACTTTCACCATATCTTCTTTGGGGGTTGTAAAAGAGCACCCTCATAGAATATTTCCTTCTTTTCTTATCACCTTACTATGCATCGTTCTCACAAAGTCGATTCAAACCAAACAAGGAACAAGAAGGTGCTTGTGAGCTATCATTATGAACACAATGCCTCTCCCCTTGGCCTATACATACAAATACAAACTAAAAACACATGCTTGAAATCCCTAAAAAAACCTTCATCCCTATTGTAGAACATTATCCTCCTCTTTCCCTTTCCATCTACCTCAAACAAGGGTGCTTAGAATTTTGTAAAGCTATTTTTTATTGATATGATTTTGACTGAGGCACAAAGATCAAGGTGAAGTGGAAAATCACTCTACATTTTATCCTTTGTGTATTTCTAAGCCAATGGGTTGGTAATATATAATAAAAACACTACTTTTGTCTTAATACCATATAAACCTATATTTCAACCTTCAATCAATAATTACGGTCAACATTTCTCTCTAACTGATGATATAATTTATCCCATTTATTCCACATTTCCCCACATTTCCATCTATTTAAATCACCCATCTTTATCCCTTTGCCACTTCTGGAGGGTTTGTAGACTATATATCTATGTATGTGTGTGTACACATTATACTCAAGGATAATTTGCTCTTTATTTCAGCTTTTATCTTGTAATTAATCATAGTATGATTATTTCTTATGGAAATTCCATATATATATATATGATATAATTTATCCCATTTAGTCCACATTTCCCCACATTTACAACTATTTAAATCACCCATCTTTATCCCTTTGCCACTTCTGGAGGGTTTGTAGACTATATATCTATGTATGTGTGTGTACACATTATACTCAAGTATAATTTGCTCTTTATTTCAGCTTTTATCTTGTAATTAATCATAGTATGATTATTTCTTATGAAAATTCCATATATATGTATTATGTGTGTGTGTATGTGTGTGTGTGTGTGTATAGTAGGATTTGCAAACAAAATTGCCTGGAAATCATTTGGTACAAATATTGATCACTAAGACATCACTAGAAGTGTATCTGAGTGAGAAAATGGTGATGAAATAGAGAACTGAATGTCATAATGATAGTTTTGATTTGGGGGAGGCACCCCTTAGACAATGGGTTGCTAGCTCAAAAGGAAATGATACTAAAAAATAGTGTTGTGGTAGGAGAAAACTGAGGTGATATATGAGAATCTTCTATCATCTGCCATAATCTCTTCTAATGTGAATATCATCTACAAGTCATCAATCTTAATCAGAGAGTGTTGTCCCATATCATACCAATGTCAGTAGATAATGGCATGGTTGACCATAGATGTGCTTCAAAAGGTGGCATGGAAATGCTATCTTGTAGATATTATTGTATGAAAACTCGACCAATGAAAGATAATTATCCCAAGTACCTCCCCAATCCATCATACAATCACATAACAAGTCCTCAGAATCTAAATTGTCCACTCAGTCTGTCCATCAGTTTGCAGGTGGTAAGTTGTGCTGAAACGTAGGTAGGAGCCCATTTCATCTTGTATTATCTTCTAGAAGCATGATGTGAACCTAGATTATGATAAGGAACTATCACACTTGGAACTCCATGCAATCAAACAACCAAATCCACATATAACCATGCCACATCAAGAACTTTGTACATAGTTTTGATGGGCAGAATGTGGGCAAACTTGGTTAGGCGATCAATGAAAACCCATACCACATCATATCTACTCTTTGAATTTGGAATTCCAATCACAAAATCTCTAATGATTTTTACATTTCCAATAAGGAATCTCAAGTGTATGGAGCAGACCACCTGGTCATTGATGCGCTATATTAACTTTTTGACATATCAATTTTTTGCAACGAACATGGAAATCTCTCTTTTCATATTTCTACAGTAGAATCCCCACTGCAAATCCTTTTACATATTCACAATACAAATACGAATTGTGTACTTTGACCCATGGTCTTCACTCAGAACCCTCTGTCTCAGATCATCAACATCATGAATCCATAGTTTGTGACACAAACAAAAGGCATTGCCCACTCTAATAGAAAACTCAGACCAAGGTTTCCCTACTAGTGACTTCATTTCATATAGTTTGAGACAAGATAATTATGCAATAACACCGTCACAATATATGAAGGGGTGATAGATAGACTTGCCATGTGCACTCTGAGCTTGTCTACTATCATATCTTTTAGCAACATATAGCTTTTTAGGTCTCCACCTGGAGTCATGCTCCATGCTCTTCCATAAGAAAAGATTGAGTGAAGTGAAAACAAAGTCCTTATTCCTGCTCAAGGTGTCAATGGTGACATTGGCTTTGACATGATGGTAGGTGATGGTGAAATCATAATATCTTGAGATACTCCATCCATATCATGTATCACATGTTCATGTCCTTTCTTGACATAAAATATCAAAAAGCTTTTATGATCATAGTAAACATCAAACTGTACCATGTATAGGTAGTGTCACTAGATCTTCAAATCATGTACCATGGTTGTCAATTCTAAGCATCAATGAAGATAACACAATGAGTAACCTCAATGGGTAGGACAAGCACATGTGAAGAAGTCAAAAATCTCTTTAACTCCAAGAAAGTCTTCTGACATTTAGGGGTCCATACAAACTTTGCATCCTTGCATGTTAGCTTCTTCATGGGAAGAGCCATATTTGAGAAATGCTAAATGAATCTTCATTAGTAACCCATAAGAAAGGAAACTATGTATCTTGAAAGGACTCTTCGTGGATGACCACTTTTTCACTACTTCAATCTCTGCTGGATTGTCAACCATGTGGTAAAATTAGACAACGTGGCCTAGAAACATAACTTCTTTCAACCATGACTCACACTTTGAGAACTTGCATACAACTGGTGCTCTCACTGAGAATGAAGAACAATACATAGGTGCTTGCGATGTTGTTCCTTTGATTCAGGGTAAATAAGAACATCATCAATGAACACAAAAACAAAGCTATCCAGACATGGGAAAAAAACTTGATTCATCAGAGTGATTAAAAAGGGCATTCATCAAACCAAAATTCATAACTAAGATGGCCATATAATGTGCAAAAGTCCATCTTCAATATGTCATCATCCTTCAGTATTATCTAATAATAACATATACATAGGTCCATCTTTGAGAATTTTTTTGAAGACTTCGACTGATCAAACAAATTATCAATGCATGACATAGGGTAGCAGTTCTATACATTAACTTGATTTAGCATGCGATAGTCGATGCAAATATGCATCAAACCATATTTCTTATTCACAAAAAGAACTAGATCTCCCAAAGGTGACACACTAGGGCATACAAACTCCATGTCTAGGAGTTCATGTAGCTTCTTCTCAAGCTCAACAAATTCTACAAGTGCCATGTGATAAGATGGCTTTAAGATAGGAGCCACTCTTGGTATGAGTTCAATGAAGAATTCAACCTCTCAAGAAGGAGGAAGCCCAAGAAGCTCGTTAGGACAGTCACAAACCACATCAATATCATTGAGCTTGGTAGTTGTAGGATTAAGAGAAACAAATGCTAGATAGGCTCTACAACCATGTGAGGTGAGCTTTTTGGTTTGACAATTGAAAAATGAATTGCTGATCAACATGTTTTATGCCTTTAATGCAGAAATGCTTGTCTTCAGGATGCAACAAGCCAACCTTCTTCTCCACAGAACATAGTTACATCATATATCTTTAGACAATCCATCACCAAGATGACATCAAAAGCTCTCATGTCTAGGAGGATGAAATCTATCACAAACATCTTCCCTGATATACAAAGGTAGACAAGAGGGATTTTTAAGTTAGAGCATACCTAACACTAGGAGCTTGTACCTATATAATATGATCCATGTACTCAGGTTCCAACTCTAGCATAGTTATAAGCTTAAATGCTATAGAAGTACTTGATGAACCAAAATCAAATAGATATTTTATAGTTTGTTGATGTAAATGCACAATACTTTCAATAAGCCCATCACCTTATTCAACCTCCACAACATCAAGAGCAAAGAAGCACCCCGAGTGCCTCTCAAAGGTGGAAACCTTCCTTGATGGTTTTTGTTATTATTTTTCCTTAGTGGATGATTCTGATGTTGTTGTGGCAACTTTTTCTACGTAGATGACTGGGATAGGGCACAACGTTGCTACAACTATAGGCACTGGGGCATAAAATGCCCAACTTGTCCACATTGATGACAAGACACTAGTCTTCCATATTTGGGTGCTCCAGGGTTTCTTATAAGCATTTTTCTTGGGAGTGGTGGCTCAGACAACACCTACCATTCTTGTCTTGATTGTCATCACTAGAGTTCTCTCTTTTGTTGATGTTGTGTGACGAGGGATAAAAACTAGGATATGTCTCCATTGCTAGTGCTTCATCCTCCATTTGTAAAATGTGAACGGGAGTTTTGGAACCAAAGCATGTCCGATGTGATAACTCAAACCTTTCAAAAAGAGAGTGGTTCAACGAGTCTCCTCTAAACCAATGTTATATATCTCCAGAAAAGAAATTTCTAGGATTGGTTAGGCACGCTCATCTAACCTTGCTTTAGATTGTAGAACTCAACCTCCTTCCTGAGAGTAGAGGATCATACACACTTCTTGCAAAAAAGGTAAAAAAATTCTCCCAAGACAACAGAAGTGTTGTGGGTGTGAGCAACCTCATTCCACCAAATGCGAGTCAGCCAGTGAAGAACATAAGAGGTGAAGTAAACCTTTTGATCAGGAGGGAATGTCATGCCCTTGAAGGTATGCTCGATGTACAAAACCTAGTCATCATTCTTATCCATCATCTCAATGTCTCCTTCAGCCTTGAAGTATTGTGGCTACATCTTTATGAACTATGTTTGGGAGTGATCTTTGGGCTTCTAGACTGAAAGATGGCATTGATCCATCCCATCATTGTAGAAGTAAAAAACCGAATTAGGAAAATCAACTCTTGATTGGGTGTGAACATAGGCAAAAGGGGAGTATCTAAAGCAAGAGGGGGCATTGTGAGAACATGTTGGACAATGGGATTGACTTGGGTGCCATGATTCATCAGCAGTGGGTCCATAAAAGGTATCTCAAACCACATTTGTTGTGAAGGACTGAATCTATCTTGGTTGTTCTTTGATCATGAGGATTCACCATCCTAAAAAATATTGTTTCTCTTAAAGGAGGGAAGTAACATTAAGAACCTAACATGATATATTCTGATATAGCTAGTTTTCCCTACTACTTTTTGCTCTAATACCATGTTATAATGAGTGAGTAAAAAGAGGGGATCCAATCTCTACTTTTATTTGGAAAAATATAATGCAACCCCATACAAACCAACCACAACATTTCATAAGGGAAAGAGGGTGCATTGTATTTCTAAAAATAGTACAAACATCAAGCAATAGGGGTTCTTAAGAAGTAGAAAATAAAATTAAGCTATCATATGGATTTTCAAAGTCCATAACATGACTACATCAAGTCAAAAAAGAGTAAACAAAAGGAAAATTAATGATATATCTAGATACAACTGCTATAGAGGGCAACCAAAAGGTATCTCAGATGATATCCTCATGATATACTCCTAGGAAGTCAGCGCCTTAAAACCACGGTCCACAAACTCCTAGTCAACTAGACACTGCTCCTTTGTGGAGTTTGAGAACAATACCCAAAAATTAGATAACAATGGTATGTGTCAATAACGATAGGTATAAGTGAAAAATATAATACATTTGTTCATATTAAGAATTTCAAGTGCAAGAGAGGGTGTTCCAACAAGAGGGTGATAATTGCATTATGTAAGTTCAAGTGAAGTATACATCAAAAGGATGAGACATTTTAAATATAAGAGTGTAAACTAAGATAAATATGAATCTAATCCATTTAAGCGCTCCAAAATTTATAAAACAATACATCTAGATGCAAATATAGTAAAGACTAGGTCTACCTATATAGGGAAAAGACACCACCAAATCAATGGCCTAAAGTGGGTGGAGCACCCTGGGTGAAGAATATGTGCCCAATATATATAATAAGGGTGGAAAGGGTACACCCAGACAAAGAAAACACATCTTAATGGTTATGCATCAACATCACAACATATAAACCAATGAAAATACAATGCATGCATAATAGACTGGCAAGCTAATAATTTTTTAGTCATTATCACATTCCAATAGATTTTTAGCACATTCAATAATAACAAAATAGGGGATAGAAACCCAAATCAATAAGACTAATAAAATATCCAAAGTGAATTAGAAGTTCAACAATTACAATTCAAGTGATTATCATTATGGCTTGAAAGATAATTTATAAAAGTGAATGCCTCATTAATGAAGCTTACATTCATAGTCGTTTAAATGCATAAATATGATAGGGGATCACACATACCTTAATATAAGAACCAAAATTCCACCATTTACCTATGGTCAGGGTTCAAATATTATCAACACCCAACCATTATATATATATATATATATATATATATATATATATATATATATATATAGAGAGAGAGAGAGAGAGAGAGAGTCAGTCTAGAATACACTCGAGTGTACAGATCACACGCTACACTCAAGTGGTGTTTGCATATCAAGACTATTTTTTTTATAAAATGTAAACCAATGATCTTCATTGTCATACTATAATTAGGCTACATACAAATTTTGAACCCATTTGGATGAGTGTAAGTCACTCATCCAAGGGCAACAAAATCGACACATGAAATTAATTTGAAATGCATAATTTTTGTGGTCTTCATAGCATGAGCTATAAATGTCCAAATGGACTCAAATTTTGTATATGAGTTATTCACAAGATGTTTACGAAGATCAACATATTCGATTTTAGAAAAAAAAATGTTGCATCATGAAAAACTACTTGAGTGTATTATGCTCCAAATACACTCGAGTGTATTCTAACCAGACTATATATATATTCGTTAGGGTCATAATTTATATGTTACATCCATTTAACCCTAGAATCACCTTAATGAAACCTCAGATTCAAACTCTTTAGGAAAACATATTTATTTTTGTTTTTTTCAAAACCCCACTGATTTATTACGAATTAAACAAGTTAAGTTAATTTTTTAATGATCAATAAAATAATTTTTTTGAATCAGTTGATATTCCCATGTGCCATATTATTAACTAATAAAATGTGGCAGAATCCAAACATCATTTAATAGGGCTATCTACTTAAGAAATAGATGCAAACCCAAATGCATGAATATCTAAAATACCCTCACTATCAAAACTAGTGGACAAGATGTGGGAAGAGGGCTAAAAGAACATGGACAAATGTCTCTCCCCTCTCATACAAAATAGTTGTAGTAGATCCCACGGAGTCCGCACCTTAGGGAGTGGTTCCCTTCCTTGTCAATCACCCTTAGCTGTGGACAATCATCTCAAAACCTTCATAGGATCGCATGTGGCCTATGGAGGCTAGGATCAAGTCTTGTGGTCACTGACACTAGTTTCAATGACCCCCACTAGCAGTTTATGAAGATAGGAACGCTAGGAGATCCCCATGAGGTAACATGCATGATGAAAACATGTCGTCATGAATGTGTTTTCATTATGTGTAGTTGTGTTTTAGATTTTGTTTTACATATTTTGCTTGCATTCTATTCCATATTTCACTTATTTTAAATTTTGAGTAGTTTATGAAATTTACTTGGTGTTTCATATATTTCTAGTATTTTATTTGTATCTTGATGGGAGAAGAAGAGAAAAAAATATGTACCTAATGAAAAGCCAATAAAATCATAAAAGAATACATGTCTTCACTCCCCATCTTAGACAGTTGGAGTGAAGATCATTAAAGTATAAGAGGTCACTCAATCAGCCATAACTTTTGCATACAAACTTGGAATCAGATGATCTAAAAGCCATTGTATTAGCAATTTGATTAAATTCAAGATAGGTTTATTTGTGATATAAGATTATCACTGACCACTCTTGATTTATTTTTGTGTTGGGAGACCGATCTATAGACAAAAGAATGGGAAAAAAGTGGATCGACTGCTTAATGTTACTGATCAACTGTTCAAAATTCATATTCAATTGGTTAGTAACCAATATAAACTTTTGCATAAATTTGATTAATTGATTGGGTTTGTGGGTCAACCGACCCACTTGTAGATGGAAATTGTTATCAGTTAGCGGGTAGGGAAACTGGAAGGCGGGTTGTACTATTAGAAAGTATACCTCAACACTATAATGACTCTAGATTCTACATACAACATCGAAATTTAGTGATTCATGCTATGTTGGAAATGCAATTCTATTATAAATTGAATGAAAATTTAATAGCTACTTCCAATTTGCCAACCAGACCTATAGTTGCCTAAAACTCTTGTGATAAAAATACACAACAAATGATTGACAAGCATTGGATCAATTTGGATAGATATGGTATTTTGTAGGATGATACAAAAGCACTGGAGACATTCATGGCAATACTTTACGACCTATTGTTTCTCATAATTTTGAGTTTTTTATAATTTATTATTTTTGTAATTTTATTTTATTATTATATTTAGTTTTGTTACATAGTTTCTTTTAGCCTAAACCTCTTTCTTTTTACCATTTTATATTTTTATAATTTATTGCTTCTATTTTATTGTAAAAAGAAAAATAAATATCTTCATTCATTGGACTATCTTTTTCCTCTCTCGAGTGTGATAGTTAAATTTTTTATTTTATAGGAATTCAAACATGTGGAGTGGTTGGCACCACAACTCAAGCAATGCTAAGTATGCAGTTATTATAATCATATGTTAGTAAACTACCCAAATGTTACTCCATAGTTTAATCTAGCATTGTAAAAAATCATCACCAAGCAGAATTTCATATAATATCAGAGTGGGTACATTGGCAATTCTGATATGTATAATACTATGAAGAGCCATGTCGTGTAGATGATTTTCTTGAAGATGCAGACCAAAATCAGCAATGGTTTTGGGTTTATGGTTAAGAGCCTCACTATGTAGATCAATATTTACACGACAAAGATGAGTAGATTAATGTCATCCAAAAGTTTCTAGTAGACTAATAATTATTTCTAGATGACCAACAAGTAATGCTAGCTAACAAAGAAGTAAGAACAAATATTAAAGGCACAATCGATCCATTTGATAGAACAAATCTCTCAACCTATCACGTCACTTGAAGGTCAACCAGAGTGCTCCCCAGGAAATATGGAGCATCCTACATGCATGGTCGATGAGGATGATGATGTTTGTGACATTCTTGAGATGACATCACATGATACATTGACAGTGAAATGGAATGAGGAACTAGAGCCACATGTTAATATAGTGGCAGACCCCAATACTTCTACTACTTTTGATGTTGAGTGGGTGGTAGACTAGGAGTAGAAACTACACAAATTATTTTTTAATACAAT
This sequence comes from Alisma plantago-aquatica, assembly GCA_963693085.1. Taxonomy (NCBI): domain Eukaryota; kingdom Viridiplantae; phylum Streptophyta; class Magnoliopsida; order Alismatales; family Alismataceae; genus Alisma; species Alisma plantago-aquatica. The sequence continues at coordinate 258,123,718 of OY856409.1, forward strand.
TTTATAGATGAGATAGTTCTTCCTATGCCAACACACATCTTTTACATACTACCTTAGGCACAAAATAAGGTAGTCTTCCTCCTATCTTCATAGGCGAGTATATCCTGAGGCCACGAGACAGACACCTCACCAACATCATGCCACTTCTTCCTAATCCACACACTACTACTACACTTGCTTCGCTGATGGAGGAGTATCGGTGGATCATGCTGGATGGATTTTGGGGTAAAAAACAAAGTTATTTCGAGCATCACGACAATATCTTTGAGCTACCACGACCACTAGATCAAATACCATAGAATGGAGCCCTCACGTTCAAGGTGTGAAACCTCGTTCATATTCATTTTAGTTGTACATTCTTTGAGTTAGCAGGACATCATGTATGAGCATTGGACATTTACCCCCCCATGTGGGGTTTAATGTTTGATCGAGGATGGACAAATCTTTAAGCTCCAGTGGAGGGTGGGTGGTACATACTCCTTTCCCCCAACACCTTCATATTTTATTTTCTTATTTTATTTCATCATTTTTTTATCTTTGCATGCAACCATTAAATTTAGTTTACTTGCACTATATGTAGCTTAAAACTATTTTCATTTTAGTTCATAGTTCTTGCAATATTATTTGAAGCCATTATCTAGTCATCTTAGTTTACATTCATGTTGTATTGCATATATAATTTGTCATACATACTCCTAGATATAAGTAATTTTTAATATTAACTATCTATTTTTGAAAACATATCAAAGGTTGTAAATAACCCCTTGTAGCCTATGAGTAAGTGCATCATGTTCCCTGAAAAGGATGGAAAGTGTTATAGGAACTGATGGGGATCAAATATGACATTCCTCATATCAATTAGTGAATCATATCTATGGAATTTCCATCCATACGCTTATCATATAATCATTTGGGTGTAGTGAATCAAAGGAATAACCTGATGTATGTAATCATATAAATAAGTATTGAAAATGATCCATACACTCTTATACACTTATTCTTCTTCAATCTTCTTACCTTCTATCTAACAAAAATAACAAAAACAAAAATTTCCATAAGGTATGCAAAACTCTAAGCTTGGGGTGGCACACCCTCCTTCTCTCCCTATTTCTTTCCTCCATGCCCCTCTCTATGTAATAGGAGCGTATCACAAAAACAAAGAAAAGATGCCGATGCGCGCACACACAAAAAGTGCAATATATGTAATTGCACAAATAAGATGCAAAATCTCAAGTCAAATAGAGGAGATATGCACATTCTTACTTCCATACCCCTATTCACTCCACTTTTCACCTAGGGCTTTGTTACATGATCTATTAATAACCATTTGACAAACCCCACTATTGGATTATGTGCATACTTGTGATTTTTCAGGATTCCTCAATTGTACATGAAAAACTTAGACATGTGTTGTATTTGGGATGATGGTGAGGAAGTAGTGTTTTCAAGAAAAGTCACAAATTAGGAGAGGAGGAGTCTTGTTCAATTTTCTCAATTGGTGGTAGGGACTCAAACATGAAGCGAGTATGATGCATGTGCATTGGTTGAAAGTAGTTGTTCGGAGAGTGTTTTAAATTTTGTGTTACTTGAGAACAATCAACATTCAAACTTAGGATTGTGATGAATGTCTAACCATCATGTTTTTAATTACAATTTAGATTTGGTCTATATATTTGATTTGCATCCTACTCCATATTTCACTCATTTTATGGTTTAAGTAGTTTATATATGCAAATTGTTTGGTATTTACTTTATTTTTGGTGTTTTACATGTAGGTTGATGCAATAAGAAGATAAAATAAATATATACCTTCATGAAAAGCCAATAAAATGATCAAAGATTACATATCCTCACTTCCCACTCTATAAACTGGAGTGAGGATGATTAAAGTATATATGTGTAACATACTGGATCTTGGACCCTATCCTAAATCTTTGACCTTTTTGACTTAGTCGAACAAGGTTGAGGATTATACCTAAAATATGTTTCGTATAATCCTAATGGGATAATGCATGCATAAAGCACCCTAATGTAACCTAATGTTTTCACATTAGCCTTATGTCAATAATAAATACAAAAAATGTGTCACATGAGATAAATAAAAGATTACATAATAATTCATGCCAAATAACCTTACATAACTCCTATAGTGTTAATATGAAGGTATTGAAATTAATTAGATGAATAATAGTGATAATGATGAAATAATATGATAACTAAAATAATAATGAGCCACAAATATTAATTTGACATATCTTATAAAAGGAAATCTTAGAAGTGAAATGTAATGTGGAAATCATTTTCCTTGGGTCCCAGTTAACTTGGGAATCAAGTTTCACCTTATTTATACAATAGTAATTATCCTAATTTCTTTTAGAAAGAGGAATATGAGTTTTTCCCCAAAATAGCAAATAAATTAGTAAATTACTCCAAAAGTTGAAAAGAGTTTTAGATTCTAAATCTACATGCCTAAATTAGCTTACCTGTGAATTTTCATCTACAAAGGATAACCTTTAATGTAAATCTCATCTAGGAGAGAAAAAGTGTGAAAAAGCCCAAATTATTAAATAATATAGTAAAAAAATTAAGGGACAAAATTAATGGTCAAATCATGTTCCATATGTGTTAGTTTACTTAAAGGTGAAGTTTCACATTAATTGAAGGTTTCTAGAAGTCTCTAAGTAATACAAAAGAAAAAAATATGATGTAATATAAAATAATTAAATAAAATATCAAAAGACCTCAAATGTGAAAACTAATGCATATTCAGATTCTACATGTCCAAATTACGTTGGGTGTCAAATTTCACTTAAATTGGGATTCGTTTGCACCCTCAAATGAAGAAAGAGAAAAGTTAAATTTCACTTTAAACCTATTCCTATTTAGACTATGGTTTTTGCATTTAATTTTGTCACATTGCTTTCCTTACTCACGGGTTGTGCTGAATCATCAGATCTAAATTGTGCGTCAGGTCTCTCTTATCCTACCCCCTTCTTTTTGTGTTTGCAAATCGAGAAACCAGTTCCCTTTTCCCCAATTTTTCTCACATCTCTCCCCCTCAGCTCTCACTGATTCTCTCTGGTTTCATCTCACTCATTTTCTATTCTCCTTCCTCACTGGTTGACCCCATATATACTAGGGTTTGGGGTGTCATCGACCAATTCACAAGCCACCACCATTCTTCCCCTGTTTCTGCTCTGTTTTCGTCTCCCTTTCTAGCTTCCCACCTCTGAGGAGCATCAGACCTCTATGTATCTCTCGCCTAACCACCACAAAGACACCTAGTCTTGTTTCCCGCATTGGTTCGACCTCATCAGACTTCAAACTAAGCTCCTTTGCTCGGCTTGCTTGACCGGTAAACCACAAGTTTAGTAGGACATTGCCGACCATGAAGAAGCATCAGGTTGGTCTAGAACTTTCCCTGGTACTCGAGAATGAGGTAGCCATCAATTTCTTTGTGTGCCTAGTGATCTAAATTTCCCTCTTTTCATCTACACCTAGGTCTGTGATCAAATCTCGATGTTCCTCTTTACCACATAATTTTATTCCATCATCAGGCCTTGTGGTCTTGGTCGTCAATTCAATTCATGAGTTTTGTTTCAATCTACCTTGATCTCTCAATTCTTTTATAGTTTTGCATATTGTATCTTTAAGGGAGGTAGGGTGAACTTGAGCTTTAGGGCATCACAGAGCACGAGCTTTGGCTCGTGGGGATCAGAAAGGGTCAGGTGATTTGACCGCCAAGTTTGTTCACAGTGTAGTTGTGTATTGTTAGAAATGGGATTGTAGTTTAATGGTGCTAGATGGTTTTGCATGCTGTATCAGTGAGACGATGAGTTGAAGAATATGATACTTGGCGGTTTCACAACAATGCCCTTTGTTTTGTTGTCATGCTTTGTTTTTCCTCCAAGGGCAAAACCAACTTGTCGCCCTCTCTTGATTTCTTTTTCTCACGCTAAGTTTGGCACCTGGCTGGCAATGCGCCCAGACCGGTTGGCCATCCACGATTGGACCAACTCAACGAGTTTGACCGCTAACAGGGTTTTCTTTGCTGACTGATATTTTTGGTATTTTTCGACTGTTCAGAATTTGTAAAATCCATAACTAATTCTTTGCTTATCAAAAAAGTATAAATAAATAGTTGTTGGCTTAGAAAAAGATTCTCTATCTATTGGTATGTATTTTATCATCTGATTCTAAAGTAATTAATATATGAATTTTAGTGGAATTTTCTAATAGGTTATAATTTTGTAAAATTCACAACTAATAATTTAGAAGTCAGAAAAACAAAGTAAAATATATTTTGAAAACATAAAAATATAATCTAAAAATGGCATGGTTTTGATAAACTAATTTACTAATAGTAAAAAGATGATTGTTAGGGTTTTGAATAATTAATGTAAACCTAAGCTTAAATCTACATATATGCTTAATAGGTGCTTGGAGACCTAGATCTGACTTTGGACTTGTTAAGGCTCTAATATAAGTTATGTTTGCATCCCCTATTATTCCTTTAAAGCAATAACCTATTTTCTTCTTTCTCTTGGTCCTATGGACAATAGCCTATACAATATTCTTTCTTTTGAAAATTTTGGTTTATGTGAACTATTTTATTTGTTATTGATCTTATGATCATGCTATTTGATTTGATATCCTCCTGGTCTCTTTCTTATTCTTTGTTCATGTTGGAACACTATTTGATAATATGTGATATCTTGCCCCTACTTTGGGTGGATGTTCATATTGTCCATTTATGTGATGGTAATTTTGTGTATTCTGACTATACTTCTTACTTGCCTCTACATTATGCATATTTGGTTTGAATGACTTGTATATGTGCACATTAGGTGGTGGTACCTATTCTGTGTTTTACCAACAGAGGGTGCATATGGTAATTCTTGTCCTTGGGTAATTGTGCTATGATGCCATTACTCCCCTGAAGATTATGGTGGTGATGCGATATACCTTAAATGTTAATGTTATTCTACATGCATGCAAGTTGTTATTATTTTGTTGGATTTTGTGCCCAAAGATTATGTGTGCTTTTGTAGCACCACTTTTATTATTGTTTATGGAAAGTATCTCTTTTGTTATTGTAAATCATCTCTCTTGATACCCACTTGGGTAGTCCCTTTATTTTCTATGGGAAGCCTTTTACTTGACATTCCTTTGTTTCATTATATTGGTCAATCCCAATTTAGTATGCATATACCAACTTTTACTGATGTTATCTTTTCTTTTGTCCTTTTGTTGGGGTATACTTCCAACCCCAGGTGTAGGATTTAGAGAACAAGGCATGAATACATGGACTTTACTAAGGAGTTGAAGCTTGGAGACAATCTTGATATGGTTTAGAATTCCCTCTGTCTTAGATCCTTTTTATGTATCTTACATGTAAACCCTTAATGGGAGATATGATGGAATTTTATAATCATTTATGAAAATAGAATATAGTCATTACTTTTATTCTGCTGCTACACTTAATGGGACTGATAAAAAACACTTCAGGGGAATTCTATTACAATATTTGATGACATATTCCCTCCCATCCACAACAAACACCTCTGATGATAGTCAGATATAGAAGTCAACAACTTGACTTGAAGATGTGCTTTGTCAAATGATGTGATTAGCGATTGCAATCATCATTTGGGGAGGTCTGACAAGACCACTTAGCTTCTTCTCTATGATGTTATCTTCTTTATGAGCTTATTCTTCATCTTTCACTCTTTCTTTAGTCATGAATATGACTAGATGATATATATTTTATTGAGACACATAGATTAACCTTGTTGTCTATATTCTATATCTACATTGTTAATTATTATTTGTATGAAAACTTGGATTGATAATTGATTGTTTAGTGCTTGCTTTATAGAATCATAATATATCTTGCATGATTATTACAATACTGGATGTAGAGGCCTCAAAATCTAGGATTAGAGCACCAAACGATATCATTGAACCCCAGATGAGATGATGGAAGGGTGTTCTATGGGACGAAAGTTAAGGATCCATAGGTAACAAAACCTCGAGCCTAATGGGAGATCAATCAATGTAAATTTCATACTTTAAAAGGATATGAAATCCCATGGCCCCAATCCAATATCCATATGATTGAATGATGCAATTATTTGAATAGTTATGTAGTAGTGGTAGTCAATCACATCCTCCTAGTAATATTATCAAAATATTACATTCATTTCTTCCTTAGTTTAAATTTATTTTTCTTGCCTAGTTAATTTATTTAATCAAACAATCTTCAAAAAAATCATTCTTATGAATTAATTTTTTCTTAAATAAACTAAATATCAACACAGTAACAATAACTACATAAGCGTGATGGAGATGGTAGGTTTGAAGGTGCGGGAGGCAATGTCGGTGGAAGTAGAGATGCAAACCTTGGATGACCCCCTGATGGGATAGATGGTAGAGGGAAAGATGATAAGGGTGTCTAGTATGATGTGAGAAAGCAGGTAGTGGTTGGAGGGCATCCCATGGATATCATAGGACTTTGGTACTACAAAAAGTAGCATCCAAAACTATAGCACAATAAGAGATCTTAAAGAGGTTGGGGATCTCCTTGAACTTTAGGAGGTTTAGGGGTGAATCTGGTAGCATAGTGAAAGACCCAGACACACCAACAACCATGGAGATTGATTTGGTGGGTGAGGTAGTAGAACAATGCCCTGAACTGAATCAAGAAGTTTAGAGTAGCAATGGACCTGGGACTAATACGATACCCCACCTGGACCGACGTAGTTTGGTATCTGAAAAAGACATCAGTTGTGGAGGGGAGGACCAATCAAGCTATAATTTGTAGGATTCGATGACCTTGACATGAGGTTAATAAAGGAAATGTAATGACTAGAATGAAGGAAGAAATACCAACCTTTGAGATAGTCAACACTATCTTTGGTGACCTAATTAAACCCTAGACGTTCTTAGTCATCATTAAGATAACTCGTAGGGAGACCGGATGGAGTTTTTGCCTAATCAATTTAGAAGACAATTTCTTTCTAGTCAAACTAATTAGGGAGTATGATTATCTGAAGGTGGTGACTGGAGGGCCATGGCCAATGATGGGCTCGTACCTTAGCGTACAACCATAGGATCCAGTGTTCTCCCCTTCCTCTGCAATCCTGAGATTCATTGTAGCCTGGGCGAGAATCCCTAACCTACCCATCTTCTTATACCAAACACAATTCCTAGAGGAAGTGGGGGATGCCATTGGCACTATGACCAGGGTGGATACTTGTTGGTATGTATGCCCTGAGAGCCAATCATGGGATGATTGGTGGGATACATTAAGATTGATTTGATAAACATCAAAGGCAAGCTTCCAATTCTTTCTGGTTCAGTCATATGAGATAGTGATAGAATAGATTGAATGTCAAGAGAATGACAGTACTCAATGACGTATGCTTTCAGGTTGAGGACCTGAATGATGAGATCATACAGATGCTAATAGTTTGTACATTCTTGTTATGTCCCTAGTCATATGTCATTGTGGAAGGTAGATAGACAGCAATGACATACAAGACTAGATTGTGGTGTTGGTTGATGATAGAATCTCATTAGTCATGATATAGAGATATCAAACCAAACACATAGGTACTTGTTAGAGAACAAGTATACCAGACAGACCCACCGTGAGTTTGACACATGGAACCATGACATGGTAGTCACAGTCAGTACTCACAGTGATGGTGGTGAGTGTGATTCTTTGACCTGAAATCACTACACTCAACACATGTCATTGGGCACACTTTGACATCATCAAACACAGTCCTGAAACATGGGTTGTTATAAAGGTGATGATTGGGTGGCTTTGACACATGGGGATTTTGAGGGGTGAGTGATAGATATGGGATTTGTCCCTCCTGAGGGAGTTTGATATCCATGGCCACTTGATGAGTAGGATTGAGAAAGGCGTGCATGCATGTGTGAATCAGTATGTGATATTGATGTCATACATATCTCTTCCAATCTACTCTAAGATCAAGAAAGTGAATGAACGTTGACAGGATGACTGTTCCATGCCTTGAGTTCATTCGGGATATCTGTGACAAAGGAATTATACATTCACTATAACACCATTCACGGATTGTAGGATTGAAAGTTGTTCTCCAACTTTCTATTTCACTTGGGTAGCACTGATGTGTGACTAGGCACCGCTCTTTGCTTGTGAAGTCATAAGTGTTATGGACTTTCACTGCCAACGTGAAATGGACCTGTAGGGTCACACACATAGGATTTAACCTGGAAGAGGAGTTTTGTCCACAAACAATGTTTAGATTGCTTACTAAAAGAGTTTAGTAGTTCAATTAAACACTCAATCAATTGATAGCTCAGTATCATAATGTTCAAGGTGTTGGACTGATTGATTAGAGTATCGGATTGATTGAAACTGCAATTGACTGTTTCTGCACAATCTGCACTCCCAACCGATTGGCTCATGTGATGAACCAATCGACTGAGCTTGGTGAACCGATCAGCTCAGGTGGTGAGTCGATCGGCTCATGGACAGGGTGAAACGATTGTTTCAAGTGTTGAAACAATCGGTTCAACTGGTCCAACCAAGCAAGTTGGGAAAGTAGGATTGTTGAGAAATTTCTTTTCGTTTCACTTACCCAATTTTATTGGAACAATGATTGGTATTAGGTACCAATTAGAAACAAAAGAGGAAAAGTCAATCGAGAACTGACCAGGACCACGAACCGACCGGTTCAGAAGTGAACTGACCGTTTCATGGGTCCCAACCGATCGGTTGAGGTGTCAACCGACCGGCTCAGGTCCCCAACCGACCGTTTCAGAAATGAAACGATTGGTTCAGGTTGTGCAGTTGGTTGTTTTTGTGGAAAATCTCAAACCCTTCTACTCTTGCTTTAGTCCCACATTGCTTGGGATAGAGAACTCTATCCCATGACCCTCCTATATATAGGGGTATTGGGGGGCTTCTAAAAGTACAACTCAGTGCAACCAGTTGCTCTGTAAAGTTGTCGTTCTCTCTGGTTTTAGTAACTGAGAGAGCCCGAGAAAGTGCTACCCGATAAGGGAGGCACAACAAGGGAAAGACAACTGCAGAAAGCGACTGGTGGCAGGAGAGTGTGTCAGTGACTAGTACGCTGACAGGAGGGTGTGAATCCTTCCAATTCCTTGTGAGACAAGGATATTGGAGTTCTAGGTGGTATGTGTGGACTACTTCAGAGGTGGGAGATTTCTGCTGCTTGAAGGACAGCTTTCAATCCCGACAGTCCCAGTGAGACCAAGAGTCGTCAGTCCCGGTGCGACCAGGAGCTGCACATACACCGTCCAATACTGGAGGTGAAGAATGTGCTAGCCACGAGGTATTGTCGTCGAGCAAGCCTCGGGACAAGGTATGATTCCACAAACCATCCCTTCCTATTGTATAGACGTTGACACGTTTCCATGTTCTGGGTTTGGGGAGGAAATTTTTTGTTTCCGCTGCCTTCTCTGCCTCTCCTAAAACCCAATAGTGGTATTAGAGCCACGTCAACTACTCTATACTTTAGGATTATCGATATGATCGATTTTGGTTTGTCGCCTTTATTTGTTGCATACGATGTGAATAAAATTGGCTTTATGCATGTCCAATCCTAAATCCACAAATCCCAATATACATATATGATATGTAATATGAATGTACTCGATACGCATCACCCTTAAATGAGTTTTGTGGTGGTTGTATAGCGTGGTTATGGCCAATAAACCCTATATGTGTATGGTTGTATGTGGTTGATTGCATCTCGGTCTGTGCATCAATTCCCTTTCTCCTATTCCTGATGTAACTCGAAATAATTCGAGATTTCTTTCCTACCTTTGCTCCCCTCGAATGTAACTCGAGGTTTCTCTTTTTACAATGTAAAATAGAATAGAATTTTATTTCCCATTATGTCAAAAATGGAGGACATCCTGATGACAGCTGAGGCGATCGGTTCAAGGCGTGAACCGATCAGTTGATGTTCGATACGATCGGTTCAAGGAGTGATCCGATCGGTTGATGTCCGATTCGTGGAGAGAGACAAGCGGGTGACGACCATGATGAGATGCACGACGACCAGGCGAACCGATCGGTTGGAGGAGCCAACCGATCGGCTGGTGGCACCCAGCCGACCGGCCTAATGGCGAGCCGATAAGTCATGTGATGAGTTGATCAAACCCAAAAAGGCAAGGCACATAGTTCATCTTGTACAGGTTGCATGTGATGTAGACCTAGATGATGTTGGCTAAATGGACATCTATAAATCCCTTTGTTTTGATTATGACAAACATTTCATTCTTATTGATCTAACGAGCTACTTGAGTGTGCAGGAACAAGGCGGATGACAAAGTACTAGGGAAATCCATATGCTTCCATATTTATATTTTCATGCAATGTAATCGCCTTATAAAAGCTTGTACAAATATATAATGTACAAGTACTTAGATTGCATGTAAATCAAGTGTTAGATCTTCCCTAGCTAAACACCACATTTAGATAAGTCATCCCCTTCAAATAGGATCACATCTGCACACTCATACATATAATTAGTGCCTAAATTGAAACATTGAAACAGGATCAATCTCGGTCGATCAAATCCTCGACCGAGACACTCTCGGTCGACAATCTTCTCGACCGAGAAAGATCCAAAGTAGCCGTTAGACACAACTGACAAGGTAGTTGGCAGTTGGAGATAGACGTTGCAAATCACTTGATCCAGAGAGCCTGTCGGTCGAAAAAAACTTCGACCGAGTAGGTATCTCGGTCGACCATTCCTCGACCGAGATGAACTCTGACAGCAACTGCAGAGTAAATTAATTAGCCATTGCTAAAGCAACAAACTTGTACCTAACGGCTAGTTAAGCATTTAGAAACCCCTAGAAGTTGTCTAGAACGTCCTTAAGCATCCTTAGACCATTCCTATAAATAGGACAAGCCATAGGACACTCAAATACACTTGTTACACTTGAGAAATCCTTGAGCATACTTTGAGAAATCTGTTTGTGAGAAATTTGAGCATTGTGACAATTGGACACTTCCTTCCTTAGCTCAAAATTCGTGTCCTATAGGCTAGTATTTCCTACCCACTGCAATCACAAGTCCATACACTTGGTTAGGAGATCTATACGCTTGATCTAGGCAAATCAAGCCTTGGGCTACAAAGGATAAGTTGTAATTTCCTTTTTCCTTTCTTGTTCTCTATTACTGTTTGTACTCTCCTTGCTACTCCTAGGTTGGAGGTTGCGGATTGGAGAGGGTGGAGATCTTCTTGGTGAAGAAGGCGACCTTGAGCTACTTCAGAAGGCTGGTGCAACGGGAGGTTACTTCTAGAGAGGAAGGCTACTTCAAGGGGGAGCTTGGAGTTACTTCAAGAAGACTACCTCAAGTTGGTGCACCTACTTCAAGTGAAGGTTGTTCAAGGGGTGTAAAGGAAAGTATTATATTTTGTATAAATCCTTGAGAAGGTAATAAAATAAATACTTTCAAAATCCCGGTTGGGTAAGCAACCGGGTAGTGGACTGACAACTTTAGTATTTGCTAAAGTTGGAACCACTCTAAACAACTGTTTCCTTCTTCTAATCTCAATTGTGGTTGTTTGAGTTAAATAATTGTTAAAATTGTTTAAAACTCTATTCACCCCCCCTCTAGTGTTTTTTCAGATGACTGTGATTCCTCTTGGCTCAAGGAATCACATTAGGATGGCCATAATCATCGCTTTTATCCTTTCACATGTTTTCTGTGGGATATAGCATGTATATGATACATACTATATATTGTGGTGATTGGATATGTATATGTATATAAAACCAAATCCCTCATTAAACATTAAGTTTTGGATGCCTTCCAAATGTGACACACGTGAAAATATTGATCGACCAAGTGTGTGCACGCCCAAGCGTGGTGCACCGTCTATCTCGTGGAAGCGTGAAGGATGGATATGTGGGTCTACCCAAGCAGGGTGCATATTCATCGTGTTGGCTTTGGGTCAGACTTAACAAGGTGACCTAGATAGGATCTAGAACCTTGAGGCTTGGAGATGATCATGGCAAGGAGTTGCATATGACATCTTATCAAGAGTTGCATATGATGCAATTGGCAAGAGTTGCCTACCTGAGAGATCTAAGTTGTGGGTGACAGCCCAAGCTGGTCCATGACTTAGAGGATTTCAGGATCTTGCCCACTAGAAGGTTGTGCGCTGCAATCTTCCGAATTGATGGTGAGGGCTATCAATTTGAAGTAAAATAGTGGGAGCGATAATTAATTAAAGGCCTAATTATATCGTCAACTTTTCAAATCAGTCAAATAAGTCAAAAATGAGTTTTTGGACTAAAATTGCATATTTCCTTTTGTAGTACAAATGACAACAAACAACAATCACTTTTCTTTGCGATCGGTCCTTGAAAAGGACAGGCTAAATGGGACAAACTTCCACGACTGGTATAGGATATTGAGAATTGTTCTCACTCAAGAGCGAAAGCTATATGTCCTAGATACTCCAATTCCAGAGGAACCTACTCCTAATGCACCAAAGGTAGAAAGGGATGCTTACAAGAAGCATTCTGATGATGCCATTGATGCAAAGTGCTTGATGTTGTGCTCTATGAACCACGAGTTGCAGAGACAACATGAGAACATGGGTGTCATTGAGATGATTCAACATCTCAGGAACATGTATGAATATCAAGCACGACAAGAGAGATACGATGTGTCAAGGGCATTGTTCAAGTGTGTCATGACAGAAGGAGATCCAGTTGGTCCTCACACACTCAAGATGATTGGGTATGTGGAGAACCTGACAAGACTGGGATTTCCACTGAGCCAAGAGTTGGCTACTGACGTGATACTGCAATCGTTGCCAGAATCCTACAGTCAGTTTGTGATGAACTACAACATGAACAACTTTGATAGGCCACTGTCAGAGTTGTTGGGCATGTTGAGGACAATCGAGACATAGATGAAGAAGGACAAGCCTAAGTCTGTGATGGTGATCACGAGCAAGAAAGGCAAGTCCAAGCGCAAGGGCAAGGACAAAGCTAAGAAAGGTTCTGATGCTAGCCAGGAGCCCAAGTCGTCTTCAGCTCTCAAGGCCAAGGGAGGCGTGACCAAGAAAGGCAATTGCCACCATTGTCAAAAGCCAGGACATTGGAAAAGGAATTGTCCTCACTATCTGGAAGAATAAAAGAAGGAGGCGACAAACGTCTCTACTTAAAGGTGTCATGAAAGTAAACTTGTAACACTTTTGAGGTATATGATACCAAGATGTAAAGTGTAAAGCACTCAATAAATGGGGCAAGTGTTGCCGCCATAGATAGGAGTACTTTAGTTTATTTTCAGCCTAAAAGGCATGAAATATAGTTATGAACTGCTATTTCATATTTTCCAATAGATAGAAACACTTTATTTTTGCATATTGTATGACAATCATGGCAATCAATAAAGAGATGTTTCAATTTCTAAAGATATGATCTTTGTGGCAATGCCTTGTTTATCTTGTGGTATTTGATATACATAAGATAAAATGATACCTAAGAGTTATAGATAACTCAAACAATCAAATTAGCATCAATCATGAGAAAGTCATTTCTAGTTTCCATGTGATGGATAAATCTAGACTCTTTTGGTTAGAGAACCAGTAAGAGACATGAATATCTTGGACATGATTAATCAATCTTCACTAAAGGTAGTGGGAGAATGATTATCCTATTAGGTATGATACATGTGATGTATTTACATACCTATTGGAACAAATGCTAATACTTCAAATGGTGTTTAGAGAAATACCAATATGAATATCTTGAAGTGTTCAAGATTATCATAGATGAAGTGCAAATTTGGTAAAGTGTTAATTCTTGATGAGATCAATGAATGAAATACTTGGACCAAATGTTTGAGATCCTTATGAGTGATTATGATAGTGTATCATAGTGAACTCATGATTAAGGCATGGTGATGTCTAAATCAAGAAGGAATCATACTCTAAGGAGTTAGAGAATGATTATTAAATAACTGAATTCTTCTTAATAAAACAATACCCCATACTAATAAAGGACATTAAGAATCACAAGGAGTTGTAAGTTCTTATATCCTTGATGGATACACCTCGTTTATCTATGTGATGAGTTGTTCATGTGATGAGTCAACTCTCTAGATGAATATGAGGAACCGAATTTTGAGTTATGGTTTATGACCATTACATCCTAAATGACATCCATGTGAACCATAAGGTATGACCTTGATGGTAGCACCCATTGGATGAAATCCATAAGTGCAAATGAATCTTAAGTGTTAAGACACATGGATAACATTTTGAGAAGGATGATGCTTGTTGATTGCAACTTAATGACTAAGACATTTGGCATATGGATACTAAAACCGCATTCCTATGAGGAATAAAACAAGGATGCGTACGTGACACAACCTATAAGGTTTATGAATCCACTAATGCAAATGAAGTCTATAAGTTACAATGGACTAATCAATGTGATTGATTGAGTACAAGCAACTCAGAATTGGATCTTTACTTTGATGATATAGTCAAAGGGTTTGACTGATATGTCAAAGATAAAGAAGGGATCTATGATTTAGTGGGAGTGTGTTCACATTCCACATGTTGATGTGAAATAGAAATGTTCTAGAATGGAAATCAAAAAGTGGAAATTATCTTAAAGGAAGATAGAGATGTTTCCTATGTGATAGGAATAGAGATCTATAGTGATAGTTCTCGAAAACCTCTTGACCTAAAAAGAGGAGGCATACATTGGCAATCTGTACTGAAGGGTTCAGTATGCACAGATTCAGTGGGAGAAAACTTGTCCATGTTACATGGAGTTAGTATCCCAAGGCCAAGTGTCCAATTCTTATGAAGAATGGGAACACTAAGAATAGATATGGATCTATCATGTATGTAATCATCCCATTATCTTGCATGTATCGACATGGAAAGAACAAAATGCATTCATCATCTTGTATGTGGGACATGACAATATGATGTGCTCATCCTGATAACTCGTATGTGGGACATGACGAGTGGATGTCTGTCTACTTCCAGTAAGGGTTACTGGAATACCATGAGAACTTGATAAGTACTAGTTCTATGGAGATAAGGAAGAGTTCAATGTAAATAGTTACATTGATGCGAATTTCCAAAAGGATAGAAAATTAATCGCAAAATATATATAGGATATATAAAAGTGAAAGCTTGTTGATAATTGGAAGTGTTCCAATAAAACAATTTAAAAAGGAAATGTCGAGTATCTATGTGTTAGAGAACATCAATAGATACTATATGGATCAGGAAGTTCATGAGATGAACTTATAGATATTCCACTCATTGATGACAATTATGGAATCCTTTATCATGCAATGTGGCTAAAGGTTAGCAAAGGAATACTAGATCGCATATTATGGAAACTCCATCTCATACGTATGATGTACAGTGCAGAGATGAGAGACATGCAATTTATACTGACTTTGGCAAGGTGTTGCCATTACTCACTATGATCGCACTAGAGCAGAGTAACATGTGGGACATGTTTAAAGATCACTATGAATATGATTCAAGGGTGATTGGCTCGCAATGCAAGTGGGAGTCTATTGGTATGTATGCCCTGAGAGCCAATCATGGGATGATTGGTGGGATACATTAAGATTGATTTGATAAACATCAAAGGAAAGCTTCCGATTCTTTCTGGTTCAGTCATATGAGATAGTGATAGAATAGATTGAATGTCTAGAGAATGACAATGCTCAATTACGTATGCTTTCAGGTTGAGGACCTGAATGATGAGATCATACGAATGCTAAGAGTTTGTGCATTCTTGTTATGTCCCTAGTCAGATGTCATTGTGGAAGGTAGATAGACATCAATGACACACAAGACTAGATTGTGGTGTTGGTTGATGACAGAATCTCATTAGTCATGATATAGAGATATCAAACCAAACACATAGGTACTTGTTAGAGAATAAGTGTACCAGACAGACCCACTGTGAGTTTGACACATGGAACCATGACATGGTAGTCACAGTCAGTACTCACAGTGATGGTGGTGAGTGTGATTCTTTGACCTGAAATCACTAGACTCAACACATGTCGTTGGGCACACTTTGACATCATCAAACACAATCCTGAAACATGGGTTGTTATAAAGGTGATGATTGGGTGGCTTTGACACATGGGGCTTTTGAGGGGTGAGTGATAGATATGGGATTTGTCCCTCCAGAGGGAGTTTGATATCCATGGCCACTTGATGAGTAGGATTGAGAAAGGCGTGCATGCATGTGTGAATCAGTATGTGATATTGATGTCATACATATCTCTTCCAATCTACTCTGAGATCAAGAAAGTGAATGAACGTTGATAGGATGAATGTTCCATGCCTCGAGTTCATTCGGGATATCAGTGACAAAGGAATTATACATTCACTGTAACACCATTCACGGATTGTAGGATTGAAAGTTGTTCTCCAACTTTCTATTTCACTTGGGTAGCACTGATGTGTGACTAGGCACCACTCTTTGCTTGTGAAGCCATAAGTGTTATGGACTTTCACTGCCAACGTGAAATGGACCTGTAGGGTCACACACATCGGATTTAACCTGGAAGAGGAGTTTTGTCCACAAATAATGTTTAGATTGATTACTAAAAGAGTTTAGTAGTTCAATTAAACACTCAATCATTTGATAGCTCAGTATCATAATGTTCAAGGTGTTGGACTGATTGATTAGAGTATCAGATTGATTGAAACTGCAATTGATTGTTTCTGCACAATCTGCACTCCCAACTGATCAGCTCATGTGATGAACCGATCGGCTGAGCTTGGTGAACCGATCAGCTTAGGTGGTGAGTCGATCGGCTCATGGACAGGGTGAAACGATTGGTTCAAGTGTTGAAACGATCGGTTCAACTGGTCTAACCGAGCAGGTTGGGAAAGTAGGATTGGTGAGAAATTTCTTTTCGTTTCACTTTCCCAATTTGATTGGAATAAGGATTGGTATTAGGTACCAATTAGAAACAAAAGAGGAAAAGTCAATCGGGAACTGACCAGGACCATGAACCGATCGATTCAGAAGTGAACCGACCGTTTCATGGGTTCCAACCGATCGGTTGAGGTGTCAACCGACCGGCTCAGGTCCCCAACCGACCGTTTCAGAAATGAAACGATCGGTTCAGGTTGCGTACTTGGTTGTTTTTGTGGAAAATATCGAACCCTTCTACTCTTGCTTTAGTCCCACATTGCCCGGGATAGAGAACCTTGTCCCATGACCCTCCTATATATAGGGGTATTGGGGGGCTTCTAAAAGTACAACTCAGTGCAACCAGTTGCTCTGTAAAGTTGTCGTTCTCTCTGGTTTTGGTAACCGAGAGAGCCCGAGCAAGTGCTACCCGATAAGGGAGGCACATCAAGGGAAAGACAACTACAGAAAGCAACTGGTGGCAGGAGAGTGTGTCAGTGACTAGTACGCTGATTGGAGGGTGCGACTCCTTCCAATTCCTTGTAAGACAAGGATATTGGAGTTCCAGGTGGTCTGTGTGGACAATTTTAGAGGCAGGAGATTTCTGCCGCTCAGAGGACAGCTGTCAATCCCAACAGTCCCAGTGAGAGCAGGAGTCGTCAGTCCCGGTGCGACTAGGAGCTGCACAGACACCGTCCAAGATCGGAGGTGAAGACCACGCAAGTCGCGAGGTATTGTCACCGAGAAAGCCTCAGGACAAGGTATGATTCCACAAACCATCCTTTCCTATTATATAGACGTTGAAGCATTTCCTTTGTCTGGGTTTGGGAGGAGAAAATTTTTGTTTCCGCTGCCTTCTCTGCCTCCCCTAAAACCCAACAATACTAACACTGACAAGAATAAATGGGGGAAGTTTGTGAGAATTATAGTCAATTAAGCTGGATACCATCAAACTGTTGATCCCGATAGTAAGTGCCCTAGATGACAATATGACTAGAATATGAAGGACACTTATGGTCCTTGAAGGACATTTGAAGGACAAAACAATCAACACACAAAACAAGTTTGAAGGGATAAACCTAGATGAAGGTGTTGAAAGTCCAAATTTGATTATAGGTGGGGGGTAGAAAACACAACCTAGTTACAAATGGAGACAAAAAAGGCACAAAATAGGAAGAAAAGGACCACCAAGAAAGAATTAGGGGAACGGGGTGAATTTTGACTACATAGAGAATAAGAGGGAGACCAGGGAGGAAGGAAAGCAATAGAGAACCATAGGAACACCCACTGAACAACCACTATTGAAGGATAAAACATTGTGGTTATTGTAGACGGCAACTCAAGGACTAAGAATAGCTTTCAATTCTTCATGGGGAACAAATAGGTGAGTCATGGTCTCACTAGTAGCCCTATCAAGACCCAAATGGTCTTCAGGGTATGGAAAAGCACTCACTTTAGGAATAGGAAGGTTCTTCACACAAAGGAACTTACTATGAATGGACCTAGGAAAAAGAAAAAGAAAATGAAAAAAGGAGATCACGAAAGTGGGAGCTCTCAACTGGCCAAGGAAGTCCTGAAACCACAACAAGCAAGGTCTTAATGATTGTACGGGCTTGGAATGTCCAAGGTTCTTGTTCCACAAATACACAAAAAAACTCTAAGGGAACTTACACAGTTATATAAGATCAAGATGTGCACTATTATTGAAACTCAAACAAGTGGATAACAAGTAGAGAATATAGTGAAGAGCCTGGGTTTGAGGCTTCTTATAGAGTCGAGGTGATCGACTACACCAGTGGCATCTAGGTTCTCTGGCAAAATAGAATCAAAATTGTAGAAATTTTCTCTAGCCACTAATAGTTTTTCTATTGTATGGTTAACCAAAAATGCCTAATTACTTTTGTATATACCAATACTAAACAAGGTGGTAGATGTTTGCTTTGGGAACACCTGCAAATGATGGGCAATGTCTCATCCTTGCCATGGTTAGTCTTGTGGAATGCGGTGCTTTATGCTGACGAGAAGGTGGGAGGGGAACATGTGCACATGGGAAGATGTCAAGAGTTTGCAATGGGTCTTGCAAAAGATGGATTGGAGAACCTAGGAGCCTCATGTCCAAAAATGACATTCAAATGAGGATGGTTATAGAGAAGTTAGATCATGCTACTGTCAACCATGAATGGTTGGAAGAATTCCCTACAACTACAGTTCAGGTACTACCTACATTGAACTCATATCACTCATCCCTTCTGGTTCAAATGGAAGGGACCAAGAGGAAATTCAATTGCAGGCCTAAGGTGAGTGTTGCATGGATTTCAAGAGAGTCTTTCCCAAAGTTTTTCGAAGACAAATGGATCCTTGACATGAGTTTCCACCAGTCAATCACCCACATTATGGAGAAATCTATTCACTAGGACAGAGAGGAATGACATAAATCTAGAGATACGAAGGACCAAATATTCTCACAAATTTCTTACAAACAGAAATCCTCGACAGCAAACTATATAGATAAGAACGAACAAGAGGTTACAAATTTATAGACGAAGTTCAATGATATTCTACACCAAGAAACTAAGGAATGAGAGAATGATCTCAGTGCAACTGGATGCGATCTGGTGATGCAAACACATGCTATTTCCAATCCATCGTTAAAGCTAAAAGATAGAGGAACATCATTTCAAGATTGAAGAATGAAGGTATTTGGATCGAGACTAAAGAAGAACCCAAGAGAATGGTTAGGGAGTACTTTTTGAAGTTGTTCACTGAAGTAGATGATTGAGAAAGAGCAACCAAAGTGGAGACTTACCCTGGTTGTTTCCCCAACTTGGTTGAACGAGACATAGATAAGATAAGGAGCATACCTATGTCAGAAGAGATACTTGTCGCCCTATTGAAGATGAACCCAATCAAAGCACATGGACTCAATGGTGCAGACACATGCTTTTTGCAAATGAATTGGTTCCGCTTGAGGGACTCTATTACCCTAATGGTATCTCTCTATTTTTTAGGTTATCCTATTGATGACTCCTTGACAAACTCCTCATTGATGTTTACCCTAAAGATGCCCATGTCAGAGTCTTGCAACAATCTAAGGATGATTTTCCTCAATAATTGAGCCTCAAGATCATGTCCAAGATAATAGTGGAACATATCAAACCCCAACTTCTTGAATGGATATCGCCATCACAAAGTAGATTTGTTCTAGGGCGGAGGATCATCTATAATATCGTATTGGTACAGGAGCTAGTTCACTCAATGAAGATGAGGTAGGGAAGAAGACGACAACAATTTTGAAGCTTGACCTTTTAAAAGCCTATGACAGAATGAGTTGGACATTTATATTGGATAAATTAAGGAGAACAACTATACCATATATTATCATATCTCTTATCATGAACATAATCGCATTCGGGGTAATAGCTAATACCTAACAAGATGAAACTCTACAACTACTCAAGGCTTTGAGAGGCATTTGATAGGGAGATCCTCTATCTCCATATGTCTTTGTATTATGACTAGATCACTTAAGTCAGGAAATAGATGAGGAGAAAACCTTTGGAGTGTGGATTTCAATGAAGATAACCCACATAGGCCCATGTATCACATGTATATTTTGTAGAGGAATTAATATTGTTTGGTAAAGCAACAAAGAGGTAGGCTAGGCATATGATGAAAATCCTCAAATATTTTGAATCAGCTTCAAGTCAGGTCTTAGAAAAAGAAAAATCTTCCATACTCTTCTCTAAGAATACTAGTCTCAGGAGTTGAAGAGCTATCACAAGAATTATTGGTATGCAACAAACTGATAATCTGGGGAAACATCTTGGAGTCCCCATTATCCATGATCGTGCCAAAAAAGAATTGTATCTTGACACTATCAATAAGGTTGAATCCATGATATCATTTGCTAGGAGATTAACCTTAATCAAGTCAATTTGTAACTCCACTTTGTTCTATACGATGTTAATAGTAAAGTAAGGGGATAAAGAGTCAGAACCTAGGCCAAAAGCTTAGTTGTAGAATACGTGAATGAAAGAAAGAGTCCTGAGTCTGAAAGAAAAAGCAAAAAACCACACAACCGACTACCTATATCTGTGATGGTATAGATCACGTGTATGGAGCTTTCTTTGGAAAGGGGCTAGAGGATTTATAGGTGTCCACTTGGTGGTCCGGGACAAAGTAACAACAAGTACAAAGAAGGGAGGGTTGAACATCAAGAGTGCTAGAATACAAAATGAAGCACTCCTACACAAGGTTGGATGGGATTTCATATTGCAAAGGAATACACTCTGAAATGACATTATGCCTTATAATTACTCCAACCACATCAACCAAGGTGTCTCCATTGCAACCCACCTCTGGAAATTCCTGGTTCAATCCATAAATCAGTCAGTGTCAGGGAGGTTCATCTTATCAGGGGCCAATACTAATGTATGGATAGAGAGGTGGATTCATGGAAGTTTAACTCCTCAGTTGAATACAAACAAATGTATACAATCTGAGCTACTCAACCTCTAAGTAAGATCCATGTTGGAGATCAAGGGGAATTGGGACAAGGCATTTCTACAGGAGTGGTTCAATGATGACACAGTCAAGCTAATTACTCAATGCTACCCCCGGCCCTAGAGATAGGAAATGATGAGTTCGCATGTCTACATGATAGTAAAGGCATTTTTTCAACTAGAAGCTCCTGTCAAAAGATACAACAAAGTTGCACATTTAGGATTCTGGGGAAATGGAGAATGATATGGAAGCTGGAAGTACCACAGATGGTCAAGACTACCCTATGTCTAGTGATAAATGAAGCTCTGATGACAAACCACATGTAGACTAGGAGGATTTTCATAGGAAATGACCGATCCCAAGCTGTGGAGTAGAAGTTGAGACTATCTCAAATGAATTACAATAGTGGCATGGACAACTGACAAGTTTGGTCTCTATTCCAACAAAAATATAATGCCACCTTGGTTGCAAGACATCCCTTTTCTAAACGGCTAACCAAAAATATGAATAATAGGAAATAGTGTCTGGTGCAGCCAATATGGGTGACCATCACCGTTTGGAAACTCTAGAGTTTTTACTGCCAACTAGTGCTCCAAAACTCAAAGATATCACCAACAAGTATGTTTGAAGATATCACAAAAGAAGTGAGCACCTACATTACTTCCTTCTAGCTAACTAACAAAATGAACCATATTTAGAGTCTGGTCGAGCTTAAGTGGAACCTTCCAGAGAAGGAATGGGTGAAACTCAACGTGGACATGTCTGTTAAAAGGAAAAGAAATATCATAGCCACGAGATTTATAGTCTGAGAAGATATCAAAAATTGGCTATGAGGAGGAAGGGACAAGATAGTAGGACAAGATGTCCTTATTCAGGAACTAAGAGCTATCTTGATTGGGTTACAAGAATGTAGGACAAGATACAAGTGGTTGATACTTGAATTATATAGCCAACTAGCAATCAACATGATAATAGGTAGGTCAGAGGTGCCAACAATGTTTAGAATCTAGTGCAAGCTAATCGAGAAGTACACCAAACCGTGAGAGTCAGTCCAATTCATGTTCAATAGAAGAGTTTGTAATAAAGCAACTGATGTAGTTTCCAAATGGGCTCTGAACCATGATAGTGATACATGTAGGTGGAGGGAGTGCCCCAAGTTCATGTACAAGATTGTTGGAGATGAAGAGACACTACATTACAGTAGTTATATAGTTCTAGTTTTCCTATAATGGGAGTGTAGGATGAATAGATAAATCCAAGGTTTCAAAAAAGGCTAATTATATAAATAGTTTTAAAAAGGTTATCCTTTGGATTCAATCTTAATTGTACTATCATAAGACCCATCCACTTGTAGGTGGTATTTTCATACTATTATTTTGGTAAAAACTTGCTTTCATATCCAAGTGAATTTAAGGGATATGAAAATACCACATTAGCTCATCAATATGATGCCACTCAACCACACATGCAATCAAAACTGAGCCAATCACAATAAACTTTTGAACAAACCACTTGCTGGTGGTAGGATGTCAGAAACCTGAGGCGACAAGGCTAATGGGCAAATGAACAGACAAGGTACCCTGAAACTCCACCATGACTCCACGAAGAGATTGGCAGAATTCTTGGGACTCAAAGACTATTGGAAGTCAACACAGATGATAGGTACCAAAGTACAAGAAAGGGAGTTCATCCATTGAGGACTCAGGTGAAAGGCAAGATGATCTTTGTATATAAGTAGAGAGGTGGAAGTCCAAGTACAGTTACCTAGAGACAAGTCAGCTCATAGTGATAAAGATGCACTCAACAAAGCTCCAATGATCAGTCAAGAAGCTCAAGTATGGTTGTCCAGTAAATATGAACACAAACAAATGAGTTGTAATGACTATGATGGTAGGGTTGGGGTGCTTTTTATGGAAAAAATTAGGTGTGAAATCACATGGAGGGGAAACCAACCTTCAGGTGTCCCTGTGGTTGTAGACCAAAAACAACAATTGGGTTTTTTCTAGCATGATAAACCAAAGGGAAAGTGAGAGGGCTAGGATGGTGTGGAATGAAGAGATAAAGAAAAAATAAGAAGAAGTTGGTGAATGAGATGTAGTGTGAATAAATAAGATGTACCACTCATTTTCACTGTTACGGGTATGGGAGACACGAGGTGGGAGATGACTCTTACACTTTTTGATCTCATATGAGCATCCAAATTGCATGAATATCCCTCTAATGGAGTGTGACATTAGGAAAGCAACCGATATTAGGGAAGCTAACACAACACTCTAATGTTATTATTAAAGACTTTGGCTTAATTGTTCGATTTCTACGTCCATTCATTTGGGGATGCAAACAATGTTCATTAAATTGGAATTTCTCATGTTAGCTAATTAAGATGTGATATACACGATTATACAATCATTTTTCATTTTTGGTTCATTTAGGGTAAGATTTAATTACTTGAAAGTTAAGTATGATTGGTGTATATTTATTACTCTCTTTACTCAATTAAAATGCTACAATTTGTATATTCCCTAATATCCTCATCCAATACAACCAAGAACCTTCTAGAGTGTCAACTAGGGTTATACCCTCCAATAGATGTGTTTATGTGACTAGTCCTCATTACTTAAGTTAATTATTCAATTCTTCAATTTTCCATGAAAAGAGTTTAATATTTAGGATCTAATTCTATAAGTTATCCAAATATTACTAATAGGATCTAGTTCTAGGAAAAAAGAACCTATCATAAAAATAAAATAAAAACATAAAGGAGAGAGAGGGTTAAGTGTGCAACTAAGGTTATCTATGTTACAACTAGGGATAAAATATGCCTCCCCAATTATAACTTCCTATTTTTCCATAAAGAGCCTTAACACTTATCAATAACACACAAACACCTTGGTCTCCTATTGGGAAAAACAATTACTAAAAGAGACTAATTTTTCTCTCCCATCCCCTTATATACATGTTCTTACATTGTGTAATTACATTTATTGAAATGGCATACATTTGAAAAAATGTAATCAAGTGCTACAATATTTTAAGAGACATCATTAACATTCAAATTAATGATAAATACAACCGTTATTTTTTATTTTACCCTTGCTTTTTTGTCCATATCCCATCCCATGATATCAACACTCCCTATCATTCTCTATCTTATCTCACTCTCCCAAAATTCACGAAAGATATACACATTTCTAGAGATAACATCTTCAAAAGGTTTATATAAACCACCATTCCTTACTGTACTCGATAATATTAAAGACCTCAGAACAATTTGAGCATAAATCTCTTAGTTTTGGGTTAGTAATTTCTCAAAACCCTATAAATTCCTCTCGTTTAGAGTCTCATGCACTCCCTTCACAAACGATTATGCGACATAAGCATTGCACCAAACAACCTTTTCATCTGATGACAAACTCCTTTTTGATCATAATATACATATAAAGAATATACAATTCCCTCTTCCTTGTATGCTTTTTTGGATCAATAATGAATCTATCCACCATATGTTCCTTAAATGTGACTTTTTTATAATCATCTAGTAAGCACTCAACTTTACGTACCTATCCCCAAACCACCTCAAATCACAAAACAAAATTTAACACACATACTTCGGTTGGGTACTAATAAGTAAAAACGTTTGGTGTTATAGGGTATGGTCTATATGTTTGGAAGAAGCAAAAAAATTTTAACAACAAATATAAAATACCTTCAACAAAAAACAATAGTATAAAACCTAATCTTTTATAATTGGACGTCTTGACTCAATTTTGTCTTTGCATGATCTTCTTCTAGGCTATCCCTCAATATATGTGTGGCTCAAAGTTCCAAAGGACACCACATACCCCTTCTAGTTCCTAGAGCCCAAACCTAGAAGATACTCAAACCACTGCCTGACCAAACATCTCACTATACTTTTATTGACCCAAATGTGGCTGATCTACCTAATAATTTAGCACTCCACATGTTTTTTTCATATATCAATGACAAGGGCATGTTTTAAGGAGCGTCTTATCCAAGTGATCAAGTTTACTTTATGTTGGTGTACATGTTTGAGGGAGTTCCCCCTCCCCTTATGTTAACATTAACTGGATATGTTTAAATGTCAAACATGCTAGGTGTAGGTGAGACAACTTTTTCATATTTATATCATTATGCGTCCTTTCATCTCCTCTCCAATTTCCCTGATCTCCCTTCCCTATGTCAAACTACATAGGAGACACTTGGTGGCCCTATGATGTTGCCTTCTCATTTTGGAATATATATTACATGATGCTTTTAAAAAGGCTTTCAAAGGATTCATGAGGTTGATGGAACAAGGTATGGATGCCATACATAGAGAAGGAGAGGATCGGGGTAGAATTTGTTGCACCTTGCTATTCTTAGTATAAGTATCCACATTGTAGATACATTCTTGAAAAGATCTTGGAATATGAAAGGGATCCACATACATCACCCATTGATGCATTTCAAACCAAGAAAATGAGCAAGACAATGGACAATGGGCGATCTTTGGGGAAAATGTGGAGATGGGTAGAGGGAATACATAAGTAAACAATTGAATCTATCAATTCATAGAATTAAGAGTATATATAAATTTTCCTATATTTTAATCATGTGAATAAAAGTAAATTTTAGTAAAAAGATGATAATTGATTTGAACACACAATACAACTAAAAATGTCTAAAATCAATAGAGTTTGTCTTCTTCAGGTGCTTAAAGTCATGATAATATAATCAACGTTGTATAACTCTCCTAATTGGATACAAAGGGAAATCTATATGAATCTAAACCAAGGATGGCAAGTCACAGTGAGAAACCTACTATCTCAATCTATCTCCAAGCTCCAATTCTTCATGTATAAGTTGCAATCAAGATCGGTTACACAAAAGACATTGTTACCTAACAGGTTGAGAATGTCCCCCAGAAAAGAAGAATAGTGGAAGTTTATTAGAAAAGAAGAATAGTGGAAGTTTATTAGTAGAAAGTTGATATGTGCATTGAATTGGGTTTAGACAATACATGAATAAAGGACATCAAATGTAAGTATAAAAGGTTCCCAAACAATGGGGGGATATTTCCAAAAAGATGATAAAAAAACTTCATATAGTAGGATTCACAATAATATAAAGAAATAATAAATTTACAATGATCAACTCCTTTAGTGATAATTCTCTCCTATAGGCTCTTAAAGTAATTAATAATGGAATTTATATAGCATGCTATCACTTTTCAAATGATAATATGATATACAAGAAATAATGATTCCAATAAATAACACACTATATGTAATACAATATGTATTACAAGTGATCTCTAATTTAACTGAATACACTAATATAAATAAATACAATTGATGGAAGGAGTTTTAATATAACCAGTGACATGATGGAGGAACACAATTAAAGATATAGTGACTTACAAGAAGATTCAATACTCCTAAGAATAGAACTTCACAACACATTATGCAAGTCTTAGGGATATATGTACTATCAAGACCTCACAATCTGTACAAGATAGACATGTAGGGATACAACATCCAGTGACCTACTAAATATCGGTACTTGGGTACTCATGATGGGAGCCACTCATGACAAAATGTAAGTCGGTAATCCTAAAATTCATAAATTCAAAGTCCTCAAACTCAAACAAATGTTGCATCAAGCACAACACCAATGAGGGATGTTGGAATCAAAGATATTGGTTGCCCCACTAAGTGAGTTCCCATGGTCTATACCTTGATTTCAATGAAAATATGGGGCACCTCACAAGTTGAGGTCCCACAATTTCCACATACAATTCTAAACACAAGAGAACTCCCTTATATTCATAAAGACAATAGAAATATCAGAAATGACTAAGGCATCTTAATGTATTTGGGTTTCACTTGAGTACTATTCCATATTACTCCCCTTGTAAAAACATTTTACATGCTAAAATGATTCATTCGATATACTAACTCGGTTAATGATATTCAACTTTTATATAGTACAATTCACTAATGTAAATATATGAAAGGCAATTCAATATATCAAAAATTCTATAGAAAGCAACATCAAAGATTCATCTTATAATTACTAACAGAATAATATTTGGATAGAAACTTGAACCTAGGCACACTAAACACCAATATCAACTTTTTCTTTTTTAAACTCTTGGAACTTCACACTCAATCACATGAAATAGTTTAAAGATAGGAAATGCATATGATTCTTTTGGTTTTATTTCAAACATAAATTTAAAATTTAAATCATTGACAAGAACTTTGATGAGATGAATATTTAAAACTTATGACTTTCAATACAAACCTTAGAAATAATATAGTAATATATTTCTACGTATTAAGTACAATTGTCTTCTCAACTGTACAAGGACTTGGAGTGACAAGGACCCTCTAAACTGACATTTAATTATGTGGAAGAATGTCTTTGATGCATTATATCTCTTTATGCTTAAGGTTTCCCTAAAAAGTTGTGAACTAGAAGGGTGGAAAGTTCCCTAGCAAATGAGTAAATCAATATAACAGGTTAGCACGAATAATGTACTTGAGCAATTGGCATCAATAGTAGATTAATAACACACTTCCCTAGTAAATGAGTAAATAAATATAACAATTAACAAAAATAATGTACTTGAGCAATTGGCATTTTTAGGAGAGTAGTAATGCAAATAAAAAATATAAACTAAATCCATAAGGCACGTTAAAAGTCATAAACACATATCTAAATCATATTTTTCTTTGTATTCTTTCAGATCATATATTACTCTAAATTAACTTGACCACCAAATTGACTACTAATTTAATTGTATGTTGACTGTATAAATGATTTGATTCAATTGACTTACTAAACTATATTGAATTTCTATTTTACCTTTATTCCTAAACTCTCTTAGACAGTACGATAAAAGTGAAACCCACTAATGTATAATTCACCTTACATGTCTGAATGTGTAACCAAAGAACCTTCAAACTTATAGATAATTGATCCTAGTCTACAATGAGGTGGTGATGGATAAACATAAGAAGCAAAATTGTGGCAATGTGCCTTACGTATTCAAGACAGGTGGGTCTATGATAAAAAGGATATCATTTCATATAATGTGGTTCAACAAGAGATGACACATTGTAGTAGTAACTATAAAATGATTTGGATCGACATGGGATGTTCACTTTAGCTACAACATTCTAAGTACCACCAAATCTTTGGTTATTGTTGGATAAGGTACTGATTGAACTAGTACCAATGATGCCTAGCTGATTAGTGTCATGTACTCTGCAGAACTAGAGTACCACTACTATGTAGTCAGATTGTGTGGGTTATTTTCTATTTGAATATGGAATTCTTATTCCTATATATAATAGTCATATCCCATTTCGCTCTTCCCAATACATACCTTCTACAGTGCTTAGGACTTATATTACTATTATATATGTTACTATTTCCTTCTACTAGTCCGATCCCTTTCTTTCTAGAACCAATGAAATGTACTCAACTAATTGCATTGATAGACATTAGATAAAATATCTAATTTACTGATTATCCTACACATAAGGTTTCACTTGGCTCAATCAAATTATAATTTTTTATTTCATAAGTATGATGTCAAAAAACACCTTGAGCCAATAAAATGTCATTTCATGCATATATCAAGCTAAGAAACTCCTACACTTATCTATACATATTTTTACTAGGGTTTCCACATGATTTAATTAAATGTAATTTTAGTGGCATCATAAACCATTCAAATGGAAACCCTAATTATCACAAGAGCTACCTTGATTAACCATTTACAACTCTCATAACAATTCTACTTTTCTCAGGATATTTAATAGTGTTTCCATTACTTTTTGTTAGTTTAATACAAACTATGCATTATATGATCCGAAAAACCTAACCTGAGAAGGTGTATAAAATTAAAATAGTTGCAATTTAGTTACTCATAGAAAGACTTATTAACATTTATTTTGGTTACAACTACAATGCAGTGTAGACACCCAGTAATCTTAGAATTCGATATTTTGAAAAAGTTCCTTGATAAATATCTGAATTCACTACAAGCTAGTTTACCTTCATGTTGGTATGTATGCCCTGAGAGCCAATCATGGTATGATTGGTGGGATACATTAAGATTGATTTGATAAACATCAAAGGAAAGCTTGCAATTCTTTCTGGTTCAGTCATATGAGATAATGATAGAACATATTGAATGTCTAGAGAATGACAGTACTCAATGACATATATTTTCAGGTTAAGGACCTGAACGATGAGATCATACAGATGCTAAGAGTTTGTACATTCTTTTTATGTCCCTAGTCAGATGTCATTGTGGAAGGTAGATAGACAACAATGACACACAAGACTAGATTGTGGTGTTGGTTGATGACAAAATCTCATTAGTCATGATATGGAGATATCAAACCAAACACATAGGTACTTGTTAAAGAACAAGTGTACCGGACAGACCCACCGTGAGTTTGAAATATGGAACCATGACATGGTAGTCATAGTCAGTTCTCACAGTGATGGTGGTGAGTGTGATTCTTTGACCTGAAATCGCTACACTCTACACATGTCGTTGGGCACACTTTGACATCATCAAACGCAGTCCTAAAACATGGGTTGTTATAAAGGTGATGATTGTGTGGCTTTGACACATGGGGCTTTTGAGGGGTGAGTGATAGATATGGGATTTGTCCCTCCTGAGGGAGTTTGATATCCATGGCCACTTGATGAGTAGGATTGAGATAGGCATGTGCACACATGTGTGAATCAATATATGATATTGATGTCATACATATCTCCTCCAATCTACTCTGAGAATCAAGAAAGTGAATGAACGTTATCAGGATGACTGTTCCATGCCTTGAGTTCATTCGAGATATCAGTGACAAAGGAATTATACATTCACTATAACACCATTCACGGATTGTAGGATTGAAAGTTGTTCTCCAACTTTCCTTTTCACTTGGGTAGCACTGATGTGCGACTAGGCACCGCTCTTTGCTTGTGAAGTCATAAGTGTTATGGACTTTCACTGCCAACGTGAAATGGACCTGTAGGGTCACACACATAGGATTTAACATGGAAGAGGAGTTTATCCACAAACAATGTTTAGATTGATTACTAAAGGAGTTTAGTAGTTCAATTAAACACTCAATCAATTGATAGCTCAGTATCATTGTGTTCAAGGTGTTGGACCGATTGATTAGAGTATCAGATTGATTGAAACTGCGATTGATTGATTTTGCACAGTCAGCTGCCCCAACCGATCGGCTCATGTGATGAACCGATCGGCTCAGGTTGGTGAACCGATCGGCTCATGTGATGAATTGATCAGCTCAAGACAGGATGAACCGACCGGTTCAAGGGTTGAACTGATCGGCTCAACTGGTCTAACCGAGATCTTTTGGAAAGTCAGAAGACTATTTTGCAAATACAATTTGTTTCACTTGTACAAATTCGATTTGGACAATGATTAATATTTAATTAATCGGAGACAAATTTGAAAGTCAATTTGAGTTGGACCAGGACCATGAATCGATCGGCTCATGTAATGAATCAATCGGATCAGGTGTCCCAAACGATCAATTCAGGTGTGAACTGATTGGTTGAGGTCACCAAACGATCATTTTAGGGTTGAAATGATCGGTTCAGTTGGTGCAAGTTGGTTGTTTTGTGGAAAATCTCGAACCCTTCTACTCCTGCATTAATCCCGCATTGCCTGGGATAGAGAACCTTGTCCCATGACCCTCCTATATATAGGGGTATTGGGGGCTTCTCAGGACAATAACTTAGTGCATCAGTTGCTCTGCAAAGTTGTCGTTCTCTCTTGTTTTGGTAACCAAGAGAGAGCCCGAGCAAGTGCTACCCGATAAGGGAGGCACAGCAAGGGAAAGACAACTGCAGAAAAGCGACTGGTTGCAGGAGAGTGTGTCAGTGACTAGTACGCCGACAGGAGGGTGTGACTCCTTCTGATTCTTTGTGGGACAAGGAGATCAGAGTTCCAGGTGGTCCGTGTGAACTACTTCAGAGGCGGGAGACTTTTGCCGCTCGGAGGACAGCTGTCAATCCCGACAGTCCCAGTGAGACCAGAAGCTGCTCAGACAGCGTCCAAGATTGGAGATGAAGATCGTGCAAGCCACGAGGTATAGTTGCTGAGAAAGCCTCAAGACAAGGTACGCCTCTACAAACTATCCTTCCTATTGTATAGACGTTGACGCATTTCCTTCATTTTGGGTTATGGGGAGAGAAATTTTTTATTTCCGCTGCCTTCTCTGTCTCCCCTAAAACCCAACAGTGGTATCAGAGCCACGTTAACTGCTCTATACTTTAGGATTATCGATGTGATCAATTTTGGTTTGTCGCCTTTATTTATTGCATACGATGCGAATAAAATTGGCTTTACACATGTCCAATACTAAATCCACAAATCCCAATATACATATATGATATGTAATATGAATGCACTAGATACGCGTCGCACTTAAATGAGTTTTTTGGTGGATGTATAGCGTGGTTATGGCCAATAAACCCTATGTATGTGTGCTTGGTTGTATGTGGTTGCTTGCATCTTGGTCTACACATTGATTCCCTATCTCCTATTCCTGATGTAACTCGAGATAACTCGAGATTTCTTTCCTACCTTTTCTCCCCCCCCCGAATGTAACTTGGGGTTTCCCAATTCAAATGTAAAATAGGATAGATCTTTTATTTCATGTTATGTCAAAGAACGGCGGACAACCTGACGACAACTGAGATGACCAGTTCAAGGCATGAACCGATCGGTTGGCGGTTCAGACAATCAGTTTGAGGAGCAAGATGATCGGGTGGCGGCCATGAAGAGATGCATGACGACCAGGCGAACCGATCGGTTGGAGGAGCCAACCGATCGACTGGTGGAGCCAACCGATCGGCTGGTGGAACCCAGACGACCAGCCTGATGGCGAGCCAATCAATCATAGAGATGAGTTGATCAAACCCAGGAAGGAAAAGCACATAGTTCATCTTATACAGGTTGCATGGGATGTAGACCTAGATGACCATGATTCCTCTTGGCTCGGGAATCACATTAGGATGGCCATAATCATCGTTTTTATCATTTCGCATGTTTTCTGTGGGATATAGCATGTATATGATACATACTATGTATTGTGGTGATTGGATATGTATATGTACCTATAAAAACCAAATCCCTCATTAAATATTAAAGTTTTAGATGCCTTCCAAATGCGACACACGTGAAAAGCTTGATCGGCCAAGTGTGGGCATGCCCTAGCATGGTGCACCGTCTATCTCGTGGAAGCGTGAAGGATGGATATGTGGGTCTACCCTAGCAGGGTGCATATTTATCATGTTGGCTTTGGGTCAGACTTAACAAGGTGACCTAGATAGGATCTAGCATCTTGAGGCATGGAGCTGATCATGGTAAGGAGTTGCATATGACATCTTTCAAGAGTTGCATATGATGCAATTGGCAAGAGTTGCCTACCTGGAAGATCCAAGTTGTGGGTGACAGCCCTAGCTGGTTCATGACTTAGAGGATTTCTAGATCTTGACCCACTAGAAGATTGTACCATGCAATCTTCCGAATTGATGGTGAGGGCTATCAATTTGAACAAAAATAGTGGGAGCGATAATTAATTAAAGGCCTAATTTATATTGTCAACTTTTCAAATCAATCAAGTCAAAAAGGAGTTTTTGGACTAAATTGCATATACTTCCTTTTGTACAAAAAATGGCTAATCAACAATAATCACTTTATTTGCGATCAGTCCTTGAGACCAACAAATTAAATGGGAATAATTTCCACGACTGATTAGGACATTGAGAAGTGTTCTCAATCGAAGAGCAAAAGCTCTAAGTCCTTGTTATACCAAAACTGGATGAACTCGATCCCACTACACCAATGGCTGAAAGTATGCTCATGTAAGCATACCAAGGATGCCATTGATGTGGAGTGTTTAATGTTGTGCTCTCTGAACTATGAGTTGCAGAGACAACATGAGACATATGATGTTTCCAAGACACTTTCCTAATATGTCATGATAGAGGGAGATCCAATAAGGTATTCACACACTCAATGTGATTGGGTATGTGGAAAAACCTGACTAAGAAGGATTCCATCTGATCCAAGAGTTGGCTATTGGTATGATACTGCAAATGTTGTGAGAATCATATAGTTCATGATGAACTACAACATGAACAACTTTGACAAGCGTTGACAGAGTTGTTGGACATGTTGAGGATAGTAGAGGCACATATGAAGAAGGACAAGCCTAAGTATGTGATGTTGATCAATAGAAAGAAAGGCAGGTCCAAGGGCAAGGGCAAGGGCAAAGCTAAGAAGGGTTCTGATGCTAGCCAGTAGCCAAAGCCATCTTCATCCTCAAGGCACATGAAAGGGTGAACGAGGGAATTTCCCTTTATATCTGGAAGAACAAAAGAAGAAGGAGGGGATGGATATCTCCACCTAAGGTATCATGAAATGAACCGCTTCTGAGGTATATGATACCAAGATGGAGATCTGACATATATCATATGTATGATCTACAAAGAAGTGATGGCCTTTATGAAAGGACCAAGAAAGGAGTACCCATCATTGGAGAAAGTGTTGCTGCCATAGATAGGAGTACTTTAGTTTATTTTCAGCCTTGAAGGTATGTAATAGAGTTATGAAATGCTATTTCATATTTTCCAATAGATAGAAACACTTTATTTTTGCATATTGTATGACAATGATAGAAATTAATAAAGTTGATGTTTTAATCTCAAAAGATATGATCTTTATAGCAATGCCTTATTTATCTTGTGGTACTTGTTATGCATAAGATAAAATGATACCTAAAAGTTATTGATATCTCAAACAATCATATTAGCATAAATCATGGGAAATTCATTTCTAGTTTCTATGTGATGGATAAATCTAGACTCTTTTGGTTAGAGAACCAGTAAGAGACATGAATTTCTTAGACACAATAAATCAATCTTCACTAATGGTAGTGAGAGAATGATTATCCTATTAGGTATAATACATGTGATGTATTTACATACCTATTAGAGTTAATGCTAATACTTCAAGCGGTGTTTATAGAAATACCAATATGAATATCTTGAAATGTTCAAGAATATCATAGATGAAATATGAATTTGGTAAAGTGTTAATTCTTGATGAGATCAATGAAAGAAATACTTGGACCAAATGTTTGAGAACCATGTGAGTGATTATGACAGTGTATCATAGTGAACTCATGATTAAGGCATGGTGATGTCTAAATCAAAAGGAATCATACTCTAAGGAGTTAGAGGATGATTATCAAATAACTAAATTCTTATTAAATAAAGAATACCCCACACTAATAAAGGACATTAAGAATCACAAGGAGTTGTGAGTTCTTATATCCTTGACAGATACACCTCAATTATCTATGAGATGAGTTGGTCATGTGATGAATCAACTATCTAGATGAATATGAGGAACCGGATTTTGAGTTATGGTTATGCATGACCATTACATCCTAAATGACTTCCATGTGAACCATAAGGTATGACCTTGATGGTAGCACCCATTGGGACAAAATCCATAAGTGTGAATGAGTCTTAAGCGTTAAGACACATGGATAACATTTTGAGAAGGATGATGCTTGTTGATTGCAACTTAATGACTAAGAAATTTGGCATATGGATACTAAAATTGCATTCCTATGAGGAATAAAACAAGGATGTGTACGTGACACAACCTATAAGGTTTATGAATCCATTAATGCAAATGAAGTCTATAAGTTACAATGGACTAATCAATGTGATTGATTAAGTACAAGCAACTCAGAGCTGGATCTTTACTTTGATAATATAGTCAAAGGGTTTGACTGATATGTCAAAGATAAAGAGAGATATGTGATTTAGTGAGAGCGTATTCACAATCCACATGTTGATGTGAAATGGAAATGTTCTAGAATGGAAATCCAAAGTGGAAATTATCTTTAAGGAAGAAAGAGACGTTTCCTATGTGATAGGAATAGAGATCTATAGAGATAGTTCTCAAAAAACTCTTGACCTAAAAAGAGAAAGCATACATTGGCAATCTATACTAAAGGGTTCCGTATGCACAGATTCAGTGGGAGAAAACTTGTTCATGTTACATGGAGTTGGTATCCCAAGGCCAAGTGTCCAATTCTTATGAAGAATGGGAACACTAAGAATAGATATGGATCTATCATGTATGTAATCATCCCATCATCTTGCATGTATGGATATGGCAAGAACAAAATGCATTTATCATCTTGTATGTAGGACATGACAATACGATATGCTCATCTTGATAACTCATATGTGGGACATGACGAGTGGATGTCTATCTAATTCCAGTAAGAGTTACTGGAGTACCATAAGAATTTGATAAGTACTTGAGAAGTACTAGTTCTATGGAAAAGGAAGGGTTCACTCTAAAGAGTTACACTGATGCAAACTTCCAAAAAGGACAGCAAATTAATCGCAATATATATATGAGATATACAAAAGTGAATGTTTGTTGATAAATGGAAATGTTCCATTAAAATCGTTTTAAAAGGAAATGCCGAGTATCCGTGTGTTAGAGAACAACAGTGGATACTATATGGATCTGTAAGTTCATAAGATGAACTTATAGTTATTCCGGTCATTGATGACAAGTAAGGTATGCTTGGTCATGCAATGTGGCTAAAGGTTAGCAAAGGAATACTAGATCGCATATTATGACAACTCCATCTCATACATGTGATGTATAGAAAAGAGATGAGAGACATGCAGTTAATACCGACTTTGGCAAGGTGTTGCCATAACTCACTATGTTAGCACTAGAGCATAGTAACATGTGGGACATGTTTGAAGATCACTATGAATATGATTCAAGGGTGATTGGCTCGCAGTGCAAGTGGGAGTTTGTTGGTATGTATGCCCTGAGAGCCAATCATGGGATGATTGGTGGGATACATTAAGATTGATTTGATAAACATCAAAGGCAAGCTTCCAATTCTTTCTGGTTTAGTCATATGAGATAATGATAGAATAGATTGAATGTCTAGAGAATGACAATACTCAATGATGTATGCTTTCAGGTTAAGGACCTGAACGATGAGATCATACAGATGCTAAGATTTTGTACATTGTTTTTATGTCCCTAGTCGTATGTCATTGTGGAAGTTAGATAGATAACAATGACACACAAGACTAGATTGTGGTGTTGGTTGATGACAGAATCTCATTAGTCATGATATAGAGATATCAAACCAAACACATAGGTACTTGTTAAAGAACAAGTGTACCGGACAGACCCACCGTGAGTTTGATACATGGAACCATGACATGGTAGTCAATGTCAGTTCTCACAGTGATGGTGGTGAGTGTGATTATTTGACCTGAAATCGCTACACTCAACACATGTCATTGGGCACAATTTGACATCATCAAACGCAGTCCTGAAATATGGGTTATTATAAAGGTGATGATTAGGTGGCTTTGACACATGGGTCTTTTGAGGGTGAGTGATAGATGTGGGATTTGTCCCTCCTGAGGTAGTTTGATATCCATGGCCACTTGATGAGTAGGATTGATATAGGTGTGCGCACGCATGTGTGAATCAGTATATGATATTGATGTCATACATATCTCCTCCAATCTACTCTGAGAATTAAGAAAGTGAATGAACGTTGAAAAGATGATTGTTCCATGCCTTGAGTTCATTCGGGATATCAGTGAAAAAGGAATTATACATTCACTATAACACGATTCACGGATTGTAGGATTGAAAGTTGTTCTCCAACTTTCCATTTCACTTGGGTGGCACTGATGTGCGACTAGGCACCGCTTGTTGCTTGTGAAGTCATAAGTGTTATGGACTTTCACTGCCAACGTGAAATGGACCTGCAGGGTCACACACATAGGATTTAACCTGGAAGAGGAGTTTATCCACAAATGATGTTTAGATTGATTACTAAAGGAGTTTAGTAGTTCAATTAAACACTCAATCAATTGATAGCTCAGTATCATTGTGTTCAAGGTGTTGGACCGATTGATTAGAGTATCAGATTGATTGAAACTGTGATTGACTTATTTTGCACAGTCTGCTGCCCCCAACCGATCGGCTCATGTGATGAACCGATCGGCTCAGGTTGGTGAACCGATCGGCTCATGTGATGAACCGATCGGCTCAAGACATGATGAACCGACCGGTTCAAGAGTTGAACTGATCGGCTCAACTGGTCTAACCGAGATCAATTGGAAAGTCAGAAGACTATTTTGCAAATACAATTTGTTTCACTTGTACAAATTCGATTTGGACAAGGATTAATATTTGATTAATCGAAGACAAATTTGAAAGTCAATTTGAGTTGGACCAGGACCATGAATTGATCGGCTCATGTGATGATCTGATCGGCTCAGGTGTCCCAAACGATCGGTTCAGGTGTGAACCGATCGGTTGAGGTCACCAAATGATCGTTTCAGGGTTGAAACGATCGGTTCAGCTGGCGCAAGTTGGTTGTTTTGTGGAAAATCTTGAACCCTTCTACTCCCGCATTAATCCTGCATTGCCCAGGATAGAGAACCTTGTCCCATTACCCTCCTATATATAGGGGTATTGGGGGCTTCTCAGGACAATAACTCAGTGCATCAGTTACTTTGCAAAGTTGTCATTCTCTCTGGTTTTGGCAACTGAGAGAGAGCCCGAGCAAGTGCTACCCGATAAGGGAGGCACATCAAGGGAAAGACAATTGTAGAAAAGCAACTGGTTGTAGGAGAGTGTGTCGATGACTAGTACACCAACAGGAGGGTGCGACTCCTTCTGGTTCATTGTGGGATAAGGAGATCGGAGTTCCAGGTGGTCTGTGTGGACTACTTCAGAGACGGGAGACTTCTACCGCTCAGAGGACAGTTGTCAATCCTGACAGTCCCGGTGAGACCAAGAGCTGCTCTTACACCGTCCAAGATCGGAGGTGAAGACCGCGCAAGCCGTGAGGTATAGTCGCCGAGCAAGCCTCGGGACAAGGTACGCCTCTACAAACCATCCTTTCTATTGTATAGACGTTGACGTGTTTCCTTTGTTTTGGGTTATGGAGAGAGAAAATTTTTGTTTCCGCTGCCTTATCTGTCTCCCCTAAAACCCAACACTTCCTTCCCGTGCGTGTTCCATCATTTATTCATCTTTTTTTCAGTTTCTAAGAAATTTAGGTTTTGTTTGAAATAAGCTTAAATAGAAGAATTGTTTTGACTATTCTATCCATTGAAGTAGGAAAGTTGGAGAATCCATGAGGAGTTTGTCTATTTATGTGCAATTAAGTGAGAGCTATGTTTCTCCTCTAGGTCATTTACTAACAAATTTAGATCCACAATCTTGATTAGAATCTAAAACCCATGATTATAGGTTGTGAACTAGGACAAAATAGTTCATATCCTAACTTTTTGCCTATAAGGCTCATATTCAAGAGAAGAAAGGGAAATATTAGAGAACTTGGATTAATGAAATTGATATTACATGGTTATGCAAAATAGATGGATACTAACTAATAACTACTTTTGCTAACCCGAAATATGGTTTCAAATAAGAGATGACTTATAGAAAAACCATTCGTGGGTGATCTTTTTGAATCACCCTATATTGCCCCTTGGAGAGAAACGGTGGCTTGGGATCTATAAAGCATGTAACTAATAAGATACATATTGAAATATAACTCCTGAATGGACCTATAAGATTGTCAATCCTAATCAACCTTGCTGAAATATTATGTCTGTTGATGAACCAGAAGTCGATAAACTTCCTGAGAACTCAGTCCAACTTGTAACAGTCAACTTCTATTAAGTCGAACGGCAATACTGGCAGAAATGGTCTCAAGTCATCTCACAACTTGTTTCAACTTTTTTCATCATCTGATTGACCTTTTGGTAGATTCTGTAGAAAATGAAAAAAATCATTGACAAAAAATTATAAGGTTTTCTAACATAGAAGGCTCGTCTAGCTTAGTTGAATTATTAGATGAAACCTAGATCAACATCTTTAAATTCATGCAAATTACACATAAATACCACCCAAATGAAATCTAACATTTTAATTATATTAATCTTTTTTGGAGTATCTTATGCACTATTTCCTGAATTTAACAAAACTAGTTTTTAGACTTCATAGAAGTATTACTTCTTGCCCATTTTTAGGGATTTATTATTCTAATCAATTTTAATTATATTTTTCTTGTAAAAAAATTTATTTAATAAATATTGAACCCTATAATAAAGCAAAATTTAGGATTTTTTCTACAAACCCTAGATAAATTCTAGAAAAGCACACATGTACAAAAACTAAGTTGAAAATAAGAATGTAAAATTAGATTACATTTTTACTCTGAGATTAAGGTTTCTTATATAAATTTGGATTATGATTCTAAGTTTTATTAACCCTAGATTACCTACAAAGAAGAATTTTGGTTTGTAACCTCACTTTAAAAGTTTCATCCTCCAAACTTGCAAGCGTAAGAAGAAAAGGTGCATGAATTTTCTCTTTAAGATTGCAAAATTCTAATATTCTACCTATCCTTGTACATTGCATTTGAAATCTACGTTTTGAACTAAATTACCTATTTTTTGTTAAGTTAGAGTCATCTTTTGATAAGTCATATTATTGATAAAAGAAAATTCTATACTTAATGATAAAATAGGAAATGTGTTTCCTGTCAACCCAGCATATTCTCTCAAGGTCTTATCCTATGCATATATTTTTGTATGTAGTGCATCAATGTATTTAGTGTCTTAAAATCTACCATTATACAATACAACTATGTTTAACAAGGATACACTTTCTTATTGCGGCACTACACTCTTGAAGACCTTATAAGATGCAAGACCAAAATAATCATAACTCTATTGTAGAGCTAAATTATTCACAAGTAACCAGAACCATATCCCACTCACATTTCCACATACCATATTTCATGCAAATTCTCTAGTGGACCCACATAAACAAAATTTACCTTCCTTAGAACACCTTTCACGAGCTATTTTTCTACAAAAATTCTTATTATGAAAAACTACTTCATTTCTATTCAACATTAGTCTCTTCTAGTTGCTTATCATTATCCTTTTGGTTATATTTTAAGAAAGTAAATGATTGTGAGTGTAAAATATTTTTATTCAATATTTATTACGTGTCATTCTTGATTTATTCAAATGATACTTTTCTATTTTTCATGTTCCTTTCGCATTTGATCTTCTTAAACATTCCTATAATACTTACTTAATTTTCTCATTTGAAACCCTTATGCTCTAGGTTTTCTTGTAATTCCATTTGCATGGGGTTAAGTTGCTATTGACCTACTCGAAATTTCTAGCATCCAGAATATCCTAGAATACTACTATTATTTGCAAGTTATCCTCATATAAATTATTTCCACTTCCTAAATTAGAAGTTTTTTATTCTTCTAAAATTACCTAAATCTTAATTAACACTTAGTCTGTGTTTGTTACGTGGTGTATATATATATATATATATATATATCTTATGATTTTGTTAATATTCTCAAAGTTTACATTCAAAGTCAATATTCTTCTAGCTATTTTCACACTTTAACTTTGATACATAATGTATACTTCATTCAACTCATATGATTTTTTTAGAGCAATTCAACTCATATGAATCATGCAACGACCAATAATTTCATTTTAATGTTAAGTCTTATTTCTCTTTATGTTATTCTAACTCATGTGGATTATTCACTCATTTAACATTACCTTTGTCATTATTACTTTCATTCAATTACAAGGAACTAAGTGAGCATGTCAAATTACCTAGCTAATTAGTTGATAGAAAATATCAAATAAAAACTAGAGTGAGGATGAATATATTAGGGTTCATTATAGAGTGAATTTATTCTAGTTCTCTTCTTGCCATACAACATGTTCTCTTTAGGTCATTTTCCATTATTTCCATTCTTCTTCTTTATTTCTTCTCAGTTTCTTATTCTGGCCTTGTATCACATGTATGAGTATAATTATAAGAATTATTCCTCTTCAACATAATAAGAAGCATGATTCAATTATCCTTTATCAGTGATTCATTCATTACATAGAAGTATATATATGTAGTTCACCCTTCTGGATCCATTTGTTTTATTTATATTATTCTATGTATGATTTATTAACTTATCCTTCTCTTCAAATTTTTATTTCTTATTAAGTAATAATGGTTTAATATCCTAATAAAAACTTCAAATAATTTTCTTTTCAATATCTTTATGTTCAATTCTCTTCCATATATCCTTATACTAGTTAGATTTTTCACATATAATATTTATAATCTTTTTCTCAATTATTTTTTAACTTCTTTCAACTATTAACTACTAGACTTACTTATATTTCTTATTTTAAAACTTCATTTCTCTTCGTTTACTATTATTCCTTTAGAGCATCAATTCTTTAGTTTCTTATCAT
Organism: Alisma plantago-aquatica; assembly: GCA_963693085.1. Taxonomy (NCBI): domain Eukaryota; kingdom Viridiplantae; phylum Streptophyta; class Magnoliopsida; order Alismatales; family Alismataceae; genus Alisma; species Alisma plantago-aquatica. The sequence goes on from OY856409.1 coordinate 258,165,628, forward strand.
AATTCGACAAACTTCCTTCAGTAGTTGGCCGACTTTCGCTATTGTCGATCAATTTGTAAGTAATTCATCTGCATTCCTAGTTTGGCAAGAGAATTTTGAAATTTTATGTTGTTTTGAGAATTCTTATGTATACTAGACCCTATCACAAGTTAGCAGGATCCCTAGTATGGCTAGACAATTTTAGAATTTTATGTTGTTTTGACAGTTTATTTGTATACTAAATCCTACCAAGTGTTTTTATAACCTATTTCAGCTAATTTGTTAATATTATTTTATGTTCTCTATAAAGTCATGTCTTAAATTCTTGTTGTTTTCTTTGTTTTTTCTTGAATGCAATTTTTATAATCATGATTTCAAGTATAACACTCTATTATTAAATTAAACTAAATTTTCTTTAATATTCCACACAATTATATGGATGTGAATATTTCATAATTCTTACATCCCTTGATATCTTCTAAGTTCACATTTTCATAACTTATTATTATTCAAATATAGAGATAAGATTCATTAGATCAAATAAAACATCTTGCCCGCAAAAATGAGATACACATGCATTCATGAAGCCAAGACTACTCAGACCAAATTCAATTTGTCTTAAAAACGTAAGAACAACATTAAACTAAGACAAACTCCATTGTAAAAAATATTAGGTATATTTTATGAAAGGAATATGTAGATGATATGATTGTAATTCCTAACGTACAACAATCCTAACAATAACAAATATATATATATATGTGTGTGATTAAGTAATTGAAATTCATACAAGTGAAATAATTCTTTTTCTTTTCCAACAATTTAGAAGTAAAAAATATATGTCTTTCAATTCTAAATTTATTCCATTATTCTCTTTATTACATTTCGGTCGTCTAAAAATAATAGTTTTATGATTTCTCTTTGCTTTTTCTTACATTACATACTTGTCCAGTGCATACATGTAAGAATAGGTATAGTTTGTTGATAGTATTTGATCCAAGTATTAGTATACTTGGCCAAGGTACCCAAATACACAATTTTCCCATTCTTTGACCAAATCACCTTCTAACTGCCATACTTATACTACGAATAACTTACTTAATGGTCTTTGCCTACTTAGCATGTGCTCTAATACCAATTTGTTATACTCACTTCTCATAAATTCTAATAAATCATGAGGTTGGGACATATCTTGATACTAGGCACATTGAACACCACTATCAACTTTTTCCATTTGAAACTATTACATTATCTAACTCAAACATGCACATAATTAAAAATAATAAATTAATTTGATTCTTTTGATGTAATTTCAAGCATAAAGTGATAATTTAAATCATTCATAATATCTCTTTCTATATGAGTGTTTATAAGTTGTGACTACTAAATACATACATCTTCAATATAGAAGTAATATTAAACATGTATTAAGTACAACTCTCTCTTCAATGATACAAGGACCTAGAGTGGTAGAGACTGGATGAACTAAACTAAACTAACATCTAATGACATGGGAAAGTTTCTCTAGTGCATATAGATTTTTGTAGTCTCATGGGTTACCTACAATTTTTATGCTTGAGGGGTGAGCCCCTCGCCTCGTCAATCAGTGGACAAATAAAATAATTATAAGAAATGGTAGTAGGAATTTAATGTTTTTGAGAAATTACCAATGTAGTGGCAACTGAGTGATAAAGTTGATGTTGTATGACCGAGAGGTCATAAGTTTGAAACCCCCTGACAACGGGATAAATGAATTGCCAATTCAAAAAAAACATATTCTTGAGCAATTGGCATTACAAGTTAGTAGTAATCTAAACAAAATATTAACTATATATGCATACACAAATTAATTTGTAACATGCATTATTAGTGATAATCAAGTATCCAATTTATATTTCTCTTTGTTATCTTTGTAGAATTATTATGAACTCTAATTTGACTTGACTATTGAACTGACTCTGATTTGACTAACTAATGACTGTATAAGTGATATGATGTAACTAACTTATCGAATGGTGTTGACTGTATATTTTACTTTTACCCTAAACTCACTTGGATAGTACCGTCTAAGTGAAAGCGACCACTATGTGACTTCACATACAAACCCTAAGGTGTAACTCAGAAACCTTAACATATCTCTGTTTATAATAAGGTTTCCTTGTAAGGCTTGATGTTGACAAAATAGTACCAACAAAGTTGTGGCCCTATGTCTTGCGTACTCATGATGGGTGCCTCTAGAAGAAAAATTCTCTGGTACCATGTAATGCAATTTGATAAGGGCTTCCACATAATATATAACAACTACTAGAATGAGCAGATCACAATGGATCTTCATTCCAACTATAACTATATTAGGTACCACTATGATATCCAATAATTGTTGGATATCCAAATGAGCTACACTAGTAGTCTATTACCATAAATACCTAGTAGAGTAGTGTTGGCACTCTACTAAATGAGAGTGCCAATAAAATTAGCCATTTGGTATTGGATACTCCCTATTTGTATCCTAACTAATCCTTTCTATATTTATAGTTCATAGATCATTTCACTGTTCCCCATACAAACATCTAGGGATGGGTTTTATGGTGTTATAGGAATATGGTACTACTATACTCTTTAATTATATCTTTCTCTTAGACTGATCCTTTTCTTTTCTAAATTTTACTAACCGACATTACCCAATTGATTTCATTAAAACACATTTGATGAAATATTTGATTTAATCATTACCCCAAAAATTCAATTTCACATGTCTCAATCATATTGAACATATATAACACATAAGTGTGATATTGCAAGAAACCTTGTTCAAATTAAATGGCATTCTCATTCACATATAAAGATTGAATAACTCATACACTTCTATATATACATACATATATATACATAAAGGCTTTCAAATCGGTCATTCAAACTTAATACTACAAGATGATATTTAATGGAAAGCCCTATAAATCAAATCACTTCAACTAACTATTTGCAATAAAATTATACTTCTACAAAGATATTTAAGTGGGTTTTTAGTATTATTTACTATCTTAACACAAAATATGTATTATATGAATAAAACCCCTAACTTGAAAAGGTATAAAATTAAAAAAAATCAAATATGTGTAGCTCACTTGATAATAATATAAGAAAGACCTTATTAGCATTTATTTAGGTTTCAACTATTCTTTAGTTCAAGCACCAAATAATCCTATCAAACAATTTCCAAAAAAATCTCTAAATTCTCTGACAATCTTGATTATATTGATTCCCATGCTTAGTTCACATTTAATTCTAATTTTATCAAGTTCTAAGCAATGTAGGAACTATTCCACATTTGCTTTAGTAGAAAAATATATGAATATTCTATCAAGTGAAGAAAGTTGGACTATCACTAATGAATTTGTGTATTTGTATAAAACTAACTTAAAGATTGTTTTTACCAATCCCCTATAGGTGTTTTACTAACATTCAGATCTATGGTCTTGATTCATATAAAATCCTCAATTCTAGCTCATAATATATCAACTATAGGCTAGACCAAGTCATGTCCTATCTTTCTAGCACCAATCTTGGCATTAAGAAAATAAAGGGAGAAGTTAGAGAAATTGGATTATCTATATTACTAATGTGTGGTGCAACAAAATATATGGTGACTAACCACTAATTAATTTACTAACACTAAAATATATTGAAATAAGAGTTGATCCAATAAACCTTGCTCTAGAAATATGTCTATCATAAGATAAGAAGTCATTCAACTTCTGAATAAGTCATTTTGACTTCCTGATAAATCATCTGACTTGTCAGGGTAGACTTCTACTAACTCGATTACAAAGATTGGTTGACTTGGGTAGGCCACAAGTTAATCTGATTTTTCTATAGGTCAGCCAAAATTGAATGGGAATGCAATCCAACCCAAATATAACACGTTCAATTGTATAAATATGTGTTTCAAGGTATCTTATGCATAAATTTTTGGATATAATGGAATTAGGTTTTGCCTCCATAGAAATTGCACTTCTGGACTCAAAATTAGCATTTTCTTGTTCTAATGAATTTAAATATTGATTTCTTAGTATCTTTATTAATTTAATAAGTATGACTCTAGAATACTAAGGCTTTATGTGGTATCCATTTCTAATCATTTACTAAAATACATCCTTAATTCTTTCTTTTCTTAAAATTAAAATAGCAAACAAAACATCGAGTTAACTAGATGATAACCTCTTGATTATGCAAGACATGAAAGATTACAATAGGATTCCAGTTTTACATAAAGAAAGAGTTCTCCCTTAATATACATCATGTAAAACTTATTACATACTACTCTCTTTTCTCAGTCACTCATTTCCAGGATCAAGAGGAGGGATAAGAGACCAACTAATCAAACTGCCTTATCATTAGACATCTGGTCTACTCTTGATAAAAGTTTACTTATGCCTCTTTTGGAGGAACCGGTCCTTTACTTGAAAAATGTTTTAGTAGGTTGATGAGCTACTTGCTCAATCTATATAAAATTAATAGGCAACAATATTAAATTATTTGAGAAATTGTTCTGGATATAAACAAGTTAATAAAGTAATTTAAAACCATCTTATCAATCAAACATCAAATGAGTCTTGATCATAGTTGATCAAAGGAAATCATTAACTATCTATGTAGTTCTTTAGTCCATTTATTATATGCCCTGGACCCACATGCCATGTATTACAATATGTGAACGCATCACAGTAAGACACAAGCTCATTGTACAAGACTTAAAAGTATGTTCCTGATCGTAAGTCTGTAATCACAAGCAACATTGTCTGCAGCGGGCCTCACCACGTATGGCTCTAGATAGATAGTGGAAGTGGTCGTATATTTGGACTCCTCCTTTAAACCTAGGTATTGAGGTGGAGAGCCAAAGCACTCTAACTTATTCTATATTAATGGTTATATTGAAGATAACCGTTGGTCCGTAACACATGTACCACCAACATCTTCGTTGTTGTTGCATACCTCACTATAATAAGGAATATGTCCTCTTTGGCCTAGACCCCCACACCCTTTTAAGATATGATCTGGCTATCACGATATGGACATATCATGCAGTCAGGAAGCATGTTTCATTCTCACACCACAACACTCTTGTGAAGGATTATATAGGGTTTAGAGCATCTAACATCTAATGATATTTATTTTATCCAAATACCACTTTTATCGATGTGAATATTACCCTATTATCAACAACATCATTTAGAACATATCCACAAAAATATTTTGACAAAAAGAAACTATTAGAGTTTCTCAACATCACAGTCCCACTCATTAGATTTTAGTTTAGGGAAAATCTGGGATTTTTGGTGCCTCTAAATACATCATTCAGATTACCATATTGCACAGCGGTTTGCACAATACTTGAACAATCAGCATCATAGCATGTGATATATTGAACAATATGTTTTCTCCACTAAAAATCTTTGTACATACACCAAAATTCCGGAACAACTAATATTGAGTAAGGATCAACACAGAAACATCATTTTATTCAGTCTTTTATATTGTAAATCAAGGATAGAAGGTGATTTTCCACTCACTCTACACGATATAGCTTATTGGTCCCGCCTTTGACCTCAGCCAATCCCGATATTTATCTCATTTAGGTCTGATTTAAATTTTTGATATTCAAACTTGTTCCAACAACCTATTAGTAGGTTTACTGACCTAGAAGAAAATATACTTGAGGTAGAAGGTGAAGAACGAAGATTAACCAAAATCTCTAGTTGATAGACAAATATTTCTGGGCATGGAGATGTAAAGGAAAGAGAGGATCCGTGGATAAAAACCACTTAACAATATGAAACTATGAGGAACCCCTTGATTTTCGTCCATATGGTCGTCTTCTTCATTGTCGTCCTTCAGATTGCCCTTGTGATTGTTGCTCACCATCGGTCGAAGGTGTTTGGGGGGGGGGTAAAGATCTAAATCCAAATCTAACATGCTCATTTACATGGTTACCATCAACTACATATAGAGATCTAAGGATCTTTCGATTGGTGGAGCTGAGTGGCATGTAGGGAAACCACCATAAGATACAACATTTGACTGATACTTCTTCGGTTGTCTTTGGCAAGTGAGCCATCGGTAGGCTTTACTGATGGTCTATGAAACCACTGATGTTCGAAGCCTTTGGTTTATGTTCATCAGTCAAACCATCGATAGGCACTTTGACAGTCTAGCCTTTGGTTGTCACCTCCGATTGACAAATTTCAGTTGGCAACGTCCAACAAAACCATCAATAGGTGTCTGTCTAGCCAAATCGTCTAATGACACTATCTAAGAAAACCTTCAGAAGACCGTCTTTCCGCAAAACCATCGGAAGGCGCCCTCTCAACAGAGCCATTGGAAGATGCTTCCAAGCGAACCTTCGGTACTCTTTTACCTAGCAGAACTATCAATTGAAGTTTAGCATAAAACCATCGGTAGGTTCCACCTACCAACCATCACAAGGCACTCCTTTTCGAGCCATTGAAAGATGCTCCTACTAACCCTTTGATTTACTTGATCTTTGGTTTGTGATTAACACTTCCATCATTCTTACAAAACCATCAATTCCCATCCTGCGATTGTCAACCAATAAAACTCTATAGCATAACTAAAAAGGTTGTAACTTCTCCATTTCAACTCCAATTTCATTCATTCTTGATTCCATGAATTCATAATTAATGTCTCTTCATATTTATACCAAAACTTGATTTAAGAAATATTAAGACCATAATCAATTATGACATAATTAATATAATAACAAGCATAATTAATACTAGGGTTATCTTTTAACTCTATGATTACCAGTAAAGCATGGTGCCAGTTGTAACATGGAGGGGCGGTGTAATGATGAATTTGGTTTTTTGTGGTCTAGCTTGAACAATGAGGGGTTATCAGGGAGCGACTGTGATGCCTTAATTATTTGTGGGGAAGTTTGGTGGCCTAGTTGGATAACTAGGATGGGGTGCTATTTTTAGACCAAGGGTAGTGATGTGTTTGTGTATTATGCATGTAAAGTGTTTTAGATAAAAGAATGGTCATAAAAGAGCAGTGAAAACAAACAAAAAAATTAGCCATAACAAGCATGTGATTTGTGATTTAGCTTACCACATCTAAAACAACACCAGGGTCATGGAGATGTGATGCGGGAGAAGTTGTATTTTTTTGGTTTGATCCATGGAGTTAGGGTTATAAGCTTGTAAATGGGTAGAGTAGAGTAGGACAGGTAAAGTCTTACATACACCCTCACCCATGTCAAAATTGTGAGTAATGAGTAGTGTAATTACCTTTACTCTATCCTTACCCCCAGATGTTTGCCCTTAGGTTCCGATTGGTTTGTTGTAACTGGTTCGAAAAACTCATGAACTGGAGTTCCTTGAGTAGTTTTTTATGATTGGTTTAAAGTAAGTGTTGGAACTTGAGTTCCGTGACTTCCAAAGAGTTACAGACTTACATATAAAATACAGTTCCTGAGTTCCCTCTTAAAAAGAGTGGAAAACAAGTTCCAGTACAATGAACAATATTTCTTATACAATTATAATCTTCATTCGTTATAAATGACACATGTAAAATATCTATGGCTAAAAATATTAGTGGTGAGGATATAGTTAATTGCTAAAAGCATAACATAATATCATACACTATAATAGCATTATGTAAAATACTTAACACTATAACCACATTATCAGTACAATCTACAAAATAAAAAAAATACAAACATCATGAAAAGAAACACATTGCACCATGTGAAAACAATGTGATTTATGTAATATATTTTTATTCTTCATGTTTAAATAATATGATGTGAGAAATGATAATTAATTGTAACCATGCACAAATAGTATAGTAAAAATTCCCTACAGAAATAATGTAAAAAATAATATTCTACATTGTGCTACACAATGATGAACTAAAATCTATATTTACAAGCACATGAAATGTGGATATTATTACAATATTTTGTATACACAACGTGAAATAAAAATATTGTGATGTAATTTTTTTTATAATATTTTTATTAAAATTATGATTATACCATAATAAAATATTTTTAAAGGACAACATCTACACCATAAACACTTGTTTTGGTTATTATGATTTAAGAATCTTATGGTTTTTTATAGATATGATTCTTTTTTTATACTTTTACCATCCTCGTTTATATAATACAATAAAAATTAACAATATTTTTAATTATTTCCATATTTATACTTACAACAAACCAATCACATGGAAGTGAATGGAACTTAAGTTCCAGAAACTGAACTAGAGTTCCCAAAAAATGAGTTCCACATAACTCATGACTTACACCAAACTAATAGGAGTCTTAGGGTAAATGGGTAGAGTAACATGTGAAATGGGTTAAGCAACTTAATATTAGATATATAACATCTTCAATAATTATTCATATGGCATTCCCTACTTGGGACACTAGACACTCCAAAAACTACTTTTGTTAGTAATTTATGTTTCTAGTGATATCCATCAAAAGGTAGTAATATTTCGTCTATCATTTATTTTTACAAAGGCTAACTTCTTTCAATATATTGTTTGTTATTGAAGAGCTTTTTCATCTCTAATATTCAATTATAAAAACCGATACACCAGATTTGAATAAATAATAATACAAATTAAGTAAGTAGTGATGAAACTTCTTGGGATTTTTAGTAAATATAAGTAAATTTGATAAAACCTCAAATTATTAGTTGGACCTTATACTAATCGATAAATAGTTAAAGCATGTAAGATAAAACTTCTTCCTTTACGCTATCATTTTTAAGTTTGAGTAAAGCATGTTAAGGATAAACTAGTAGTGGGTAAAAAATCATGCTTATCCTTATCCTACCAGAGGGTAGAAACTTTTTGGGATACCTGCATATCGATGAACCAGATGTGAAGAATTGAAAATAGGTGCAGGGATATGTTGAACGTCTGTCTGTAGCTCACACATGGAATCGGGATTCTTTAATTTACTCCCTAGGGACAACTATCGCACTACTTTATTACTCTTTGCTGTTGCGTCGTGTCATCTACTTTACGTAGGCTTCTCGCCTTAAGGCAGCCTCTCAGCAAAAACCTTTCATTCTTACTTGATGAGTTCAACTATCATACCACTCCTTTAACACAGCCAGTCCTAGTACAAGCCACTACAATTTCTGGGCAGATGCTTCTATTTCGCTACTTACTATTACTGCCCATGCATGTATCCTCAAAAATTAATTCTTCGTGTGTTCGAAAAATCCAAAAATATATACATTGTCCTGACTCGTTTACGCTGGTCGCAAACTTCACCCTCAGTTTGAAGTGCCTCCTTTACAGCTGCCTTCGATGCCATCACTGCCCCTTATCAGCTTGTTATACACGTTTAAGTAATCCTCGACAAAATATACTGTAAGTACCAACTGCCAAAAGCATCTAAATCGGCAATGTAACGGCTGATGCCGTCAACTATGATATAGTGACCAGTGTCATTACCATATACGATAGTTCGTGCTCAATCCTTAAATACATGATCACCGTTGTTTGCACAAAAAAAGGCTTTTGGGTGTATGTTATAACCATACCAAAGGCCATATGTTGCTAGGAGAAATGACCATATGACTAATATATGTTGCTAGGAGAAATCACCATAAGACTAAACATATAAGCAAGTTTTTGGTTACAGCTGCAGGTTGGAAGAAAAATGATATGCCACAGCTAATCAAAACTTCCTTTGAGCAAAAGGCTCATTTCTGGGCATACACAATCAACACAAATGGGTGTCTCATACAGAATCAAAAATAAGGACCTAACCAATGATAGAAACACCATAACAATTAATCTGAGTTTACTTTATTCTGCTCTTTATAGTCTTAAGCAAAATCGGGCTTCTCAGGGTAAGTGCAACCAGATCTCTGGATTATAACGTTAGCAGCATAGCTACCGGCTTTGACACAATCCTCTATGCTTTTCTCTTGCACCAACTGGGACAAAAATCCGCCAACAAATGCATCGCCTGCATGAATCCAGAAAATAAATATTATTATACATTTAAAAGACCGCAAAATTGACAATGTGCAATGTTCTCTTTGCTCGAGTGGTGTATAGGTTTAAGATTAAAGAAACACAAAATGATATTTTTATTCAAAATGATCACAAGATTACAAGACAGTTGAGACATTTTCGAGAAGACACTGTAAAGTATAAATAAGCAAGTGTAGCACTTCCACAGAAAATTGCATCCATGAATATACCCATGTAAGCTAGAAATAACAAATATATGGAGGCTATTATTACAGTGGGCAACAAATGTGCTTCAAATGTCATTTTAATAACATGATATAGAGCTCCATGACAAAGTATAAGGAGTTGCTCAGAGGCAAGCGGGGATGAAGTCAAATAGAAATGTGTGCCTGGTCAATGTATCTTAATGGAGCAAATTGTAAGAAACCAATAACAGATAACAGAGCAATAGGTTAAACAAAACACAGTTATCTCTATCAACTCAGATTTTCCCTAGATCATGAGAACAGTCTCCAACTGTGGCTCCTAGTGCTCATCTTCAATATGTTAAAACTCATGCAGGTAGTCCAGTCAGTGATCTCAGGGACAGTTGGGCCAATATCATCTCATACTTCATTTACGATTACATATAACACAAGCAGTAGCAGAGGATCAAGCAAACATTAATAGACATTTCCTCCTAAAGGTGAGTTTCCCATCTTTTGTAGGGGGTGACTACACCCACTCAGGATCCTTTGACCTCGTGTCTACCTGCACGTCCATGTACAAGAAAGGCCAATGGGCCCCAAAGATTGGCCAGTCACAATAAAGGCTCACTCTCTAAGGTCTGAAGGTGTCAAGAAGCAACATAGTATGTGACCATGCAAGGACCTACCGACCTAGGAAGCACAGACTTGTAACGCGGTAGTTATCTCCATGTACAACAAAATCCAACGGCCCCAAAGACTGGCCAGTCACAATAAAGGCTCAATCTAATGTTTTAGGTGTCAAGAAGCAACATGAGTATGTGACCATGCAAGGACCTACGGACCTGGGAAGCACAGACTTGTAAGGCAGTAGTTATGGCCGTACTAGGCACATGCTTATATAAACATGGATTGGATATGACTGGACACAGACACTTGGGAACGCGGCTTGGACGCTCCTAAAAAACATACCATGTCTGGGACACTTTGTAGTAGTTATTACCAAATACCGAATTAATTGTTGCCCTGTTTCAGCATAAGGAATAAACTCTTAGATTAAGGCTACTTGCAAAATATATTTTATCATTTCCACCTCTCCATAATTATGCAAGACATGGGTTTACTTTAAACAAAAACTAACCAGTAGGTATAATCACATCTTTTTTGTTATTTGATTTTCGTTGTCCATACATGTCATACCTTTTATATAGGTTGTTTGGACCAAAACATGTTACCTTCTATTATGGAGAAGTAACACAATAGAGGAATACACTTCCCAGTGTTAAAAATGATAGTCTTACTTCTATAGTCCATTTCAGAAAAGAAAGTATGGTGAGAAAACTTAAATGGAAATTTCTTAAACCATCAACGAATAACAGCATGTTTAGAAGGAGTTGGGATACGAATTTACTTGAACATAGAATAATCTAGTTGCTTTATGATTTAAGTGTGCATATTATCTTAATAATGTATCCTTTTTCATAGTTCTATTGTGTTTGTGTCCTATATTTAGAAAATCGTGGTGTCCTATGCCTGTATATGTGTCTGGCTCTATGTCTAGAAACATGCCTGTGCTTCCTAGTTGGCAGCCACAGCCCGCATCGTCGTCTCCTCGGCTTCTTTCTGCTGACCTTTATGGCTCAATATTACAACAAATGATTAAGGTATTGGCTTATACTGGAGAAATGTGTCAACAAGACCTTAGGTCTGATTGTGAATTTCTAGAATTAGATATTGTTTGATGATGTTTATAACAAATTTGTGGGAATCTTATCTCTTGGTCCGGTGCAAATGTGTAATAGTCTCATGTTTTCTTGATAGTATGGGTAATTTTAGTTCATTCCTCTGGTCCGCCTTCTACTTGGAGAGACGGGATGTCTCATTCAGCTCATTAGAGAGTTTTTAACCATGCATTGCTTAAAACTAGGTTACGTAGCACTAAAGTTACTCATGTTCTGACAACTATGAACAAGGATCTGATATCAGACGAAATCAATAAAGCATTCAATGGAACGCCATACAAAATGGTTGGTTTGCCAATAGGTTGTGATTTTAGTGGAAACTTTGGCTCGGCGGATGACAAACTAACCGAGCTGAATATGATCTTTAACATAATTTCATTGAAAATGGTGAAATGTACCCTGGTGAAGCATAGTCATTGTGAAGTCACTTCGCTGATAAAAGACTAAGTGTGTCCTACAGCTGTCAGCACCTCTTTCTTAAAATCTCAATGAGCTTGGTTGTTTTGCGATCCTTTTTTCCCATCGGTTAAACTAGATTGGCCTTGCATTATTAATACTCCGTCCCCAACCCCTCTCCTTTTTGCATTTTATAGTTTCTTTTAGCATTGTGTTTGGGGGTGTCTCACCACCCACGTAAACTGAGGCTTAATTCAATGGTACATCGTACAGCCACACTTTATAATCAAGTAACTCTTGTGTGTTTCAGTGGTCTTGTTAGGGCAAATCAAAAACAGTGTTGATGGAACCTCAAATTTTTGGGCACATGCACTTTCTACAGATGCTACATTCATTCATATTAATATATTTTCTGCATACCTGCACCGTTAGTGTCCACTAGCTTCTCCTTGGGCAACAAAATCACAGGGAACGATTTTACCTGAGACGAATACTCAAATTAGGCCATTTACGAACAAGAAAACAGTAGCAGATCAATATTCTGCAACTAAAATATTTTGCATATACTTTTCTAAGTGATGAATTGTTATAAAACAAATAATCAATCTTCCACTACAGGTCAATACTAAGAATCAGAGTTACTGCAAAGGACATTGGTGAAACATAACTAAAACCACAATAGATTATTATACAATTCTATCACAATCTAGAACCAAGCAAACTTGTATCTGTTCCCCTATCACCATGAAACTGACCTTCCCATCTTCAGCAACAACCACTGGATCAGCACCTTGAGTGATGACGGTGATTCTTTTATGAGTTCCGGAAGCCTTTGGCCATTGTGAGATCTTCAAGGCTATTTCCTCTACATTGTCCGTCTGTAGAAAAACAAACATATATTTCAGCATATCCAACTGAGGAAACATACAAATAATTTAAAGGAGTACCTACCTCCCATCCATGCACTTTGGAGAATGTGCGTGCTTCAGTCTCATTTCCAAAAATGTAATCGACATACCTAAACAGAAATATCCTCTAAGCACCTTTAAGAGTAGAAGCAGTGAAGAATAGAAGGAAAAATCTTACGGCAAAGCCTTTTCTTGAGCATCCCGGAAGAACTCGCAAATGAATGGAGCAGAAAGGTTCATGCAGAATATCTGAGAAAGATGATACTTTAATTAAACAGGAAGTCAAAAGTAATGTGTGATTAAGCACAGCCAAAGGTACCTTGTTCTTAGAAGCTGCATGTTCAGCTACAAGTTGAATAGATTCTGGAGAGACCGTGAGGAAGAAACCGGCAATATAGATATATTTGGCTTTTTCAACTGCATTAAAGGAGTGAAAAGCATCAGCAAAGTTTATTTAAGATGGGATTTTATTAATCTTTTAGAGATATAAAGCCCATGACGTAGCTTTCACAGAAGCACAAAAATGTTGCAGCTGCAGTTCAAATATGGACCTCTACTTTCTTTCTTTTTTTTGTAATTGTGCCAGTATGCAGATTTGAAAATAGAACAAGCCGCTACACAAAAATTCCAAGTATAGCAACAACAGAACGTGCGAAATTGTGTGAATCGTTCAACTTTATTCTAGAGACAATTGAATAGAAAATTCAATGATATATCAAAACAAGTCAATTAGGAGTTTGGTCATGTATATCATAATAAAAGAAAAACTTGCACGCATGTATATATTTTAGGAAACCATTCTAACTTAAATAATGAAGATGAATGTGTAACCACAACTATTTACCTTCTTGCCACTCATCCTAGGGTTCGGGTGGTTGAGGTGGCAGGGGGTCACCCCCTTCTGTTATCCTCTTTTTCGACAAGGATGTACAAACATGTATGCTGACTATAATAAAACGTTTTCGAAAAACTGTTTGTTTTATGTGCTAATTTTCAACACAGTGACTGAACACTGTAATGGTGTTGCATCTTGTTAAGCAATAACCCACATACAAAACATCTAATCAGTTTAATGATGTTAAGATGAATAAGTGTAAACCTAGCGCCCAGTTTTCTGGCCTCTTTAAGTGCTCCGACTTGTAGCAGTTTGCCGCCGACAAGTTTGCAATCAGAGACCTGTCACAGTATCAAGTATTAACAATCAATGTTGTTTCACAAGTTAGAATAAAAGCTAGAGCATTAGCAGATAACTGGAATAAAAACTTAGAAGATTGTCTATTCTTTTGCCTTAAAAGAGGGCAAAATTCTTCAGAAACCACATTGTTTAAATCTGTTTTTAATCAGATAGGCACTTGTGCCACATTTTCCTTGCCCATTTCTGCCGTACCTTAGCAGATAACTGGAATCAACACTTACAATTATATGTTTTTGCCTTGAAAGGGGCAAATTTCTTCAGTCCACATTGTTTGCAATTGAATATTTTGTTAATCAGATATGTAATTAGGCCATGTTTTGCTTGTCCATTTCTTCCATACCCTAGCCAGAAAACATTCCGCCCAGTGGTGGCACCCCCATAGCAGGCCACTGCTTCAGGCCACAACTCCCAAGGTAGCTCACACTGTTGGCAAACTCTGCTGCCAAAGTGGAGTGGTTGCAACAGAAAGGCATAGAATCAAACCGAGACTACCAGATGAACATAAACTTAAGACTAACATAAAAATCAGTGGTGACCCATTATAGGATCTAAGATAAAAGTATTCTAATTATGAAAAATAAATTGACAGATAGCTAGAGCATTCTTCAACTTTACAAAAAGTCAGATATAGTATAAGCATTTATCAAATGTATATGATCCAATACAGCCAATATACTCGTCATAGATAGCAGATCAAAAGAATAGCACGGTCATGGTACACGTATTAGATCTATTCAAATATTCATCGTCCCAAATGTAGCTTTACCACTTTCAAGGCTCCTATCATATCAATTCTGAAGTGTCGCACCCTCACTTTTACTCTCTATAAGTGAGCTAGATTGAGCATTACAACTTCTTTGTTACAATTTTATCAGGCCCAGGTAAAACTAAAGAAAGAAGAATCCAATCACTTGCTAAAATAATGGTCTAATCTTGTTCCAAAAACTGTATGATATTTTGAAACAAGAAATTTCTCACAAAAAACACTTCTGAAAAAGCACCATTGCAATGATAGGATTAAATTAAGTTGGTGAAGAAGAAACTCATTTCAAATATACCCAAGTATGAAGCCCCTTAAGTGTTGGAGTGAGACCAACATGAATGTGGATGTGCATTAGTGTAGGTGTTTGTTGCTAGGTTTTGCCAACCTCACCACTTCCAAAGTTAATTACGGATTGTACCCCGGTTCAGGATTGGTTGTCATTTCCATCTTTTCAAAAAGCTAGACATAATATGAGTATATATTACATGTAATTCAAGACAATTACTATACTCCCAAGTTCCAAACATCTTGAAAGAACAACAAGGTTATATCTTAACTATAAGATGATCCTTATTTATCATTTCAAATGTAGTTGTAACCCCGCAAGTCAAGCCTAAGTGGATAAAGGCCCCAAATGATTTGAACCTACATTGTTGGATACTAGCATAAATAAGTAACACAGGCTATAATATCTATGAGGAATGGATTTAAACATAGTCATCAAGGCACCCACCTAAGCACTAGAGGGGCACCAACCTAGGCATATCTATGAGGAATGGATTTAAACATAGTCACCAAGGCACCCACCTAAGCACTAGAGGGGCACCAACCTAGGCACCAAGGTCTTGAATAGGTGAGCACCTAGGGGCCTTTAGGTCAAACTAAGGTCTGAATTATCAATTTAGATCAAATTAAAAACTTATGTAAAGAGCTAAATTCACTACAAATGCATGAAGGTCTGTGAAACTAAGTGCTACATTGCAAGAAGGCGCGAGAACCAGCATCTAGACACGATAGGGCCCCCTATAGTATCCTACAGTGCTTGATAATTGGTTTGTATGATACTAGGATGGAAACAAGGCTGGAAAATTTCCACAAATTGTTAAAATCTCAATAACTTTTCCATTTCTAAGAGGGTGATGCACAAAATGGCTTGTCTTTTGATTGGACAGGTTTGCAATGAGATTTCAGTTATATCGTAGAATCTTAACAAGGACTTCAACAGGTGAAATATCAAGGTAGTAAAACCTCACATACAAGACTGAGTGGATAAAGAACCCCAATGGACTAGTTCCATATTGCTAGTAGGGTAGATGGTGGAGGGCTTTATAGAAATGGATTTACTAATACCATGCAATATGGGCTTCAGCATTCTTCATAAACTGGCCCAGTTGTCAGTTGGTTATGTCTTCATGATGTTCGGGGCGAGTAGGGCCACAAGCTTAGTGGCTAACAAGGCTAAAGCCCATGTGGCTTAGGTTCGTTTTGATATAACAATACTACCTTGAACCAAGTATTATAAGTGACCACTATTCTCAAACGACTGCACCCACATTGCTCACTTCTATCGTCTAAATGTGAGCCAGAATGATTTTAGGTTTACTAATGCCATGTATATGGGCTTTAGCATTCTTCATAAACTGGTCAGCTTGTCAGTTGGCTGTGCCTTCAAGTTGTTTGGGGTGAGTAGGACCACAAGCTTAGTGGCTATCAAGGCTGAAGCACATGCGGCTTAGGTTTTCTTTACTATTACAGACCCACCTTCAAGGTTCCAAGCATTATAAGAGACCACTATTCTTAGCGGTTGCACCCCCATTGTTCACTTCTATCATCTGAATGTGAGCTAAAATGAGCTTTACAACTACTTCCAGTGAATTAAAAAGTGGGTGACGCGGCCGCTTAAGCGGTCAAGCACATCTCCCGTTGTAATTTCAGCTGAAGCGGGCGTTGAAGTGTTTTGGAGTGAAGCGGCCGTTTTTGCCCACTTCAAGCTGCTTTTTCAACCCCGCTTAAGCGGCCACTTCAGGGCGCTTCACAACAAGTTGCTGGAGTGGCCCAATCACACTCAAAATCTATAGAAAAATGAAAGCACTACTTTTAGGAGATCTGATGCTCCAAATGTTGTATTTCAAAAGGTGTGAGAAAGCTTAGTAATTAGCATTTGTTCTTTACTTCGCTACTGTTGTTTGTACACTCTGTACAGCTAGACTAGTACTTTGTGCTGTCAAGTTTGTACATGATATAATCGTGTATGTTTAGTGTTGTTTATTACCGTGGATAGTCTAATAGTCAGATATTATGTATACTTGTACAAAACCTTTGCACAACCATCTGTAAACTGTAACAAAATGATGTCGTAAAATATTGTTATATTGTCAATTATGTACGAAGGTAGTAGTTTATTGATCATTACAATTTACTACGTATGATATTGACATGTATGTTTAATGTTGTTTATTACCACTGATAGTTTTTTTATTTATTACCACTGATAGATTCATAGTCAGCCATTATGTATACTTGTACAAAAGCTTTGCACAACCATCTGTAGACTATAACAAAATAAGGTCGTAAAATTTGTTATATTGACTATTATGTACCAATTCTAGTAGTTTATTGCTCTTTAGGATTTACCGAGTAATATCTAATTATCTTGATTCTACTATATTGTAATGTATTTCTCAATGTTTTAAAAAACGTTAAGCGGTAACCCTGCGGACAGCACCTTGTAACTGGTTAAGCGGTAAGTGGCCGATTTTTTTAAAAACGGGTTTTAATTTCCTATATAATTTTATACAAAATTACATATATATGTATATAAATACTAATACTCTTTGAAACTTTTATATATATCTAAAGATTCTAAACACTCTACCCAACAGTAAAAACACCCAATTAGTTTATAAGATAGCTATAAGACAATAATTATAGCCATAATATAATAAATAATAGATTTGACATAGATAAAATACCCCACATACATGATTCAGAAATATTTTTGCATCACATGTTTACATAGTTAAGCAGTAAACAATAGACTCATTATTGGATACCTTTCTAACTTATTGTTATATGTGCATATCATCAATTAGTCATACATTACAGCAGTACAATTAACTAAAGTATGCATTCTAAAATTAGATAATAGTTACATATATTTTACTTGTATAAATTACACTTTACAACAGTACCCTATTATCCCAACTTGCATACAGTAAACAATAGACTCATTATTGGATACCTTTCTAACTTATTGTTATATGTGCATATCATCAATTAGTCATACATTACAGCAGTACAATTAACTAAAGTATGCATTTTAAAATTAGATAATAGCTACATATATTTTACTTGTATAAATTACACTTTACAACAGTACCCTATTATCCCAACTTGCATACAAGTATGCATTCTATTAGAACTAGGCTTATCATAGGATATTTAATGTATATAAGTTTAATATATTATAGTCAGTAATACTTGGGACCATATAGTTTATATAAAGTTACATGTGTACAGCAAAATTTAAAAAACGGACAAAAAACGGCCAAAAAGGTGGGAAAAAAAGGGCAAAAAAACGGAAAAAACGGGTGATAAACGGGAAAAAACGGCCGATTAATTACAAAAAAAGTTAACCGGCGATTTTGCCAAAAATCGAACGGCTGGGCCATTGGTCCGATTAAGCGTCCGTTTAATCGGGCGCTCAGCCCGTTTTTCATTTCACTGGTATTTCTCTTTATTACTATTTAAATATGCATCTATTTATATTATGTTGAAAATTACCTTAGTCAACAATATATGTACAAAGTACTCGTATCTAACTACTGCTACCTACTAATGTTTTTTCACTAAATGGCAGTTTATAAGCCCAACCATTGAGCAATATTAAGTACATAGTACTAGTATGATACTTCATTGTTGAGTGAGGATTATGGATTTTTATGATGTTTTGAGTGTTTTTATCTTGTAACAATTTACTTTTGTAATCAGGACCATTTTTAATCTGTGAAAGTCATTATGATGAAAAGAACTATGATTAAGAATGCTTGATTGTTGAGTAGTATTATTCATTATGTTAGCACTATGGCGATCACTAAATTTTTCTACATCTTTTATAACGATGCATACCGCTTTTTCAAAAAGTGCCCGCTTTTATCCGCTTTAAAACCCGCTTTCTGCTTCCCGCTTTAAGGGCGTCAATCTGCACGCTTCGTGCTTTTCAAAACCTAGACTACTTCTAATAACTTTGATTGGATCTTACAGTCAAACTACTAAAGAATTGAGGCCCATGTTAAGAGAAGCATTGTAGCTTGACTTTGTTTGAACTTTTAATGATCTTTTGAAAATGAGCTGCTACACATGATCTTTTGTAAAAATCACCACCTGTGAATGGTAATATTTAGATCAATTTATCAAAAGAAGGAAAAGCAACAAAGCTTTTAGCCACTCAAGCAATGGCATAGCCAGTGATTTAAAAAGCGGGTGAAGCGGCCGCTTGAGCAGTCAAGCCTGTGTCCCGTTGTAATTTTAGCTAAAGCGGGCTTTGAAGCGTTTTGGACTGAAGCAGCCGCTTTTTGCCACTTCAGGCCACTTTTCAGCCCCGCTTAAGCAACCGCTTCGGGGCGCTTCACGGAAAATATTGCTAGAGTGGCCCAATCACTTGCCAAATCTATAGAAAAATGAAAGCACTACTTTTGGGAGATGTGATGCTCCAACTGTTGTATCTCAAAAGGTGTAAGAAAGTTTAATAATTAGCATTTATATTTACTTTGTTATTGCTGTTTGTACACTCTGTACAGCTAGACTAGTACTTTGTACTGTCAAGTTTGTATATGATATTATCATGTATATTTAATGTTGTTTATTACCGCTGATACTCTAATAGTCTGAAATTTAGTATACTTGTACAAAACCTTTGCACAACCATCTGTGAACTGTAACAAAATGATGTCGTAAAATATTGTTATATTGTCACTTATGTACTTAGTGCAGTAACTTATTGTTCTTTATGATTTACTATGTATGATATTGGCATGTATGTTTAATGTAGCTTCTTACCACTGACAAATTAATAGTTAGCCATTTTGTATACTTGTACGAAAACTTTGCACAACCATCTATAGACTGTAACAAAATAAGGTAGTAAAATTTGTTATACTGTTTATTATATACTAAGTCTAGTAGTTTATTGCTCTTTAGGATTTACTGAGCAATATCTAATTATCTTGATTCTACTATATAATGTCATGCATTTCTCTTTATTACTGTTTAGATGTGCATCTATTTATATTTTGTTGAAGACTACCTTAGTCAACAATATTTGTACAGAGTACAAGTATTTAACTACTACTACCTCCAATTTTTTTTACTAAATGATAATTTCTAAGCCCAGCGTTGAAACAATATTAAGTACATAGTACTAGTATGATACTTGATTGTTGAGCGAGGACTATGCGGTTTTATGACGTTTGAGTGTTTTTAGCTTGTAACAAATTATTTTTGTAAATAGGACCCTTTTTCATATGTAAAGGTCATTCTGATGTAATGAAATATCATTTAGATGCATGATTAATGATATATTAGCAGTACGACGGTCCCCAAAAGTTTTCTACATTTTTAAAACAATGCAGACCGCTTTTTCAAAAAGCACCCAATTTAGTCCACTTTAAAGCCCACTTTCCGCATTCTGCTTCAAAAGGGTCAATCTGCACGCTTCCCGCTTCGCGCTTTCCAAAACCTAGGGTATAGCACTAGCAAAGAAGTCGTTATGCATTAGCACGACTGCTTGTTGACAATATCGGTTTCTTATGCAGATGTGCCATACATATGCTTATTGTATTATAAGAGATATAAGGAGGTTTCAATGGACGAGACAACACAAGCGACTGTATCAACTCATTTTCCAAATCTTTTGGTAGTCAATAGAGATTTTTATTAAGAGACGAAAGCATCCATTCAAAGTTTCTACTAAATATTGTGCCACATACCCTTTACGACCGCTCAAAATGTCTATGCAAGAAAGGCCTTTGTCTAGAACTGTAGATTATCTGTCGCCCCCTTTACCTTGTGGAATCAGATCATGATCACCAAAATTCCCTCCCCCTCCCGCATCAGATGATGATCAAATACGTATATCATATAGAAATTGAATTCATTATAATTTTTTTCATAACAACTCACACTATATGCATGTATGCTAATTATGAAGAAAGGTACACAAGTAATTTGACCTTTGGCCGAAAACACTACCGATGTCGTAAAAAATACGTGAGACATTTGGAGAATCTATCCCTTTCCCATATTTTTCAGTTTTTGGCTTATGCAGACATGACAATTGATTTAGTGTGGATTCCTTTGTAAACTTTAAATTGGATCGAATAACATTATGAAGTGATAAAAATGAATGCATGTGCGAGTTTCAAATCGCTACAATAAATTATATACTAAAAGTAGGAGTTGATTTTCCATTCTAGTTTTTTATTATTATCTACTCAAATATAAACCAAATTATGTACATGAATCCTATATTGTGAAGAAAAAATAAATAAAATGTGTACTCAAAATTCATCTGACCTCTCACCACCAACAACACAAACAGCACATGTGCCAGTTGGAGCAGTCTCATCCTCATCATATTGCACCTGATCGGCGATGAACCCGTCAATGCTTTTATTGAAGTTTACATAATTCATATATCTAAAAAGACAAAGATGAGAATATGATGAGAATGCATTGTACTTACATTCACACCTGCAAGCTTTGAATTCTTCTTCATCTCCTCCCCAAACTTATCCTTTCCAATGCAGCCCATATAACTGGTTGCACCTGGTACTTGCAGCATCCACTGCAACCATAAAAGAAAAAGGATATCAACAGCTGCAGCTGTACATGCATGCATGTGCACAGACATGTGTGTGTCAACGTGTGTAAGTGTGCTTGAAGTACATAAAAGTGCTAGACCTGAGCAACCCTGATGGAGTTTTGAGTAGCGCCTGAAAACAAAATAAAGAAAAATAGTATAACAATTATGACTGTTTTAAAAAGTAGTAGGTGTGATTTTAAAAAAAAATCACCTCCAGCAATGTACTCCACAGTGTATTTTGAGGACATTTCATCATACCTAGGCCAAAAGAAGAAGCAATCAGGTATTAACCTTGTGAATCGGATTGATGAAAATAGTCGTATCAATTTCTAATATAATTAGAAGATAACTAATATAAGTAAGAATAATTATAGGAACTTAATTCAGGGTGACAAAATGGATAGATTGAGGGGAGATTTGTGAGTCTCGGTCATTCTATAATAAAATTTGCACTAAACTATTTGACAGGAGCAGTTGAACTTACATAGGAAGGTGCTTCGGCTCAGCAAGAATTGCATTGTTCAGCTTGATATCATACCTTTCAACAACAACAAAAAGAAAGCACAGTTAAACAAGTAGTAGCAATTATGGCATCCACTGTTCAAAAATCATCTGTATACAGGATTCGCCAAAATTATCAAAGAAGATTAAGCTTATGAGCAGTCTACATTTAGTAAAAAAATATGGGACGATTTGGTGAAGTACGAAACTTGAACATCACAGATAATATTCCATCTTATTAAATTCCTTCAATAATTACTATCTAAACTCTATTTGAAAAGCAATGATTCAATGTATAAATGGCAATAAATGTTTATCATGTCGCATTTTTACAACCAGGTTGTGGATCTTGTTAATTTAGTGGGCAATGATTGATGTGACTCTTTTTGCGTACTATAAGCTCCGCTTGTGAGGAAGTAAATATTTAGATATTACCCAACTGCCGTGCTATGAAACGGTTAACATGTATTAGGGGCGATTCTTTCCAAACGTACGGTAGGCAATTGAAGGAGATGTGGCCGACAACAAAAACACGCAGATGGTTAGATCCAATTGAACCCTGGAGCAGATAAAGGGTCTAGGGATTAAATAGATAGAGCGGTAGGAAGTGACCGACAAATCAAAACTCGAAATGCCACGTAGCGTGGCAAGCCTAGATCAGACTCTATATGCTATTTGCATATGGATCGGATCTTAGACAACAGAACCAGAATAAAAGCTTTGAATCTGAATCACCAATCATGCCTCACGAGCAACAAAAAGAGAAAGTAAAAGGAAGCGGTAACCATTAGAAGATCTGGTGAGAAGCTAATAGCAACGACAGTAGAGAAAAGAATAGTACTTGGTTAGAAAATCATCGTCGACCACGGCCGAGATGTCGAGGAGGGGGTTTCCCATTCCCAGGAGAATGCCTTCTGAAGCCATATCCTCGCTGATGATGGAGCACGGATGGGCCAGAGGGCGGGAAGTGATGATCCGAAGCGCAACCGCAGGTGGTAAGCTGAGGCAGATCGGATCTGGAGTGAAGTGCGAGCAGAGAAGCAGGCTAGTCCGCTTGAACTGAGGTCGAGGTTATATATAGCACAGAGGCAGGATTGGTGGAACGGCACTGATATGAAAAGGGCGAACGGCCAGTGATTGTAGGTTGGTGGGTAATGGGTGGGTAGTTGAGGTCACTGTCTCACCCACTACGATTCTCCGAGTGTTGGACCTTCCTGTTGCGTATTGAAAATTGCCACGGTAGAGTGGTTGTTATTTCTCTCGGAGCGGGGAAAGTGAGTACAACATGATATTACCAAATCAACTTACCGAAACTTTCTTATCGGTTTAGTTTATAAGAGAAAACAAAGACTGCGGTTGGAATTGACATTCTGGCTTGAGCTTTGTTTAAGGGCATGTTTGCTTGGGGTATAGTCGGACAACAACTTGTGAATTTGTAGAGTTTTTGTATACATCACTCATATTTGCAGATTACACCCTATTAAACAAGTCCCAAGTGAAAGTTACTCCACTTTTTGGGACTTTATTGGGCGATGTGATTAGACATTTTTGTTCCATTAGCTATTTAGATATGAAACCTTACATTTAGATGAGTTGTATGTTAAAAATCATAAGATTTTGGGGCTATTTGGCTAGGCTCGTCTGAAATCCGAGTATACCTAGGGGTGTAAACGGTGCGGGTACGGTGCGGGTCTTGCCATACCCATACCCATACACATTTAATTTAGCGGGTCCGGTTCCGGTTCTGGACCCGCATTAATTAAAATCTAGACCCGCACCATACCCGTACCCGTAATAATAGCGGGTTTACGGTGCGGGTATGAGGGTAAGCGGTTCTATGTAAACATTATGTTTTTTTTTTTTAGATAAAGGGAGAATTTATTCATCCTGTTCCCTCAACAGGCTCATCCGCAAAAGGCATTACAGATTGATTCAATGTAACTTCTTCTTTGAACAGCTCAAAGAGAAAGTTAGGGCATTGAGACCACCTAGCTCGACTCTCGTTGCTTCTCCTACCCCATTTAGCTACAGCATCAACTACCTTATTACCCGATCGTCTTCTGAATGAGAACCCTACCGATTGGAAGGAGCTTGCAAGCTTCCTGACAAAGTGACACTAAACATTATGTTTTTTATGTAAGAAAGTTTATGACTATGTTCTATATACTCTTATACAATAAGATATTGCTATTATGTAGGATATAAAGATGCAATAGTTACATCAAACAATGTAATACTTTGTAGATTGAAGATTAGTTTAATTAATTCTTCATATATTTGTAGTCATCATCATAGTGTTTTAATAGTTTAGCATATCACATAACTAATTTGATTTTAAGGTTACATATATTGCTCATGTTTGCAACTAGAATAGTTCATTCTCAATTAGATGACTAGCCCCTAAGTATTAAAAAAAAAAAACAATCCCACCCCATCGTCAGCCCAATTGGGCTATCAGTTTGGGTCGAAGCTCATTGGCCCTCGATTCAGATACTACATATTGTCTATTATTAACAAGTGGCAACAATGCCAAATTGCCAATATGGGCTTTATCTAATAAATGACCCGAACTTGTAATAGGGAGGCGGTTCTATTCGGTGCCGCTTGACAAGACACCCTGCAACGCCTCACAACTTCTTACACCAGTCGGGTGTAGGGTATTTTCATGTTTTTACCTTTGTTCAAAATTGCCTCTCTAAATTTAAAATATAAAATTGTTCACAGTTTGATTTTGAGAAATAAAATGAAAATGATATAAACTCAAAAGAAATCACGGTGAAAAACATTTCCGTTTAGATCTAGTTTTCTTCTTCTCCTTTGTTAGAATAGGAAAAAAAGCTAACATGATAAACTCCTCCTTGATATGAGTTTTCGCTTAAAAGAAACGATTAGAGCCCTTAGGATGATCATGGGAAGCAAAAGATATGCCTCAATGACATGTATATGGAGAAAAAGTATCGAATTACATTAGTTAACAAACCTAAAATATGATAACGTGTGGAATCTCAACTTGGCCAAAAAGTTGTTTCTTTGACTAAGGACGGAAAAAAAATAGCTCTAAGGCTACTACAAACTATTCTCTTTGATAAGTAAACTAACCCATGAGCCAACCTGCTCATCTTATATTTTGATGACGAGGAATGCCTCCCAGGACGAGCCACTAATGGATTGACCCTAGAAGGTTAAAATTCTGTGGATAGACATGTGGTGATGAATAAAAAAAAAAACATAACTCAAGGCTACTACAAAACTATTTTCTTTGATAAGAAATCTAACTCATGAGATAACATGCTCATTTTACAAGAATATACAACACAGTGAGATATAAAAGTATTAATCCCCTCAAATAGTTTGTAGTAGCGCATCCACATCTGAATGTACACCCATATATCACTCTTTACCATAGTAAACTACAGTGTGATCTTAGTTAAATAGCCATGTAAAATTGAAAGTAAAGGCTTTCACGATGTGGATTATCTATTGAAATTTAAGTATACATCAACAACATGGAGTCTAGAGAAAGAGAATTGGCGTTGATTTGAAGTCATATGTGGTGGAGGTTGAGCATAGTTGTAAGATGCGTCGGAGAGCTGAAATTCTTTCGGGATAAGCATGTGTAGAATATTCATATGGAAACATGGATTGAGTTACATATGACAGTTTAGACATTTTTAGGCTTGGTGGTTGTTTCAAAATGGTATCCAATTTGATAGACCAAACCATGTCTATATGTGAATGTATTTTCATGGTTACAAGGACCGAGAGTTTGAGGTGTTTGGTCATGTGTTGGTTCATCCCTTTCATCCTCATTGATACAAAAATCTTAAGACCATCTATTTGCTGGTATATCGTCTCGTTTGTTGTTCATTATGATCAAGTATATAGTGGAATTTATAAAGAGATGTATGTGTGAAATACATGAAGATTGAGCAAACTAAATCAGTATATGGAGGATTTTCCAAGAAATTTTTCATTTCTCTAAGAATGAGCCTAACAGATTGATGGAATTTTTTTAGCAAAGTCGTAGATTATTTGTTGGTGAAATTTTGAAATCTTAGATTTATTTTTTCTAGAGAAAGCATCATGGGTAACAATGAGATTTAGGAGTCTATCTAGAAGAATAAGAGATGCACTCATAAGGGTACCCTAGTCTCATCCATTATTCATCCTTATACCATGATATAGTTTCTAATGGTAGAGGTAGATATTTTTCTATTATTGCAGGTGGAGAAGGCTTCAAGAAGATTGCTAATAGATATATCAAGATAGTTGGAATAGGTGCCCAAATCAATAACAAGAATAGCAGCTAGATTGTCTTCTCTAAAAGTAATGAAATTATTAGACAAAAAGTTTGGTGAAGGAGAGAAGTGTGTTTATCTTCTCATTGCATATTGTAGTAGATCTCCCAAACATAATTGGTGGACCAGAAGATATTGGATGGCCAAATCATATCCCTCATCATTTGAAAGATGAAGAGGGGTTTGATGTCGAAATTGATGATGGATTAGATGTACACAAGACGGCGAGGAAGTAATGGTGTTGTGGTTTCATAGATTGGTGTACAATTTTGCAGCGCAAGAGTCGAAGTAATTTACTCCAGAGATTTCTTCATAAGTCAAAATAGTCTTATTGTTGTGAAGTCCCTTTTGGGCAGGGCATCAGGAGGATGAAACCATAGGTTCTCTCAAGAAAAGCATAAGAGAAGAAAGGAGAGATGAAATAGTGACTACCTCACAACAACCCAAAGGAGACTAGAAGATTAGGAGCACTTGAGAAGAAGAAAAGATAGCAGGTGAATGGTGTGAAGAAATTAGAGCTTTTGAATCTTATTTATTAGGAATTGAGAGAACCTTGGTAAAATTATAAGTTGGACTAAAGGTATCAATAATAAAACATCTCACCATTATTGGTCAAAGTGTTTATCGTATTTCTCTGACCAACATCTCCCGCAATGGGACATGAGTTCAATCTAGAGAGTGTTTGAGGGACCATGCATAAAAAAACCCTTGTTAAGTGCATCAAGGACTATGCACAATAATCTGAGGGATGTATCCAGGCAGTCAATGCATCCACTTGACCGTCAATAACATAAATGTCACAAATTTAGTCTCCATAAAGGCTACAAAAGGGGCATGAAAGCTCTATTATTTACACAAAAATTTATATCATCAAGAAATATAGGGAGACATATCCCCCCAACCCCAGTGAGTGAATCTGATGATCATTCTCCATTCTTCTTCTTCTTCACCATTACTATCATGTTGAAGAGGCCATGTGAAGATGGATCTTCATATTCTGCCACTCAATGGCTAGTCCTAAATATTAACAAATCAACAATCTTTTCAAAAGACTAACACTCTTTTCAAAATAAAACCATATTTTCAAAGATAAACAATCTATTTATAAATCAACATCCTTCTCAAAGTTTAACAATCTTTTCAACAAATCAACAACCTTTTCAAAGTTTAACAATCTTTTCAAAAAAATTAACGATATTTTCAAATAACCATCTTTTCCAATAGTAACAATCTTTTCAAAAATTTGTAATCTTTACAAAGGTTCAATAATTTTGTTAAAGATGTATAATCTTATCAAAAGATGAACTTCGTGGAAGATGTACAAGATGTTTCTTAAGACCAGGGAAAAGTATAAGATGGAGAGGTGAGCTTCTACCTCGAGTAGCAAGGACCTGATGAGATCCTATGAGCTGGTTAAGAAGCTTGGAGGTACTGAGTTCAATGGAACTACGAACCCTACAGTGGCAGATGAATGGTTGAGACAATTAGATAAAGTGTTCCGTCTGATGGAGTTGTATGAGGAAAGACAAATCAATCACACAGTTTATTTGCTTAAAGGTGATGTAGAGCTCTGGTGGCGTGGAGTGGAAGATAAAAGGAAGGACATGGTACTGACTTGGAAGGATTTCGTTGATGAATTCATCTACATCATCTCCACCACCTAGACCCATCACCTGAGGGTTAGGTCCAATGTGGGTCTCAGCTTGGTCCTCATGACCATGTCCTCTTCTTGCCATCCACAATAATATAACATAACACTTCCTGTTAGAAAATTGCAGATAGAAGGAAGACACCTAAGTCCTAATCCTATTGGTCTCTTATCGTCCCCTGACCTTGATTTAGAGTAACTATGTACTCAACCTATGCTATGATACCAAAAAATTTGTGATGCCTCGATCCCCGTGCCATCTCTAATGACTCCGGAGATCAGGGAGTCACCCTTGGTAAATCACCCTTAACCTTTTCTTTACTTAGTTACTTAGAAGTAACTTAAAGGAAAAACCTAATAGCTTGAATAACATCGGATCGTAATAAAACTACGGAAGCAACTTAACATTAACCTTACTTGGAAGAAAACTAAACTTAAACGACATATTACATTGTTCATGCCAAAAGTAAAACACAACAGATAATTGAAATCTAAATTACATATTACATTACATTCTCTCTCTACCACACCACATGCCCAAGGACCGAAGGGAAAGGAATAAGAGACCTCTATCTAACTATGAACTACCTTCTAAGAGCTTGGGTGATAAAATCCTTCAGCTTCCTCATGTTGACGCTGACCTGAAAAATGTTTCAGTAGGTTGGTGAGCTACTGGCTCAATGAATAGAATTTCACCCAACCATCGCAGATAACTCATTTATATTTATTAATTAGAATAAAATTTAAGATAATACTATACTGAGTAGATCTAAGAAATATAATTTAAACGACATGAGATGTCAAAATTTCATTAAGAAAACAACTACTGCAAAGTTGTAGATATGATTAAATAATAGAAAATACTAAAATTTCATTTAAAGGACAACTGTTGTGAAACTAACTCAAATCTTTCTTAACTCTTTAACTTATAAGAAACTCTGTGAACCTATATGAATATATTTTATCTTATGCCCTGATCATATGCAGTGTACTCTACATATGAAGACTCGTAGCGAACTACGATCCCACTGTGCAAGACTTAGCCGACACCCCGGGATAGCTAAGTGTGACTACTCTTCTGGTCTGCAACATGGAAACTGGCTCTCTGGCCTCAACACTCCTATTGTGCCATAAACTGGACTCCTCCTCTAACCTGAGCACACAGGCGGAGAGTCAAGCCACCTATTGGTCTTTCTATACTCTCCTGCCACCAGGACTTCTGGTTGATGTTGGACATGCTTTTTTGTACTCTAGTGCCACCAGGACTTCTGGTTGATGTTGGACACTGCAAACTATAATTTAAGGAGACTTCCACTAGGGCTTCGTCCCCCGTGCCACCTGATAGCATGTTCCGACCCCTGTATACTAGACATTTCCAGGGTTAGATCATTTCACCCCTAAGGCGTAGACCTCACATAGGGGTTCTACGGTATTCAGGGCCCTTAAGTCTATTATTTTATTGTTCTTGGAAAGCTCTTACTATATTGTACCTTTCTCTTACTTATACTTGACTCTGGTATCTCTAGGGTACCACATCTATTTAATTAAAGTTTATAATGTAACATGTACATCATTCTAAACTTGGCAGAGCAGTATATTTTAAACATTGTAATTTACTGATAAATCAACATTATTATACTTGCAGGCAGACTGACATTCTTAAATAAATAGATCACATGTCCACTTCAAATTTATACACTAAATTCATGCAATTGAACCTCTTAATACACTGATAAAAGTTAATTGCTTGACATATGAGCAATCATCATTAACATATGTAAATTAATTATACTTTCTTGGAAAATGTGCACATCAACTCAAATCCTGAGTTATGAATCACATAACTCAATTAAGAGTTAATTACTTATCATGGCATGAATTATTAATAATAATTGAAAATTTCAAATGATATCTTTGAGAAACGTGTCAATTTGTATAAATATTAAATCATTCACTTTAAATATAACAAAGAGCGTACTATTAGGTTTTCTTTGAATATTTTTCATGTCATCATCATTTCTTTGAAATCGAGCATCTATTAACTTACTAAAAACATGCAGTCTGGGTTTATACCCAAACTGTGCCATTACTGGTCATGTGCTACCGAGTTCAACATTTAATCGAGCAATTTAAGTTTCGATCAATCGTGTATTTACACTAGTCCAAATCACACATATCAATTAACTAATTAGCATCATGCAGTGTTAATAAATAAAATGTGTAAATTAGAAATTGAGCAGCACCGACACTACCCGACACCTGGGTAAACGCTGACATCTGCGAAAAATACCTATTTCAACCAAAAACACTCGATTGTTGGAGTTATACGTGCTTAGTGAGTGAAATTCTACTCATCGATATTCGAGATGTCTGAAAACAACTGAAAATGTGTCTGAGGCCTATTTCCGGGCATCAACGGGGTCGTCTTCTACCTTGGTTCAGCCTGGATTTGAACGTGGCACACACATCATCTTCTTGGTTTGGGCGTCATTCGCTGCTGGAGCTGTGGGTTCATGCTTGGACCTCAAAGACGAGCTCAATAGCACCTTTCCTTGGTGCTTCCTCATGCCTAAAGCATCTCAAGGCCACGACTACAACTAATGCTGCTCAAACTAGATGGGGCGCCGCCCTACTAGTTGGGCGTCGGTTGAGCATGGAGAAGGAAGGAGAAGACGGAGACATCGTTGGTGCTACTAAAATGACCATCGCGAGCGCTAAATGACCGTCATT
Source organism: Alisma plantago-aquatica (assembly GCA_963693085.1). Classification (NCBI taxonomy): domain Eukaryota; kingdom Viridiplantae; phylum Streptophyta; class Magnoliopsida; order Alismatales; family Alismataceae; genus Alisma; species Alisma plantago-aquatica. The sequence continues at coordinate 258,196,855 of OY856409.1, forward strand.
GTTGCTGCTCCTAGCGCTAGCCACTGCTACATGGCCAGTCGATGTTGCTGCTCTTCTTGTAGGTTGGTCGCCTGCTAGGGTGGGGAAGAAGAGGGGGAAATGGAAGAGGAAGAAGAAAGTAAGGAGGAGAGGAGTGGCGCCACTGGTCAATGGTGAGGAGTCCTAGCTAACCCCCACCCATCTCCTCTACTAGCTTGGTCGATCGGGCGCTGCAGCTTGGGCGCCGCTTAACGATGTTGGGCATCATTTATTTGGGGAAGAAAGGGGATAAGGGAAAAATAAATAAAGGGAAAGGGGTTATAAGTCATTTAATGGAAAAAAATTGCAGATTTAACCCAAAAACTTCAAATCTTCATAACTTTCTTTCTGTAAGTCTGAATCAAATGATTTCTTTTCGCAAAATTTCAAGCACGAGATTCACTACAACCTCAAGGCATAAAAACACAGCAACTAGACCATCTTAACTAGGTTAATTAGATTAGGTAATTAACTTAACGATTAACACTACAATTAACATTAATTACCTCAGATGAATCAATCTTAACTATTGATTCACAACTTAATTTGTCTTGATTAACCATGATGTTTAACAAGGTACTTAGCACTAATCAAGGTACTTCATGCTAATCGAGGTACTTATTGACTAACCTCGATGTGGGTTATAACATGTTATGTAAGGAAACTAAATACAAATCTAACATGTCGAATAAAAAACAAGAATATAAGAATAGATTAGTGTGGGTGGAAAGGAGTATGTACCACCCACCCTCCACCCCAATCTTAGAGATTATTTTATCCCTGAGCAAACACTAAACCTCATATGAAGGGGAAGAAATCCTCGATGCTCATCCTAGAGGTCCTTGAAACCAAAGATGGTCCAATTGAAGCATATATGGACAAGATGTGACACTATAAGGAGTGGGACTTGAGAGGGAATTATTCCTTACTCAATTTGAGTAATAATTCCATCTAATCTAAACACACTAGAAAATATGTTGTAGTAGGTGCTTTTTTTAGTTCTCAATAGAACTGTATACAAGAATAGCAGCAGAGTAATGTTTCAAGACTATATTCAATTTTATAAGATTATATCATTATCACCCACTTGGGGTTTATATTAAATAAACAACTTCTTCAATTGGAAGAGGGACGTCCAAGCTATCTCAAATCTATCTCCTAAGAGTCAATTCCACTTATCCAAGTCCATGTCATCATATCAAATCCTCCATGTTCTTCACCTAAGGGCTTGGAAGCATACCCCACAAGAGAAGACAAAGTGGACATTGTCAACATAAAAGTTGGTATGTTCATAGTATTAGGAATTGAGAAATAGCAAGGAAAAAATAACATCAAAATGGATATCAAAGAGAACATTTAAATATTATAATCAATAAGTGATTTCTTTCCTTATTCAGTAACACACCAAAATTTCACAATCATAGATTTTTGCATGGTGCGTAATAAGCAAACTAACATACAAGAAAAGTAGGGTAGGAACCCATATATTCCATACCAAGGAGCGGGGGACTAAAACTTTAGTGCCAAATAAATATAGAGTTTTACAAGAGGACTTAAACCTTAGTGCATTGGCTGGAGGACTAAAACCTCAGTGCTCAAAATATCATATATTGTAGGAGGATTAAAACCTCACCGCATTGGCAGGAGGACTAAAACCTCAGTGCCTAAAATAAATATGGTGTAACTGCTTCTAGTTATGACTAGTCAGTCACACATGCAAATAGGGGTAGATAAGGAGAAGTATAGTAATGCTCAAATGAGGGATGATGACATCCGACTGATATCAAGTGGGGTCAGAGGACCTATAAACAAATATTCAACAAATCCACAATGAGGATGCATCATAATACCACAACTGATCATTACTTAAAAGTTAGGGTTTCATTTAATTCAATTCCCCAAATTAGGGTTACCAACATGGAGTAATATGATCAAGAGACAAATCAGGAACCAACAAGCATATACATCAAGACAAGGGGATCAAAAGATGTATTTCATTGAACTAGATCCAAATAGGCCCATCAAAACATATAACAGAAATCTCAATATACTTATACCTCTTGAGAGGTTCAAAAGAGAGAAACAGAAGAGTAATTCCTCAATATGACTCATAAGGAATGCAACATACCTCATATCCAGTCTACCAAGATCCAAGATAAACCCTATATATACCAAGATTTCATGCCACCTATTAAATGCATAAATAAATTGGGGTTAAGTTCACATTAATAACATAAACCCAAAAAGTCACCTTTGATTATTGTTGATATAGATTACAAAAACCATACTATCTTGAGGATTACATTTTAATGAGTTTATAGCATGTTTTACTTCACTTTTCTGACGTATAGGCCATTAGTTATGAATTTTAGACAAATTAAATACTTGAAAAATAATATATTTTTTATATTAAAATTGGGTCATGAAACATATACAATTAGATGAAAAATAATTCAATAATTTTAAAACATATGTTATTTTATTTTTCTGAGTTATTTATAAATTATTATGAATTTTAAAGACAAATAAATATATTGAATTTTCTAGAATTAAATCATTACAAAAGGACGAAAATGCCCTAAAATTAGGTTTCTAAGTATATTGTGTGACATGGGTAAAATGGTCAAACACTTTAACCAATAATACAAGCGACTGAAACTAATACGAGGCAAGAAAAGACCCTAGTGCCCATTGGGTGTGTGACACATCGAAATGAATCCATGTGCAAAATCGACATTCAGTACACATAGTGTGTTCTAACCAGAAACATACGAGAAGAACAAAACTACCATAGATACAATCACAACTAAAAAATTGAGTTCTATAGAAGTACTCGACAGAACAACCTCAGAGTAATATTCTCTAGATCCCAACAAACTCAACAGTCCCCTACTTGGACTGTGAGGTGATCAGAGGAAGAAGTAATGCCTCCCACCATTAAAATAGACAAAGAGAATATCAGGGTCCATTAGGTTACTATCGAGAATGTTCCAACGTGAAGCATTGCAACACCAAGAGCAAAAGAAACATGAGAAGATAACAAAGAACAAAACATGTTTTAGGAGGTGAACCATGGAAAAACATGTTGGAAAATCAAGAATAGTTAAAAACCACATGAGAAATGTGTAAATTGAGTATTACCTATGATCAACGATCGATGACCATATGAAAAGTATCAAGGGATTCCTCTAGAGTCCTCTATGATGACTTCATGGGGTGAAAGGGTCAGAGAACTGCCATTGATGAAGTGTTGATGGTCGATGATACTTGGAGTTCGATGGTAGGCAATCATCCTCCCTTAGCATCATGGCGAACCACAGAGTCACGTTGAACTTGATGAAGCATTGTCTGGTCATGGGTTTTGAAGACATGTTCATCATTCAATTGGGTGCAATAGAGATTCCAACTTTATTTACTGGAGGTCATCTGGAGGACTAGGACGTTGTTTCTAAAGCAGTTGACTATGGATAAGAAGAAGATGAGAGAGAGAGACATAATAGTATGGCATATGTATATATATAGTGCATGTGAAAATTAAAATAAATATGTTTACTATGATACATTTATTGTTAAATTTCTTTCTTTTTGGTTGTAAATATTTCACCAATTTTTTAATCATTATGTAATGGATTTTTCCTTTCAATATGTATAGATGTATATCATTTGTACTTAATGTTGGATTGAAAATAATAATATTTAGATAACTTCTTGCAAAGAAAATATTTATAGAGGATAGAGGATATTCAGCACTACTTTAATGAATAATATAAAGTTGTTAATTGTACCGTATTGAGAATAAAAATGTGGGACATAGTAGAAAATTAGGGTTGCATTTTGGTAAATCATTATTGATCTTACTTTCTTTGCTTCATAATTATTGTAACATTGTCACTCCCTCATGTGTGAAATTTGGTCAATAGATAGTTCTATTAAATTGTGATACAACTCTAACTATTTTTCTTCTTTAACATTATATATAGAGAGTAGAGATGTATAAATGGGTGTTTATAAAATAAGGATAGGTACTACAATCATAATTGGAGCGAGAAAAAAAAACATAAATAAGCAACACCTAGAAGACCGTTAAGGAGACTAATATTCAACACCATAAATTTATTGTAAACACTCCCTCTATCTCTCATTCCTCTCTAAACTCGATTATCTTTCTGGCTCCCGCGGTCCCGCCCATGCATTTTGTCAAGAGAAATTACATTATGTTCTAAGCAATCTCTTTGTTTGTGTTTTATTACATATGAATTTTAGGGAAGGGACCTAATATAATTTAGAAAAATGAGAAGAGGGTGTGTATATCAATGGAAAGGGAAACTAGATTAAAAAAACTGGAAAAGTCTCAGGAGAAATCACATTTTCAATAGTCAACATTTGTTTTCCTACGAGCTTCAAAATGATAGAACTCCAATCACCTCCTACTTATTTATTCTTGCTAATATTATCTAGATATTAATTTTGTATCTTTCTACCATTCTATAAAATTGCATTACTTCCTCTTATATTATAATGTCATACTGTATTAAAAAAGACATACTCTTACTATTTATGTTCAAAATGCTCCATTCACTTTTGTATACTTGTTTACAATATCACACTACACACTTACTTTTATTATTCTTCATCCTTTGGTATTTCTCAGAGATGTCTATTTATCGATACCTATTATTCATATTAATGACATAATAATCTTTTTAATACATGAATTTAAGTCAAATTTCAGATTCTAAATTGTATGATATTTTAGCAACAATGTGATGTGTTGCTGAAAATGCATGCTATTTTAGTATAAAAATATGACTAATTTAACTGTTATAAAGAAATCATGTTTCTATAAAATGAATTATTTGTTCAAATGAAAGAATCTACTCTAGTATTGCATGTAATAATTATTTCATATGCATGTTCTTGTCCAAGAAATCACCTTTCATAATCAAAGACACCATGTCTATTAAGAAATGATATAGAATGAACTTCACGCACAACACCAACAAATAAGAAAATGTGAAAATTTTATAAATATAATGCTCATATTATAGAAATAACTCAAAACAATTGAATAATAAGGTAATATAATTGTTGTACTATATGGTTGGAAGAAGTTACTTTTTAGTTTTAAAGATGAATGAGTATATTCCAATTACCATGAAATGCATAACAAATGTTGAATATATAGATTAAGAATAGTGATATCCTAAAATTCATAGGTATACTAGTAAAAGATAGAGGGGAAAATATGATGTTGCACATGTTTTCATGCCAATTCAAACATAGAAATTATATTACATGTAACAATTTCAAAGGATAAATGAAATAGATACCAACACTAAAGATCAGAGAAACTGGGAATTAAAAAGTTCACGCAGGTGGAAAGGCAAAGATAGGGCAAGAGAGTGGATGAGTTGTGGGTAAATTTGGTTGATGATGGGGTAAAGTGAGAAGTTAATGTGGATGGGAAGGTCCCACAACCTCTCCACAACAGGTGATCGTAATGTCAACAAAGACCACTACAATGTGCATTTTAGCTCAACCCAAAGTTGTCAATGTCATCCTCAATATAGGCACATCAGGCAATCTTCTTGGAGATATGCACCAGACCCATGTCCTTCACAATGGCCTAGTTGTGTAGAATATTATTGGATGAGGTCTATTCAACTTGCACATTAAGCCTTGCATGAAGAACCAACAATAATATAGTGTTGCCTTGCAACCTTACCTCTCATGGCAAGTGAGTGAAAATGACTATTTCAAATCAGAAAAGTCAACCTACAACATATCTCATTACATTTATAAATGTAAGCAATCATAAAGAATTAAATATGTATGCACATCTAGTCATCTTCTTTTGGTGTCATGAAAATGTCACTGTGATCTTCAACACCATGACATCTGGGCACAAAGAATAGATTGTTGGTTTGACCTTAGGCTCTGAGACTCTCATCTCATTGACTTCAACTACACATGGCCACACAATTTACATGGAGCATTGAATTATATGAGAAACAAAATAAATAGATGAGTTAGACTTCAAGCATACATCGTTTGTGGCTAAGTTTTCTTGATCACACATGATGATAACACATTCCAGTGATTTTTGGTCATTTGGTTGTTTATCAGAATTTTTTTGGGCGATAATGAAGTGATTGATCATCATATGACTTAATAATACACTATAAAATGAAGCAAGTACACAACTTAATTTGGAAGAGTGTTTCTTCTGTTACTTGTGCCTTACATTCCTTGCCCATCGAACACTTTGTTAAACGTGGCATGTGTCTCCGAACCTGATGAGATGCTTTACTCGATAGTATATGTGGTCTAAGGCAAAGATAACAATGCATGTAGTTCTCTGATGAAGATTGATCAGTGTGTGACATCTTGTAGTGAGTGGTTATTTTACCCATATGAGTCACACGACTTTGGTTGTCATAGAGGCCTATGCGGCGATAGATTTTTTAAACAATCACTATGAAGGTCACATATATAGAATTGTGACGCTCTTCCTAGAACTATCCAGGAGTTACCTTAAGACTAAACCAACATGATGATCTTGATGAATAACCACCACGAATTCGTGGATAGTGGGTTTGTGGATAACAGAAAGACATTAGAGGTTGTTTGATGTGAAAGATGTGAGAGAAAGTTTATCTTGACATATGAGAAGGTGAGGAACCTCTATGAGGAGAGAGTGGGAGAGAGAGGGGTGGTGTGGTAACTGATTGGTGGTTTTTAGAGAATGATGAAATCCATTAAAAATGATAAAGAAATCTTAGGAGAAAGGAGAGAAGAGAGAGAGTTAAGGAGAGTGCAATATTTTGAAAACTGAACAATCTGATTGGATGATGACATTATTGTAAATAAAAAAGATATTAACTATTTTGATGGTATTATAGATAAACAACTGGGTTGGAGACTTGACTTAGAAAACTATGGTGAGGGTGATGGAGAGGAAAACAAAGAGAGGGGGGAAGTTGAAGGTAAAAGAAGAGAAAGAATAGGAGCAAAAATAGAGAAACTATTGTTGATTAGGAAACCCACTAAGTATGAGGAAGAAGAAAAATAGCTCATAAAGGGTTTTGGATTTTGGCAAGATGGGAAAATACTATGACACAAAGAAACTAGAAGACTATACCGAATCGATATTTAATGCAATCTAAGTGTTAATTACTTTTCTTTTCTAAATCAATTGAGGTATCAAACAAAGTTAGATTGATGCCAAATTCAGAAACTAGGTGAATTAAGACAATAAGATTCTAGTTTTGCCATAAGTTTCTACTTTTAAAGTTATCCAATATTTAACTTAATATTTTTAGATCTTATCTTATATTTTATGTCCTTAATGAAATTAATGCATCTATGGTTATTTATTTAATGTGGAACTTGGCCCCTAAGGAAACTTAAACATGAGGAATCTAATTCTCACACTAATTTCCACTTTTTTCATCATCAATGCAATTATCTAAAGCTTTCAAGTTAAAAGAGGTTATTTCTATATTTATTCCTCAAATAAATATACTTTCAAATATTACGTTGGTCTTAAAAAAAATTCAAGGATTATCTTTTCATGAATGATTCCCCTTAACTCTCACATGTTCTCACATGCATTATTTAACTCTAACTTCCTTTTTAAAATATTTTGTGATATTATTATTTTTATTAATAACAAACCTACTCTTCATTGTTTCATGTATAATTTTTATGACCATTAATTTGTTTTCCCACTATGATTATAGATTTGGATCATTTATCCATATTTCAATTCAAGTACTTTCTTATCATTCCTATTCAAGTCTCAAAGTGTATAACTTATGCCAGGTTTGAGAGGTTTATTCTAAACTAATTCTAAGGGCATATGAACCTTAAGACTAGGGTTTTCATGGAAAGAAGATCAAGTTTTGGTATGTTACAGACACCTTGAACATGTGAGCTCCATAGTGCTATATATGATTAGATGGTCATGGTAGCTCAAAGGCACTGTAAGAATGCTTTATGTAATTTGTATTTCACCCATAGTCTATCTAGAATGATCCACCGATACTCCTATATTAGTAGAGGATGTGCAGTAACAATGTGTGAATTAGGAAGAAATGGAACATTGTTTGGACTGCTGCCCGTCTGGGGGCCTCATAATATGCTAATATGTGAATATTGGATACAAAATACCTTCTTTTATGGCAAAGGTGTTATTTAAAACATGTGGTGTTGGCAAAGGAGGAATCATTTCATCTATCAAATCATGGTGAAAAATATTTTTGTTCAGCTTCTCCTCCTAGTATATTGCCCAATCAACATCAGAAGCAATAGAAGCAATGGGGTCTTCCTCTATATTAACATGTGGCTTTGGCTCATTATTTGGTGCCACTGTCAACGTATCCTACACCGCCATCTCAAGAATGACACAAACATCACCCTCCTCATCGCTCATGCATGTGAGATGCTCCATATTTCTCGAGGACCATGCTATCAGATGGGCCAATTATGCCTCCAATCTTCTATTTTGTTCTTTTGCGTCTGTTAGCATTGCTTGTTGGTCATCTAGAATTGATTGTTAGTCTACTAGCATTTTTAGGAGGGCATCCATCTGGGCTCTTCATCGTAAACCACAAAACAATACTAACTATAGGCTACCTCTTCAGGAAAATCACCTACATGGCATAGTTCCTCATAGTAGAATCCCACATACGATGGACTAAAATTGAAAATGTATCTACCCTAATAATACATGAAATTTTTCTTGATGATGATTTTTTGTATAATTGCTTTAAACTATGGAGGAGCGTCATGACAATTTATTGATGTATGGCTATAACAACAACACACTTCACATTGCTTAGGCTGCGGTGCTGACCACTCTTTTTATATGATGTCTAAAAGGTAGAGAGCTTTGAGTATCAAGCGCTAGAGAAAAATTCTACAATGAATGAAAATACAATTTTTTTTTCTTTACAAAAAATAGAAACAACAAATTACAAAGTATAGGATAGAAAAACTATAAGCTAAAAGAAAATATGGAACCAAACTAAAAGTTATAACAATAAACTAAAAATTATGAAAACAAACTTACTACTTGAGGAAACTAAAAATTAAAAAAACTAAGAAATTATAAAAAAAGAACTATAAAACAAATTAAAAAATAGAAACAAATAAGAAAGGAAACAAGTTTTAACGTTATCCCTATAGAGTAAAAAATCTTGTTGTCCCCGATAATGACACAAATGTTTTATATGGAAGATTATAGGACAAGAAATTCACCTAGGGGAGACTCCCTCAATTTTTACCTAAATTAACATGAAATAATCACCACCCGCAGACATATAGGTTGTATTTCAATATAGCTTTAGAATAGAACCCAAAATGAAAATGTTATTAAAAATAATTTTGACTTCTAGCCTAAGTAAGAAAAATGGTTGACAATGATAGATCAATTTTATGGATGATTAACTAAATTAACAAGCAAGAAATAAAATCAAACAAAGAAATAAGTGAACTTTACACTATGATAAAATTACCATGATGATGGGTTTCACTACCACTACCTACATATCCAACCTCTCACATTACATTTCTCATTCATACAAATATTTAGATTGGGGCCAAGGAATTTCATATCCTTTTGGAGTATGAAATTTATAAGGACTGATTTTCCCACATGCTCAAGTCTCGTTACCTACAGATCCTTAATCCATTGCCCTAGAGAAGTCCCTTCTGTGGTCTCATCTAGAATTCAATGATACTGATTGATATTCTAATCCTATATTCAAGGTTTGTATGACTAGGATTCTAACAATCATGCAAGATAGGTACTATAAAACATATAATTAGTCAAGCAATAATCAATCCAAAGTCTATATGAATGGCAATTGATAACATGAGAGTATAAGATATGGGAAACATGCCTAACCCCGAATCCCAGTAAAAGATCTACTTCACACCTCATGTACTTTTGTATCATCCTGCAAAATATCACATCTATCCAAATTAATCCAACGATTGTTAGAAGTTTGTAACAAATTTTCATCACATGTGTTTCAGGAAATTATAGGATTGGTTCGTCAATCCAAATTGGTTATATATATTTATTTTGTAGATAATATAATTATATTTCACATTCAACTTGAATCACTCAATTCTGACATTCAATATAGAATCCACATCCATTTTAGGTCATGTATTTTTTTGCAGAGTTGCTGAGATTTTGATGGAACTTCCCAAACGGGTGACCATATTTTCTAGTTGTTTGAACATCTAACAATATAACTTTTTTGTTGATAATTAATTTTTTCAGCCACATGATTTTAAATCATCTAATTTTGAGTTTCTATTAAAATGTTATGGCCATTAAGTGACCATCTATACTTTGATGATACTCACTTCAACTGTCAAAGTCAGGAAATGAGAATATGCGATCTTTGATCTTTCTCTTGGATTTTCATGGAATAATAATTTCTTCTCTTTTCGTCTTGTATGAAACTATAAATAAAACAACAAAATATATTACATACCAAACAAATTGCATAAACTACTCAAAACATAAAATAAGTGACCTATAGAGTAGATTGTGAATAAAATATGCCAAACTAGATCTAAAATGTAACTGAAAATATGTTTAATAGACATTCATCAAATGATTTCCCTCTTTGTCTAGGAGTTTTAGGAAACTAATGTTTCTTGATTTCTTGCAATCTCCTTGTGACGAAGGACACCTACAATAGTCTCTTTTTTATTATCAGTTTTAGTTGATGGTACCTGCCCTTAGCCTGGGAGAGATAGATGAGTTTATTTAACCTCGGCTCAAGATGTACTTGACTACGCCATAGCAGGGAAAATGTAATGGTGTAAATGACACGACATTCCTTATGTATGAGTCCAAAGAGAATTATTCAAAACATGATGGAAATGTGAAGATTTGAGTGGTTGATTAAAATTGAGGTAACCCCTTCTGGGACAATGACTGTGCTCAATCAATCACTTTTTCTTCTTAGTGCATCCTCATCTAATGGAATTCCCAAACTGAAACCCTTGACATCATCCATGACACTCAGTTTCCTCCTATTTTGAGGAGTTTAACCTGGGGGTCCTTGCCCCTTAGAAGTGATGAGTGGTCAATAAGGAGGGAACCTCACATTGGAATCTCCTACTGAATATGGAATTGGGTATAGGTTGTGGTCAAGATTTATGTCGTAGTCTAGAACCATATATGTAGGTATGAAGAGCACATTATGGTTTATTTTAAGGTCATAGTTTGGGACCATAAATGCTAGCATGAAAGGAGCTAGTTGGTCCAATTTTAGGTGTAGCCTATGACCCTAGTGATGGGTGGATTTGGCATTGACAAGTGACATCTCTGTCTAATTTGAAAAACCACCCAACTTGATGGAGTTTTTTAAGTAGGACACCTTTGAAAAGAAAATTGTCTACTCTTTTAGAGTCTTCTTAGTAGCTTTTGGAAAAAAAGTTCAAATTTTGAAAGGTTTTGAATCCTTTAAATGATTGTTGAATTTGAAAAGTTGGTTGATGTTTAAAAAGTTTGTTTGATTTGAAAATATTGTTAATCGTTAAAAAGATTGTTTGGTTTGAAAATATTATTACAAGATTGTTTGATTTAAAAGATTGTTAATCTTTAAAAAGATTATTTTATTTTGAAAAGATTGTTACATTTTGAAAGGACTGTTAATCTTTAAAAAGATTGTTTGATTTTTTGAAAAATTATTTGATTTGAAAAGATTGTACAATCTGCATAAAAAAGGATTTAGCAATAATCTCAATCTTCTTAGAAACCAAATCAAGTATATGTATAGGAAGCTAATAACCCTCCCCTTTTTAGCCCATGAGTTTAGATACTTATGTCATCACTCAAACATGACCTACATAGGAGTGTTTGGTCATTATCTTCTCTATAGGTAGATGATGTTCATCAAGGGGGTAACTCGGGTTCAATGAATAGGTGTATTGCTCCCAATATACATCGTGATTACTACAACCATAATCAGTCGTGAGTTCTAGGAAAGGGTATTGTTTCCAAGGCCTTTGAATGTCCAACTTAACATTGTGTTGGTAACTTACTAACACCCCACATCACTTTTACGGATCCAACTCAAGAGTGGCACATGTTCGATGACACATAGGTTTATAGGAGTGAAGAGTGCAAGTTTAGGATCTTAGTAATTTAGAAGCAAGCTCATAAAGCATGAAAATAAGTCCTATGAAGATAAAGAAATGAGAACAATATTCTTCAATAAAGACCATATCTTGTTTCCAATCCACGTTCTATTCAGCCTTCTTGATTTTTCATTTTTAAACTATATTTATTTTTTAATAAAAAATGAAAGGGAAGCAAACCTAAAACCCTAAAAAGGGAAGCATGCTCAAAACCCTAAAACAACATAAGAAAGGTAAAAAAAAACCTCTAGAAGAGTGGATAGGATAGAAAATCCGTCCAAACTGCCCATGGATAGTAGAACAATGGGCCCAATGGGATCACCTCGATCCGTAGGCCAAAAGCCAGTGGATTAGGTTTATGCACGGCTCTATCCAAAAAAGAGAGGCAAAAATAGAGAAAGAATCATAGGAAAAAGAACAATCCTAGAAATAGTTATTCTTTATAAAAGAAAGTGTGGATTTGATTCATATCGTCATGGTGTCCCCAATGGAGTCTCCAGTCTGTCACATCCTCTAAAAAAAGATATTATGTAATCACTATCCTTTGGGTAGTAAAACTTAGTTTGGCAGTTGCACGAAAAATAAAGATAGGAGTTCAGGTTCGTCATCATATTTTATATGAAAAATAAGGAAAAACATAATAAAGCATTGGGGGTCCACAATAGAAAGTTGAGTCATCTTCTGAGTTAGATAAATAATAAAATAAAAGAACAAAATAAACTCTGGTACGTCAGGTTTGACAACATAGTTATGAATGGTTAAGGATACCACATCTTGCTAGGTAAAATGGTATCGAGCATCTTTTACGCGATTGCCAAGAGAGCAATTTTAGGAGAATAGTAAAAGGAAAATAAGGAGATTGTAATAAAAACTATTTTTATGGGTGGGCTTTTAGCATTGGAGGGGTCCAAATTCTTTCTATCATTGTCCTAAAAGTTCTATTTTTAGGTATATTGGGGTCCTAATCACCTCAGGACATCCCACAGTAGATATCCCACATGGGTGATTAGAGTTGATTGTAGGATTAACGGATGATTTGTAGGTGTGGGTTGAGAATAAAATCTAACCAATATAAGCAGAATAATAGAGCAATTATGCATATTAACAAAGAAGTTATGATAGAATAACAAATTAGATTACCATATTAACGACCTACTAGTGCTAATAAGAGATGTGACATCAAAGGAAGGATCCTCTAATAATGAGTAATGTAGAAAGTAAAGAGAGAGGTAGTATGATCCTCTACCTTTAGGTTGTATGAAAGGGGCCCGACACATGGTGGATATATGAGGGTCTTTATATGTGGATGTGAGGTTTTGGGGTTCTAGGAAATGTTGGTATGTATGCCCAGAGAGCTAATCATATTATGATTGGAGTGTGGCATTAGATACCTAATTTGATAATAATAAAGGTAATTACATCTATTATGTTTGTCTCAGTCATTAGATGATGACATAGACATAAGTAGATGTCTTATATTACTCGATAATGTATGTCTTCAAGTATGTGACTTGAACAATGAGATCATACAGATGCTAAGAGTACATACATTCTTGTTATGACCCTAGTCGATTATTACTGTGGAAGCAAAATAGACAACAATAATACATAAGACTAGACTGTGTGTTGATTGATGATAGACTCTCATTAGTCATGATATATGATATCTAGTTAAGTACACAGGTAGATGTTAGAGAATAGTGTATCTGACAAACCCACTATGAGAGTGATATATGGAGACCATGGAATGCTAGTTAGAATCAACTCTCATAGTGATAGTGGTGATTGTGGTTCTTAGACCTAAAGTCACTACATTCATCACACGTTGTTCGGTATACTTTGACATCATCCAACATAACCTTGAATAAGGATTGGCATAACGACGATGATTGGCTAGTTGTGACACATGGGGACTGAGTGCGAGTGAAGTAGATGGGATTTGTCCCTCCTACAGGAGATTGATATCCAGGGCCTCTTGATAAGAGAGATTGAGAAATGTACGGCCATACTCATGTGATTCAATACATGATATGTGAACTCACACACATCTCAGACAGTATGCTCTAGTTCAAGGAACATGGATTCAACGTCGACAGGATGATGATTCCATGCCTTGAGTTAAATCTGGATATCAGAGACAAAGGAACTATATGATCACAGTAACACTAATCACAAATTGTAGGTTGAAGTTGTTATCCAACTTTTACAATTACTTAGATAGTAATGATGTGTGACTAAGCACCACTCTTTTCTTGTGATGTCATAATTGGTTATGGATATTCACTGCCAACGTGATTTTGGACCTATAGGGTCACACACATAGGATACACCTGGATTAAAGGAGTATATTCATGATGTTTAATTTGATTACTAAAAGTGTTTAGGTATTCAATTAAACAACTGAGGTTTAAAATTGACTGACTGGACTCTAAACTGACCGGTTTAAGTTTCGAGATGATCAGTTGGAGTGTCAGGTCAATTAGAATCAATACTGGTTGAACTTTGTCTGAACTGAACAAGTGAAATGACCATTTCACCTGTGAAACGACCGTCTCACAATATGAAACAACTATTTCACTATGTGAGATGACCGTTTCATGTTCTGGGTCGTCCAGTTCAGTTGCCAATTCGATTGAAATAAGAATCGATGTTGATGTCATATTTAGCATTAATCTGACACTGAATACCATTGTGAGTTAGAATAGGAAACTATGTGAACTGACCAGTTCACTTACTGAACCGACTAACTCATGCACCAACCGACTGATTGGCTATGTGAACCGATCGATTCGTCATTCGTAGGTTCCTAAAAATTCATGATTCCAGCCCCTTCTACTCTCACACTGGCTAGAAACCCTGGCCCTGACCTCTACTATAAATAGAAGGGTATTGGGGTTTCTCAATACACACAATTGAGAATTAGTTACTCTAACAATTGTTGTCCTCTCTGATTGTGATAACCAATAGAGATCCCAAGCAAGTCCTACCCATTAAAGGGAGGGATAGTGAGGGAGAGAACAATTGTGGGAGAGCATGTCGGCGACTAGTATGCTGAAAGAAGAGGACAACTCCTTTTCGTTTGCTCTGATAGTACAACGTGGAGTTCTTGGTGGCGTGGACTACTTTAGAGGCAGGAGTCCATTACTGCTAGGAGAACACCATCAATCACTATCTGTGGTGGCTAGACCAGGAGGTCGTTTGAGATTACTGTTCAAGTACTGCTACTACTGAAGGAGTGTGTTGCCGCCTGAAGAAGAAGAAGCTCAAAGATTATACAAGGGTAATGTCACTGAACTTGCTTCATGACCAGGTATAACCTTATAGACCTTCCTTCCTTGATACGTTGTTTTTGATGTGATCTTGCCATTCAGGGGAATCTGGCATTTAAATTTTTTGTTTCCACTGCCTATATCTCCGCTCGATTTCCCTACAAGAAGAACCTTTTGGAACAGGCGGTGGATCACCTTAATGTGCCATGTTTCTGGGGCATGCAAATTGAGGTAGTCTTCCACATGGCACGTGGTGAATGGCTCAGATCCTCTTGGGTGTCCAATTTGGGTAGACATGTATTTTCTAATTTTCCAATAATTTCAGGAATGGTTAGGATAAATTGAAAGAAAATAATGGAGAGAGATAACTTAGGATTATCACACAAATTTACCAGGGAAAACTATTTAATATTTGTAGAAAAAAAGGAATATGTTATTCTGAATAATTCAACTGGGTGATTTATGAGAAAGAGCTTGTAAAAAATAGAATCAAACAACAAATTGTACCGAGACTGAAAAGAAAAATTCCTTATAGAAACGCTCGAATAGGATAAAAGTGAGTGAAAATGTGTGTGTTAAATATACAAAAAAATATGAAAATATGAGAAAAATGATAAATGCAAAGAAAGTGTGGAATGTGGAATGACCTACATCATTAGTGAGAGAATTAGCATCAGTCGTGAATTTTAGCTGATCAACAGGAGGTCTAGCTCTTTCTCACCTCATGTTTGCAGACAACCTGGTTTTTTTTCTTCGATCTAGGAGGAGGATCTCAGAGCAAGCTGGAATAGGTGCTTTCGAGTATGAGTTTTTTGTGCAGCAAAAGACTAACATAGAAAATTCTCTTGTTATGATTCAAAAAACCACAATGGAAAGGAAAATGACATCCTTGAGCAGTTTGGCTACAATGAAGATAGTAACACCATCCAGTACCTAGGAGTGTCACTGATTATAGGATTCTGAATCGACATTTTGACAACTTGACAAGCAAAATTAAATGTAGGTTAACATCTTGGGCTAGACATATGTTTTCATTTTAAGATGACTCAACCTCAATAAGTCATTCTTGATGGTTATCCCAACACATAATTTGAATTTGTGTGCAATATGTAAGTCTACATTGAGGAATATAGACATAACAGTGGCCTCATTTCTATGGGAATCCAGAGAGGGGGGCAGGATGAGGCACTGGGTTAGATGAGATGTGGTGGTTTACTTGACAAAGGAAAGATGTTTGGGTATTCACAAGCTACAACATAGATAGCAAGGCTACATGGTGAAGGAAGGATAGAACGACCTATAAGGCACCTTGCTCTGGAATAGATTTTGTGTCGAGAAATATTAGAAGGCTAGCTGGGACCTAGGATCTACCCACCCATAACACCTCAAGAAGGGGAGAAGATCGTCAATCTATTGGGAAAGGATATGGGAGAGTTTTCCAACTGTGATGAAGTACACTCGATGGTTGGTTTTAGAGGGCAACGTTTCCTATGGGGGGAGTATTGGATGGACATTTGGTGTTTAGATGGCATTGATCCACAACATAAGGTTAGAGACCTTTTTAACGATTTTGGAACATGAACCTCTCACTTTTGCGGAACCTTGTGCTTGATAGGAATGGACAAGACGACATTTGGATGCCCAATGAGGAGGGTATCTTCAAGCTTAAGTCGGCTATAGAGATGACACCCACACACACACACACACACACACACACACACAAACACACACACACACACACACAGAGAGAGAGAGAGAGAGAGAGAGAGAGAGAGAGAGAGAGAGAGAGAGAGAGAGAGAGAGAGCTATGGCCCTTTTGTTTGGTCTTGGATCATCGTGGATGTGGAACTTAACTCTTCCTAGCAAGATAAGCTACTACACATATTACTTTTAATCGAAAAAGAATGTATACCTTTTTGACAGAGAACAGAATTCTCATGAAGGATTTTGTGAATGAAGGGCTGTTTTGTAAACACGAACATTGAACGCCATTGCCTCTTTCATATTAATAGAGAGGCGTGATCTTTTATTTGCCCAGTGACAATTAAATTTTTCAGAATATTACTTTTGTCAGCAAGATCAGGCTCTTTTCTTACTATTTTCAATTCCGTTGCAATCTCTTCTTGCATATTTTCTACCGGAAAATTTTACACAAGTAATTCCAAGCAAAAATCTGGGGAATGATGAACAGACATTGTAATGAAGCTGATTCTGTCAGTGACGGTTCCAGACTAGGCATTATTTAACTATACATGTGAGCGATGGGATAATGTGTTGCAGATCCATGTGATGTGACGGAAACCAAACCCCGATATGGAACCCGGCTGGGACGGGTTCAGTAATGGATGTAATTACTGATCTAGGATCGAGACCCCATACCTGAACAAAAAAACTACTGATCTAGGTTGCACATGCCGGGGTTGTAAGCGCACCAGCGAGGCTGTATGGGCTCGGCAGCGACGCCTCTGCCGACCATCCTCTCCCTCCACTCGCTGAGCCGGTCGGTGGCCTCAGCATACCTCTTCCTGCCCGTCCCATCCCTGTTCCCAGACCACAGCGCCTCCGCCATGGCCGCCGCGCGGGGCCACACCCTGGAATCCACTACCGCCCCATCTGCCTGCTCCGACCACAGCGCCACCTCCCCGCCCAGCACCAACTCGGCTTCCGCCTCGCTGAGCCCGTAGGTGATGTCGTAGTCGTACACTCTCTGCCAGGTCTTGAAAGGCGCGCACCACGACCCACCTCCCCCACCGTAGTTGAACGACGGCCCCGGTTCCTCCACCGGCACCTGCTCGTCGTACCGGCTGTCGTTGCCAACCCAGCCGCCGTGCCCGCAGTCGAGATAGTAGAAGTCCGCGGAGGAGACGATGGCACGGTACCCGGCCGACACGACGCGCTTGGTGTTGTTCGGCCCGTTGTTCCAGGTCTGAAGCACCGTCGTCTCCTTGGGGAGGACGGACGGGTCCGCGCGGACGGAGTCGGACAGGAGTACGTCCTCCCAGTACACGGCGGTGCGGCCGAGCGCGGAGGTGATGAATGGGTGCGTGGCGTTGACGAAGGCCGTGAGGAGGTCGTTCAGCGTGCCGCCGGAAGAGAGGTAGCGGGTGATGGAAGCGTCGGACTGCCAGCAGCCTGGGGATACCTCGTCGCCGCCGGCGTGCAGGAAGGTGTCCGGGAACAGGCCTGCGGCGTCGCGGAGGACGTTTTGGAGGACTTGGTAGGTCATCGGGTGGAGCGGGTTGAGCTGCCCCGTACCTGGTTCGGCGGCGAGCGAGGCGGAGCCCGGCGGTGACCAGAACTGCCCCGCACACGTCACGATCTCTGGGTACGCGCCCGCCCAGGAGCCCGCGTGACCTGTGATTGGAGAGGATGGAGCAAACTTTTAAAAGTAAATATTTATATTCGGATATGATCGAGCAATTCCAGATAATTAATGATAATTCCACTTTATTCGTAAGCGAGTCAACTGGAGATGACCAAGTTACCTGGCGCGTCGAACTCGGGGATGACTCGAACGCCTCGTTTCCTAGCAAAGCTGACGACTTTCCTCACGTCCTCCGTCGAATAGCGGAATTCCTCCCCGTACGACCCTTTGGCTGCGAGATCCGGCTCGGAGGGCAACTCCACGGGAAAAGAGTGCGAGTCAGAGGCGTGCCAGTGGAAGACGTTCATCTTGCAGGCGGCCATGGCGTCGATGGTCCGGAGCAAGTCCCTCACAGGGTAGAAGTTCCTGGAAGTGTCGATAAGCAGGCCGCGGTAGGGGAACAGCGGCCAGTCCTCGATCTGCAAGCCGGCGGCCACCAGAACGCGGCCGTCAGTCCACCAGGCTAGCTGGGACAGGGTTTCCAGCCCTCGGATGGCTCCCCAGGGCGTGGCTGCGGTGAGGTTGGCGACGGCTCCGGCGACTGAGGAGGAGGAGGGAATGTGGAGGGCGTACGACTCATCCGCGCCGTGCTGGAGTGGGGCGGAGGGTTGGGCGACGGAGACGGTTAGGTATAGCAGAGGGGAGAGCGTCGTGGGGACGGGTGGAGGGACTATTGGGCGGTGGCGCTCAGTGAGAAGGCGTCGACTGTATCGGCGGGCGGCGCTGCGGAGTACCGGGTGGGTGGAGATGGAGTCGAGAAGAAGGATGCGGAATGAAGGGGACAGCGGCGCAGAGGCTGGGGAGAGCCACTCGACACTGATGGGTTTCGGCCAGACGCTGATTTGGGGGTTTACCGCAGCAGCGGAGGTGTAGGCATTGCTAAGGTTGGGAATGAGGAATAGGATACCAAGGAGCAACAGCGACGGCGGCGCCGGTGCCATTGTGGGAAGGAATAAGGGGATTTGACTTGAGCCTGAGGAGCGAATGGGCGTTGCTTATTCTGTTTCCGTTTAAGTCGATCAAGACACAAGATGCAGATCGTTTGTATCGTACTCTGTGTCGCTGCGCAGATTAAATGACTCGGAAGTGGATAACAATATTAATATATCCTTGCAAATGCCGGCGGACGGCAATGGCAGCATATCAATTTTAAAGCCCAATGAAAGCCCCAGCCGGCGACTCCAGTGCTGGCTCGGATGGTAAAGAAAGAATTGCCGAGCCTAGTTGAAGTGGGGTTGTCTTGGTCGTTTGGACTAGTTCAACTTGATGAATCTATCCTTCACTTGAGGTTCAGAAAAAATATGTATATTCTTCACTTGAGGTTTATAATGATAGGCTGACATTGACCCTCTTTACAACGGTGATTCTTCATGAGTGAAGCCCTTAGAAGATTCAAGGTACCCCTTGGTGAGATGCCCCGTAATGGTGAGGATCATGTCATGTTTATTCTCAGCTCCATCATTGATTTTGTCATGTAAACTCAATGATTACGGTAGGGGTTAGCCAATGCCTCCAACTACCCACTTTGTGGTGGACATGAACCCGTTGATTCTTGCCTCATCAAAGACTAGTAAGTTTTCATCTAACTCCTTGGGGAGTTGGAGCTTGAGATGGTTTTTTGTTGGAGATGTGTAATATGGAGCCACAACTAGCCTTCTAGACTATGCCTCACCAATGATAAGAGGTGTAGTTTGTAGGGCTATATGCGTCCTAAGAGATTATCTTTCACTACATTTGCATGAAATAAAAGTCAACCAAGCAGTTATTTCTAAGCAACCGATAAAACTTCAGAAATTGCCATGAAACTAGAGTGATTAGTCATGAGCGTAACCACATACCTGATTTGGAGATCTCACAGGAAATAAGCGCAATCCAATCCAATCAGGAAATCCAAGCAATCAATCAAGCCAATCTCACAAGCACAACAGAATCCTGAAAAGCATGTACAACATATATACTACATACTCATCAAGAACTTACTTTATTGACTTGGGAATAATTCCTAGGATTTCTAATTCAAATTAGGGTTTTCTTAGGGTTCTTTAGATCTATTTCTCAACTTTCCCTTTTTAGGTCAACAAAACCCTAAAACAGCAATTCTAGGTTCAAAACCCTAATTACTCAATTATTCATATTAAAGCCTCTTTATTATCAAATTAGCTTAGGATCATCCTAATATCATACTATACAAAGGATTTCGAAATTCATCTCATTAAAACCCATTAACACCTAAATTAGGGTTTCTAAGCCCATTAATGCACATTAAACATATAAAACCCTAAATTAGCCTATTAAACATATGGACCATCTATTTAGTTTCAAAATGCCCTTTTTATTAATAATAGGTTAATATTCTCATTGAACATCCATATTACTCTTCCCAATTTCATAAAACATCAAATTAGGGTTTCTTAGCCATAAAAGCATTAAAGATAGCAACTTTAGGTACTTTTCAAATTATGATCAGGTTCAGACTTTAAAACTATTTTTATTGTAATCTACATATTTTTTTGATCAATTTTCATACATAAATCGTCTCCATCTGATTTACCAATCATAAGTTATGAATTTCACAATTTAATTACCTTTCAGCCAATCGTTGGCTGCCACATCAGCCTTGTGGCTCCCTTTTTCCTTTTCCACATGGACTGACTTCTGCAAATAGATCCTCTCCATGTCACGGTGCACTCCTCATGAGCAGAGTCTTCGAGCCACGTGCTTGTACACTTTTGCCCTTGTTCTCCTTCACAACTGTCGGGGGTAAGGAAGTCTTTTCTTCCTTACTCATCTTCAACCCCCGATCCTCCTTCCTCCTTGACACAACGTTGTGGTTGGTCAATTCGGGAGTTGGCTTCCACCTACATGCCTCCTCTCTCACCCACACAAGGTCCCTCACCTTCGACCTTCCCCACTGAACCCAACTGCACCCTCAATTGGGTGAGTGGTGGTCGATGTTGGCTGGGCAGAGAAGTTATGCCTGCCGCAGTCTCCTCGATGAAAGAGATGAAAAGACAGGGTATTAGAAAAATTGCTAGTGCGATATGACTTGCAGCACTCGTCTAAACCCAAAGAATCCAATCACATCCTTGAAGGGATCTAGGGACCCATATATATATATATATATATATATATATATATATATATATATATATATATATATATATATATATATATATATATATATATATATAGGTCTAACTTACGCGAAAGAGAATCCATAGGTTCCTGGTTTGGGCAAAACACATGTAGGCTATGAAATCTTGTGAATCTTGGGGTAGACCAACTCGGACTGGTCTCCTGATTCTGTTAGACATGTTTCCTAAAACATGTATTCCTTGGTTCACAAGATTTTTGCTCGGGAAGGCTATTAACCACTGTTCTCCACTTTCCTCTTCCAATTCGAGGTAAAAGACGATCTCAGGATCGTTTGATCACCATCCAATGGTCATCGTTGGGCATGACACTTTCCTGGGTGGGGCCCAAGGTTTCCTAATTCAATTTCAAATGTGACAAATCACATTATAATATTAGTTATCCCTTCACTTTAAGGAAATTTATCAATTGCATAACTCTCTCCTCTTTCATCCAATCATTCCAAAATTTTAAAGAAAAGTCCATAATGACTTAAACTTCATGTGTGCAAAGTCTAGGACCCAAATTTGAGATTATGAGAGAGTCTTCTTCATATGAAAGTTATTACTTATTAAGGCATATTTTATGCATATCTTCTCTCTCCTATTGTTTTATTTTACTTTATTTGGATTCCTTTTACCATTAGAAACCTTGGTATTCTAAATCTCATCCATGATGATTCAATCATACGTCTTTCAACATATTTCTCATATTTTCATCATTATCTCAAATTCCCTTCTTAATAATGCATTATTTGATTTCCTTCAATTTTCTTTCTCTTTTTATCATCTTGAACTCACTTACTTAATAGGGTTCACAAAATCATACATTAAAAGGGAATATTATCAAAGAAATCCACTCATTACACATAAATCATAATCATACATATTATCAGGAGAAATTTCATCTCAAACCAAAAAATTAGGGTTGTAACATCCTTCCCCTCTTATAGGAATTTTTCCCTCAAAATTCCATCAAACATAAAAACAATTCAGGATAAGACTTTCCCATGTCCATCATTGGCTCCCATGTGGCTTCATCCTCTCCATGGTGTTTCTAAAGAACCTTTATCATCTTATATTCTTACATCTGAGTTCTTTCACCTTGGTATCTAGAATCATCACATGTGACTCAGGATATTTCTACCTCCCTTGAAGCTTAATAGGTTCATGGCTTAGCACATGACTCAGGTACATCACATAGTGCTCTAGATCAGACTCATGGAACACATCCAACATCATCTTATCCTGAGGGGTAAGGCAAAACATAAGCAACTCCACCAATCCATCTCAAATGGACCCACGTATCGTGGACTCAACTTTCTTAGCTATAGCTCAGAGGGATCGGGTTCCATAACACATTCACTCATAGTGAACTGCATGTTAGTCTGTTTTGCATCAACATGCGACTCATGTCGATCCTGGGCTTTCTCAACCATTGCTCGATCAAATCGACTTCATCTGCATACACTATGGTCTCTCTGACCTTCACAAAGTCCACTCACCAACATCATCTGAATGAAGCGGTGACCGACATGGCTTCCCTTACAGAGCTTCTTACATCATGATACTGGCTATGGTGGCTATTATAACAAGTAAACTCTGCTAGGGACAGGAACTATTCTCATGAATCACCCTGAACAAGCACACATGTCTCATCAGACCCTCTAAAGTCGGGATCATACTATCTTGATTGTCCATCAGTTAGGGGTGATATGCTTTACTAAACTTCAATCTAGCATCGAGTTCTTCTTACACCTACTTCCACAACATGGAAGCAAACTTAAGGCCATACTCAAGATCATTTGAAATTGAATCATTGTGCAATCTAACCGTCTCTCTCTCAAATATATGGTTCAACTAGATCTTGTCATACTGTAATGTGTCGACTTGGTAAGGCGATCTACCATAACTCATATTGCATCATGACCTCTCTTGGTCCGGGGATACCCACCACACGGTCCATGGTGATCTACTCCCATTCCCTCTCAGGGACCCCTCATTATTTGTAGCAACTCATTGGGTTACTGGTGTTTGTCCTTCACCCTCTGGTATGTACGACAACTGTCCACGTGCAACTCTATATCCTTCTTCCAGGTACCACTACAAACCTTAACCATCTTGGTAGTACCATGATGTATGTTGTGCTTAAAATCATGAGCTTCTTGCATGACATGATCCCTCAAGGTTAACTCCTCAGAAACCCTAAAACATTATAGTAGTGGGTTTCACCACCTTCTTTTCTTGAGAGGTGTATCTGAGGTTCTTAAAACAACCCTTTTATCTTATTAAGCTCTAGACTGGCTAACGGAGTAACCACAAACTTGGCTAATGGGTCTGGTTGTATCTGGGTGTTAGCCACATAGGTCTAGTCTTCTAACGATCATAGGGTTCACCTAGCAACCTCTTCCAGTCTCTCTACTGGCTATACAAGATAGTTGTACACCTGACACTACTACAGAACCTACCTTTAGTGTCGGTTATTTATGGCCTTTAGTGTCGGTTTCCGAGCGACGCCTATGTGGGTGACACTAAAAGGTCACCCATTACACGTTGGTTCCAGAACCGACACCCAAACGCTTCGCGTGCGACCGAAAACGCACCATCAGGGGACTATAGGCGTCGGTTATTAGATAAGAAACCGACGCCCAAACCCTTCGCGCCACAGAAAGGGCGCCATCTTGGGCGCTATCAGTGTCGGTTATAAGACAACAAGTGACGAAATATGTCTTCGCGCCAAAAGAACGTGTCGGTTACATTTAAATAACAGACACTGTAAAGTTATGTGTCGGTTGTTTACAATTACCGACGCCTGTTATTGGCGCCAGCTTGGGCACTATCAGTGTCGGTTTGTATTAAGAAACCGACACCATATATGTTCGCGCCACAGGAAATAGGCGTCAGTTATATCTAAATAACCGACGCCTATTATTTTTTTTTACAGACCTACAGACCTGCTGTGGCTGGTCGCAGGATGAGAAACCTGCAGTTCAGTTAACTGAACTGCAGGTTTTACGACATCCATTGATATCAGCCAACAACAGGCCACAAACTTGCAAATTTAACAACAAAAATATTTACACATGTATTTAGCAATACAACCTGCAGTTCCATTTTATTTTCACACATTTTGAAACATTCATGTAGCTAGCAATCTGTAGTTCCATTCATTCACATTCACACATGTAGAAACATTCATATAGTAACCAACACTTTCATTCATTTTCACTGAGACACATATAGAAACATCTAGACATGTAGAAACATTCACACATATTTTAATTCAGAAATTCATTTACAAAATCCCCACTATTTGTATGGTTGTTTCCCATTCTTCTCTTACTTCATTTAATTCTCCCATCGTATAGGGAGCATGTACATCTGGTAAGTCCGTTCCTGTAGTGGGGTCAGCTTTAAACACCTGTAAAGAGAATGATGTATATATATAATTAATGACCTATAAATAAGATTGATATATTTCATATTATCTAATGAGACTATATAATACGTGAGCAATACAATCGATGTCCATACAACATGACAGACTAACACATATATAGTACATAACAAGAGCAGCGTCGAATTTACATACAACACTAGCTTAGTACATATATAGTGGGACTTATAAGGTGACGATCCCACCTGGTAAAACAGGTTACCGACAACTACATGTTACGACTGGGAGGTCGTGATTCAGCAACAGTATGCATTAGCAGGAGGACAAACAGATCACCATATGTTTGTCCTCATATGGTGATTTGTTTGTCCTCCTGCTAATGCATACGTTGCTGAATCACGACCTCCCAGTCGTAACATGTAGTCGGTAACCTGTTTTAGCAGGTGGTATCGTCACCTTAGTCCACTATATATGTACTAAGTTAGTGTTGTATGTAAATTCGGAGTTGTTGTTGTTATGCACTATATATGTGTTAGTCTGTCATATTGTTATATGAATCTGAACCACTTGTGTGTGCTGCACTTTATGTATTGTATATGTATCCTGCTTCTCTTCATTGGGGCTTCTTCCTGCATATCCTGCATAGCTATGTCATGTCCGTCCTGCATAGCCTTCTTCCTATATTTATTTTTCAAAGAGAATACAAACAAAAATTATTAGTGTAGAGTTAGTGAAATACTGATCAATGTCTAGAATTGGAATAGATCAAGAACCTACTCTCAGCATCGCGTATGTAATCTCGGGTGAGATTGGTCCTATAGTTCTTTAGCACCCTCCCACAATGTTTAGCATTTGTATTAACTAGAAGATAATGAAACATCAAATCAGAAAATGATATTGATATTAAAAAAGTAAACATTTAGCTTCAATAAAAAAATATAAACATGCATGCCTCTAAAATTGTGATCTTTTATCAATTAACAATCCTTCATTGTGATCTACGCGCACATATAAGTCATCATTAGCTTCAATATTTTCTGGAGTTGGCAACCCAACTGAGAATGGACTGGAGTCATCATATTTATCATAGTACTCTTCTTCATCTATAGGATCTTCAATGAACTATCTTTTACCATGAAGAACAACCGACCATTTATCATTTGCAGGATCATCGATATAAAATACTTGTTTCGCCTGTGATGCCAATATGAATGGTTCAGCCTTCTCGCCAATCTTTTCAAAGTTCACTAAAGTGAAACCCAATTCATCCACTATAACTCCTTTGGTGTTATCAACCCAATTACATTTGAAGAGCGGAATTCTGAAATCTATGTAGTCAAATTCCCATATCTCTTCAATGACACCGTAATATGACATTTTAGCTTCACGTGGACTCTTATCCTTTGCACTTGCAAAAAACATAGTCGATGCTTGAAGGGTGACCCCACTATTTTGGACGACACTCTTATCATCTTGGCGCTTTGTGTAATATGTGAATCCATTAATGTCATACCCTTCATAAGACATAACAATCAACTTTGGTTTAAAGGCGAGGCATTTGATAGTTTCAGTAATATCATCTGGTGTTTGAGATAGTTGATGTAAGACTTTATATTCAAACCACTTAATAAAAGTCTTGTTATGCTCTCTAGCAAGCCACATTGTATTGGCTCGAGAATATTGTCTTTTGATGAAATTGGTATGTTCCTCG
Organism: Alisma plantago-aquatica; assembly: GCA_963693085.1. Classification (NCBI taxonomy): domain Eukaryota; kingdom Viridiplantae; phylum Streptophyta; class Magnoliopsida; order Alismatales; family Alismataceae; genus Alisma; species Alisma plantago-aquatica. The sequence goes on from OY856409.1 coordinate 258,223,913, forward strand.
ATATAAACGTTCACTTCATCCATGTTGTGTAAAATATACAAATGACCTTGTTCCAACTGCTCACGGCTGATTACTTTCACACGTGATCCCAAAATTCCTTTGCCAAATAGCTCGTCAATATTCTTGTCATTATCAGGAGTGTCATTACCACTGAGAAAGTCATTGCAGAAATCCATAACCTCTCTCACCACATAACCTTCAATAATACTCCCTTCAGGCCGATAACGGTTTCGAACATCACCTTTAAAAATGCTCATGTATCGTTCAAAGGGATACATCCAATGCAAGAAAACTGGGCCCAAGATTTTCACTTCCCTAGTCAAGTGGACAACAAGATGTACCATGATATCAAAGAACAAAGGAGGGAAATACATCTCAAGCTGACATAGGGTAACAACCACTTCTCTTTGCAAATTATCGAGAGTCTCAGGGTCAATAACTTTGCTGCAGAGACTGTTGAAAAAGAAACAAAATCTGGTGATTACAAACCTTACATGCTTCGGCAATATAGATCGAATTGCCACGGGCAATATTTGTTGCATTAGAGTGTGACAATCATGAGATTTAAGTCATATCAACTTCAGATCTTTCATTGATACCAATCTACGGATGTTGGATGAGTAACCATTTGGCACCTTAACATTTATCAAGCATTCACAAAAAGCTTTCTTCTCTTTTCTAGACAACGTGTAACATGCGGGAGGTAAGTATGTTCTTTTACTACCCATTTCACGTATTTCTGTTAATTCTGACCTTATTCCCATTTCACGTAGGTCCAGTCTAGATTTTATCCCATCTTTAGTCTTACCTGGTATATTTAACAGAGTACCAATGATGCTATCACAGACATTTTTCTCAACGTGCATTACATCGATACAATGTCTGACTGTCAAAGAACTCCAATAAGGAAGATCCCAAAATATAGACTTCTTCTTGAATGAAGAATTGTCACTCCGTGTAGTACCTTGTGATCTCTTACCAAATTCATTGACAAAGTCTTTTATTCTTTCATAAACAACCTCCCCTGGTATAGGTTTAGGTGCACTGCGTTCCTCATTCAATCCATTGAATGCTTTGCGCTTCCTACGATACGGATGGAATTTTGGAAGAAACCTTCGATGACCGAGATATACATTCTTACCGCCATGTTTTAGTCTTGTTGAATCAGTGTTCTCTTCACATATAGGACACGCTTTAGCTCCTTTGACACTATATCCAGACAAATTCCCATATGCTGGAAAGTCATTAATAGTGCAAAACAACATAGCATGCAAACGAAATGTCTCTCTTCGTGAAGCATCGTAGGTCATCACACCTTCACCCCAGAGTTTCTTTAAGTCATCAATCAGAGGTTCAAGATAAACATCGATGTCATTTCCAGGTTGTTTAGGGCCCGATATCAACAACGATAGCATTACGTACTTATTTTTCATACACAGCCAGGGAGGAAGATTGTATATAACAAGCATGACTGGCCAAGTGCTATGTTGGCTACTCAATGTCCCGTACGGATTCATCCCGTCTGTACAAAGCCCAAGTCTTAGATTCCTGACTTCTTCACCAAATTCAGAGTACAATACATCAATCTTCTTCCACTGTGGGGAATCAGACGCATGTCGTAGGATCCCATCATTAATTTTCTTAACATCTGCATGCCACCTCAAATTCTTCACATCTATCGGATTGGCAAACAAGCGTTGAAACCGTGATATTATAGGTAGATACCACATCACCTTGGCAGGAGAACCAGTTTTGGACTCCCCCAAAGTCGTCAATTTATACCGTGACGCACCACATTTTGGACAATCTTTCAAATCTGCATAGTCCTTTTGAAATAATACACAATCATTAGGGCATGCATGTATCTTCTTGGCATCCATTCCCATTGGGCACAACAATTTCTTTACCTGGTATGTTGAGATTGGCAGTTCGTTTCCTTCAGGAAGCATTTCTTTCAACAAAGACAACAATGACGTGAAGCTTTTGTCGCTCCATCTATTGTTAGCTTTCAACTTATACAATCTCAACACAATGTTAAGCTTCGTAAACTTAGTCCAACCTGTGTATAATGGCATCTCAGCATCATGCACAATGTTTCTAAAAATGGGAGGTGGATCGGTGTGCTCTACCCCACAACTATCCAGCATCGCATCAACGATGTCTACTGGAACTGGTTCATTCACATCTATGTCATCGTAGGCAATTTCTTCTTCCATACAAGCACTACTATCGACATCCACTGGTTTCGGGTTTGAAATCTCTCCATGCCAGTGCCATTCTGTATAGCCTTGTATAATCCCGTTGCACATGACATGAGTCATGATTTTGTCACCAGTGTCGACTTTCAAGTTGTTACCGCAATGTCTACATGGACAGTAGAACCTATCTCCAGGTTGTTTCCTATGTTCCTCGGCAAATTTAATGAACTGGTGAAGACCAAAAATAAACTCTGGGGTGCAGCGATTGCGAATGGACATCCATGATCTATCCATTATATGATCAAAGAGAAAACAAGTATATATTAGGACAAGATTAGGGTCTAGGGTTAACAAATACATGTGATGTCATTATTATATATAATAAATGTGTACCACCTATCCATTCTTGAACACCTAATCTCACTAGTAAGTGTATAATGTATATTGGGTTTTCAAGAAAATTTCGGCAGCATTTCCCCGCTATTTTCCAAGTACATATGTACTTAGAGAACAAACGGGGAAATGCTGTCAAAATTTTCTTGAAAACCCAATACACATTATACACTTACATCCTAAGTGAGATTAGGTGTTCAAGAACAGTCCCAAACCGGGGACTATCCAAGATTTACTCCTAATGAGTAAATCTTGGACGGGTTTCTAGGCCAACATATAATGTATTGTCATTCTTATACCTAAAATCCTAGTTCTTCAATTTAGGGTGATTATTGATGTCTTTAAAAGCATGATTGGCAATTTAGGGAAAAGTTCATCATTTACATTCCAAGCATGTCACATGTGTGCATTACAGTTCATCATTAAGCAAGATATAAGCAAGTATGTCATATTAAAATAGACTAAACAATATGATAAAATAGTAGTGTAATCATGCAAATGGGAACATTCATGGGAACACACACTTCAGTTATAAGCATTCATGTAGCAACTTTCAGTTCCATTCATGGGAACACACACTTCAGTTATAACAATAACTAAACAAAGGGGTTGGTGTACCCCTAAACATGCGCATAATTAAAAAAACTATTACTACAAACAAGTCTAGATAGATAGACAACTAAATACTACACCAACATGGTCCCGCATGCATCAGTAACTTCTTTTTAATGATGAAGCTGTGTCAGGAAGCTCCTCACTGTATTTAGATGAATCTGAACTGACAGGGGCCTCAGATTCAGATTTGTCCGAGATGATATGCGACGTCGTGCGCTCATACCGCAGAAGATGATCGGGGGTCTCGCAGTTGCTGTTGGTTATCCAAACTTTGATGGAATTATCGCCAACTGGACGGAGAAAAAGCCTGTTCCAACGAACCACATGCAGCTCTCCAATCCAATCACGCCAACCGGATTTTGATACAAGATTTCCCGCCAAATCATACTCAACCTCGATAACATGTGAATAATTACCAAAAGTTAGGGTCACTTTACCAGGCATGTAGTGTCTTCCTTTTAGAAAACGCCAATGTTTGGGTATGACCAATTGGTTTAAGGAACGATCATCTAGGATGATGTCCAATTGTTCTTCAATAGGGAACGTTAACATTGACATAGAGGCCCTGTTCATAGTGACTGTTATGGGTGGACAGAGACTGCACAATATTAGTATTAACAAAGTGTAAGTACATATAATGATGTTATATATTTTCAGAAAAAGTTGTATAACATCAGTTAACCTTTTATTGCTTGTCATAACCAACTTTATTGTGGTAGACATGATAACTTGAAAAGAAGTCTACAAATGTACTTAGAGAACAAACGAGGAAATGCTCCTAATGAGTAAATCTTGGACGGGTTTCTAGGTGCTTACTAAAATAGAACCATTATATGGAACTAATCCTACATTATACACATACTTTTCCTTAGTAAGATAATGTGCACTTCATGGAATTATTAAGATCTGAATATATATAAGTTGTTTCTACCTACTTTGATGGGATTTTATAACATTCGAGTCTTCCATTTATAACATTAAGATCTGAATATATATAAGAATCCCATTTGATACACACGATTGAGAATCTTTCACGATACTAGGAAAATACACTAACTAGATATTCATTTAGGTGTTAGACATCAATATGTGTATGAGCCCTAATTAAAACTGATTCTCATAAGAAGTAAATAAATTTAAAAAAAAATGCCCAGCAGCAGGGCGACACCTTGAGGGAAGACGAGCAGAGGAAGAAGAAGAAGGCAGGGCGGGCACCTTGAGGGAAGAGGAGCAGCGGCCGAGGGAAAGTCCTAGCAGCTTCCGGCGGCAAAGAGAGGAGCGGCGGAGAGGGCGGCGAGGCTAGGAGACCTAGCTGCTACCGGCGACGGCGGAGAAGAGGCCGGCGGGCGGAGAAGAGGCCGATGGGCGGAGAAGAGGCCGACGACGGAGGAGAGGCCGGCAGGCGGAGAGGGAGGCCGGCGGGCGGGCGGAGAGGGAGGCCGACTGCTTCTCGCTCGACGGCGACGAGCGGCGAGCACGGAGGAAGGAGCGGCGGCGGTGGCAGCAGGAAGCAAGGGAAATCGCCGGAGCTAGGGAAATCGGGAACGAAATAGGAAAATGGGAAGAATCGTTCGGGCAGGGTGAGCTATTAAGTGGAAAATACGTGTCGGTTCTTTAAAAAACTGACAACTAAACCAACAGTGTCGGTTCTTTGCCACAAACCGACAACTATACTAGATTATAGTCATCGGTTTTTGATTAAACGACAACCGACAACTATTCCTATCTCACAAATACCCTTTAGTCGTCGGTTATTTAGTTACGAACCGACGCAATATGTAAAATATTGGAGCCAATTTTTTCGCTGGAATTTTGGGTTTGGCGGTTGATTTTAGGTGTCAGTTTTTTATTAATTAACCGACACTTAATAAAAGTGGTACCCGTGTCTGGTCGACCTTCACGGATTGGATGTTGGTTTTTGTTCCAAACCGACACAGTAGGGTTTATGTGTCGGTTTTTGTATACAACCGACACCTTGAAAAGTGACTTTATAAGCCATTTCTGAAGTGGTGTGAGCTGTATTCAACTGAGAACATCTCATTACCACATAAGCTTCTTTATATGCCAGGAGATGGTGAAGACGTAAAACTTCATATACTCCACTCATCATCCTGGTCTCGGGTTTAGGTCTATCTGATTCGAGAAACTTTGAGCTCATCATCTCGGTTACCAAACCCAAACTTATAACTCATAAATTCCATGTTTCTCTTGATAAGAACATCCTCATATGATGATTACCTTAATTCATATATGCTTGCATAACACCTATATATCCAATATACTTCCAAAAAGGGTGTGGTACTTCCTTTATCCTTAAACAACATAGAAATGTTTCAACTCATATCACCTTTATCCTTAGTATATGGCATGCATTTTGTCCCGTCTCTCACACCCATAACGAGAGGAAATAAGCATTTGGCTGCAATCCAAATACAAAGTTCACCCCATTCCAAGAGTAGAGATGGTGCATCACAGATCACCGTTACACTTTCCAATCTAAGTTGAAACTTACTTCTCATGACTCCATATACCATGAATACTTCGATTCTATGATTACATCCATGGAAAGGTTGTTCCCAAACACTCTTGGATCTTCATATTACTTATACATATACATTCCTTAGTCATTTCCTCAAGGTTTCTAGGGTGTCGGTACTTTTGGGGTCATCTGACCCTTATGCATCTGGGGAGTGCCTCTCACATTTACCCCTTAGGCCCCATGAACTCATGAAGGTGGCCAACCTCATAACCCATGGGCCTCAGGCAATGGTAGTTGTTACCTCCCGCCCCTATGGTCTTATGCAGTTAGGGAATAGACAACTCCTACTCCCATCCGTCTGATCCCTACTTGACCTTAGTGTTGACTTAGGATTCTACTGTAGCTTGTGGTTTCTGTGTTGATACTCATGCACATATTATCCTCAAATCCTCACCCGAATATCCATCATCTCTCTGGGCACTCAGGGTCAAACTTATGTCCCTTTATGGGAATCATGATGGCCTACCAACCTTGGTCTGGCCCCATACAGGTTACCTTCATGGCAACATGCCCCTTAGAGATGGGTCTATGGATTCATGCTCATACTATGTGCTCTTACACTTAGCTCATCAAGCTCTTATAAGTGACCTCTTTAGGTTACCTTACACCTAATCAAAAAAATTGTGCTCACCCTAACATGAAGGGTCCCTCACCAGGATGGGAGAAAACTACCACTTGGTAGTAACAAAGGTCACAAAACATTCTTATCTCCAAGGTTTACATGATATATATATATATATATATATATATATATATATATGTGTGTGTGTGTGTGTGTGTGTGTGTGTGTGTGTGTGTGTGCGCGCGCGCATGGCTCCTACCATGCTACTTATGGACGTAGCTAACAAGAAGACACCTACTAAACCATGCTAAGTTCCTTGGTATGACATACTCATTCATTATTCCACAAAGTTGGACCAACATCATACCTACACATGTTGCCAACAAACATATATCTCAGCTCCATCGAGGTTACCTGCTAATACATGAGAAGGGATGCCAAGCTTAATTCCTATGAACTCAATCAGTCTCATGAGCATTATGTGCACCAGGTAATGCTACTTCCCCTCTTTGGTCCAGGAACCCCAAGTTCACCTCTTATGCATCAGTTGACTAACTACATGCTCAATTGCTCCAACATGAACCGAACCTATACTAGATAGGGAATATACATCCTAACACTCTTCCACGTTAACAACCCTTCGAGCCCTACACAAGGACAACCAACTGAGTGTGAGGCCTCACAACTTGTTACCATACCTCTTCAGGGTCTAAGGAACTCTCCTTCCTACACCTAAAAGGTAGGCATTTATATCATTTGTACATTTTTTCACAAAGCCTCTTTCTCTCTTCTAGGGTTGGGTTCCTCTAAAGGAATCCAAGGTACGATAAGCCTCCAAGGATCGTGCATGAGGCAACCACATATATCTACTCAGGGTTGTCTATTCTAGGCCATATTATACCCAACTTCCCATGATTCCTCATGTCTTGGAGTCAAGGCTCCCAACCTTCTTCATCAGGTCTCTCTCTCTCTCTCTCTCTCTCTCTCTCTAGAGATAACCCTACAATGGGTCCTACCACTGGAGGTTCTCTCTTTGAAGATGGGTTAAGCTCTTAAGGATACACGTCTATCCCTACATGGGTGAAACATACTATCAAAACTTATATTCGGCTAAGAACATCCAAAGCTTTGCATGCCTATCTCATAGACCATCAGACCTAACCTTTTAGGATTAGGTCTAAAACATGTTTCCAGCCTTGCTGCCACTCACTTCTCTGTAGGTGCATGCCTCTTTTCTACTCATATATGCCCGTTAGGGTTCCTATATGGTCATCACTAACCTTCTCAATGAGGGAGCTACCCCTCACCCTTAACAGGCATGACCGACCCAAGGTCGGGTCACCAAAAGGCATTAGAGGTCAGACAACCACTCATAGTCTATGTTTCTCATGCATACTCAAATCTCTTACGTAAAGCATACATGCCAAACCCACGTACATGCATGTATGGTCAACCATGATATCCAACTCATTGTGTCTTCTCTTTCTCTATCCATCGCTTACAGTATTGGGTTGAGCATCATCCTCAGAGGATGCGCCAGGTCTCTTCCTCTTCCTGGAGGCTTCTTCCTCCAAGGCTACTCTCTCCTCATCATCCTACGAGAAGGTCCAATCTCAACGTTCTCCTGAGAGAACGACAACACATGCTATGCAACCTAAGCATGTAATTAAACTCAGTCTGAGTTTCTAATTATCAAAACTTATGTCCATGACATCTTGCTTACATGCTTTTTATTATTTTGTGGAGGATTCCTTAATCCTTATTACTCTTATCCCAAACATAGGAGGGAGGTGGAGAGAGAGAAACCTTAAGCACTTATAGTTATAATTGAATTAGGGTTGAGAAAGGAAGAAGACAAATGAGAGAGTCCTAGAGGTATCTTACTTCAAGTCAAATCCTCTGATTTTGTCCAGGCAGTCACACAAAATCCAAGAGTCCTCATAGACTGACTAGCGGGGAGGAGAAAAATTTTGCCAGCCTCTGGATCGTGATCCTTTTCTAGACACCTTCATATTTGGAAATCCTCTAATAACTCTCTTGGGTTCTAAAGAGTTTGTAAAATTTAATAATTATTAGAGATTAAATGGAAAAACATCGCTCTGATACTAATTCTAAAAATCCCGCTTCCCGATAACCCCCAATTAAGGAAGACCAAGAAGTCAGAGGTGTTATACCAAAAATAGGATCAATGGTTTTGCAAATAATAAAAAATAATTAATAAATTCTATGAAAGACTAAACTTAGAACTGGAATAAAAAATTACTTATCACATACCTTTCAAAAGTAAGAATCTGTAACTTCTACCCACAGTAGAGTCCTATCTAACTAAATCCTCCTTTATAAATTAACTTTAATCTTCACCACTTCCACTTTACTCTTTGCCCAATTTCATATTTTACTAAAATGCTAACAAACAAAATGTCGATCAGTATAAATGAATTATATTGATATGTGGGGGAACCAAAATCTTGCATCTACTTGTAAAAACATAATGCAACTAAATTATTATTTAACAGATCAAAATTTACATATTAAACATAACTACTCAATCCCTGCATATCCTTGCCTATGCATTGTCCCTATAGTGGACATGGATACTACCTCTCTCATATGGTAGATCTCAAATAGCCCTTATGACCCTACCTTACAGGTAGGCCACAAACTAGGGTTGTGTAGTCGTATGGTCCTACCCAAGGGTATACCAACACATCGACTCATGATAACATGATGATCCTACCCCAAGGGTAGACCATATACGAGGTCATCCATCTCATCATCATCAAAGCTACAGAGGAGGACTAGGATCTTGTAACATCCCTGACCTGGGTTATGCTTTAACCCTAGATGTTTTGCTTAATAAAGTTAATTATATACTTGCTCCTTTCTTTTGAAAAGTAATTAAGATTCAAGAGGAACTTATGTTTCAATTTTAGTCCTTTTTGAATAATGTTGAAACAATGTTTTGCATGTTTTGGACTAAAGTGCAAATTACCCAAGTTGAGGGTTAACTTGCAAATGTTACATCATAAAATGTTCCTCAAGTGTTGAAGCATCATAAGAATGAAAATGATGCATAGGTATGGCTTGTGGAAGCCTGAGCACTAAGAAAGAGCTGATCAAGCAATGTTTGTGCATTAAAACCTAGTTTTGGTGTAATGTGCAATTTACCCAAAACCTAGGGTTCAATATGAAAAATACCACTTCTAGAGAGTCCCTAATATTTATTGGTATCAATTAGAGACAATAAAATCAGAGGGGTGTCTCATTTGAATCTCTTTGGAGGAGAGAGAATATTGATATTAAAATAATCAAGATTTAAGCATAATTGAAACCCTAATTCAATTTAATGCAAAAATAAATATATTAATTGAATTTCCCTTAAAAAATGTGATGGTTGAATTTTCATAAGTGTGAACGTCCTTGTGCCTTTCAAAGTCCACGAAATATCTAAAGTGAGTGGAGAGCCCACTCACATTAGTTAAAGAAAAAGTAATATCCACTCAATTTTGGATATTATTATTAAAATGGTTAAGGTGCTTAATTTGTTTTCTTTTAATTCATGGATAATGAAGAGGAATTACAAGGTGGGGGATATGGATTCATATGCAATGGATGGAGGGGAGTATGTGGCACCAATTTTGGGAGTTGAAGGAATTGTTTATCACTTTCTCTCATTGAAATTCCCTTATACACATCCCATTTTCAACCCACATGAAAGGCTTTTCGATTCATTTTTCTTTCCTTGCTTTGGTTGAACACAAGGGAGCTTAGGAGCAACAGGAGTACTTGCCCCAACCTGTAGGTAAGCTCCATAGTCATCTTGAACCTTGAATTCATGGTGGAAATCGAAATTCAATGCTTAATTTCTTCTTTTCTTCATTCAATCTTCAACCTTAGCCATTCATTTCAGTCAAAGACTTGAGAACAGGCCTTGGAAAGTTGAGAAAGCTTCATTCACCATTGAGTACGTGAATCTTGAAGCTTGGATTCAGCTTTGAAGGGGGGTTATATAACTTGAACCCTTAAATGTCATTATTGCTTGTAATTTATTCATTATATGATGAACTTTTCTTCCTTCTCGGATTCCTTTTTTTTTAGTTGTTGAAATCACCATAAGAATCACAATTGATTTCTAAGGTTTGCAGCTTGAAGATGATGATGTCATCTTAAGCACACACCTCAACCAAGGAATGGGCAAACGATTTTCAAAACCGATTGAGTTGATTTGGTTTCAAAACCGAATGGGCAATTTGCCTCAAAATTGAATGGGTGATTGAGTTCAAGACCAAATGGGTAATTGAACCCAAGACCGAATGGGTAATTTACTTCATGATCGAATGGGTAATTTACTTCAAAAACAAATGGGTAATTGAGTTCAAGACTGAATGGATAATTGACTTCAAGATCGAATGGATAATTGAGTTCAAAACTGAATGGGTAATGGATCTCAAGATCGAATGGGTAGATTGAACTTCAAAACTGTATGGGGTCTATTACTGATGTGAATAATGAAGAGCCAATGGCTTTAATTGATTTAATGGATTCAAGAATGGGTGATCCATATATTAAAAATCCTAATTGGTTTGATTTGGTTGAAACCCTAAATCGATTGAGTCAATTTCAATGTTGAATGGCTCAAACGGTCTCAAGACCGTTTGAGGTCAAGAGGAGTCATGAATGAATGAAGATCTAAGGGTTTCAAGTTGATCTACCTTCAATGGTCTTAGTATTGAATGGTTCAATGAATGGAAACCCTAAATCAATTGATTAAGAAACCCTGATTTAAGGTTAAACGGTTTCAAGATGAATGAGACCAAACGGCCTTAGACCATTTGAGGACCATTCGGTCTCAGACCGTTTGAGGGCCATTTGATTTCAAACCGTTTGGAGTTAATTGATATTTAATTCAAACGGTCTCAAAACTGTTTGAGGTTTAAGAAGGTCAAGACCGTTTGAAGGTTAAAGTACATCAAGACCATTCGAGGATCTAATACCTCAAGACCGTTTGAGGGTCTAATACCTCAAGAATGTTTGAGGGTCTAATACCTCAAGATCATTTGAGGGTCTAATTGATTTAAACCATGCAAGTACAATTAACCCCCTGATTATTAATGATGTTTATTAAAGATAATTACAATGGTTGTACCTCTCAAGTACTTAGGTTATTAGCATCTTTTGAGTGTTAACATTTTATGCTTATGGAAGCAATATCTCAATACATTATGCTAACCCTAAATGTGTGTACTTGAATGAAAGGTTGACCTAATCTAATCAAGCTTGAAGTAATCAACATCCTAGAAAGGATGAAAGAGAGAGGAATTCATACATGTATAATAATCATGTAGTGGTTAAATCTCAACACTCTCAACATGAATAGAATATGAAATTAGGGTATGATCCTTGATAAAGAGATCATGAAACCCTAATCGAGAAGGATGATGAGCCATGACCCTAATTTAGGGCAATGCTAGGTGAAACCCTAATCTGGGGTAATGGTGTAACCCTAATCTAGGATGATGATATGAGAAATCCCAATTCATGGTAATACAATGAAAAACCCTAATTTAAGAGGAGGCTTCATGAAACCCTAATTTGGGGAAAGGTTATAAGGAACCTTAATTCAAGATAATGATGTGTGAAACCCTAATCTAGGGCGATGCCATGTGAATCCCCAATATAGGGTGATGTTATGTGAAACCCTAATATAGAGTGATGTTATGTAAAACCTTAATTGATAAAGAGGGGAAAACTATTCCTAATAATGGAATAGTGAATAATGTATTGGTAGATGAAACACTTAAAGTGTTTGATAATGGAAAACCTTATATCAATAATGCCTTAATCTGAGATAAGTCCATATTATTGATAATGGTTGAATAATTCAAATGACTGATTTATGACCAATACATTACATGATAAATGTGATGAACTGGTGCATAAAGTATTAGGATGGGAAATATCCTAATACAAGATAAGCTGATGAACTTAAGTAAGTCAAAAGTGATGAGGGAAGTGATACATCAAGACATGATAGATATCACATCCAGTACCTCAAAGTTAATACACCTTGGTGTACTCTAAGTCCAGTATATTTGGATGAATAACACATGAAATGTGCCATGTCAATTGTTACATTGAGATGTAATGAGTCTAATGCACTTTAATAAGTGTAGGCTAACATACCTTAATAAAAGGTTAAGCCAAGTTAATAAAGTATGATGTATTTATGCTTTGGTAAGGATGAGAGAGAAACTCATACCTTGTGTTGATAATTATTTAATGATAAATGATGAGAATAGTTGTTGCATAGTGAGAGGTGACAAGATGTTTAATGGCCTTGTGAGCCATGAGAATAGTTGTTGCCTAGTGAGAGGTGACAAGATGTTTAATGGCCTTGTGAGCTATGAGAATAGTTGTTGCCTAGTGAGAGGTGACAAGATGTTTAATGGCCTTGTGAGCCATGAGAATAGTTGTTGCCTAGTGAGAGGTGACAAGATGTTTAATGGCCTTGTGATCTATGAGAGTAGTTGTTGCCTAGTCACTACTACATAAACAACATTCAGTGTCACTTTTTTGGGCGTCGGTTATTTAGTAACACCGACACCTATAATATTAGACATCGATTATTTAGGAAAACCAACATCTATATTTGAAGATCAACCAGACACGGGTACCGCTTTGTATTCAGCGTCGGCTGGGTATAACAGACCGACGCCTAAAATCGCCCGCAAAATCCAATTTTTGAGCAAAAAAATTTGTCACCTATAGCGTCGGTTTGTTAACGATTCACCGACGCCTAATTAAGATGAAAATTTGTGCAAGAAGTCCCACTTTCAGTTTCGGTTATCCTTTGATAACCGACGCTGATAATGGTTCCCGCCAAATAATTTAGGGTAAAAATTGTCTAGTTGGACGTCGGTTTTGTACTATCAACCGACGATAAATCATAATCGGTGTTGGTTTTGTAGATAACCGACGCTGTTGACCAACTTAATAGACCCGATCACCTGGCTCTTCCCCCTTTCTTCCTGTTTTATCGCGATATTTCCTCATGTGCTACTGCTCGCCGCCACTCTTCCAAAATCGGCCGACGACCCCCACTACTGCTGGTGCTCTTCTGCTCGCCGTTGCCCGCCGCTCGCCGCTGCTGCTGGTGCACCTCTACTCGCCACCGCCACCGCTGCTGGTGTGCCGCTGCTCTGCTCTTCTCCCGGTGCCACTGTTGTTCGCCGCCCGCCCCTCTGCTTCTTCGCCTGCTCGCCGCCACTACTGCCGCCGCTCTTCTCCACGCTAGCTCCAGGTCGCCCTAGCCTCTTTGCTTCCTTCTCCCTAACTCCTTACCAACAGCAAGCACGGCCATGGTTCTGTTGGCCTACCACGGCTGTGCTGTCCAGCACGACCGTGGTAGGCCAACACAGCCACGGTCGTGCTTGCTGTTGGTAAGGATATGAATAAATTTTTATGTAATGCTTTATGTAAATCCTAGGATATGAACAAATCTTTTACTTGCATATATTTGTGCTTCTAATCGTAATGTTTGACCTAATTCAGTAAATTTTGATGCATGTTGAAATAAGATTTAAACATGTCAATTCTAGCATCCTAATTTGATTTGATTAAACCTAACATTGATGAAACCCTAACATCAATTGTGATGAAACCCTAACATTAATTGTGATGAAACCCTAACATGTGCATATCTATTATTGTATTTGTTGGCCTAGAAACCCATCCAAGATTTACTCATTAGGAGTAAATCTTGGATTGTCCCCAGTTTGGGACTGTTCTTGAACACCTAATCTCACTTAGGATGTAAGTGTATAATGTGTATTGGGTTTTTGAGAAAATTTTGGTAGCATTTCCCCATTTGTTCTCTAAGTACATATGTACTTAGAGAACAGCGGGGAAATGTTGCCGAAATTTTTTTGAAAACCCAATACACATTATACACTTACTAGTGAGATTAGATGTTCAAGGATGGGATAGGTGGTACACATTTATTATATATAAGAATGACATCACATGTGTTTGTTGGCCTAGAAACCCATCCAAGATTTACTCATTAGGAGTAAATCTTGGATAGTCCCCGGTTTGGGACTGTTCTTGAACACCTAATCTCACTTAGGATGTAAGTGTATAATGTGTATTGGATTTTCGAGAAAATTTCGGTAGCATTTCCCCATTTGTTCTCTAAGTACTAAGTACATATGTACTTAGAGAACAGTGGGGAAATATTGCCGAAATTTTCTCAAAAACCCAATACACATTATACACTTACTAGTGAGATTAGGTGTTCAAGGATGGGATGGGTGGTACACATGTGTTTGTTAACCGTAGACCCTAATCTTGTCCTAATATATACTTGTTTTCTCTTTGATCATAGAATGGATAGATCATGGATGTCCATTCGCAATCGCTGCACCCCAGAGTTTATATCTGGTCTTGATTAGTTTATTAGATTTGTCGAGGAACATAGGAAAGAACCTGGAGATAGGTTCTACTGTCTATGTAGGCATTGCGGTAACAACTTGAAAGTCAGCACTGATGACGAAATCAAAAGTCAGGTCATGTGCAATGGGATTGTACAAGGCTATACAAAATGGCAGTGGCATGGAGAGATTTCAAACTCGAAACCAGTGGATGTCGATAGTAGTGCTTGGGTGGAAGAAGAAATTGCCTCCGATGACGTAGATGTGAACGAACCAGTTCCAGTAGACATCATTGATGCGATGTTGAATAGTTGTAGGGTAGAGCACACCGATCCACCTCCTATCTTTAAAAACATTGTGCATGATGCTGAGATACCGTTATACACAGGCTGTGCTAAGTTTACGAAGCTTAGTGCTGTGTTGAGATTGTATAAGTTGAAAGCTAACAATAGATGGAGCGACAAAAGCTTCACTTCATTGTTGACTTTGTTGAAAGAAATGCTTCCTGAAGGAAACGAGCTGCCAATCTCAACATATCAGGTAAAGAAATTGTTGTGCCCAATGGGAATGGAGGCCAAGAAGATACACGCATGTCTGAATGATTGTGTATTATTTCAAAAGGACTATGTGGATTTGAAAGATTGTCCAAAATGTGGTGCGTCACGGTATAAATTGACGACTTCGGGGGAGTCCAAAACGGGTTCTCCTGCCAAGGTGATGTGGTATCTACCTATAATATCACAGTTTCAATGCTTGTTTGCAAATCCGAAAGATGTGAAGAATTTGAGGTGGCATGCAAATGTTAAGAAAAATAATGATGGGATCCTACGACATACGCCTGATTCCCCACAGTGAAAGAAGATTGATCTATTGTACCCCAAATTTGGTGAAGAAGATAGGAATCTAAGACTTGGGCTTTGTACAGATGGGATGAATCCGTACGGGACATTGAGCAGCCAACATAGCACTTGGCCAGTCATGCTTGTTATATACAATCTTCCTCCCTGGCTGTGTATGAAAAATAAGTACGTTATGCTATCATTGTTGATATCGGGCCCTAAACAACCCGGAAATGATATCGATGTTTATCTTGAACCTCTGATTGTTGACTTAAAGAAACTTTGGGCTGAAGGTGTGATGACCTATGATGCTTCAGTGAGAGAGACATTTCGTTTGCACGCTATGTTGTTTTGCACTATTAATGACTTTCCAGCATACGGGAATTTGTCTGGATATAGTGTCAAAGGAGCTAAAGTGTGTCCTATATGTGAAGAAAACACTGATTCAATAAGACTAAAACATGACGGCAAGACTGTATATCTTGGTCATCGAAGGTTTCTTTCAAAATTCCATCCATATCATAGGAAGCGCAAAGCATTCAATGGATGGAATGATGAACGGAGTGCACCTAAACCTATACCAGTGGATGTTGTTTATGAAAGAGTAAAAGACATTGTCAATGAATTTGGTAAGAAATCACAATGTAGTATGGCCACACGGAGTGACAATTCTTCATTCAAGAAGAAGTCAATATTTTGCGATCTTCCTTATTGGAGTTCTTTGACAGTCAGGCATTGTATCGATGTAATGCACGCTGAGAAAAATGTCTGTGATAGCATCATTGGTACTCTGTTAAATATGCCAGGTAAGACTAAAGATGGGATAAAATCCATACTGGACCTACGTGAAATGGGAATAAGGTTAGAATTAACAGAATTACATGAAATGGGTAATAAAAGAACATACTTACCTCCCGCTTGTTACACGTTGTCTGGAAAGGAGAAGAAAGCTTTTTGTGAATGCTTGCTAAATGTTAAGGTGCCATAGGGTTACTCATCCAACATCCGTAGATTGGTATCAATGAAAGATCTGAAGTTGATAAGTCTTAAATCTCATGATTGTCACACTCTAATACAACAAATATTGCCCGTGGCAATTCGATCTATATTGCCGAAGCATGTAAGGTTTGCAATCACCAGACTTTGTTTCTTTTTCAACAGTCTATGCAGCAAAGTTATTGACCCTGATACTCTCAATAATTTGCAAAAAGAAGTGGTTGTTACCCTATGTCAGCTTGAGATGTATTTCCCTCCTTCGTTCTTTGATATCATGGTACATCTTGTTGTCCACTTGACTAGGGAAGTGAAAATGTTGGGACCAGTTTTCTTGCATTGGATGTATCCCTTTGAACGATACATGAGCATTTTTAAAGGTGATGTTCGAAACCGTTATTGGCCTGAAGGGAGTATTATTGAAGGTTATGTGGCGAGATAGGTTATGGATTTTTGCAATGACTTTCTGAGTGGTAATAACACTCCTGTTAATGACAAGAATATTGAGGAGGGCAAAGGAATGTTGGGATCACGGGTGAAAGTAATCAGCCGTGAGCAGTTGGAACAAGCTCACTTGTATATTTTACACAACATGGACGAAGTGAGTGTTTATATCGAGGAACATACCAATTTCATCAAGAGACAACATCCTCGAGCAAGTTCAATGTGGCTTTCTAGAGAGCATAACAAGACTTTTACTAAGTGGTTTGAAGATAAAGTCTTACATCAACTATCTCAAACACCAAATGATATTACGGAAACTATCAAATGCCTCGCCTTTAAACCAAAACCGAATGTTATGTCTTATGAAGGGTTTGACATTAATGGGTTCACATATTACACAAAGTGCCAAGATGATAAGAGTGTCGTCCAAAATAGTGGGGTCACTCTTCAAGCGTCGACTATGTATTTTGCAAGTGCAAAGGATAAGAGTCCACATGAAGCTAAAATGTCATATTACGGTGTCATTGAAGACATATGGGAGTTTGACTACATAGATTTTAGAATTCCGCTCTTTAAATGTAATTGGGTTGATAACACAAAAGGAGTTATAGTGGATGAATTGGGTTTCACTTTAGTGAACTTTGAAAAGATTGGCGAGAAGGGTGAACCATTCATATTGGCATCATTGGCGAAACAAGTATTCTATATCGATGATCCTACAAATGATAAATGGTCGGTTGTTCTTCATGGTAAAAGACAGTTCATTGAAGATCCTATAGACGAAGAAGAGTACTATGATAAGTATGATGACTCCAGTCCATTCTTAGTTGGGTTGCCAACTCCAAAAAATATTGAAGCTAATGATGACTTATATGTCCGCGGAGATCACAATGAAGGATTGTTAATTGATAAAAGATCACAATTTTAGAGGCATGCATGTTTATATTTTTTTTATTGAAGATAAATGTTTGCTTTTTTAATATCAATATCATTTTCAGATTTGATGTCTTATTATCTTGTAGTTAATACAAATGTTAAATGTTTGCCTTTTTAATGACATTTTCAGATGGCTGACCATGATGAGCATGATGTCCATGATGAGCATGAAGTCCATGATGAGCATGTTGTCCATGATGAGCATGGCGAGGATACCAATGTAAGTTTTAAAAACATATCATGTATTTCTATAAAATTCATTATCTTCTAGTTATGTCATATATCCTATATTTCTATATTGGGCTAATTCAGTGTGTTTATTTTTGTCAAATTTTAGGTTGATGTACCCATTGAAGCACTGGAGGAACTTGATGCGCATCACCAAACACTTAACAAGAAAAGGGGCATCACTCTGTTGAAGAAGTTGATAGCTCTAAGTGGCAGTGGATCCAGATTGGATGTGGAGTTTGATAATGGAGGAAATCCAATTGGAGTGAACCACAATAATTTTGTAAACTATCTTGGGGTTGTCACTCGAAGCCATTGTGGTATTAAGTATGATAATTGGCATAAAGTTCCTCCGGCAAAGAAAGACATGATATGGAAGGATTTATGTGTGAGTTATTATTATTTGCAATTCTATTTTATAGATTACAAATTCTATTATTTGCAATTCTATTTTTGGATACTAGTTAATAACAATTCTATTTTACAGAATCTGTTTGCATTGGATGAGAAGCTGCATCGTAAAAGCGTGATGCAACGCGCTGGAAAGATGCTAAGGAACTATAGGACAAATCTCAACAGAGAATACATAAAAGATGGTGATAAGAAGAAGAAGTCAGCCCTTGAACAGTGGAACTTCTTGGACAAAGAAGATTGGGACACGTTTGTTGCTTCAAGAAAATCTGAAGAATTTAAGGTATTAGGAGTCACTCCCAATTTAATTAATATATGTTGTATTAACATTTAGTGCTACTAACCAAATCATTAATGTGCATACTAACTAGGCCCTCAGTGAGGCGCAAAAAGCAAGGCGTGCACTGAATGTGTATGACCACACTATGGGTCCAAAGGGCTATGCAAGCGTTCGCCAAAGACTACAGGCGGAGTCTGCTGCTACTCAGGAGTCTGCTGCGACTCAGGAGTCTGCCACACCCATGCCTCGCCATGATGTCTGGATAGCTGGGAGGAAAAACAAGAAGGGTTAAATAAAGAAGCCCGTAACTGCTGAGGCGGCTGTGAAAATGGTAAAATATAACTCTTAGAACAATCGTTTGAAATTGATTATTTGTGGTGTTAACTTACCAATTTCTGTTGATGGTGATTAGCGGGAGCTACTCGAGTAGAGGAAACAAGGCACATTCATCCCTCAGGGCACAAGGGATGAATTGACAGTTGCTCTGGGTAACCCAGAGCATCCTGGACGTATTAGGGGTACAAGCTCTAGTGTGGGCATCAAAGCATTCTTTGGGCCATCCCAGCGCAAACCCAGAGCGGGACTTTCACAAGAAGAGGTAAACTATTCTTTTTTTAGAATGTTACTGCAAAAGGGAATTTCATAATAAGAAGCTAATGTTTCTTTTATCCATGTATAGGAGAATAAAAGAGTCGAGGATATAGTTGCTAAGAAGGTCAGCGAAGAAATGTTGCGGTGGCAGACATCTCAGGCTTCCAATCAGCCTATGGCGACCCACACTTCTCCTGATGCACAGACTGAGAGTAATCATGTAGACCCACCACCACCTAACACGTCTACTGTAAGTATTGTTTATGACATTGTAGCTAGTCTTTTCAAGATGATATGTTTTCAATATGATATGTATATATGTATAACATTCTTTACGTAAATTTGTAGGCGTTGAAGCCATGCCGCTTAAGAATGCAAGACTATGTTATTGCAGAGGCACAAGCTTACCCGTCCCTTCCTGGGGCAACGTTTCACGGGACTCCAATGCCACAGGGCAACGTTCGTGTGAGCCTGATACGTGTATTCCCCGATTGGAGGGAAGTTACATTGCCATATGCCCACCTGGATATTGATACACTTGCTGAGGTAGAAGGTGGGGTGATATTGTGGCCTAAAGCAGATGTCGTCTATACTGCTGAAATTGTAAGATAAATTTACATTACTTTAGATTGTTAATGTGTATATATGAGGTCAATTGATCTGAAATTATATTCACATGTTAAAAAGAAGACACCTGAAGCATCTAGGCCTCCACCTCCACTTCCTACATTACCAAGTTGGGTTCCAACTGACCTAAAATTCCCATTAGGTCCTGCCTGTAGGGGAATGGCATGTTGGCTACGGGCACATAATATACATTGCCCTATAATTGTTTCTTTAGAAGCAAATTATGCAGGCCAATCATACGAAAGCTCTTTATTTATACAAGATATTATTGAGTTGTTTTTATATGATTGGCTAAATACATCAATGATAGAGACATGGATAAGGTGATATCTTGTTTATACATCCATATACCTTGTGTAAGATTCGGTGATCTGGTTTCTTATATATTAATGCATATGTAATACATGTTTTGTAGCTACTTAGTCGAAAATCAATGTAAACAATTTGCATTTGACCATGTGGGATTTTTTATTCCATCATTGATTAGTATGGTAGCTAAAGACCCCGATAGTGTTCAACAATACTGTATAGATGCTTTTACAGTTTTCGGTCAGCAAAATAAGACGATAATAATAGCTCCATTCAATGTCAAGTAAGTTTACTTTACTTATAATTTAGACTTAAGAAAATTATATTTTTATTGTGGATTTTGAGTCATTAATTTTTAACTTTTTTACCTCTAGCGGTAGGCATTGAGAGTTACTAGTTATTGTCCCTGGGACGTTCACTGTTTATTATCTAGATCCTGCGGGGAGTACATTGAATACTAAAATTGGACACGTAATGAGATTGCCATTATTCTGGTGAGAAATATTTCATTTTTTATATCCGTTAACATATGTTATTACATTACTATTTAATTATGCAATTTACTGTGTTACATTAACATGTAGGGGTTTAGATGCATTCAAAAATGTTGGAGGAAAGGTCCCAAGGAAAAAGAACCAGCCAATAATTTGGGAGAACGTAAAAGTAAGTTCCCGACTCCAATGTATATATTATTTATCTGAACTGTGCTTAGTTGTATTTTTTAATATTTGTATGTTTTAATTTATAGTGCGCTACACAAGACAACGGCTGGGCATGCGCATACTATGTGATGCGATTTATGCAGATGGTTATCCAATATGCCACATTGGACATCAATACCATACATGAGGTATTATATATAGTATCATTAGTTAGTATGAAATATATCAATCTTATTTTGATATTATTACTTATATATACATCATTCTCTTTGCATGTATTTAAAACTGACCACACTATAGGTAAACGCTTAAAAGATGTACATGCTCCATATACGATGGAAGTATTAAATGAAGTAAGAGAAGAATGGGCAAGAGCCATACAAGCAGTGGCGATTGTAAGATATAATTGAGATGCTGATAGCGATGTTGAAGGATATTTTGTAAATGAATATTTCTGAATGTTTATACATGTCTGAATATTTCTACATGTATTTGAATGTTTCAACATGTGTGAATGTGAGAATTGAATTGATGTCTGAATTTATCTACTTGTGTGAAAAGTATATTTGTTGATTTTACAGGTTTGTGGCCTTTTTGTAGGCTGATATCAATGGATGTTGTAAACCTACAGTTCAAAAAACTGAACTCCATGTTCTCATCCTGCTGGCCAGCCACAGCAGGCCTGTAAACTGATAAGAAAAAAAATATAGACGTCGGTTATTTATAGAACATCGTCATCAAAGACTTACAACGTCGGTTATTGGATAAAACCACCGCCTAATATGACAAACAACCTGACCATGCAGGAAAGCACGGTCGTGGCGGTAAATGGCATCGGTTATTAGTATAAAACTGATGCGTATAGTACTAAACATGACCGTGTAGGGAAGCACGGCCGTGGCATCTTGAAATATGGCGTCAGTTTTTTAGTTGTAAACTGACGCAGAATGTGTCCTAGATGGCGCCCTTTTTGTGGCGCAAACCCTTTTGGCGTCGGCGTACTATACATAACCGACGTCGATAGGTGCCCTGCTGGCGCATTTTCGGTGGCGTGAAGCCTTTTTGGCGTCGGTTATAAACTGACGCTGAAGAGTTCGACCTTTAGCGGCGCCCACATAGGCGTCGCTTGAGAACCGTCGCTAAAAGGGCATAAACAACCGTCGCTAAAGCCCTGTTATGTAGTAGTGAGTGAGAGGTAACAAGATGTTTATAAGGTCTCATGAAAGAAATAATAATAAACAATGGAAACTTAGTAACATAATAATAATAATTAATGGATACAACAATAATAATGGAGTTACATAAAGGATGTGAATAAGTATGATGGCTTGGCCAAGGTTTAAAATCTAGTAAAGGTGATGTGGTTTTCAGTTATAATTGCACAAGATTGGTAATAACCCAATGTCTGGAATAATGTCACAGGATTGGTCATAACCCAATACCTGGAATAATTGCACATGATTGGTCATAACCCAATACCTGGAATAATTGCACAGGATTGGTCATAACCCAATACCTGGAATAATTGCACAAGATTGGTAATAACCCAATACCTAGAATAATTGCACAGGATTGGTCATAACCCAATACCTGGAATAATTACACAGGATTGGTCATAACCTAATACCTGGAATAATTACACAGGATTGGTAATAACCCAATACCTGGAATAATTGCACAGGATTGGTCATAACCCAATACCTGGAATAATTGCACATGATTGGTAATAACCTAATTCCTGGAATAATGTCACAGGATTGGTCATAACCCAATACCTGGAATAATTGCACAAGATTGGTCATAACCTAATACCTAGAATAATTGCACATGATTGATAATAACCCAATGCCTGGAATAATTTCACAGGATTGGTCATAACCCAATACCTGGAATAATTGCACAAGATTGGTCATAACCCAATACCTGGAACAATTGCACAGGATTGGTAATAACCCAATACCTGGAATAATTGCACAAGATTGGCATAGTCCAATGTCTGGAATGTTTGCACAGGATTGGCATAGTCCAATGCCTGGAATAGTTGCACAGGATTGGCATAGTCCAATGTCTGGAATGGTTGCACAGGATTGGCATAGTCCAATGCTTGGACTGATTGTACAAGATTGGCACAGTCCAATCTCTGAACAGAATATGATGATGTATACTCACATGACTTATACAATTCAATATCTGGTTAGCAGATTGGCTGAGGCCAACAGATAGAAATGAGAATGATTCATGGATGACATACCATGATATTGAGTAATTCAGGATAAGCTTGAGATATTGATATAGTAAGATGGATAAATGATATACATGTTATTCATATTCCTTATAAAGTGAATAGATGATTTACTGCTCTATCATAGATAGTTGCAATACTTTAAAAGATGAGAATATTCTAAACTGCTTATCCTCTGCTCAGTTTTATTCTATTAATCTGCAATAATAATGTTTCTGGTAGAGATTTTTATCTCTCGCTGAGATAATTTTCAATTGTCTCACCCCCGTGGGATCCAACAGTTTTAGGTGGACGCAGACAAAGAGGTAGAAATCATACAACAGGAAAAAGGACAGCAGCATCAGGGACAACAGTAACATCTCAGGTGGAGATACTGACTGTCGTGTCTTATAGATATGAGTCCTATGTGTTGTCTCTATACTCTCAGGTCCTAGGAGTCAGTACTTAGTGTTTTCATGTCAATCTAAGATATTGGCTTGAATGCCTCGAGGTTTTGTGTTGCTCATGTGTAGACTTAACAGAGCAATTGATGTATGTAATCCTCAAGAAGATATGGTCCATGGCATGTACTTGTGGACCAGAATGCACATGTAATACTTTGGTTCTTGTTGTTAAGAGTTTCCTAGAATTGGATCTCTTTGAAAAAGGTTTTTAATTTTTAGTGATTTTTGTTAATCCTCTATTAATAATCATTTCCGCTTAGTTAATAATGATTTTTTCGGAATGATTCATGGATGACATACCATGATATTGAGTAATTTAGGATAAGCTTGAGATGTTGATATAGTAAGATGGATAAATGATATACATGTTCTTCATATTAATTATAAAGTGAATAGATGATTTACTACTCTATCATAGATAGTTGCAATGCTTTAAAAGATGAGAATATTCTAAACTGCTTATCCTATACTCAGTTTTATTCTATTAAACTGCAATAATAATATTTCTGGAGGAGAGTTATATCTCTCATTGGGACAATTTTCAATTGTCTCACCCCTGTGGGATCAAACATTTTTAGGTAGACGCGGATAAGGAGGAATAAATCATACAGTAGGAAAAAGGACAACAACATTAGGGACATCAGTAATATCTCAAGTGGAGATAATGACTGTTGTGTCTTGTAGATATGAGTCCTATGTGTCGTCTCTGTACTCTCAGGTCCTTAGAGTCAGTACTTAGTGTTTTCATATCAATCTGAGATCTTGGTTTGAATACCTCGAGGTTTTGTGTTGCTCATGTGTAGACTTAACAGAGCAATTGATGTATGTAATCCTCGAGAAGATATGGTACATGGTATGTACTTTTGAACCAGAATGTACAATTGATAAGAGTGTCTTGGAATAGGATCTATTTGCAAAAGATTTTAATTTTTAGTGATTTTTATTAATCTGCTATTAATGATCACTTCCTCTTAGTTAATAATGATTTGTTCGAATGACATATCACAATTAGTGGTATCAGAGCTATAGGTTCGTTGAGTCTACAGAGACATAGGACTAAGGTGTTGAGTCTGTTCTAGTGTCCTCTAGTATATCTTATAGTGACTTCTGCTTATGCAGAAGAAGGGAGATAGCTTAAAGATGTCTGGAGAATACGAGGATCATGTTGCTGAAAGCAATGTTGCTACACCAGTAGGAGGTGCAAGGGATCAGGCAAGAGAGGAACCAATGCCTGAGAATCCCCATTTTGATGAGGCTATGATAGAAAACCCAAATATTCATGCTCTGTTTAGGGAATTCATGACCACAATGAGGTATATGGCAGATTGGATGCCCGCATCAGCACCTAGGGCACCAACTCCTAATGAGGGACATGGGTCTGGTAAGACTTTTGAACGACTACGTCGTGTAGGAGCTATAGAATATGCTGGGACAACTGACCTAGCAGATGCTGATCTATGGCTCACTAACTTAGAAAAGGCTTTTAAGATCCGTAGTATTCTAGATGTTGACAAAGTCAAACATGTTGTATATCTTTTGAAGGGTAGTGTTGGCCATTGGTGGGCCATAGAAGAAGTAAAAAGGAATGATGAAGAGGTTGGTTGGGAGGAATTTTGTCAAGAATTTGTCAATAAGTATTGTCCAAGAATATATTTAGACAAAAAGATCTCACAGTTTGAGAAGGTTCGGCAGGGAATCATGCCAATAAATGAATATGAGGACATGAGGATGAGATAAAAAGGATGAGAACTTATATTCAGTCCAATATTTTCTTATATGTTTTGAAATTTCTCTCTTCATGATGAAAGGAAGAGATGTAATAGAAACACCCATAGAGAATTTAAGATATTAAGTAAGTAAAACTTAAAGAGATTAAACATAATATAAAAACCGATACATACTACCTAACTTCAGTTCTTGAATACCCTGGCCAGGTATTCATCTATTGAAGATAAGGTAAGTATGCCACTCTTAGATTTCTATCTATCTGATTACTCTGATCAAATAGTCATTTTGAGACAATCTAAAGAGCATAATGAAGTCAGATATGTGGCATGGATGATTCTACCACATCCTAATTGATATATGGAGAGATCTGAGTTAATGATAGACCTACTTATAAACAAAAGAGGATGTTTAGTATAATGTATACTTTAGTCCTCAAACCTAGAGGTAATAGTTACTTGATGAGAGGTAATAATGTTCAATGATGGACTGAGGGTTTGAATACCCAAATTTAGTAATCATGATGATGATGTGATGTGTTTTTAACACATATAATGGATACCAAGGTAAAGAATCCTAGTATCCAAGAACTTCCAATGATATGAGAAAATGGGAACATGACTCCTCATAATAAGTAATGTTTTGTTACCTAGAAGGGCCAACTTTGAAATTGGTCCAGTTACATACTATAGTATGAATACCATATGTTAGGGGTTTATGCCCCACATAAACATAACATCAGCAAAGAGGTATGAGTCAAAGGAACAATTGTAAAATCATTGTGGGAAAAGCTTATCAAGCTAAAAATAATTATTTAAGATACCTCTAAGATACGTTCTTATTTGCTAGGTAACCTTCCCTTATGAAAAGGAACAGTAGAGTATGTGTCTTGTGTGACAAGTTCTATGATAACCCTGTATGGAAGGACTTTGTGTTGATCAAAGTTATATGGCATCTCCAAGACATTAAGATGTTATGTGGATATTTGATGATATGATGAATGAAAAATATCTGTCTTCCTTTACCTGGGATTTCGGGGATGAAATATTTGTTAGGGGTTTATAACTTATAACACCCCTGACCTGGGTTATGCTTTAACCCTAGATGTTTTACATAATACAGTTAATTATATACTTTCTCTTATCTTTATAAAAGTAATTAAGATTCAAGAGGAACTTATGTTTCAATTTTAGTCCTTTTTTAATAATACTGAAACAATGTTTTGTATATTTTGGACTAAAGTGCAAATTACCCAAGTTGAGGGTTAACTTGCAAATGTTACATGATAAAATGTTCCTCAAGTGTTGAAGCATCATAAGAATGAAAATTATGCATAGGTATGGCTTGTGGAAGCCTGAGCACTAAGAAAGAGCTGATCAAGTAATGCCTGTGCATTAAAACCTAGTTTTGGTGTAATGTGTAATTTACCCAAAACCTAGGGTTCAATATGCAAAATACCACTTCTAGAGAGTCCCTAATATTTCTTGGTATCAATTAGAGACAATAAAATCAGAGGGGCATCTCATTTGAATCTCTTTGGAGGAGAGAGAATCTTGATATTAAAATAATCAAGATTTAAGCATAATTGAAACCCTAATTCAATTTAATGCAAAAATAAATATATTAATTGAATTTCCCTTCAACCAAAAATGTGATGGTTGAATTTTCATAAGTGTGAACGTCCTTGTGCCTTGCAAAGGCCACGAAATATCTAAAGTGAGTGGAGAGCCCACTCACATTAGTTAAAGAAAAAGTAATATCCACTCAATTTTGGATATTATTATTAAAATAGTTAAGGTGCTTAATTTGTTTTCTTTTAATTCATGGATAATGAAGAGGAATTACAAGGTGGGTGAGATGGATTTGTATGCATGGGATGGAGGGGAGTATGTGGCACCAATTTTTGGAGTTGAAGGAATTGTTTATCACTTTCTCTCTCATTGAAATTCCCTTATATACATCCCATTTTCAACCCACATGAAAGGCTTTTTTGATTCCTTTTTCTTTCCTTTCTTTGGTTGAACACAAGGGAGCTTAGGAGCAACAGGAGTACGTGACCCAACCTGTAGGTAATCTCCATAGTCATCTTCAACCTTGAATTCATGGTGGAAATCAAAATTCAATGCTTAATTTCTTCTTTTCTTCATTCAATCTTCAACCTTAGCCATTCATTTCACTCAAAGACTTGAGAACGGGCCTTGGACAGTTGAGAAATCTTCATTCACCATTTAGTACATGAAGCTTGACGCTTCGATTCATCTTTGAAGGCGGGTTATATAACTTGAACCCTTAAATGTCATTATTGCTTGCAATTTATTCATTATATGATGAACTTTTCTTCCTTCTCAATTTCCTTTTTGTTAGTTGTTGAAATCACCATAAGAATCACAACTGATTTCGAAGGTTTGCAGCTTGAAGAAGATGATGTCATCTTAAGCACACACCTCAACCAAGGAATGGGCAAACAATTTTCAAAACTGATTGAGTTGATTCGGTTTCAAAACTGAATGGGCAATTTGCCTCAAAACCGAATGGGTGATTGAGTTCAAGACTGAATGGGTAATTGAACCCAAGACCGAATGGGTAATTTACTTCATGATCGAATGGGTAATTTACTTCAAAAACAAATGGGTAACTGAGTTCAAGACCGAATGGGTAATTGACTTCAAGATCGAATGGGTAATTAAGTTCAAAACTGAATGGGTAATGGATCTCAAGATTGAATGGGTAGATTGAACTTCAAAACCGTATAGGGTCTATTGCTGATGCGAATAATGAAGAGACAATGGCTTTAATTGATTTAATGGATTCAAGAATGGGTGATCCATAGATTAAAAACCCTAATTGGTTTGATTTGGTTGAAACCCTAAATCGATTGAGTCAGTTTCAATGTTGAATGGCTCAAACGGTCTCAAGACCGTTTGAGGGCAAACGGTCTCAAGACCATTTGATGTCTAGAGGAGTCATGAATGAATGAAGATCCAAGGGTTTCAAGTTGATCTACCTTCAATGCTCTTAGTATTGAATGGTTCAATGAATGGAAACCCTAAATCGATTGATTAAGAAACCCTGATTTAAGGTTAAACGGTTTCAAGATGAATGAGACCAAACGGTCTTAGACCATTTGAGGACCATTCGGTCTCAGACCGTTTGAGGGCCATTCGGTTTCAAACCGTTTGGAGTTAATAGATATTTAATTCAAACGGTCTCAAAACCATTTGAGGTTTAAGAAGGTCAAGACTATTTGAAGGTTAACGTACATCAAGAACGTTTGAGGGTCTAATACGTCAAGACCGTTTGAGGGTCTAATACCTCAAGACCGTTTGAGGGTCTAATTTATTTAAACCATGCAAGTACAATTAACCCCCTGATTATTAATGATGTTTATTAAATATAATTACAATGGTTGTACCTCTCAAGTACTTAGGTGATTAGCATCTTTTGAGTGTTAACCTTTGATGCTTATGGAAGAAATATCTCAATACATTATGCTAACCCTAAATGTGTGTACTTGAATGAAAGGTTGACCTAATCTAATCAAGCTTGAAGTAATCAACATCCTAGAAAGGATATAAGAGAGAGGAATTCATACATGTATAATAATCATGTAGTGGTTAAATCTCAACACTCTCAACATGAATAGAATATGCAATTAGGGTATGATCCTTGATAAAGAGATCATGAAACCCTAATTGAGAAGGATGATGAGCCCTGGCCCTAATTTAGGGCAATGCTAGGTGAAACCCTAATCTGGGGTAATGGTGTAACCCTGATCTAGGATGATGATATGAGAAATCCCAATTCAGGGTAATACAATGAAAAACCCTAATTTAAGAGGAGGCTTCATGAAACCCTAATTTGGGGAAAGGTTATAAGGAACCTTAATTCAAGATAATTATGTGTGAAACCTTAATCTAGGGTGATTCTATGTGAATCCCCAATATAGGGTGATGTTATGTGAAACCCTAATATAGGGTGATGGTATGTAAAACCTTAATTGATAAAGAGGGGAAACCTATTCCTAATAATGAAATAGTGAATAATGTATTGGTAGATGAAACACTTAAAGTGTTTGATCATGGATAACCTTATATCAATAATGCCTTAATCTGAGATAAGTCCATATTATTGATAATTGTTGAATAATTCAAATGAGTGATTTATGACCAATACATTACATGATAAATGTGATGAACTGGTGCATATAATATTAGGATGGGAAATATCCTAATACAAGATAAGCTGATGAACTTAAGTAAGTCAAAAGTGATGAGGGAAGTGATACATCAAGACATGATAGGTATCACATCCAGTACCTCAAAGTTAATACACCTTGGTGTACTCTAAGTCCAGTATACTTGGATGAATAACACATGAAATGTGCCATGTCAATTGTTACATTGAGATGTAATGAGTCTAATGCACTTTAATAAGTGTAGGCTAACATACCTTAAGAAAGGGTTAAGCCAACTTAATAAAGTATGATGTATTTATGCTTTGGTAAGGATGAGAGAGAAACACATACCTTGTGTTGATAATCATTTAATGATAAATGATGAGAATAGTTATTTCCTAGTGAAAGGTGACAAGATGTTTAATGGCCTTGTGAGCCATGAGAATAGTTGTTGCCTAGTGAGAGGTGACAAGATGTTTAATGGCCTTGTGAGCTATGAGAATAGTTGTTTCCTAGTGAGAGATGACAAGATATTTAATGTCCTTGTGAGCCATGAGAATAGTTGTTGCCTAGTGAGAGGTGACAAGATGTTTAATGGCCTTGTGAGCCATGAGAGTAGTTGTTGCCTAGTGAGAGGTAACAAGATGTTTATAAGGTATCATGAAAGAAATAATAATAAACAATGGAAACTTAGTAACATAATAATAATAACTAATGGATACAACAATAATAATGGAATTACATAAAGGATGTGAATAAGTATGATGGCTTAGACAAGGTTTAATACCTAGTAAGGGTGATGTGGTTTTCAGTAATAATTGCACAAGATTGGTAATAACCCAATGCCTGGAATAATGTCACAGAATTGATCATAACCCAATACCTGGAATAATTGCACAGGATTGGTCATAACTCATAACCCGATACCTGGAATAATTGCACAGGATTGGTGATAACCCAATACTTGGAATAATTGCACATGATTGGTCATAACCCAATACCTGGAATAATTGCACAGGATTGGTCATAACCCAATACCTGGAATAATTACACAGGATTGGTCATAACCCAATACCTAGAATAATTGCACAGGATTGGTCATAACTCAATACCTGGAATAATTGCACAGGATTGGTAATAACCCAATACCTGGAATAATTGCACAGGATTGGTCATAACCCAATACCTGGAATAATTGCATAGGATTGGTAATAACCCAATGCCTGGAATAATGTCACAAGATTGGTCATAACCCAATACCTGGAATAATTGCACAAGATTGGTCATAACCCAATACCTGGAATAATTACACAGGATTGGTAATAACCCAATGCCTGAAATAATGTCACAGGATTGGTCATAACCCAATACCTGGAATAATTGCACATGATTGGTCATAACCCAATACCTGAAATAATTGCACAGGATTGGTAATAACTCAATACCTGGAATAATTGCACAAGATTGGCAAAGTCCAATGCCTAGAATGTTTGCACAGGATTGGCATAGTCCAATGCTTGGAATGTTTGCACAAGATTGGCATAGTCCAATGCCTAGAATGGTTGCACAGGATTGGCATTGTCCAATGCCTGGAATGGTTGCACATGATTGGCATAGTCCAATGCCTGGACTGGTTGCACATGATTGGCACAGTCCAATGCCTGAACGGAATATGATGATGTATACTCACATGACTGATACAATTCAATATCTGGTTAGCAGATTGGCTGAGGCCAATAGATAGAAATGAGAATGATTCATGGATGACATACCATGATATTGAGTAATTTAGGATAAGCTTGAGATGTTGATATAGTAAGATGGATAAATGATACACATGTTCTTCATATTCATTATAAAGTGAATAGATGATTTACTGCTCTATCATAGATAGTTGCAATGCTTTAAAAGATGAGAATATTATAAATTGCTTATCCTCTGCTCAGTTTTATTCTATTAAACTGCAATAATAATGTTTCTGGCGGAGAGCTATATCTCTCGTTGTGACAATTTTCAATTGTCTCACCCTCTGTGGGATCCAAGATTTTTAAGTAGACGCGGACAAGGAGGAAGAAATCATATAGTAGGAAAAAGGACAGCAACATCAGGGACAACAGTAATATCTCAGGTGGAGATACTGACTGTCGCATCTTGTAGATATGAGTCCTATGTGTCGTCTCTGTACTCTCAGGTCCTTGGAGTCAGTACTTAGTGTTTTCATATCGATTTGAGATCTTGGCTTGAATGCCTCGAGGTTTTGTGTTGCTCATGTGTAGACTTAACAGAGCAATTGATGTATGTAATCCTCGATAAGATATGGTACATGGTATGTACTTGTGAACAAAAATGTACATGTAATATGTTGGTTCTTGTTGATAAGAGTTTCTTGGAATTAGATCTCTTTGCAAAAGGTTTTAATTTTTAGTGATTTTTATTAATCCGCTATTAATGATCGCTTCTGCTTAGTTAATAATGATTTGTTTGAACGGCATATCACAGATCTGATCTAGTCATGCACGTATATTTATGGTGATAATCATAGTTACTTTACAGTTGTATGAAATAAAAGTCAACCAAGCAATTATTTCTAAGCAACCGATAAAACTTCAAAAATCACCATGAAACTAGAGCAATTAGTCATAAGCGTGACCATATACCTGATTTGGAGATCTCACAAGAACTAAGCACACTCCAATCCAATCAGGAAATTCAAACAATCAATCAAGCCAATCTCACAAGCACAACAGAATCTTGAAAAGCATGTACAACATATTTACTACATACTCATCAAGAACTTACTTTATTGACTTGGGAATGCATCCTAGGATTTCTAATTCGAATTAGGGTTTTCTTAGGATTCTTTAGATCTATTTCTCAACTTTCCCTTTTTAGGTCAACAAAATCCTAAAATAGCAATTTTCGGTTCAAAATCCTAACACTCAAATATTCATATTAAAGCCTCTTTATTATCAAATTAGCTTAGGATCATCCTAATATCATATTATATAAAAGATTTCAAAATACATCTCATTAAAACCCATTAACACCTAAATTAGGGTTTCTATGCCCATTAATGCACATTAAACATATGAAAGCCTAAATTAGCCTACTAAACATATGGATCATATATTTAGTTTTAAAGCATCCTTTTTATTAATAATAGGTTAATATTCTCATAGAACATCCATATTACTCTTCCCAATTTCATAAAACATCAAATTAAGGTTTCTTAGTCATAAAAGCATTAAAGATAGCAACTTTAGGTACTTTTCAAACTATGATTAGATTCAGGCTTTAAAACTAATTTTATTGTAATCTACATATTTTTGATCAATTTTCATATATAAATTGTCTCCATCTGATTTACCAATCATAAGTTATGAATTTTGCAATTTAATTACCTTTCAGCCAATCGTTGGCTGCCACGTCAGCCTTGTGGCTCCCTTTTTCCTTTTCCATGTGGACTATCTTCCAGGAATAGATCCTCACTATGTCACAGTGCACTCCTCACGAGCAGGGTCTTTGAGCCACGTGCTTGTACACTTTTTCCCCTGTTCTCCTTCACAACCGTTGGGGGCAAGGAAGTCTTTTCTTCCTTGCTCATCTTCAACCCCTGATCCTCCTTCCTCCTTGACACAACACTATAGTTGGTCAACTCGGGAGTTGACTTCCACCTGCAGGCCTCCTCTCTCGCCCGTACAAGGTCCCTCACCTTCGACCTTCCCCACCGAACCCAACCGCACCCTCAATTGGGTGAGTGGTGGTCGGTGTTGGCTGGGCGGAGAAGTTATGCCCGCCGCGGTCTCCTCGACGACAAGGATGAAAAGACGGGGTATTAGCAAAATTGCTAGTGTGAGATGACTTGTGGCACTCGTCCGAACCCAAAGAAGCCAATCACAGCCTCGAAGGGGTCTAGGGACTTTTTTTTATATATAAATATATAGGTCTAACTTAGGCGGCCGAGAAGCCATAGGTTCTTGGTTTGGGAAAAACACATGTAGGCTACGAAATCTCACGAATTTTGGGGTAGTCCAACTCGGACTGGTCTTATTGATTTCTTTGGACATGTTTCCTAAAATAGTTATACCTTGGTTCACAAGATTTTCGCTCGGGAAGGCTATTAACCACTGTTCTTCGCTTTCCTCTTCCAATTCGAGGTACAAGACGATCTTAGGATCGTCAAATCACCATCCAATGGTCGTCGTTGGGCGTGACACTTGCCTGGGCCGGGCCCAAGGTTTCCTAGTTCGATTTCAAATGTGACAAATCACATTATAATATTAGTTATCCCTTCACTTTAGGGAAAATTATCGATTGCATAACTCTCTCGTCTTTCATCCAATCCTTCCCAAATTTTAAAGGAAAGTCCATAATGACTTAAACTTCATGTGTGCAAAGTTTGGGACCCAAATTCAAGAATATGAGAGAGTCTTCTTCATATACAATTATCACTTATGAAGGCATATTTTATGCATATCTTCTCTCTCCTATTCTTTTATTTTACTTCATTTGGATTCCTTTTACCATTAGAAACCTTGTGGATTCGAAATCTCATCCATGAGATTCTATCATACGTATTTCCACATGTTTCTCATATTTTCATCATTATCTCAAATTCCCTTCCTTTTTTTTATAACGAGGAACCCCTTCCTGGATCGACCACTATTGGACCCCACCCAGCCAAGGGTAAATCCCAGAACTAGCCGCATACATGGGGGCACCGCGGCGCGCTCAGTAATGTGGGGCTTTTATTGCACCCCGAGGGTTTTCGCCTAGAGTCGAACCCGTGTCCCTTCATTGGGGATTGTCAAGCCGCACCACTTGAGCTACTCCCTCACCATTGGGGATTGTCAAATTCCCTTCTTAATAATGCATTATTTGATTTCCTTCAATTTTCTTTCTCTTTTTATCATCTTGGACTCACTAACTTAATAGGGTCCACGAAATCATATATTTAAAGGGAATATTATCAAAGAAATCCACTCATTATACATAAATCATAATCATACATATTATCAGGAGAAATTGCATCTCAAACCATATGAACCCAAAAATTGGGGTTGTAACAGTGTCGGCTTATAAACGCAGAAGTGAGGACTCGAGTCAGGGCAAAGCTGGAATAAGACAGTCAGTACACTTAAGTATGGTCGCACTGCTAGTAGAAGTGGCACATTTCACTCAAATATATGCATATTAATCATAGAAGTAGGCACATTTGACTCAAATGTAAGCTCATTACTAGTAGATGTGGGTAAATTTTGCATTTTAATGGGTGCACTGTTAGTAGAAGTAGACGCATTCCACTCAAATGTCAGTGCATTAATAATAGAAATGGATGCATCTCATTTTAATGGAATGCACCCACTTTTAGTATAAGCAAAACATTTCACAATTTTTGTGTGCGCTTTACGGATTGAAAGTTAGAAGAAAAGTAATATATCCATGTCTTACTTCCCTACTCTTCTATTTGTTCCTTCCCAAAATTGAACAAAATAATACTCATTTTTATATTCAATATAATTTTCTCAAAAATACATCAACATTAGTCTTGTTGAAATGTATCTTTTGTGATTCTTCTAATAATTTTAATTTTGTCAAATAATTCTGTTACAAATTAAGCAAAACAATATATTTATATCTTACTTCCCTCTTTTATTACTTTCTTTGCAAAAAATGACCAAAGAGAAAAAGAAAAAGAAAAATAGAAATGGGACCGGCGCTGACCTGTGAGGTTTGGTAGAACGTGGCGGGCCAGTGGGTGGGAGAGGACAGAGTTGGATTTTGTGGTCCCGAAGTTGTCAGTTGTGGCAGAGAAGACAGTGGACAGCGGGCTTATGGAGGCGTGGTCGAGCAAATTTAAACCCTTTTAAGAGATACACTGCTTTACTGTGTAGAAAAAAGAATGATAGGTGGAAACGGGATTACATAGATCTAACCTATAAGTGTTATATGGAACACTTAAACTCTTAAGTAAACAATACGAAATGGGACAAGCCTAATAACATTATGTACTTAATTTTCTCAACAAGATCTAAACTCTAACATCGAGTCTGACTGTCAAGTTACTTTACCAAGCCGCTTTCAAAGAATAACTTTTTACTGTGCTGATTAAAAGGCTGGAAACAATGGATACGTACACTCTACCTTGAGGAATTTACGCTAGTTTCCTCTGATTCTATTATCAGCTGTTACGTCGTGTATACTCTACATATTAGGCTGCACACTAGTTTGTCGTTGTTGCGCACATAGACACCTTCCTTAAAAAGTAGTATACTCTCTTTTTGAATAACATGCTAATTTTATGAATGACGTACCTCCCCATAATTTACCCATCACCAACTGGACAGTGTATATTTCTCTTGGTTTTATGGTTTACGAATTTGTTTGCCTGTGGAGTCTTTCATTGGAATACTCAAGTTCATGTAATTTGACATGCTATATACTTTGAAATATTGCTGGAATACTTTCTTATTCTACTATTTTTCTTAAATACTGTTTGATGTAGGACAGGCCCCACCTTTACGCACTTATGAGCGTAGGCGTCGTCATGTCATTAGTTAGACTTTATTGGCATGTTTTATTTTATTATTGTCTCTCTTCTTATAAGTTTTTGTAAAGTCATGTAATTTTAGTCCCACGTTGGCTATCGTGTGTTTAGTCTTTCTTTTAGAAGTCTATATAAATGCTCTATGGGCATCGATGTAGAGACAGTTTATGAATGAGAATTATTATTTTAATCAGTCTAGATTATTTTTAAATAGCCGTAGTTTTACATTACTATAACAACCCTAAATCTCTGCACGCTTTACAGTGACTATATCCACGTAATAATTTTTTTTCTTTATCTTTTGAACCGTAAGAGGCCTCCTTATGTGGACATGGCTATGCTGAACGTATACAACAATATACACACAGTATTATTTAAAAACGAGAGCATGATTGTAATCATGGTAGTGGAATGTCTTGTAGATGAAGTGAGACAGCCATCGTGAACCAACGAAGCACAATATAGCAGTGGAAACCACCATTGTCCGAGCTAGTGACGACATTGCAGTTTGCTTGGCGGCTGCAACAAATGCTATTAATGCTACTGAGACAACTTGCAGCGACACTTCAAGAGCATTTAGACCTTTCAAAGCGGCACTGCAGCTTCGGCATTGCAGCACGTGGGTCCGGTATCTGAAACAAATAGCAAATAAAAAGCAAACCATTGGCATCCCTTAAATAAAAAAATCCTATACTATAAGGAGTTCCTGTATCCTAATAGTGACTTCGTAAAAGGTTTCAGCTACAGAGCTCCCTTTGTTTCAGCTAGTTTAGCTCTAGATAGAAGAAAACGAAATTGCTGGACAAGCAATGCCGCTAGTAGACAGAATGCGGTGTTGTTGGATCATATCCTTTGCAAGGCTGGGAGAAATCTGAATAATATAATATATCTGCAGTACACGCGAAGATCTTTCTAAAGATTAATTAGATATAATGGTTTTACACGACATAGTGATATTTTCGACCTCAAATAGACAGTAGTAGTATGAACTTCATTTTTTTGATAAAACAAGCTGGTGCAGACCTTGAGAAGAAATCACAACCAAATAAAATCACTATAGCAGATCAGGTATAGTATTATAAAAGAAGCATATACAGTCATAAAAGAGAATATTTCGGTTATGTATACGGTATACCTATCCAAAAGCTGCTCTCTGGAAGGCGATGGGGGTAGATCCGTTACAAATTTATTTTTCCAATCAACTTGACCATTTGAATACTTTTTTAGCCATTTCCTGTACCCCACAACAAGGCCATCCGACTTAGTTGGCACAAAACAAGCATTTTGCCAGTTGGCCTGTCCAATTCCGGCAATCTTTTTCTCCTACAAAGGAAAACAGATGGGATCAGAATTCTTCATTCCATTTATATTACAACAGGAATCAAACTCATATAAGAAATTTTTTATAGTGCTTTATCATGACATTGAATTAGGATAGGCAACAAAATACTATTACACAGTTGAGAGGAATCTGTCTTTATTATTATTCTTAAAAGTATATTGTGATTCACTGGCATGTTTTCAGAAAGTAAGCAGTAAAAAAAAAGGCAGTGACAGAAAATGTTTTAGAAAGTCTGAAACAAAGTTTACAGAAATAATACTGAAGCATAGCCAGTATCAGGAGGTATTGTGGCGTGGAACTTAGATGTGCACGGCTGACAATTATTGCACTATGCTAATACAATGGATTCTAAACAGAACCATACTCTCCTGGCATGAAATTGATTGTCTTAAAAATGTCTGGGGCATCTATACAATATCACCCTTGCAGCTGAAGAAATTCAACTCCTAGAGTTGTAGTATTCCTTAATTAGTAAATCAGAAATCCAACAGACTAATCCATGAAAAACAATGCAAGAGAAGTGTCTCTTTTCCCTCACCCTAAGAAGCTTTCCAAACTTATAGTTCCTGTATCATGAAAACTCAGTAGAGCATGTTTCCTTAAATGAAAGTCTCACTTTGAAAAGCTTTAACAAAGAAAAGTTTTGGGGCCAAGCTTCTGCCCCTTGTGTGGATAAGAGTAGGAAAGCTTTCTATCTTTTTCTTTTCTTATGAAGGTCAATATTGACTCTCTCATTAATAAAAGAATAGGGGAAGAAGACCCCAAAAGTATTTCAAGCATCTAATAAAGTGTGTCTTCACCAACACTATCGAGTGACGACATCTTCAATGTGTTTCGCTTCATCTCTTAGTTTCTTTTTGCCATGGGATCAATGAATATAGATGGTAATGTTGGTATAATGAATAACTTTGTCATGTTGTTATATTGAATTGCACTTCCTCTTCTATTCCACCTCAGACTTTAAATTGGCATTTTCAAATCACATCAAACATGGTCTCTTGTGATCCTTCAGTTTTAATTCTTGGCAAGGATTTTTTCTATTATTTCACTAATTTCAACCTCAATGTCAGCATATGGCTCCAGAGCAAGGTTCTTCATCAAGCCTACTTCACTTGCCTTTTCATGCCAATTGGTTGTTTACAAGTGCAACCATGGTGCTAAATGTCCTCGACATGGGGCGAAATTTCGCCGATAATGTATATGTCGACGGCTGGCGAAGTCGAATCGACGTAAACATCCTTATTCCACAATATCCTCGACATTTCGTCGAAGTTGTCGACATTTCTCCATATGTCAACGAAGTTGACCCAAGTCCATTAAAAAATTCCACAATGTCCTCGACATCCATCGAAGTCGTCGAAGTTGGTGACATTCTTCTGGTGTTTTGCAGAGTTAGCTATGTGAAGGGTGAAAGTGTTGGAGCTTGAGATAAGATGATTTTGATGTTATTTTTTACTATTCTAAGCTAATAGTAATAAACCGACCCCCTCTCTACTAAATCTACCATAGATTTACACCATTTTTATGTAGTTTGTTTAGTGTCACAAACTTTATATATGGAAGAACTTTGTAGTTCGGAGACGAATGTATGTAATCATGTATTTTTCTACATATGTAAACCTATATGGATGGCTATATGTAGACATATATTGTGTT
This sequence comes from Alisma plantago-aquatica, assembly GCA_963693085.1. Classification (NCBI taxonomy): domain Eukaryota; kingdom Viridiplantae; phylum Streptophyta; class Magnoliopsida; order Alismatales; family Alismataceae; genus Alisma; species Alisma plantago-aquatica. Next base: position 258,263,098 of record OY856409.1, read on the forward strand.
TTTTTAGTTTAGATTTGATGAAATCTATCAAATTTCATCACAAAATGACTATTTTTAGCTTAATGTTTGTCGAAGTTGCGTCAAAGTTTGGTTGTAAAAATCCTCGACATTTCCTCGACATTTCCACAAACTTCCATGTCCACACCTGTCGAAGTCCTGTTCCATGAGTGCAACTACAAGAGCTACACATTTCGGACAGTAGAAACACTATTGTGTCATTTAAGAAAAGTGAAATGGTATATGTGGGAAATGAGTAAATGGCAATTAATAATGCAGCCTTGTGAAATGGAGAAAAAGAATAGGTTAAGATTTTCCCCCTCATTTAGGAAGTAAATCCGTACAAAAAAACGTTAAACAGAAGATAGGTAAAATTCTTTTCTCACAAGTTGGAGGAGCTCTATATAAACTCAGTAACGAGATCGTGTATCAATGAGTCAATGGCAGTATGTTTCACATGATAGAAAGAAGATCCCTCAAAGCTCCTTCTGACTAGCTCAGTGAGAAACTCCTCAATTTCAGCAACTTGATGCTATGATCGGAGATGCAAACCAAGAATTACGATTATGCACAACCTCTATGTACAAAAACTTCAAGGAGACAATGTTCTTTGAGACTTTATAGGGGTGAACACCGTTTTACCAATGCAACCGTTACTTTTGCACAGAGCTCAAAAGAGGGATTCATCTTTAGATGAGGATTGGAGAACCAATCTCATGAATATTGCAAAACACTGCGATGGAGGTAGAATATATATATAATTTAGCTATGGGAGACACATTAAAACCACAACATATGAAAAGAAAGAAGATAAACAAATGTAAATTCCAATATAGCCCACAAAAACAAAGATGAAATGTTGACTTATCCACATGGATGATACGTATTTAAAATAAAGGGCAATTTGATTGGGGATTTTAGATTAACTATGAATGGTGGTGTCTTAGGTGGAATGGTAGTACCAAAATGTGTTAAGTTTTGTTACTTGTGTTATGTTATTCAAATAAAGGTAATGTTCAAGATGATGTTCGTTACAAAATCATAAAATGATAGATGAAATGAAAGAGTTCAAGGTGTCGAGCATCCTTAGGTCTAGTCTGCTTGTTTGGCATGTTTCTCTCTTATTGCCCCTGCGTGGGTTGTACTTTTGGCCAGAACCCTTCTGTTTGGGCCTTTTTTTTGCTGCCCGGTTTGTTGTAGGCCCTTGTGTGGGTTCTTTGCACACTAGATACCGAAGTCATTGTCTGCTTTGAAGCTAGAAGACGCATTAAATGAGCATATTCTTCTCTAGACAAAGACATCTGATATGTAGCTGCCTCCCGAGTAATTGTCATTTAGTGGACTTCACATGGAACTCGTATAACTCATTATGAATTGTTGCACAAGATTGGTGAACGGCAAACTCCTTATCAACCATGTTGACCACAAATGCACCCAACCGAATAAGATATTAATTAAATCAGCAAAAGGTGAACCTGGGACATAAAACCAGACTTTACAGCAAAAATTCAGACTTTTTCTTCAAGAAATCGAACTTGTTCTTCAAGAAATCAGACTTGTTCTTCAAGAAATCAGACCAATGGACAATAGAAGACCTTAAAATCCAATTTTTGAACACTTTGTAGAAGCTGAGGACCTTGAAATGGGACTGTTTGGCCTTGAAAACAGAAATTTGCAAAGTTTATAGCAGCCGTGCTGCAGTACTCCGTGGCTACATTACCCAGGGAGAATGACCAATGCTCCCTTCTCGGATCACCAATGCATGTGACCTTCTCGGGCAAGGTAGTAGGGTCAAGGATACCCTTTATAGACCAGATGCGAGGGAGGAAAACAGCCTTTAAATCCTTTTGTTGAAGCCAAACTTCATACTGCTTGTACATTTATACACGAGACTTTATGGACTTTACACATATGCCCCTCACCTTTTCTTACACTTACAGGTAGGTCCCTATACATACATATTAACATGGGCGATGTCTATACCCGCATAATTTTGGTATTCTTGGTGCCAAACCAGTCCCTGTGCACTGTGATATAAAGCTGCAGCCTTTATTGCCGACGATCCTGTCTTTTGCAAACAAACAAAGCACATTGAGATAGGCTCTCACTTTATCACAGACATAGTATTATCAAGAAAAATCTCTACACCTTTCATACCTACAGAAATCAGCAGGTAGACATGTTCATGTAGGCTCTTCCACATTGTCATATCGAGTATTCTTGTTCCAAGATGAGCATATGAGAGATAGCTACGCTCCAACTTGAGGGGTAGTGTTGGAATATGCCTACTCCCAAGAGTTGTTATATATGTATTCTAGTTGTACTCAAACAGAATTAAGGAATAATGAGTTTCACACCCTACTCTTGACAATCTTCATTAGCAAAATCAGATTGTCTAAAATAACAAAGGGAAGATGCAGACAATATCTCACAAAGCAAGGCCAAATTACATGGAGTGGAACAAATAGTGAAGTGATAAAATGATGTTACAATAAGGCACTGATGATCTATTCAAATCACACAAGTGAGTATTTCCCAAGAAAACCATGATCGGAATCATGAAAAAACTCACTGCTTATAGATCAATAAACCTGAGAGATACATGCCAAGCATGGAGAAGCAGACTGCATTGGTGATTGGAACATTCATCGTGGCCCATTCCTTGTCCTCAAGTGAGGAAACCAATAGGCAACATGAGCTTGAGATAGGTGGCAAATGGAGTTTTAACCATCAGACTGGAAAAGAAAAGCAATCAAGCACCTAGAGGAAGATTCATATCATCAACTGGGCTTACTTACCTTCAAGTTCATATAAATGACAGGATAAAGTATTACTAGGTGGATACATCTCTGTCATGTTTATCTTAATTTATTCAGCTTTGTAATGCATATGAAATGGACTTGTATACTTTAGTACTTTTCATTTGAACCCCAAAGTTTCTATGTAAATATGCTTATGCAAGAGCCCAATCAACAAGCATATGTTGTATAATCACAAGCTTGGTTGCAACTCATCAGAAACAAAACTACATATCAACAATAAGTTGTCAAAAAATCATTCAATAGCATAGACCAAATTAGTAGGATATCAACAAAAGAACCAATAGTAAACTTCTTGACAGAAAAATGGTTGTATGGATAGACTTATAATGATACCATTGGGAACAATAAGACAAATGTCATCACATATGTCCTCATGAAGTGTAATAGAATCATGGTTCAAAGTGTTGTAGCTTGCCTTTCAGTAGAAACAAAAATGAATGAGCAATAACAACAAAATGTAAACAGTAACAAGTTCACAAACAAAACTTAGCCCAATCGTAATCTCTATGTTTATTGATTTCTTTTTGGTTTCTTTTTCTAAAAAGACCCTCCATCACTTAAAGTAGAAAATGTAACTATTAGTCTCTACTACATGGTCTATACCATTTAGAGTAATCATCAATGAAGCTATAAGATAGCAAGAAACTCCATGAATTGGAACTAGTGCAAGATTACACACTCAGATAGGCTGCCCTTGTACATATAAGTAGGACATCAAAAGAAAGATAGCTCATATTCATATTGTTTAAGATCTCACTCACAGAAACAAAGACATGTGCCACAAAGTAGACAAATCATTATCACATGAACAATTATTGAAACACAAGAAATTAGGATAGTGTGCTAGGCACAATAAAAAAAAATACTTCTAACCATGTCTATCAAGGGTACCATTTGATACAAATAATCGGCTACTTGGGGTTGGGGAGTCCCACTTCAAAGTCAGGACAGAAAGAAAAACATATGAAAATAACGAGAGCAAGAGACAAATAGGCCAGCTCTGTAGACCCTAACCATTCAAGGGGCAACTACTCAGACTCTTCTTCAAATCACGAACATAGTTGATGCCATCAAGAGTCCTAACATTCTCATCAAATATATCAACCCAAGTGCTACAAATGTTAACCACCACACAAAGAGAGTCACCATCGATCCTCCAAGGAGATAAGGATATCTAAAAAACCAAAATATGTATAGACACGTGCATAATTTAACACCACGATCAGGAATCTGCTAGTCATGTATATAGAAGTAGATTAAGGATCCATTTTTCTATCACGCACACCAAACTTCTATAAAAGACTCCATTCTATTCAATCAATGCCCATAAGTCCATGGAGACTTTTGAGAAATGGTGAAGAAATGATGGGATGCAGACTAAGGGTATGTCTAATGTTCCATGTAATTTAGAAACTCAAAGATAGAAAAGGATATGATTGTGTTATGCACTACAAAGAATAAATTCATGAATGTATATGTTAGAGAGTATTAGTATATAGTCTATAGGGTCTATTTGTAATAGTCACAAGTGTGGTTTGGCTCATTAGGGTTTTGCTTAAGTCAGCATGCTTCCCCTCCCCTTCTCCTATATACAGGAAAGGGGCCTTCAAATCCAATAAAAATAGAACACACAAGGGAATTTGCCATTACCACATTTTCTAACATGGTATGAGAGCAATCAGTCTTGTGCCATCCTAACCCTAGATGAGAAAGAGAGAGAAAATGAGAGTGCCTCTCCTTGCAGGCGGCCTCCGCCCCTTGGCAGTGCTTAGCTTCTTGTAAGGAAACCCGCCCCTGCTTCATCTTGGTGTGTCTCTCTTAAGTGTATCCACCACGAAACAAACAAACTCTTCTTCATCTATCTCTCTACCAACACGTTGTTGTCATCCATGTTACCTTCATCATGAGATATAATGCCAAATCATAGCATAAAGTCCATTTTCTAATAAAGGGATTACCAAATCCCACTGGCCTTGGTGAAAATCTGAGAAGATATTTCCATCATTCTACTGCCATTTTGGCTTTTCTACTATCTGATCGCGTCACACGACGTATCTTTAATTGGCACGATGTGTAAGCAGTGTTATGCTTGTTCACAATTTGAATCCTGACTACCTAAACATGTTGACAACTTGCACTGGCATGTAACTGGACAACACATGTGACCCCAAATACACACAGTGTATTTCACCTGTCGCCACCACTGCCTTGACGACTGACATTGTGTGTGCCTCAAAGCACACAACGTGCCGGCCAAGACAACATGTAGGTCTTCTATATGACATGCAGCCGCCCTACTAACATTGTTTCAACCACGACAACTCCACGACGTATTTTTTCTATTGGTGTTGACTTCCATTATCAGAAACGGTGTGTATCCTTCGAGGCACAGTGTGTTATCAGACTACTATTGCAACACATTTTGTGTGCCTTCATCAATGTGGTGTGTCGTCTTTCATGTATACCAACTATTTCTTCACACAGCGTGTGGCTTCACCAACACGTTGTGTCTACCGTTAATGTCACTGTATCAAAGCGTGCAATTTCAACTTCCACTACACTATCATATGATAGAAGGCTCATTACATGGCGTGTCCCTATTTTATCTATACCAACAACATTTTTTTTCAATTGTTCATTGCCCCCCCTTTCCCAGCCCTACATACATATAGCATTACCTCCCTCACTCCATGTACTACCCCCATATATACCATGCAAAATCCTAATTGGATCTTTAACCATATCTGATTTTTTACCTGATCCATACCATGGAGGCGCTGCCCCGCATTCATCGAAAAAATTTGCCTTTCTGGGTCGGACAAAGATCCATTTATTTATCCACCCAAATCCTTGTAATCAAGTAAAATATACATCGATCCATGTTATCAGTTACTCTCATATTTTCCTACATTTCCATTACCTCTATCTAAATTTATGTCTCCAACCCAACCACTCTCTTGATTATTTTTTGGTTGGCGTGAGAGGGAGAATAGAGGAAGAGATTAGTAGAGTAAAGAGATGAGATGAAGGATAGAAGATGAAGATGAAAAGTGGAAAACTTTACTTCTGTTGTTATCAATGTTGGATACTTCATGCTAGTGTTATTATATGTAGATCTTTCTTCTATTATATAGAGAGTTTGTGAAGCTTGTTCATCATCATCTGCCCCGTCATGTATGGGCTTGGTTTATCTTTTTGTTTTGAACCTTTTTTTAGTATGTATGTTTACAAAAAGAATTAAGATTTTTCCAAGCTTCAACTTGAGGGGGATTGCTAGATAGTGTTAGTTTTTCATCTACTGGGTCTATTTGCAATATGTTTTGACTCATTAGGGTTTTTCTTAAGCTAGTATGCTTCCCCTCTTCTCCTATATATAGGAAAGGGGTAGCCCATCTCATAGCAAAACGCACATGAGGGAATTACCATTACCATGTATTCTAACTACATAAAAACATAAAAATAGCAGGGAATACTACACGAATTCACTAGGAGTTTATCGTACAATTACATGTTACAACAAAGCGTTGTTCATCTAAGCAAAGATGGAATATTCCATGAAAGATAAAACACATCTATGAATAGCACAACATTAGAAGAGTCACAACTAGAGCTCTCAAATCCATAAGATTTGGTACTTTTGTTAATTTGGCTAATATAATGGAGAAATTTCTTCCATAGCTACGTTTGGGCGTTACTCAAGATTAGCTTTTTTTCTCATGAAGGTGATGTATTTCACTTTGTTTTTGCTATGGAAAGAGTAGGGAGCATATCAACATTTACAAGAAACTCTATTCTAAAGACAAGCTCAAGTTTATTGAAAATCAATCTCCAAAACTAAATTTTTTATAAACATTCATCCATTTGTAATTTTGAAGCATATATTTTCATAGCCCAATGTCATCTAGATCAAGATCTTTTCCTTTTAGAAGTTTCATTGAAATCCAAGTGCATGGCTGCCCAAATCCAATAACCTTTTATTCAAACTTATCTTCTCAAGTTCCCTAAAGCAATTGGAATAACATCCATTAATCTCATGTTTTAAATTATTGTTGGGCAAACAAACACTTTAGCGTTCCTCTTGAAGAAGAATCATTGCATCTTATTGAATTTTTGGTCTTGCCCAAATTTGACCACAACAGCAACCCAAGTTCAACTTAGACTCCCTCATAAAGTCTCTAAGCATTTATAGATAACCTTCCATCTTGTAAAGAAGAAGGAAGAAAAGATAATTTTGAAGTTAGACGGTGAGGAGTGAGGAAGAAAAGAGAATTTAAAGTTTGACAGTGAGGAATGGCTCAAGTGCTAGCAGTGTGTACCCGAGATCGGCCCTTGATTGTGTCACTCGGAATAAATTATCCCATCATGCAGGCTAGCACATGTGATTTGAATGTTCCCTTCAATGTGTGAGTAGTGGGGGGAGTTTACTCTCCTGGGGTGGGTCCAAAGTGGCCCTGCCCATGGGAGGTTATCTCGTTACTCCAACAAAAAAGGATTTCAAAGATTTATCATCAAAAGTGTCCCTAGGATACAAACTAGGGGTTGTTTGGGATTCTCGATGCCTTCTTTCCCTCTTCTACCTCTCAAAGTTGTTGTTCCACTTCCTCCTACTAATGGAGCTTCTAGGCGTGATATATTTGAGTTCTTCTCAATTCTTTTTTGTAATCTTCTCTTTTATTCAGTGATTTCATCACATCTTTATTTTGGATTTAGGGTTCTGTCTTGAGATCTAGCCAACCCATGTTGGATCACAATCTTATTCTGGGTAGCTTCAATGTTTCATGTTGGTGTTTTTAATTAGGAATTAGCTGTCTTCAAGTTGTATTTCAATTAGTATCAATTTGGAAACATGAAGCAACCAACTTTTCCCATCAATAACAATTGTGAATTGCTACCCTCTTCATTCTATAATTTTGCTAAACCACGTAAATTCTGGTTTTTGGTAGTGCATAGCTTCTATACTTTGGTTTTTCGTTTGATCTGTGTGGTTAATCTCCAATCTTCCTTAGTGCTGCCAGTTTTTTTCCTTAAATAACTATGGGCAAATTCTATTCATCCCATTCCCCAATAGGCAACAAAATAGGTGTGCAAGAAGGATACGACTAGCTACAAAAAAATGGATCCTCAACTCTATCAAGCTACTTATAAAGCTGGGACTACAACATTTGTACCAATATGGAGTGATCGTGTGTCACCATGCTCCTTCTCCCGTAACCCCCTTGCGCCTAAGGTAACCCACCCCCCATGAATTTAGCCTATACACCCCATGTACCAGTGGTGCCATCCTCACAAGGCCTCTAAAGCAGTAGTGTTGTGCCAAAACAGACCCATATTCCGCTAACCTACAAGCCAATCTATTTTCCTCATGTGTACAAAGGAACATCCCCAACCCTTTTCTCTCAACCTGGCTCTAGTCATCTAAAAAAATCAAACAGCCACCAAGGTGTAGCCTCCCTATCTTGTATGAGATTAACCAACCTGACGTAGTCACATTCAACTGCAATGTTGTTGTAATGTAGCTTGTTGCAAAGCTCCAAACCAAAGTCTATGGCCTCTAGGAAATCCTCCATTCTATTTGTTGTATACCCCAAGCAAATAGTCCCGCTTTGGTCTCTCTTACGAGGATTTTGGAGAATCGTTAAGGACACAATGTGTGTCCCCTCATATATTCATATAAAAGGTAAAGAGAACAATTACATGTAGGTCCACATAGAGTAAAGAAATAACAAGAGAAATATAAAGGACAAATAAAGGCTAATATTTAACACCCCCCCTCAAGTTGGAGCATAGATATCAATCATGCCCATCTTGTCCATGAGAGAGGAGAAGAGTTTCTTGGCCAGCAGCTTTGTAAAGATATCAGCAATCTGATCTTCTCAACGAGTGAAAGGAGTGCAAATACAACCAGTCAGGATAGCTTCTCTGATAAAATGACAGTCAACTTCAATGTGTTTGGTCCTCTCATGATAAACAAGATTATTGGCAATAAAAATAGATGCTTTATTATCACAATGCATGGGAATAGGATTAGAAGAGCTCACACCAAGATCTTTTAGAAGAGATTGTACCCACAGAAGTTCACAGGTTGTGTGAGTCATGGCATGGTACTCTGCCTCAGCACAAGATCTAGCAACAACATTCTGCTTCTCGCTCCTCTAGGTAACAAGATTGCCATCAAAAAATATGCAGTAGCCAGAAGTGGATTTTTTGTCAATCTTACTTCTAGCCATTGAACTAAATGTCGTGGACATGGGGCGAAATTTCATCGATAATGTCGATGTCGACGGTCGGCGACGTTGAATCCATGTAAACATCCTTATTCCACAATATCCTCGACATTTCGTCAAAGTTTTCGGCATTTCCCTATATGTCGGCGAAGTTGACCCAAGTCCATACCAAAATTCCACAATGTCCTCGACATTTATCGAAGTCGTCGAAGTTGGAGACATTCTTCTGGTATTTTGTGGAGTTGGCTATGTGAGGGGGGAGAAGTGTTGGAGCTTGAAGTAAGATGATTTTGATGTTATATTTTACTATTCTAAGCTAATAGTAATAGACCGACCCTCTCTCAGCTAAATCTACCATAGATTTACACAATTTTTATGTAGTTTGTTTATTGTCACAAACTTTATATATGGAAGAACTCCATAGTTCGGAGACGACTGTATGTAAGCGTGCATTTATCTACATATGTAAACATGTATGGATGGCTATATGTAAACATATATTGTGTTTTTTAGCTAGATTTGATGAAATCTATCGATTTTCATCACAAAATGACTATTTTTAGCTTAATTTTGTTGAAGTTGCATCGAAGTTTGGTTGCAAAATTCCTCGACATTTCCTTGACATTTCCACAAACTTCCAAGTCCACACCTGTAGAAATCAGCTCGAAGTCGAAGTCATGTTCCATGCTTCCAGCATAGTCAAAATCAGAATAGCCTTTAAGAGAGAAATGGTCGTGTTTCCTATAGAAAAGGCCTTAGATTTCTTTAGATACCTCAGAATATGAGACAATGCTTCCCAGTGACACTGTCTAGGTTTGTCAAGATACCTGCTAACAAGGCCAACTGCAGTGGAAATATCAGCTCCAATAACAGTCAAATAGTGTTTACTGTCAGGATACAAGGGAGATTCATCATCATCACAATCTACATTAGGGTCTAAAGGAATCAACAGCTCGAGCTCCAAGCATCCTTGTCTCCTACAGAAGATTTAGAACATACTTCCTTTAGGATAAAACAAGAGCCTTAGAGGTCCTAGAGACTTCAATTCCTAGAAAATATCTTAGCCCCTGTTTGGTTCGGGACTGGAATTCTGTAGTCTGGACTGGGTTAGACGGGGTTAGTTAGGATCCAGTCTGGTTCTGTTTGGCAACCCAGTCTCATTCTGATCAACCGGTCTGATTTGAGTTTGGATTCAGTCTGATTCTGTTTGGCTACCAATCTGGATTCAGTCTGATTTTGTTTGACAACCTAGTCAGGATTACAATTACAAAGAATGTGAAGCTGTGATGCCACTTCAATATAAGTTCAAAATTTACAAAAAATATTTAATTGTATAATGTGGGTGCTAGTTTTTGTTATTTAGTGAAGTGAATATAAGAGATGAGTATGCTCATTTTATATGTTTATTTAAAATGAATTAAACTTTACAATTGTCTTGCATGGCATGTTCATGTTGTATATATGTATAGTTCTACATATTCGATCCAGTAACTGGAAACTGACAAGATAATTGAAATTGCCGTAATATAACATAAATTACGCACAAGTAGCAAAGTAAAGATAATGTTTTCATCAGAACTTAAACAAGGAAAAAAACTGATAATAACATATTTTGTTCTCAGGCAAATACGTCATGAACCAAGGGAGAGCGAACAAAAAGGAGAGGCATTCCCTCGGCCTAGACATAGACACCCATACACACATGCTAATATGGTGACCAGCCACTGTAGTGGACGGTCTTCGATGTGGAGGATGATTTATATTGATCCCAGGTAGGACCGTCCCAGTTGGCCCACTTTATGGCCTCATCGTACTCGTCCCATGACACGGGACAGGCTTCCTGCAACGACTAATTGGGTTGTAGTTTGATGTCGTCTTTTGGCCAATCAAACAACAATGGCAGATGACGAACAGGATGAGTGACCCCATCTTTGCCTTGTTCCTGGCTCCCATATTTGTCCTCCTCATGTGTATCCTCGCAACAATTTTTGTTGCAGAACGGGTTTTCTTCAACATATTTTTGTAACTTTGACGGAGACATCAATATTTTTTCAAACTTTGCCCATGACTTAGAACGCGACGTCGACATCTAAATTTAATAAATAAATATAAGTATAAGCAAATAACGATAATAGCAAACTAACTGTGACAATAATCTATACAAATAAATGTTGCCAAGCAAACTTAGCTAAATACAAGTTTGAACTTGATGTAAGTCTTCTAAACATAAGAGAAAAGAATAAGTTTGATCAAATGATGGTAAGAACAAACTAATGATGTGCATAAGTTTTACAACTAAATGTTGCCAAGAAAACATAAACACATACAATTTCGAGAAAATATGTTACAACTTCATTCGTTTGTTTCACCGCCTAATCATGTAGTTGTATTGTTGATGTTTTCGTCATTGTTAAGGTATTCAGCAACTCCAGGTGGGTAAGTGCAACGAGTCGTCACAAAGTTGCGTTGAATGGCGTGTTGCACGGCCAATGACGAGGGATGCAATAAATCTCCCAAAATGAAAAGATTTTCTCTTATGAATTCTCTCTTGAGGCACTGCCATCGCATTTGCACCTCGCTCAAAGATATGTAAGGCCCCCCTGTTATGTTTCAAAAGTCACGCCATGCCTCCCTCCAAGCCTATCCAGTATATACTCCATTCACACATCTCCCCATGTCATATTAGTTTCTCATTAAATCTCTGAGAACCATATCAAGCTCTGTACACCATATAACATATGGTGTCGTGGGATGCCCAACCATATTACAGATTCTGTAATTAATATATTTCAGAAGTAAGGGTGTATATCACAATTATGCGGATATAATATGATTATTTGGTTTTAAATAACATACACCCTCCGTAAAACATTCAGCAACATTACGATAAAAATCAGCAACCTTATAATGTAATTCAGCGTTTATATCAGTGGATGAATTAAGAAAGTTTATAATGTTAATAACATCCAATGATAGACAATCTAAATCGATAAGACAATCTAAATGTAACTTTGTCATTCAACGTTATGGCATCATCGGAGGTGAAGGAATGTCCGAAGACTACAAGTTTCCTCCAGACTGGCAACGGAGGTTTGTAGAACCTCATACTCGTACTTTTTGGAGGTGTATATATCATTGTAGTTGTGATGGATTTCAACAAAGTCCTTCATGTTCATTGTTTGGCCCCACACTGACTTGCACTCGACAGTTAGTAACATAATCTCAGCCTTCAAAGAACCAGTTGTTGGGGAGAGATCGACTGCCCAATGGAAGTATCTGCATTGGTCTTTTCCCTAAAATGTATTTCCAAGTTCAAGTTAATGACAACGAATGTGCAGCCTACACAAGGGCAACTTATTATTTATGGATTTACTATCGCACCTGACTAGGACATATGTAATACATTTTGCCCGACCTTTCACTCAGAATGCCAAAGTCATATAACCCTGCATCCTCTGTGTTAAGCCGCAAGGCTGCATCTAGCCCACAATCACACCTCAGAATTTCAGATGGATTCATCGACATCTAAAACATGGTTGATGATTAGTAAAATAATGTCGGGTTCAGTAGAAAGACTTCAAATATAATTTGTAGAATATTTCAATAGGACTAGTTGATTGTTCTAACATACAAGTGAAGTTTATTTGGATAGATCATACTAAATATTACATCTATGATGTATTGTATCTGTCTTCCTCTGTTGAAGAGTCCTTATCGCTCGTTATGTGAAGTCGTTGGCGAAGATATTGGCACCTCTTCCGCAGAGTTGAAATTTCATCTTCTAGCCTATCGGTGTCTGCTCTTGTCGAACAGACAAAGTCGCAGTGTTCTGACCATTGCTTGTGTTCGTTGGGTGCATATGTAAGTTGTGTTAGCATCGCATCCCTAACTGCAGTAAGGGTGACAACGATAGGTTGCACTTGTTGCACGGGCAACATCAAATGACATCTGTTTCGAACAAGACCCCTACCACATGTAATATACGACCTGTGGGGATTGTTGTCTTCAAACCGTCCAGTTGCCGCATCCGTGGCATCCATGTACACTCGTACGATGCATTGCAGGCCACATGGACAAGACGGCATTCCATTCTCCATTTTAAGACAACCTAATGAAACATAATGTAACATTTTTAATTAGGAGCCATAAAACATTTTATGAAACAAACATTTTAGGACACATGTCAAGTGGTTGATGAGTTATCGTACGTTACAGAAATGATGACAAGTACAAAGTAAGGTCAACGAGTATCCCAAATAAAATTAGAAATTGTTTCACGTAATACATCACCCTCCCTTGCATCGGTCGGAGTTGTTTGTTGTAGCGAACTCAGGTCGACCTCATTGGGTGGGATGGCAGATGTTGAACTCTTTTCTAGGATTTCCTCCATCATAGTGTAGCCATCATTCTGGCGACGTATAAAATTGTGGAGGATACAACAAGCCATTACGAGGCGACACTGTGAATGTATAAGATATGTCGCCCCTTTTTTAGGGTAGGCAAACCGCCTCTTCAGCACACCGAATGCTCTTTCTACAACATTACGTAATTGAGCGTGGCGGTGGTTGAACATCTCCTTATTGTTGTATGAATGTTCGTTTCCTCAGTACTCAGAAATATGGTAAGTTGTGTTGCGATAAGGTGCAAGAAACTGACGAGTGTTGGCGTACCCTACATCAACTAGGTAAAACTTTCCTGGCGGAACTTTAAAACCGTATGTGGTCGTTGCTGCTTGTAGGACCCTTTGGTCAGCAGCCAAGCCCTCCCACCCAATAAGGACATATGTAAACTCCATCAAGAAGTCTACTACAGCCATAACATTCAGAGAGACATTCCCTTTTCTATCTCGGTAACGATTTTGCTTGTCGCGTTTGACCAAGAATGGGATGTGTGTCCCTTCAATTGCCCCTATGGCATTCTATAACACTAAAATCGGTTGTAAACATAGAAAGTAATTGAAAATGATTATAAATTGTAGGGGATAACTATTACCTTGAAGGGTAGAACTGTGGACTGTCCAATATACGACGATGTGTTGTTGTGCTTGTGGATGCAGTTTGCATGACAACATAGTCATGGCTCAACGCACACACCCCATCCAATACTTCGTTGAACTTTCTACTTATGGTCTCACCAGAGTGAATGTAGTCCTCAGTCAAAACACGATTTGTATGGCAATGGCCAACCATCTGTAGGAAGTAGCATACAGCCTCAACTGATGAGACGTCTCTACTACTTTGTAACAAGCCACGACTCTCAAGCTTATCTACGAGGGCTATTATAGTATGTGGTCGCATTCGGTATAGGTTATAAGCCATTTATTCATGACCGGTTATGATTTCTAACACCTTTTGGTGGCCACTCCTAATGCTAATTGACCTAGGTATTGTAGGTGGTATGTCGTCATCATCGGAAATCTCGTCCATGATGGAGTTCGCTATTTACTCAGCTATTGCATCAGCAATGCGATTTGCTGGACCAGACACGATATCTAAAATGTTTGTAAGGAGGTCAGTTGATTCTGTATGATCACTAGCAGGCATGATGCCTACAATTAAAAAGATAACAACCTTGACATGATGACTAAAATAAAAAGAATAACAACTTGAACATAATATGAAAGATTTGACAGGGGGGAAAAACGACATCAACATTACATACGAATTAGATGGTACGGGAAACAAATATTTGTCCGGGAAAGTAATTATTACAACAATAAAGCAAATTGAAATTGATGTCCCCAAACATACAAAACATAATGGCAAAAGAAAGTTCTAACTTATGATGTTGATGGGCCTCTGCTATTCCCACTTGTGCCAGCATAATTGGTTCCAGTATACTACACAGATGGCATACTTGATGTGTTGTTGAGGTTTGGTGACGGGGACTGCGAAGCAAATCCCTGCTGAGATGGCACAAAAGAGGATGGCATTGAAGGTAGTGGTGTTGCACTACTGCCTTAGGACCTTTCCTAAAGATCTTACAACCATATTGTTATTTTGTGCGGTTATAAATAAGGTTGAGGTAGATGTTGTGTTTTGTTGACTCCTTTATGGCGTTCACAAGTGTTGTAAATACAGGACTAGGGGCATCGGAGAAAGTGTCATTGAAATATTGCAAAATTGTTGCAAACTCTTCTTTTTCAAAGGCTCCGGTGGCCACACATGTGCCTAACTCGTGTACCTTTGCGTACACATGTGTGAATTCAGATGACACTTCATTAGAAAGCACACATCGCTCTTGTGACAGTGATGGTCGCTTCCTGCGCCTGTGGATAGGAGTCCTTCCCCCAACACCCTGGGTATCTGTTTCGCCTCCCCCGGTGTCACCCTCACTTTGCATCCCAGGTGCGCCTATGTCTGGTTCCCCTACTGGGGTTTCTATGTTCATGGGTGAATCAGACGCATCTGATTCGACAGCAACTTCATCCTCGGAGGCAACGTCGGACGGTATTTGTCTATCCGTAGAAGACATTGCATGGTGTCCTCTAGCAATGTTCCTCCCCGCCATCAACTCGATGTCGTAGTAGTGGGGAAAGGGTCGGTTAATCAACCTAGCAAGATCCTTGTTTGCCTAAGTATAAAAATGTTTTTATTAGGAGATTTATATGTAAATGTAGGACATTACTTTTGGGGTAAGGGTATGATTATTGTACATACCGCAAGGCTCTCCCTCCACTCAGGGGTGTCAGGCAACTTGGGCTTGTTCCTAGTCTCATCCCATCCGACGCCACTCTTGTTGGTGACAAGCTTCAATCTGACATAGTCCTTCCTCAGGTTCTTCCACCGAGTTTTTACCTGCTCTAACGAACAGCCCGACTTCCCCATCCTATTTTGCAAATCACGAAGTGCCTCCCTCCAAGCGTCCCTAGTAAACTGGTCGTCAATACACCTGCCTACATCATACTGCCTCCGCAATGCTGAAACTAGAGCGTCGTCAGACTCTCTTGACCAAACAATACGGAACCTGGGGTCTGCGGAAGACATACTCGCGTAGGTGCTGCAATATATAATGACAGTGAGGGGTGTTTACAATAATAACAAGTATATAACATGTATGGTTTTCAATAGGTACAACCCATGACAATACAGTAATCCTTGTGCTAATAATGAATTTATTTTGGGGACCATCCCAAACCTAGCAGTTGGATGTGAATGTTTAGGAAAGATACTCATTTATGTGAATTACTGAATCTGTGTTACACAAGATGCCAAATTACGTGAACTAGAGACAACACTATGCATAAGATGGTTCTAGAAAGACTGGATGCAGAATTTCGAATTATATTTGGCATCACATTTTTTCCTGTCATAAAATCTTACATCTTCCCTTGCACAAATCAGACCATGCATCTATTGTCATTCCAAAACACAAACAGAAGGTCAATAATATTTTTTTCTTTAAACCTACGTAGATGTGCATGTAATTAGTGCTACATAGTTATACAATCATTTATATTCAACCCACTGATAGGAAGAAGTTTGATTAACAATCAGTCGAATCCATCCAATATGTAATTAGACATAGATTGGACCAACTAATACACATTCATGTAGGCAAAGGATGTCTGATGAATGGTGCCAACAGATCGACAAAAAAATTCAACATCCTTTTGAACAAACTCCCAAGGCATTATCAGTGGGCAGAACTTTAATGGGCAAAGAGAATTGGGTTTTCATTTCAGCAAAAAAGAATTTAATAGTAGGCAAAACTTGTGATCTGTCATTCATCAGAAACAACCAAGTAGCACGGGAAAATTTATTAATGAACAGAATAAAATATTTATTTCTTGATAGACTTGGAACATTACATGGACCCCATACATTAACATGAACTAAATCAAAAATAGCTTTACTACCAATCTGAGTCCTTCTAGGAAAGACAGTTCTAGACTGTTTGCCTAACTGACATGACTCGCACTGGAAACTGTGCATTCCTACACCAGAAATAACATGCTTTATTTTATCAGCAGACGGGTGCCAAGTCTATAGTTCCACTGTAATGCAGAAACATAAGAAGATAAAGCTGAAGCTACAGTTGTAGTGCCAATCTTTTTTAAATCATCCAGATAGTGGAGTCCATCAGGTCCTCCATGCCCTCCACCAATCTTCATCCTCATGCGAAGGTCCTGAAAAACACAAGTACCTGATACAAAGGTCAAACTGCAGTTCAAGCTACGCACAATTTTGCTGACAGATAACAGATTCAAAGGAAAATTTGGCACATATTGAGCAGATCTCAGAAGAAAGCGAGTATAAATATCACCAATGCCAGACACAGCAGATTTTGATCCATCAGCAAGCATAACAACAGATTTAGAGCTGGGTTTAGATAATTAATAAAAATGAGATCTATTGCCAGAGATATGGGAAGAAACCCCAGAGTCAATCACCCATTTTATATTACCAGTACTAGAAGATGGGGCAGTCAGAAAAGCAGAATTACAACCAGTGAATGCAGCAACATGTGCTCCAGACTCAGCAACAGTAGAGGAGGAAGCGCCGGTTCTCTCTAGCAGTAGTCGTCCTACTTCCGAGCGAATGAACTCAGCAATGAAGGAGCTCGAAGTATCAGCACCAGGAATCTGAGAAGCACCCTCAGACGCAGCATAGGCCCACGCAGGTGTGCCATGTTTATTCCAGCACCTGTCCTCAGTGTGGTTGGAGCGACCACAGAAGTCACAATACCACTGAGCAATGGTACTCCCAGAAGTATCAGAAGATGAACCACGACCAATAGAACCACAGCCAAGGGAACCACGTCCTCTACCAGAATCGGGAGGACGGTTGTCTTGAAACCGACCTCGACCCCATCCACGGCCTCAGCTGGCCGTGGCAGCAAGAGTAGTAGTGTCATCAATGTCAGAAGTTGGGGTAGATGAAGAAGTCGGCAGGCGTTGAACACACTGAAACACTCTCTAACGTCAACAGTGGATCACTGGCAAGAATCTAATCAACTACTCCAGTGTACCACTCAGGTAGTCGACATAAGAACTGAACAACCTGAAGTTCCTGTCGTTGTCGTTGTCGTTGCATGGTGGCTACATCGGTAGACAGAGGATGGAGGTTCTCAAGTTCAGCCCAGATTCCTTTGAAAGAAGAAAAATAATCAGCAATATTTGGCCTAGAGAAATGTAGACGGGTCAGTTGTTTGTTCAAATCAAACATCTTCTTGGGATTTTTGCTGTGAGAATAGGTACTAGCCAGTTGATCCCACATCTCCTTGGCATTCGGGAGACAAAGAAGAATAACACTAATGTGAGTTTTACTACTGTTGAGGATCCAAGTCATCACAGTAGAGTCATCTTTGACCCAATCATCGTAGGCCTTTATATCCTTAGACTCGACAGTACTATGCGGAGCAGGAGGCGCATCACGAGTCAGATGGGAATGATTGCCTTGGGATTTTGCATAAATTTCCATGGAGCAGACCCAGTGTTGATAGTTTTGCCCATCCAACTTCACGGTAGTAACTTATCGACGGAAATCGTCATGAGAGGAAGCCATGACAGAAGTCGAGCCCAATATAGCAAATAGAAGCAACACCAGAGAACCGCCTAGATCCTCCTAGGCGGAAGCAGATAGAGAAAGGACTGGATGGACCAGTTACATGAAGGCTACGCCTAGGCGCAGTAGAGAACCCGGCGGCTCAAGGGTCGATGCGGGAAGGCAAAGAAGCGGGCGAAGTAAAGGTTGCCTGGTGGCGGCGGGTGACGGCGAGCGGCCCAACGGCCCGGTGGTTGGCTGCGACGGCGGCAGTTGGGCGCTACGCCAGCGGCAGCAACAGGAGCAGGTGGCGGCACCGACTAGCAACGGCTGCGGCCAGAGCCGCGGCCCAGCGCGGAGGAGAGGGAGGTGGGTGGTGGCAGTGTGGAGAGGAGAGGATAGGAGAGGAGAGAGGGGAGGGCGACAACACAAAGAGGAGAGGGGAGGGGCGGGCGGCGTCGGCAGCGCAGGGACATGTTACATAACGTGCTCTGGTACCATTTTACGAGGGTTTTGGAGAATCGTTAAGGACACAATGTGTGTCCCCTCATATATTTATACAAAAGGTAAAGAGAACAATTACATGTAGGTCCACATAGAATAAAGAAATAACAAGAGAAATATAAAGGATAGATAAAGGCTAATATTTAACAGTCTCTAAGCATACCTCCTAGAGCCCATCCATCGTTGCTACCTCTCCCTGATCTCCAAGCGATAAAACTCACAATAATCTAAAAAATACCTCTAGCATGAGTTGTTCTTACTGTTCTAAAAGCTTACCTTCTAATTCTAATGTGGGGGGAGAAACTCCTCTCTTGTTAGTATGTCAAGTGTGTCACTAGATGGGGATCTCCATCTAGGTTGAGCACTTTTGCAACCAACCTTACAAATATGGCATGCTCTAGCCTAAATTCATATGTAATCCATCTTCCTTCCATCGAATCTACTTGCATGTCTATCTTCCTAGATGCACCAAAGGATTGTAAGAGGGAATATACCTCTAAAAAATCCAAACCATGACTTCCAATCGTCTCTACTCCGACAATCTTTCAACGCAAGGTCCAAGGTCCTTTTGGTGCTAAAGGAGCTAACATCTATCAACGTTTCAGTCTCCACCAAGGAATAAGGTGACCGATACCGACGCCGTTTCGACAGCTTGAAAATAGGTATTTACCGGTATACCGACGGAAATACCGACAGATGCAATCATGGCCGTATCGACGCCAAAATGAACAAATTAATTCATGAAATTTTATAGGTGTAATCTCCACACCTAAATGCATCGTTTTATGCAATAAAATTCTATATTGGATGTGGGGTAGGGGGGTCCATCATGTGGGAGGTAAGGAACTTGTCCTGTTTCGTTGGGATTTCGATGAAGGATTTCGATGACAAAACGTAGGAATTCGGATATGAAATTTTACTAGCACAATCCACAAACTTAAATATACACAATTATGCAACAATATACAATTTACAACATATCAATAACATATTTACTTACCAACTCACATCAGTTGTATGTTGAGTGGCGTGTAGGTTGTCCATACTGTAATGAATTGATACTATTGAGATATTCCGCCCATGACATGTGCATCCTATAAAGTTGGTTGTATGTAATCACATGCTCCTCATAGACAGTATCGTTGACAAATTGCATCATCCCAATCTTTGGAAAATGTTGTTCTAAATCTCTGAGATATTGTGCCATTCTTGGAGATGTAGGTCAAGGAGCTCAAGTGAGTGGACGTTCACTTCCTTGAGGAATATGTTGAATAGCTACAGGCACAGCCATAGGAAGTATTGGGACTGGAGAAATAGGAAGAACTGAATGACCACCACTCCATGTTTGCCCACCATTCTCAGAAAATGCAAGGGAGTTGTACTGATGACTTCCATGTGGGCCTGAGACATTTGATGTATAGGTATATCCAACATGATGTTCTACTTATGGTTGTGGCGGTGGTGGTGGTGGCTGATTTTGATATCCAGAATACCCATATTGAGAGTGAGATGGGTATGGTTGCCCAAATAGCATATCGCAAAATCCCAATGTTGAATCATGTTGAGATTGAGAATCAGAACCTGAAATACTCATGTTGCCAAGTGAATCAACAATATCAGAATAATGATCACTGTTGTAGCTGTAGGAGCCTGTAGCCTGAGGTGGTGCAACACCATTGTAGTCTTTGCCGGTTCGAGTTTTCCTCCTTTGAAAAGTTTTTTCACGCATGGGATATTCTTTTTCTGCTGGAGGAGGAGGTGCAGTTGCCGTAACATACGGACGATCATCATACTGAGGATCAATAGTAGGAGGATATTCAGGAGAGCGCTCACCGCTGCCACCATCATTATCAGATTTTGATTTTGACCCAGATGTACTTTTTGAAGAAGGAGACTCTGTGCTACCCAACGCTTCTTCTACTGCTCTATTGATCTCCATATCAACATTTTCATGCTCAGGCTCAAGCTCAAGTCTTTCAGGTGGAGTTTGGTCAACATTAGTATCAGAATCTCCTTCAAAGTGCTCTTCTATGTATGGATCTGGACGACCATCTAGATTATCGAGAATGGGACGACCTATCTCATTCATCCATTCCACTAAAGGATCTTCTTAATCATCAGCTTCTTCTATGCCTCTACGCCTGGATGGGTTGAATGTGTATGCGGTGTCAATGGGATCGTGGACGACAGCAAAATCCACTTCTTTGTAGTTGGCATCTCGTATTGCGCTAGCCCTCAACCGCATGTTGTAGTGAACATATACCAGATCTCTTAGCATGTCTGCCCCCAACATGTTCCTTCTCTTTGAGTGAATTAAATTGAAAGTGCTCCAATTTCTTTCACAACCTCCTGCATATGTTATTTGAGAAAGAATATGAACAACCACTTTTCTTAGATGGGGGGCACCCGTTCCATTCCATACCCACCACTCACAAGGATCACCCTGATCACGGTCGGCAACTACATTTGGATGACCAAAACAACCGAGGCCTTCACGAAACTGTCGCAACTGCAAAAATATTTAAGAAGTTCAAACTTCAGAATCAAATGATGAAACATCAAACAAGAATGAAGATGTTCATGACTTCATGTAAGTTATGTAATATATTTAGTTATATACCTCATCCATCACTATGGTGCGCTCTTCAGTAGAGGTAAAGAATTTGTTAGTTATATCTCTCACAACAGACATTAGAGTCGCATCTAAGCCCAGTTTTCGCGAGTATTGGCACCTCGGGTGCAGATAGTAAGTTGTCACCAATTTCAAATAAGGAAACAAGATTTAGATTGAGTTAACCTATAGCAAGTTATAGAGTTAGAAACTTAGAACATAAATCTGAATTTAGAAGAAATAAATTATATACCTACTTTATGCAGTGGATGCAAAAGCATATTTGTCCAACGCTTGTCTACAATTGACAAGTATTGTGAATGGGACCTAGGAGCTGCTTGTTTAATACCTTCCACCATTACTTGCATTGCATCATACAAGTAAGGCATTGTTGCGGCTTTGTCACCATCTACTAGCCTCGACACTTTGACAACAGGCATTCTGGGTAACCTTATCCCAGAAAGCCCGACTGGCAATTAGTTCTTCAATCCTTCTGCCAACCGGGGTGTTGTGCTCCTTCATGGAGGTCCACTCCACACCATTGAAGAGCCTCCTAAGTCCATCTTTTTTGGACTTTAATGAGTTCAAGGCCAAGTAATTCGTTGCAAATCTAGTCACCCCTGGTCTAACTAGATCACCTCCACAGTACTCAGATCGCCTCATAGCATTTAACAAGAAGGAATGGTTGTAGATGAAACCTGTGATCAACCTACCATCAATTGTCAAACTTTTGATGTAATCAATTGTGCCCATGTCCTTGAGGATCAGATCTATGCAATGGGCAGCACATGGTGTCCAGTAGACCGGATATTTCTTCATTGTACTTTCACCGGCCTTCATGAAGTTAGAGCCATTGTCAGTCACTATTTGCACTACATTCCCAACCCCAACCTGCTTGATGTATTTCTTCATTAAATTCTTGATGTAACTGTAATTCCTGACTGCACCAGAAGCATCAACAGAGTCTAGAAAAACAGTAGATCCACGACAATGTACAAGAAAGTTAATAATTTGCTTTCTATTTCCAGATGTCCACCCATCACACATGAGTGTGATGTCATACTCAGACCACAATTGTTTCTGGCTTTCAATCCATACCTGTAGATCTTTCTTCTCTTGGGGAAGATACTTGTTTATCAACTCATATGCAGTGGGGGATTTGATACCCCTACCCGACTCCCCTATGACATCCACCATGTGTTGTAGATATGGTTCGGTTGCAACATGTGCGGGTATAGCATGAGCAAAGAAGAACTTCCCCACTGCCTTTCCCACCTTCTCTTTCGCACCAGTAAACATTGCTTTTAGAGTTTTTTGCCTAGCATCAGGCTTCCTAACCCCTGGCTCATCAAAATGCTTCAATCTTGCACTAGCAGAACGGAAGAGTGTATCAACGGTGCCTTTCTTTCTTTTATATTGAGCATGTTGATCTTCATCATCATCATCATCATCTAAGTCAACAATTGGGACACGTGCAGCCCCACTGCCTCCACCTGCACCAGATGGTCCATATCTCCTCATAAGACGAGTTGCCTCCTCCCTATCCCACTCACTTTTGCGGGAGTCTCTGAGAGCACGCCTATATATATGACGTGTATAAGCAGTATCACACCCTGAAGGATATGCAATATCATCATCTGATTCAGCAGAAGAACATGTGGCCCTAACATCAAAGAGTGTATCTGTGTAAGCCTTTTCAACCTGCTTCAACTTTTGTTGTTTTTGCCTCTTTGCACCCATCAGTTTCTTGAAGTCATCCCTAACACTTGGAGGGCACTTCTGGCACATTGCCACATTCTTGTCACCACCAGTAATGTGACGCTTGAATCTAGTAATTCCTCCACCACCAAGTGTTTTCTTACAGTAGTTGCAGACAATCTTTGCCCTATTCCCAGACCCAGGTACAGGCTTGCAGTGACTCCATGCAAAATCCACATCCTTTGATGCATGACCAGCCGCACCCTCAGTGTCACTTGAAGACGAAGAAGACATCTTCTCAAAACTCAAAAGTCAACACTGAAAAAGACAAAGACAAACAAGCAAAGAAAATGATATTAGGAACTTAGCATTTAATAAAAAAGTACTAGTAAGAAATGTACATTGTCGTATTAACTATTAAGTCTATTCTCTATTCACAATACTAATATCAAATAAAAATAAGCCATTAAGTGAACAAAATCGATTTCTTTTATGTAATGTAGAATCAAAATCGATATTTTATAATGTATGATGCTTGTAATTATAGAATCAAACACAAGATTTTTTAAGATTTTTCTTTTGAAGATAATTAGTTTTTAAATATAAATAAAGTCTGAAATTATTTTTAAAATTATAAAACATGATATTCACTAATTAAAAAGACAAGTGATATGCTTTCCACATGCTGGTTTCATCTTATACAACATTAACACACACAATTCTAAAGAAAAAAATAAAAAAAACGTTTTTTTTATTTTCAGCATTTTTATAAATAAAAAATACAAATTATTTAGATATTTTGGGTATATTTTTGTTTATATATGTTCATGTTAGTCTTTGATAGAACTTCTTCTACTAAACCTAAATTAAATACCTGTTATTAATGGTACTAATTGTATTATTACTATTAATTAGTGAAATTACATGTTAATGTTAATTATTAGTGAGGTAATTAGTGATAAATCAGTAGATCTATATAATATAATCATAGATCTAGTGATAAATAGCATCAATCATAAGTATTTTGTAGTAGATCTAGGATTTTAGGGGTATTTGGTGAATTTTTTAGGTGAGAATAGAATTATAAGAAGAGAAGAGAGAGGGGAGAGGTTGGAAATGATGGGAAATGCAAGAAATTAAGTAAACATACCTTAATTAGGGCTGATTTGAGCTCCAATCTCGAAAATCGCCCAAACTCCCCAAGGTTCTCCTCTTCAAACAGCAGCAGCAGACTCTGTCTCGCAAAAATCGGTGTCTCGGGCGGTATGTCGCCCGTGCCGCCCTGTACCAATGGGTAAGTGGTGCATTTTACACTGGTACCCTCGATATTTGGCGGTATTGGCGGTATACCCACCGGTATGCCGATATATGCGATCCTAACGGCAGATTTGCATGTATCTGTACCGGTACCCGTCGGTATCGGTATTTCGAGCGGTATACCGCCGATACCAACGAAATCTCATCCCTTGGTCTCCTCTCAAAGCTCTCGCTATCTCACCTTTGAAGAAATGATGCTCCATCGATTCTACTTGTCCAATCGCACAACATTTGCATTTGGGTGTTGTATGAATGTGGCAACTACACATCCTATGGTCTTTAGGGTTTGCCTGACGGTAAACTTTCCATGCAAATGCAGAAACCTTAAGGCAAATCACTTGCATCCGTATCCATTTGGTCCCTAAAGATTAACTAGATGCATTGTCCCTAAAGATTAATTAGATGTCATTGTTCCTCTAGCTCTGTGTATGATCCCCTTAGTCGCCTTAATGAGAAAATCCCTTCGTCAGTAGGTTTCCAGTTGGGATGGTCATCCCCAATGTTTTAAAAAGCGTGAAGCGGGAGGCGTGCGGACGGGACCTTGTAGCCGATTAAGCGGCAGGCAGGCGATTAAGCGGGCGATTTTTGAAAAAGCGGATGCTTAAAATCTTATATATTTATATACAAAATTACATGTATGTGTATATAAAAATTATATTTCTAAGGAAATCAGTAATACTAACCAGTAGTATCAATTAGTAATGAACAAAATCTGCAAGAAAATCAGTAAAATCAGTAAAACCATTAGAAGTATAATAGAGTAATACGATATTTACTTGGATGTATTACAGCAGTACCCTATTATATACAGCTTACATACAAAGTTTGCATTCTAAAGTAGGACTAGGTATATCATAGAACATTTAATGTATACAAGCTTCATATATTATACTCAATACTACTTGGATTATATATTTTCTTAACGTTACATGCTTACAGCAGCATTTTTTCAAAAACTGAAAAAAGCGGGAAAAAAGTGGGCAAAAATGCGGGAAAAAAGCGGGAAAAGGCAGATGAAGTATGAAAAAAGCAGGCGCTTTTCTTCAAACCGAGTAAGCGGGCGCTTAAGGGCAAAATTAAGCGGATGGGTGTCTTAGCCGATTAAGCGGACGCCTGGGCCGTTTTTTAATACATTGGTCATCCCCATTGTTTAACATTGGATACCCTCTATCTATCACCCTCCTCCCTTCCTCATTGATGAGATACCTTAGGTCATTCTACCTCCATCTATTCCAATTATCCACGAGATATCTGACTATAAGATTTGGTCTAGGTTTGACCCCTTCCAATATCAATGTGATCATCTTATCATAGCATGAAATTGTCATCCAAAATGGGAATGTTTGCAAAGGTTATAATCGATCTAGTGTTTGACATAACATGTGGCAAAACTAACCATATCCTACGCCAATATATTGATGAGTTGCTCCCTTTACTCAAAAACTATGGAAGACTAGCATCTAGATCCCATCTCTTCTTCTCATATTTCTTTTGACACGGTCATGAATTCGATATTCCTTCATTAAGCGAGGTTGAAATTTTGGTATTCAAGAATTTGGGGGAAATTTGGATAAAATTCGACAAAGATTGAATAAATTTTTTATCAAATATTAGGGGGGAAATCGGATAAAATTAGTGTTGGCTAAATGGACATCTATAAATCCCTTCGTTTTGATTATGACAAACATTTCATTCTTATTGATCTAACGAGCTACTTGAGTGTGCAGGATTAAGGTGGATGACAAAGAATCTAGGGAAATCCATATGCTTACACATTTATGTTTTCATGCAATGTAATCGCTTTGTAAAAACTTGTACAAATATATAATGTACAAGTACTTAGATTGCATGTAAATCAAGCGTTAGATTCTCCCTAGCTAAACACCACATTTAGATAAGTCATCCCCTTCAAATAGGATCACATATGCACACTCATACATATAATTAGTGCCTAAATTGAAACATTGAAATAGGATCAATCTCGGTCGACAAACTCCTCGACCGAGACACTCTCGGTCGACAATCTTCTCGACCGAGAAAGATCCAAAGTAGCCGTTAGACACAACAGACAAGTTAGTTGGCAGTTGGAGAAAGACGTTGCAAATCACTTGTTCCAGAGTGCCTGTCGGTCGACAAAAGTTCGACCGAGTAGGTGTCTCGGTCGACCATTCCTCGACCGAGATGATCTCTGACAGCAACTGCAGAATTAATTAATTAGCCGTTGTTAAAGCAACAACTTTGTACCTAACGGCTAGTTAAGCACTTAGAAACCCCTAGAAGTTGTCTAGAACGTCCTTAAGCATCCTTAGGCCATTCCTATAAATAGGACAAGCCATAGGACACTCAAATATACTTGCTACACTTGAGAAATCCTTGAGCATACTTTGAGCAATCTGTTTGTGAGCAATTTGAGCATTGTGACAATTGGCCATTTCATTCCTTAGCTCATAATTCGTGTCCTATAGGCTAGTATCTCCTACCCACTGCAATCACAAGTCCACACACTTGGTTAGGAGATCTATACGCTTGATCTAGGCAAATCAAGCCTTGGGCTACAAAGGATAAGTTGTAATTTCCTTTTTCTTTCTTGTTCTCTATTACCGTTTGTACTCTCCTTGCTACTCCTAGGTTGGAGGCTGCTGATTGGAGAGGGTGGAGTTCTTCTTGGTGAAGAAGGTGACTTTGAGCTACTTCAGAAGGCTGGTGCAACGGGAGGTTACTTCTAGAGAGGAAGGCTACTTCAAGGGGGAGCTTGGAGTTACTTCAAGAAGGCTACCTCAAAGTTGGTGCACCTACTTCAAGTGAAGGCTGTTCAAAGGGTGTAAAGGAAAGTATTGTATTTTGTATAAATCCTTGGGAAGGTAATAAAATAAATACTTTCAAAATCCCGGTTGGGTAAGCAACCGGGTAGTGGACTGACAACTTTAGTAGTTGCTAAAGTTGGAACCACTCTAAACACCTGTCTCCTTCTTCCAATTTTCAATTGTGGTTGTTTGAGTTCAATAAATTGTTAAAAGTATTTAAAAACTCTATTCACCCCCCCCTCTAGTGTTTTTCAATTGGTATCAGAGCGAGGCTTCAAGGAACCCTAACAAGGTCTTAAAGAAATGGGTGATGGAGTGCTCAACAACCTCAACCTCAAAGGGACACTTGTTGCTAGGCCTCCAGCGTTCGATGGAACAAACTACCAATACTGGAAAAGAAGGATGCAGTTCTATTTCCAAGGCATCAATTGGGACTTATGGAGAATGGTGTCAACCCCATATTAGCTCCCTCAAACTCAATTTGCAGAATGGGATGCAAATACGGTAAAGCTGGCCCAAATGAATGCAAAAGCTGTAAGCATTTTATATTGTTCTATTTCGGTAGGAGAATTTAATAGAATATCTAATTGTGACACAGCCTATGATATTTGGCATAGACTGTCCATAACCTATGAAGGTACAGTCCAAGTCAAAAATTCCAAAATTAGCATGTTTAAACAAAAATTTGAATACTTTCGTATGGATTCAAATGAATCAATTAGTGAAATGTTTGCAAAATTCTCTACTATTGTTAATGGTTTAAGTGCTCTAGGAAAACCTATCCCTGAAGAAGATCAGGTATCAAAGATCCTTCGTTCACTTCCTCCAAAATATAAGCCAAAGGTAACAGCCATTGAAGAAGCAAACGACCTCACTCGACTGAAAATGGAGCAACTTATTGGCAACTTAGAAGCTCATGAAGCAACCCTAGAAGAGGAAGAAAGAAGAGCACGTGAACTTCAGCAAGGAAAGAAGAAGGATGTGGCTCTAAAAGCTTCAAAGGTTGTCACACAAGAAAGTGAGGAGTCAAGTGAAGAAGAGGGAGAAGAAGCCTTGATAGTAAATGGTAAGAAATACAAAAGATTTAAATCTAACAAAATTTCCAGCTCTTCTTCTACCCCTCCTAGGTGCTTTGAATGTGGGAAGAAAGGGCATTTCAAAAATGAATGTCCTAAAGCAAAGAAAGGAAAGAAAAGCTCTCACAAGAAGAAGGGAGAAAAAGCCTATAAAGCTGCATGGGACGAGTCAAGTGACAGTGAAAGCGGAGAAGAAACCGTGGATTGTCTAATGGCAAGAGAAGATGATGAAAACTCTCAAGAGGTAAGCCTACTTGATCTTTCTAAAGAAGAGTTAGTCACTAGTCTACAAGAAATTCATGATAAGTATGTTGATGTCAAGAAGAAACTAAAGAAGGTTATCAAATCAAATGATGAGCAAATTGCTAAATTAGATAATCTTTCTTCTGAAAAGAATAACATTGATCTTGAGAATTTGTCTTTAAAAACATCTTTAGATGATTGCACTAGAAAGCTACTCACTTTAGAAACAAATGTTGATCTTCTTTCTAAAGAAAAGACTGACGTGTTAGCTAAACTAAAAGATTTTCAAACTCAACCTATTTTGTGTAACCATCTAGACTATGATAATGTTATAAAAGAAAGAGATTCATTGCTATCTGATTTAGATCAAGCAAGAAAAGATTTACAAAAAAAATTGAATGATATTGCTCAGCTGCAAAGAGAACTTTATGAGTTAAGAAGAAAAGATATACTTGATAACATTCTAAACATTGGTACTATTTTCAACGGAAGAAAAGGTTTGGGATATGCTCCAAAGAAAAATCAACCCAAAAGAACTCAAACTATGTTTGTACCCAAGAACACAATGGCTAGAAAGAGAAATGAAGTTGATTCTATTACTTGCCATTTTTGTTTACGTCTTGGACACTATTCCTTTTCATGCCCTTATAAAACTAAGGATTCCGAATTAGTTTGGGTCCCAAAACCTCAAACTTAGTAGAATCAAATAGAATTTAGTTGAGATATGACCAAAAAGCTCCATCTTGCTATTTATATTGTCTTATTTCAACTAAACAAAAGATTTCATGCTTATTGTTAATTTTCTGCATTGTTGTACTGAAACAGAAACTTAGTCGGTCGAAGTATTGTCGACCGAACCATTAATCGGTCGAAGTATTGTCGACCGACCGAATGTCTGTAACATATCAAAATTTACAGTAATTATTTCGGTCGAAAATTGGTCAACCGAGCTACATTTCTGTATTTTCTAGTTTGTAATACAGTAATCTTCTCGATCGAAAATTTGTCGACCGAGACATATGTCGGTCGAACAATTGTCGACCGACTGGATTTCTGATTCAGAACTCTTATACAAATCTGTACTTAAATGATTCTAACCATATCGGACCATCACATGGGTACCAAAATCTACATTTTAATGCAGGAATGGGTGGTTGACAGTGGATGTTCCAAACATATGACCGGAAACAAGGATGCATTCCAAACCTTTGAAGAAAAGAAAAGTGGAACAGTCACCTTTGGAGACAATGGTAAGGGCAAAATCGTTGGAATAGGTAATGTTGGTACAAACCTCGAAATAAAGAATGTTCTACTCGCTGATGGTTTGCACCATAATTTGATAAGTGTTAGTCAATTATGTGATAGTGGTTATGATGTGTTATTTAACAAAACTTGCTGCAAGTTATTGATAGAAAACACTACAAATGTTGTTTATGAAGGAAATAGAGTTGGAAATCTTTATATTCTTAAACCTAACTCTATGAAATCAGTAGTGGGA
Source organism: Alisma plantago-aquatica (assembly GCA_963693085.1). NCBI lineage: Eukaryota > Viridiplantae > Streptophyta > Magnoliopsida > Alismatales > Alismataceae > Alisma > Alisma plantago-aquatica. Next base: position 258,293,377 of record OY856409.1, read on the forward strand.
AAATGCTTGCTTGCAAATGAAAATACCTTACAAGTATGGCATAAAAAGCAAGGACATGCTAGTTCACATGTTATTAAAAAGTTAGTGAAATATGATCTTGTTCGTGGATTGCCTACTTTATCTTTTGATCAAGTTGAAAACTGTGAACCATGCACAATGGGAAAGCAAACCAAAACCTCTTTTAAACCAAAACATGTACTTAGCACCAGTAGGTCCTTAGAATTAATTCATATGGATTTATTTGGACCCATGAGGACACAATCTATTGGTGGTAAAAGATACTGTTTTGTTATTGTTGATGATTATAGTAGATACACATGGGTACACTTTATTGCAACAAAAGATGATACTATTCGTGTTTTTATACAATTTTGTTCCAAGATTGAAAATCTATTACAAAGCAAAATATGTACCATTAGAAGTGATCATGGTGGAGAATTTGAAAATCATACATTTGAAGAGTTTTGTACATCTCAAGGGTACACTCATAATTTTTCTGCTCCACGCACCCCACAACAAAATGGTATAGTTGAAAGGAAAAATCGATCACTACAAGAAATGGCTAGAACTATGATGCTTGAACATAACACACCCAAAACCTTTTGGGCTGAAGCTGTAAACACTGCATGCTATGTGCTAAATAGAGTAACTGTTCACTCTCATTTAAAGAAAACTCCATATGAACTAATACATTCTAAGAAACCTAGAGTTGACTATTTTCATACCTTTGGCTCCACATGCTATATCTTAAATACCAAAGATGATAGAGATAAGTTTGACTCAAAATCACACAAAGCATTCTTTTTGGGATATTCCACTTCTAGCAAAGCTTTTAGAGTATATAACACTATATCTAGAAAAGTTGAGGAATCTATTCATGTTTCTTTTCATGAAGAGTCCAAATCTGAAAATCTAGACTTCATAGATCTCACAAATCAATTCGACAATTTAAACATACCAAATGATAGTGAGAAAAGTACTACAAATAATCACCAAGTTGAACCACAACCTACACCTAGGCTTATTAAAGATCATCCTCAAGAATTAATTATTGGAGATCCTAATGATAAAGTTAAAACTCGGTCTTCCTTCAAAGATGTTGCAAACATGGCTTTTGTTTCTATCATTGAACCTAAAAAGATATTTGAAGCTCTTAAAGATGATTATTGGATAATAGCCATGCAAGAAGAATTGAATCAATTCACTAAAAATGATGTATGGGATTTAGTTCCTAAACCACAAGATAAAACCATAATAGGAACTAAATGGGTTTTTAGGAACAAGCTAAATGAGGCAGGAGAAGTAATAAGGAATAAAGCTCGGTTAGTAGCACAAGGATATAATCAACAAGAAGGAATAGATTTTGATGAAACATATGCACCAGTAGCTAGACTTGAAGCTATTAGAATGTTACTAGCTATTGCTGCACATAAAAACATCAAACTCTACCAAATGGATGTAAAAAGTGCATTTCTAAATGGCATCATTCAAGAAGAAGTATATGTTGCCCAACCACCTGGTTTTGAAATACCGGAAAAAGGTGACTATGTTTATAAACTTAAGAAAGCACTTTATGGTTTAAAACAAGCACCTAGAAATTGGTATGAAAGGCTCAAGACATATCTTTTTTATAATGGTTTTTCTATTGGAAATTCAGATTCTACTTTATTTTTCAAAACATATACATCTGATTTCCTAGTTGTGCAAATATATGTTGATGATATTATTTTTGGAGCTTCTAATGATTCATTGTGCACACAATTTAGTGATATTATGCAAAAAGAATTTGAAATGAGCCTCATGGGTGAACTAACTTTCTTTCTTGGTTTTCAAATTAAGCAAACACCTGCCGGAATATTCATAAGCCAAGAAAAATATACTAAAGAACTCTTAAAACGTTTTGGGATGGATCAGTGCAAACATGCTACTACTCCTATGGCTACTTCTATTAAAATTGATAAGGATGAAAATGGGGAACTTATTGATGATTCCTTATATAGAGCCATGATTGGTAGTTTGCTTTACTTAACTGCTTCTAGACCGGACATTATGTTTCCCGTTGGTCTTTGTGCTTGATTTCAATCACAACCTATGCACTCTCATTTTCTAGCAGTTAAACGAATTCTTCGTTACCTAGCCGGCACTACTTGCTTTGGTTTATGGTATCCAAAAGGACAATCCTTGGATTTTAAAGCTTATACTGATGCGGATTATGCTGGTTGTCGACTTGATCGCAAGAGTACTAGTGGTGGTTGTTTCTTATTAGGGAGAGCTTTAGTATCTTGGTTTAGTAAGAAACAAAATACGGTTGCCCTATCTACAACTGAAGCTGAATATATGGCAGCCGGGTCTTGTTGTGCTCAAGTGCTTTATATGCAACAAGTATTAAACGATTATGGTTTTACTCTTTCATCTACGCCTATTTTTTGTGACAACACGAGCGCTATAAACTTAGCACACAATCCTATTTTACACAGCCGAGCTAAACATATTGAAATCCGTCATCATTTTTTAAGGGATCACATCTCCAAGAAAAATGTTTCCCTTCATCATGTTGATACGGAAGATCAATTGGCTGATATTTTTACAAAACCGCTTCCACTAGATCAATTTAACAAAATTAGGAAGCAATTGCTTATCACTCCTTTGGAAGATGTTTTCTTTGATATTTGTGCTACTTAAACAAAAACTCTTATTTACATCATGATATTTTGGCTTTTAAATGGACATCTTTTTCATTAGTTTGATGGGACATCTAATTAAGGGGGAGTTTTTATTTCTAAACGGATATCTTTTTGAAATGACAAAGGGGGAGAAATAAATATAAAACTAAAACTTAGAAAAACTCAATCAATGAGTTTCATAAATAAACTCTTGGCTTTACATTGAAAGTTGCTATATTCCCTAGTGAATTGGATTTCATGTTCCATAATTCAAGGGGAATAATAAGCACACATTTTATAAACAAGAAGAAAAGCTACAAAAGGTAATCTAAAGGTATGAAACTCATATGGTTTATATTTCCTTTATTTTTATATTTAGGAAATGTTTGTCATCTTCAAAAAGGGGGAGATTGTTGGCTAAATGGACATCTATAAATCCCTTTGTTTTGATTATGACAAACATTTCATTCTTATTGATCTAACGAGCTACTTGAGTGTGCAGGATTAAGGTGGATGACAAAGAATCTAGGGAAATCCATATGCTTACACATTTATGTTTTCATGCAATGTAATCGCTTTGTAAAAACTTGTACAAATATATAATGTACAAGTACTTAGATTGCATGTAAATCAAGCGTTAGATTCTCCCTAGCTAAACACCACATTTAGATAAGTCATCCCCTTCAAATAGGATCACATATGCACACTCATACATATAATTAGTGCCTAAATTGAAACATTGAAACAGGATCAATCTCGGTCGACAAACTCCTCGACCGAGACACTCTCGGTCGACAATCTTCTCGACCGAGAAAGATCCAAAGTAGCCGTTAGACACAACAGACAAGTTAGTTGGCAGTTGGAGAAAGACGTTGCAAATCACTTGTTCCAGAGTGCCTGTCGGTCGACAAAAGTTCGACCGAGTAGGTGTCTCGGTCGACCATTCCTCGACCGAGATGATCTCTGACAGCAACTGCAGAATTAATTAATTAGCCGTTGTTAAAGCAACAACTTTGTACCTAACGGCTAGTTAAGCACTTAGAAACCCCTAGAAGTTGTCTAGAACGTCCTTAAGCATCCTTAGGCCATTCCTATAAATAGGACAAGCCATAGGACACTCAAATATACTTGCTACACTTGAGAAATCCTTGAGCATACTTTGAGCAATCTGTTTGTGAGCAATTTGAGCATTGTGACAATTGGCCATTTCATTCCTTAGCTCATAATTCGTGTCCTATAGGCTAGTATCTCCTACCCACTGCAATCACAAGTCCACACACTTGGTTAGGAGATCTATACGCTTGATCTAGGCAAATCAAGCCTTGGGCTACAAAGGATAAGTTGTAATTTCCTTTTTCTTTCTTGTTCTCTATTACCGTTTGTACTCTCCTTGCTACTCCTAGGTTGGAGGCTGCTGATTGGAGAGGGTGGAGTTCTTCTTGGTGAAGAAGGTGACTTTGAGCTACTTCAGAAGGCTGGTGCAACGGGAGGTTACTTCTAGAGAGGAAGGCTACTTCAAGGGGGAGCTTGGAGTTACTTCAAGAAGGCTACCTCAAAGTTGGTGCACCTACTTCAAGTGAAGGCTGTTCAAAGGGTGTAAAGGAAAGTATTGTATTTTGTATAAATCCTTGGGAAGGTAATAAAATAAATACTTTCAAAATCCCGGTTGGGTAAGCAACCGGGTAGTGGACTGACAACTTTAGTAGTTGCTAAAGTTGGAACCACTCTAAACACCTGTCTCCTTCTTCCAATTTTCAATTGTGGTTGTTTGAGTTCAATAAATTGTTAAAAGTATTTAAAAACTCTATTCACCCCCCCTCTAGTGTTTTTCAATTAGGACTATACAATATGTGTATATATATACATACAAATATTACATATATACACATAATAAACGCATCTTGTTCCATATTTTTAAGGCTATTAAAAGATTATTTTGTTTCTCATATAGTTGTATGATGGATCCCCACATGTGTCTAGGGTCCAGTACTCCTTGATGAGATTACAAATGCCCCTGTAACGACCCCACCCCTCGGTAACCCCCAATTAAGGGAGACCAAGAGGCTAGAGTCGTTATCCCAATACAGGATCGTATGGTTTTGTAAATAATAAAAAATAATTAATAAATTCTACCACAACTAAGCTTAAAACATGATAAAAAATTTCTTTTAACATATCTTTCAAACATAGGAGTTTGGAACTTTACCCAAAGTGGAGTTCTATCTATCTAAATCCTCCTTTCTTTGATTAGCTTTATTCTTCAAATATCACTTTAATGTTTGTCCTTTCTCAAGTATTCGTAGAACGCCGACAAACAAAACGTCGATCAGTATAATGAATTATATTGGTATGTAGGGGAACTAAAATCTTGCATCTATTTGTAGCAACACTGCGGTTTCTCTGACCTTCAGAAGGTCCTCTCACCGACATCACCCTAGTGAAGCGATAAGATGTGTGATGTAAGAAAGATGAAGTCGACATATGTAACGACCCCACCCCTCACCGACATCACCCTTGTGAAGGTCAGAGAAACCACAGTGTATGCAGATGAAGTCGCTTTAATCGAGTAATGGCTGAGAAAGCCCAATATCGACAGGAGTCGCGTGCTAATGCGAAGCAGACTTACTTGCAGTTCACTGTGGACGTGCATGTGTTGTGAAAATCCGACCCCTTCGAGCTATAGCTAAGGAAGTTGAGTCCCTGATACATGTGTCCATTTGAGATGGATTGGTGGAGTTGCTTATGTTTAACGTTACCTCTCAGGATAATATGATGTATGATGTGTTCCATGTGTCCGATCTATAGCACTATGTGATGTACCCGAGCCATGTACTGAGCAATGAACCTATTGAGCTCCAAGGGAGGCTGACATATCCTGAGTCACCTGTGAGGATTCTAGATGCCAAGGTGAAAGAACTCAAATGTAAAGAATAAAAGATGATAAGGGTTCTTTGGAAGCACCACGGAGAGGATGAAGCCACATGGGAGTTGATGATGGACATGGAAAAGTCTTATCGTGAATTGTTTGTATGTTTGGTAGAATTTTGAGGGCAAAATTCCTATAAGAGGAGAAGGATGTTACAACCCCAATTTTTGGGTTTATATGGTTCTCCAAAAAAATGTATGATTTGAAATTTTATGATTTATGTGCAATGAGTTGATTTCTTTGATAATATTTCCTTTCAATATATGATTTAGTGGACCCTATCGAGTTAGTGAGTCCAAGATGATAAAAAGAGAAAGAAAGTTGAAAGAAATCAAATAATGCATAAATAGGAAAAGAAATTGAGATAATAATGAAATTATGGGAAATATGTGAAAAGATGTATGATTGATCATCATGGAGTAGATTTCGAATCCACAAGGTTTCTAATGATAAAAGGAATCCAAATAAAGAGAATAAAAGAGTAAGAGAGAGAAAATATGTATAAAATATGCCTTATTGAGAGATAACTTGCATATGAAGAAAAGTTTCTAATACTTTCGAATTTGAGTCCCAAACTAGGCACACAAGTAGTTTAAATCAATATGGACTTTCCTTTAAAATTTGGGATCAATTGGATAAGTGGTTTGAGAGTTATGATTTTTACAAGATTCAATAAAGTGGAGGGATTCACATTATGTGTCACGATTTAAAGGATTAGGAAATCTGTTCTTTTTTTATTCGCGCGAATAACCTGCGTCGTTAGATCCTAGATCCAACAATGCTTGGTCATCGTCCAGTTCCAGGCGGACTGGGAAGATGGAGGAATCTTCTTTCCTGATTCTCTCACACTCTGATTCACGAGAGGTTTTGGAAACTCTCCCAACAGGATTGGGAGAGGATTTCGGACCAAACCATCCTAGGTTTGATAGGATTTTAGGAACCCTAGAAGCTTTGCCCAAATCCCTCCTCCATGAGCAAACTGGCCAACCTGGGAAAGTATAAATAGGAGGTTAGAGGACCATCTGCAATCACCCAATAGTGCGACAAGTTCCGCCAAACTGATGGTGTCAATCCCAGTCTTCAATTGCAATCACCAGACCCGTTCTTCCTCTTCTTCTTCTTAGTTTTCCACCGGAGGACTTTCTCGTCAACTTCCCTATACTAATTGTCCTCGTCGGAGCATGCCATCTATGCCAGTGATCGCATGCACCCCTTCCTTGTCAGTGACTTCTGGACTCCAGCTCTTGGATGGGATTGGGCATCCATTCAACATGTCGTTGGACCTCAAGGGGTGATTATCATCAAAAGGTTTGGGGTTGTGCTATCTGACTTGGATGACAGAATGATCTGGGCACCTGTAGATAGTGGTTTGTTTACCATGAGATCCGCCAAGAAGATTTTGTTGGAAGCCGGCCATGGAGGACCCCCTGGGCTTGGCAGGATCTAGGACTTGGACCTGCCCAAGGCGGCTGCGACGCTGTGGAAATTTGCTAGATACGTTCCTACAGATGACAATGTGAGACTGAGGTGCTCCAATCCCATGGCGTCTTGTTGTAGTTGCTGTGATAACCTTAAGGAAGAAGACGTGGATCACCTCCTCTTCCGGAGTCAGATGGCGGCTGACTTCTGGAACAAGTTCACTGCAATCATGAATGGGGCAGCGCCTAATGACATCCACGCTTTGTTGGACATCTGCTCGAAAGGGAGGTCGGAGTCCTTTGTGGAATGGCTCTCTGCGAGATTAGCTATTCTCATTGTTACAGTATATGTTTTCTGTGGTTTACTTATTCAGTTATTTATTTTGTTATTTGTTTATTCTGTATGGACCTCTCTGTAATTGTTCCAGTATTATATATATGAGGGTGCACACATTGTGCAACCCTATGCTCTCTGAAACCCTGACTCCTAACATGGTACCAGAGCAGGACTGAAATCCTAGCCGTCAACTTCTTTCTCTCCCTCCCTTCCGCCGCCTCCCCCCCCCCCGCCGCCGCCGGTTCCCCCCCTCCTTCCCACCACCGGCAACAGCCCAGCGGCTGCGTGCGTCGCGTGCGCCGGCCCGCCGGGGTCTGCTGGCGCCGACGGGCTAGGAGCCGCCGGCCTGCCTTGCCGCCGGGCGCTCCAGCCGCCGCAGCAGCTACGGCCGCCGCCGGTCTGCTGACCTGCTGGGCCACTGCCGTGGCTTAGGCGCCACTCCGTGTTCCTCCGGTTCGCTCCGCTTGCCTCTTCTATCTCCAGTGGAGATCATCACCGTGTTGGTTTGAGGGGCCCTTCCGTCTTCGGTCTGTGATTCTGTCTACCTGCCCGTGTAGGCTTTCGCCTCCGGGTTCCGTGCTACGCCTCGATGTAGCCCGTATGTGAGAGGTCCTCCGTGATCTTGTACCTGTCTGCCTGCCTTGCCTGCCTGTTGTGCCTGCCTACCTGATGGCGTCCTCGACTGACGATTTGCGTCGTCAAGTTACTACAGTAAAACTTGACGGGCGCAACTACCAGCTGTGGGTTTGCTCCTTTGTGATATATGCCAAATCACAAGGGAAGTACTCCCATCTCACTCGTGTCGGTCCGCCACAGCCTGCTGACGACGCCGACGTGAAGGACGTCAAAGCTTACGATGATTGGGTCCGTGACGACTCAACGGTGATGACCTGGATTCTCAACAGCACGGTTGAGAAAATCAGTGTGACCATCCTTCGTCTGCCTACAGCGAAGCAGATGTGGGATCAGCTTGCTAGCACCTTCTCCCACAGCCAGAATCCAAAGAAGGTGTTTGATATCAACAAACAGCTTAGCCGTCTCACGTTTACTGGCACTGACATCACCGATTACTTCTCTACGTTCACCGGTTTGTGGGGTGAACTGGAGACGTATCATCCTCTGTCGACGGATCTGGTGATTATGCAAAAGCAGCGAGATGAGCTCCAGCTGATACAGTTCTTGAGTGGCTTGCCTGACTCCTATGCTGGCGTTGTGGATCAGATTCTGGCCAGTGATCCGCTGCCTACCCTTCAGAGTGCCTACCAGCGTCTTCAGCGACTTTCGTCACCGACACCACATACTGCTACCGATGTTGAAGACTCTACTGCCTTAGCTGCCTGGGGTGGCCGCGGCCGTGGTCGCGGTCGCGGTCATGGTCGTGGTCGAGCTTCTGATGGACGTCCTCCCCTTGGTCCAGGGAGAGGTCGTTCTCCTACTGCTGGGCGTGGAGCCCCTACTACTGCTGTGCGTCCTCTGCCCGGACAGCACCTGTGTTCTTACTGTGGTCGTACGAACCACATTGAAGAAAAGTGCTGGGAGAAATATGGCAAACCAGAATGGGCGAACACTGCTACTGATTCTCCTGCCACTGCATCCGAGAGTGCTGCTCACCCTACTACACAAGACACTGCGGGCGCTACTGCTGATTACATCAGGGCTGAAGTCGAACGTCTCTTTCTGGAGCGTGCCGGATCATCCTCTGAGGCATCCACGAGTGGAGCACATGCTGCCCATACTGGTTATGATACTGCTTTTCTGAGTTCACATTTGCCATCTCCATCTGGTAATACTAAATGGGTGATCGACTCTGGTGCATCATCCCATATTTCAGGCAATAGGGCTTTGTTTAAATCTATCTCTAAACCTGCTCATAAATCTGCGGTTATGGTTGCTGATGGATCTAGATCTCCAGTTTCTGGCATTGGGGACATTATTTCTCAGTTTCTTATCAAATCTGTCTTATATGTGCCTAACTTCCCTATGAATTTATTATCTGTTAGCAAACTTGTACGGAATTTGAACTATAGCCTGACATTCTTTCCTGGCTCATGCATTTTTCAGGACCTTCTCACGAGGATGAAGATTGGTGGGGGGTATGAAGGTGCTGATGGTCTCTACTACTTGAACGAGATGCCAAGGTCTGACAAAGTTGATGTGGTCTCTGCCTTATCTGCTTCAGTTTCTGCTTTACAGTGGCACTACAGGCTGGGACACCCTTCTTCTGACAAACTGCGCCATTTACTTCCAGACATGAATAGTTGTAGTTTCCAGTGTGAGTCCTGTCAACTGGGTAAACAAACTAGATCTGTATATCCGAGGCATAGTTTTATGCGCAGCAGGCATATTTTTTATGTAGTGCACTCTGATGTGTGGGGACCATGTAATGTACCGAGTGTGTCTGGCTATCGCTACTTTATTTTGTTTATTGATGATTTTTCGCGGACTACTTGGCTATTTCTGTTAAAAAGTAGATCCGAGGTGATATCCACAATAAAGTATTTTTTTGCTGAAATTAAAACCCAGTTTGGTGTGCCTATTAAAATTTTTAGAACTGATAATGCGTTGGAATTTGTTCAGAAAGATGTGGAACTCTTTTGTAAATCTGTTGGAACTTTACATCAAACCTCCTGTGCCTATACACCACAGCAGAATGGTGTAGCTGAAAGAAAGAATCGTCATTTGTTGGAAGTGGCTCGAACTATCATGTTGCACTCGCATGTACCTCGTACTTATTGGCCAGAAGCGGTTCTGACTGCCTGTTTTCTCATTAATCGTATGCCATCGTCGGTTATTGGTAACAAAATCCCTATCCAAGTTTTACATCCGGAGGCTCCCTTGTTTTCTGTTCCTCCACGGATTTTTGGTTGCACGTGCTTTGTACGACTCCTTGGCCCTACATCTGATAAACTGTCGCCTAGAGCAGCTAAATGTATTTTCTTGGGATATTCAAGAACTCAGAAAGGTTATCGCTGTTATAATCCTGCTACGAGAAAATGGCTGACTAGTAGTGATGTGGTGTTCTTTGAAGATACTCCTTATTATTCATCTGTGGGAGAAAATTTGCAAACAGATATTATTGCACCACCTTTGCCTATTCTGTCTGACTGCATACCTGAGACGAATGATACTGTGATACCAGATCCTCCTCAGTTTCGTGTTTATCAGCGCAGGAACAGAGCACCTCCTCCACAAGTACCCCCCCCCCAGTCAACCAATCTTCACCTCCAGAAGGTTCTGCTTCACCTGAGGTACAATCTGATTTACATATCCCTATTGCACTTCGCAAAGGGACTCGTTCCTGCACATCTCACAGTATTGCTAATTTTGTATCTACTGATCATCTCACTGCTCAGGCGCGTGATTTTGTCTATGTCTTATCTGCTGTTACTGTTCCTAAGACTATTCAGGATGCCCTGCGGAGTACAGCTTGGACTTCTGCTATGCAAGATGAGATGACCGCTCTTACTGATAGAGGCACTTGGGAGCTGGTGGATCCCCCTCCTCAGTGCAAACCTGTAGGTTGCCGCTGGGTGTACACTGTCAAATATCAACCGGATGGTACAGTTGAACGGTTGAAAGCTCGGTTAGTTGCCAAAGGATATACTCAGACATACGGCATTGACTACTTTGAGACTTTTTCTCCTGTTGCTCGCTTAAATTCTGTCAGAATCCTATTATCTGTAGCTGTAAATTGTGACTGGCCTCTTCTACAGCTTGATGTGAAGAATGCTTTCCTATATGGTGATCTACAGGAGGAGGTTTATATGGAGCAACCTCCTGGGTTTGTTGCTCAGGGGAAGTCTCACAAAGTATGCAGGCTTAAAAAAATCTATTTATGGGCTCAAGCAGAGTCCACGTGCATGGTTCGATAAATTAAGCAGGATTCTTTCTGACTTTGGCTTTCTACGGTCCCAAGTGGATCATTCTGTCTTCACAAAGAAAACTTCTATAGGAATTATTCTTCTGATTGTCTATGTAGATGATATCATTATTTCAGGCAGTGATTCTTCAGGTATTCAGGCCACAAAAAACCATTTGAGTAAACATTTTGCTACCAAAGACTTGGGCAGACTGCGATACTTTTTGGGCATAGAGGTTTCCAGGAACTCTAGTGCTCTTGTGCTGTCTCAGAGAAAATATGTGCTTGATATCCTGCAAGAAACTGGCATGATGGGCGCAAGACCTGCAGATACCCCTATGGATCCCAATGTTGATTGGGACGATGAAACTTCATCTATGTTTTCTGAGCCTAAGAAATACAGGAGACTTATTGGAAAATTGATCTATCTGACTGTTACTCGTCCTGACATTACTACTGCTGTGGACCTTCTGAGCAGGTACCTGGACAAGCCTAGACAGTGTCACTGGGATGCTGTCTGTCACATTCAGAGATACTTAAAAAGGGCACCTGGCAAAGGTCTGTATTACAAGAAAAATGGACATTGTAAACTTGAGGGCTATTCTGATTCAGATTATGCAGGCAGCAGAATTGACAGGAAATCCACCTCTGGCTACTGCACCTATGTAGGGGGTAACTTGGTGACTTGGAGGAGCAAGAAACAGAATGTTGTTGCTCGCTCCAGTGTTGAAGCTGAATACAGGGCCATGGCCCATACTGCCTGTGAACTTCTCTGGGTGCGTTCTCTTTTGCATGAACTTGGGATTGAATCTTCTTATGCGATTCCAATGCACTGTGACAACCGAGCTGCTATTTTCATTGCCAATAATCCTGTTTATCATGAGTGCACCAAGCATATCGAGGTGGACTGCCACTTCATTCGAGAATCTGTTCTGGCTGGGAAAATTTGCACTCCTTTTACAAGATCTGAAGATCAAGTTGCAGATGTCTTCACAAAACTTCTGGCTAAGAAGCACTTCTGCACGCTGGTGGACAAGTTGGGCATGATTGATATCTATGCTCCAACTTGAGGGGGAGTGTTACAGTATATGTTTTCTGTGGTTTACTTATTCAGTTATTTATTTTGTTATTTGTTTATTCTGTATGGACCTCTCTGTAATTGTTCCAGTATTATATATATGAGGGTGCACACATTGTGCAACCCTATGCTCTCTGAAACCCTGACTCCTAACACTCATCACCTACAATATTTAGTGGTGGAGATGTGCGACCAGATTTGATGGGGCCAAGCAGATGTTCTGGAGATTTTGGGACCACATCGTGTTCGAGATCAATAGGATGTTGAAGAAGACGGCTTTCGCTCATATCAGCGGAGACATCGATGAAGTTCTGCGTGAGGAACGATTTTCGGAGCCCAAGACCAAGCTGCGAGAGGTGATTTTACTCAGATGGACGAACCCTGACATGCATAACCTGAAGATGAACGTGACTGTTGGTAGAAGTACGGATCCTAATGGAATGAAGCGGAGATGGGTCGCTGGAGTTGTTCGCAATCATCATGTGGACATAGTGTTGGTTTTCAGGGCCTGGCTGAGGACCAATGACTTTGTGCTTGCCTACATCCAGGCAAGGAAGCACAGACACGTTTCTAGACACGGACACTGACACGGATACGGACACGGGACACGACAAATTTCAAAAATGTAGGACACGGACACGACATTGGATGAGGGGAAAATGTTTTTTTAATATATCAATATGTGTGGATGTATGATGTATGAACTGGAATTTATTTTTAAGTTTGTCCAGATTAAGGTATCTATGTATATATAATCTTATATGCATGTAGAGGTGTGTCTTTGTGTGTGTAGTAGATATAATGTGAAGAACAAAACTAAACACGTAGTTTTTGTAAATATAGTATATTACAGAATATTTATATATATGAGGTTCATATTACTCATTTAACCAGCTTATTAGACCATAATTGGATTCATATTTATATATATAATCTTATATGCATGTAGAGGTGTGTCTTTGTGTGTGTAGTAGATATAATGTGAAGAACAAAACTAAACACGTAGTTTTTGTAAATATAGTATATTACAGAATATTTATATATATGAGGTTCATATTACTCATTTAACCAGCTTATTAGACCATAATTTGATTCATAGTATCTAATTCAGTGCTTAGACTTTACATATTGTTTTTTCTTTCAACAGATTTGCTTGTAATTGTGATCAGATTTTAGCTCTATGTGACATTTTCTCAGTGATATGACATGAACAGCAGCTGTATATTCAAAATTTGCATCGTCAAATATGGTATTACAGCAGCATCTGCTGTAGTGAAGTGTCCAGGAAGTGTCCGGGCAGTGTCCAGCTGTGTCCGGTGTGCTGAAAAAAACTAAATTGAACTGGACACGTCCCAGCCGTGTCCAAAACGTTTTGGGCCGTGTCCGGGAAGTGTCCGTGTCCGAAATGTGTCCGACACAGACACGGGGGCTGTCTAGAAGTGTTCGTGCTTCCTTGCATCCAGGCATGTATCGTGGGTCTGAAGATTGTGGCTGATAATGTCCTCAATATCTCTTGCATGGAGGTTGACGACGAATATGTGATGGGCATCCTGTAGAAACATGCAAGGGAACCGTGGCGTGCAACGTATTATGTTAGGGAGTTGAGGTTGGAATTGGAACAGTCATGTATATCTGGGTCTTTGGTTCATCCAGTGGTGAACTCCATACCGAGGACGATAGGTGTTTGGGGCAGCAGTATGGACGACATCTATGTTTGCACGGATTACAGGTCTCTACCCTTGGGGATTAGGGGCATGGCTGTGTTGGAGAAGAGAAAGACTCCTTATGTAGTTGTGAAGAGGTTAGTTGTATGAGTTCTTTGTTTTTGAACCTGCACTTTATAAGCAGGAGATGTATGATGTTTTGATGATTCTGCCCATAAGAGGGGGGTGGGGTGAATAGAGGACCCCCTGGTTTTATTATAAAAAAAAATTGTCCTCGTCAAGAATTGACACCGCCGTTGTGTTCGGAAGGACCAGGCAGTGGTGTCCGCTCCTTGGCCCAGATCTCCAGTGCCCTAGAACGCGGAGTCAACCCTCCTGTTGACCGACGTCGGGGCCTGGCTCATGAACAGGAGGCGAGCGGAAGCTTGAAGATGAGTTAGGAGGAAAAGACCCCGCTACCCCCGACTCCAATGAAGGCGTGGAAGGGCAGGAGTGTCTTTCCATGCTTTGGTTGCTTGTGTGTCGTGTGGAAAAGAAAAAGAGCTCGATTAGCTGACGTGGCGCTCCATTATTGGCCCAAAGGTAATTATCTTGCGAAATTCATAACTAATGATTGGTAACTCGGATGGAATAATGTTATATATGAAAATTGATCAGAAAAATGCAAGGAATTCAATAAAAATAGTATTAAAGCCTAGATCTGCTTGCAATCCGAAAAGTGTATAAAATTGTCACCTTTAATGTTGTTATGAATAAGAAACCTTAATTTTGTTGTTAATAAGATTGAGTAAAGTACTATGGATGTTTTATGTGAATATTAACATGTTAATAAAAGAGGACGTTTTGAATCCAAAAGGATATCTGTGTACTTAATTGGCTAATTTAGGGTTTCATATGAATAAAGTGCATTAATGGGCTTAAAACCCTAATTTAGGTGTTAATGGCTTCTAATGAGTTATATTTTGAGATCCTTTGTATGAGATGATATTAGGATGATCCTAAGCCAAATTGATAATAAAGAGGATTTAATATGAGTAATTGGATAATTAGGGTTTTGAACATAGAATTGTTGTTTTAGGGTTTTGTTGATATAAAAAAGGGAAAGTTGAGAAATAGATCTAAAGAACCCTAAGGAAACCCTGATTCGGATTAGAAACCCTAGGAAGTAATCCCAAGTCAATAAAGTAAGTTCTTGATTAGTGTGTAGTAAATAGGATGTACATGCTTTTCAAGATTCTGCTGTGTTTGTGTGATTAGCTTGATTAATTGCTTGGATTTCCTGATTGGATTGGATTGGATTGGATTGTGCTTATTTCCTGTGAGATCTCGAAATTAGGTATGTGGTTATTTATGATTACATGCTTTAGTTTCTCGGCGTTTTCCAACGTTTCACCGATTGCATGGAAATAACTGTTTGGATTATTTTATTTCTGCAATCTTTAAAGTGAATATGATTATCACAATTTAAGTATACATATGACTTGCCCAAACCTACATACCATCTCTAATTGTAAAATTTGAGAAGACCAAGCCCTGGAGGGAAGGTCAGAGGTGGTTGAGGTACCAAGCTCAGGATGGAGAAGGTAGCCTAAAGTCCCTTGCAAGGACTAAACCCTAAGAGAGGGTATCCCAAAGGATGAGTAAAAGTGGTTGAGAAGTCATATTGAAAAACGTAATCTTGCATTGTTAACAACAATTTGATGTGATTAGGTTGTTAGAATATATGTGAAATGTTTTGGTTGTCACCACATATCGGTATATTCATTTATATTGACCGACGTTTTGTTTGTTGGCGTTCTAGGAATATCTAAAAGTGAACAAACAGTAAAGTGGCATTTGTGAAGAATAAAGTTAATCTATTAAAAGAGGATTTAGTTAGATAGAACTCTACAGTGGGTAGAAGTTCCAGATTCCTATATTGGAAAGGTATGTAAAAAGTACATTTTTATCCTGTAAGCTTAGTCTTTGGTAGAATTTATTAATTATTTTTTATTATTTGCAAAACTATTGATCATGTTTTCGGATAGCGGCTCTAGCTTTCTGGTCTTCCTTAATTGGGGCTTACCGGGGAGTGGGGTCGTTACAGCCCCCATGTCTAAGCCACATATTAATGAATCTGAAGCCCGCAAGTCTCCCTCTATCACCACCCATCGCTATCTTTTATAGCAAGGGACAATGGTCAAATACCCAAGTTCTAGCAAAGATCTTTCTCTAAAATGTTCCTACCCTCTGAGCAATCTTTAGACGTGAAACCTTTATTAGAGTACCCCATCGTTCAAGTCTCCCCTCCTGCTTGTCCACCCAAATCAACCTACTACCTAAGAGAAAATCTCCATCAGTCCAGTCCATGTGATCCAGACATTAAAATCCCTCATGGCTGTCTCATTAGGTGGTTCCCGTTCCGACCACTCGTCCCTACTCCTATATGAGTTGAAGTCCGCTAATATGATCCATGGCAAGTATAAAGTCATATCATTGATATCCTTAACCTCATGAATCTCATCCTATAAATTGCACACCTCGCCAAGATCGCATGATGCATACACCACTAGATAACCTTGTATTTTAACCCCCAATAATGAACTCAATAGTCAATTGTTCCTTAGACTCTATGACAACACTAGGTTGTAGGAAGCTAGATGAGAAAATCCATACCTTGTCGTCTTCTCCACCATTGATGGAAACCCAGTCAAACCCCAATGATTGCTTAAACTCACTAGCTTTATCGTGGTTTATAAATGGTTCTAGGATGGCAAGGACAACAAGGTTGGGCTCCTTGACCAGAGATCTAAGGCGGTCTAGTATTCAGTCATTTGCTATCCTTCTCGTATTCCATATCAGAATCCTATGCATGAACCTAGTCCTCGAAACCTCCTCTATGTACCCTACCAATCAGGAGCTCTCTAGGCCCTCCACTGCTTCACTATCCTATGTATCATGCACCAAAAAGGGATTGTAGAAAAGTCGCATTGTCCTTAACCC
This sequence comes from Alisma plantago-aquatica, assembly GCA_963693085.1. Lineage (NCBI taxonomy): Eukaryota > Viridiplantae > Streptophyta > Magnoliopsida > Alismatales > Alismataceae > Alisma > Alisma plantago-aquatica. Next base: position 258,310,304 of record OY856409.1, read on the forward strand.
TGTGTCCCAAATCTCTCTCACCAAACCTCCCTGAGTTCAGCCAAAAGATATCATCCATTCCCCTTGGGCCCCATGGCGAGCCTAGATCCAGATCATCATTGGACCCAGCGGTCTGGGTCCCAATGACCGAGTTGAACTGTCGATCCCATCTCCCACCCTTGGGAAAACACCCAAATTGTAACCCGCTCCGAGGACGCCACCAACCCCCTCCGGCCTCCACTGCCAGTTGCTTAAAACCGCCATGATCCAAGCAACAATCTTCAAGAAAGAGGATGGATAGAAGATGGCAAAGACGGCTGGTCTGATATTGTAAGAAAGAACTCGACCAACAAATATAATGAGTTCTTTTCTTTGGTATGCACATCCGAATTCATCAAACAAGAAAAAAGAAAGAAATGAAGTTATCTAACATGCACATGAAAAATGTGAAATAGGAAAACTAGAAACTTACTTGTACATGTAGAAGATAGAGGTCAGAATCCAATATGAGGTTTTGATTGATGTGAGTCACCCAGCGAGGTATAACCTTGTTCATCCAAACAGCAAAATTTCTAGGGAAACACCAAATTAATCGGCTTTTCCATGGGCTAACTGGAACGCAGTAGAAGCCTAGAACATTCTTTTTCTCCGGTTGTGGTTTAGCAGGTGAATCCTGTAGCCAGAAAGATAAGCCGTGAGAACAGTTATGCCATGTCCTGGACTTGACACATCTGCATTTATTAGAACTTGGGGCGAGTTATATTTTTAGTTGCAAATGCTCACTAGAACACCTCATTCCTTTTACAAAATATAAATGATGTTTTTGCCATGTTTCTCTTAATATTAGCCAGGGGTCTACCGCAGTACCCTGGACCATCTGTCACCTATTCTTAAAACTGAATACATCATTCAGTGTGTCAATCATACCCATTGAAATGCGGCTTCAAATTCCTGAAACACCTTTATAATTATATATACCATCTTATAAGGCTCTTCCTGGGAAAATGTAAGTTCAGAGTTTAGCTAACCTTCTCAGAATCTCCAGATGACGGTTTCTTTGTGGATGGAAATGGATAACTAAATCTGAAAAGGCAAGGAGCCGAGAACAAGTTCACAGCAGGGCCTTGTGACGCAGCATAGCCGTTAATATCCAAAGTGTGCACGTTGATATTTATAGGCTTTCCACCTTCTCTGTCTCGTCTGCATAATATTCAAATCACACACCTAAATGCTATAATACAATTGAGGAAAAAAATGAATTGTTGTACTATACTATAAGAACCAACAATAAGAACGATCAGAACTCAATGAATGATGAAGCCAACGGTTGGAATCAAGCAGGGTTCAGGCTACCTGTTTGGATCATTGACCTTTGGGAATCTCATTAGACCATAATGAGCATATGGGACATGAGCAGGATCCATAAGGTTCTCTATCAGAATTTCGTACCTGGAAAAGAAGGATCCAAAAACGCCAGTTTGAGTTTTGAACGCAAGAAGTTGACATTTATATAAAGAAAAACTCTCTCGTTGACTTTCTGACTGCATGTAACAACACATTTAACAAAAGCCTCTTCAGGAGGCTCCTAACAGCAAAAAGATCAACATAACCAATATTCCTAGTTGTCAATATACTAGTGACCTGGCAACTTAGGCTGCGTTTGTTACATGGTGAATCATGGTGATAGGGAATGATGGTTAAACAAAAATGTTGTTTGTTTGCTATGGTGATAGGGAATCATGGTGAATCCATGGTGAATTTTGATCTATTTTTGTCCCCATAAAAAAGCACGGTGAATCGTGGTGAAAGAAGTTTCTTTTAAGACTCCACTACTTATTTAGACAAATGTGCAAAAAAACATTCTAATAAATATGATTCTTACTTGTGTAGGATTTTTTTATAAAAAAACCTCTCATCACTATAACCATGTAACAAACAACATTTTTTAAATTTTTTGCCATCCCCATTCCTATCACCATGCACATGTTACTAGAGCTCATTGCATTTCCTCTTGTGACAGTGCCCATACTTGAAAGAAAGGAATAAGAATAGAAGTCAGAGTCGGGAGGGTTGGACTGACGAAATGAAGGAAATGAGGGTTGATCGGGTTAGATGGACCCTACCCTATTAGGATCACCAGCAAGATCCATCTTGTCTGGCCTAGCAAGTAGTTGCGAGTCTCAACTCCCCTATAGGGAAATGTGGTATAGATCCAAGCCACATAAAGAGAGATCAGACGGCCCACAAAAACCCAGACAGGTAAATATCTCAAATCATGTGCAGATCTTAGAAAATCTATTATTAATAGATCCATTGGAACACACTTTAATAATTTTCCTATCACCATCACCGTCAATTTTATCATTGTGAAAAATTTGTAACTTTAACCTACTATAGAAACATGTAACTTAAAGCTTGCTATAATATGCATTCTGACGCATGGCAATGGAGGCAACAAAGGTGACACTTAAACCTACCCGTAGGGGAAATCTCGAACACCAATTAAGCTGACAAACGAGGGATCATCCATCTCTGGGAAGTTTGGCGGTTTTTTGGACATGGCAGCATCTCTGTAGCTTGGGTCTGCATTTGGCCAGAACCACAAGAGCTTGTTCTGAACCAGGGAGGGGTAAACTGCTACGCATGCCCTCTTGGAGGTGTGAACCTACAACGGAAAAAGCAGCATATCAAATCCCCTCGCAACTCCGAGAACTGGTCAATACACTTCATGTACGGACCGGAGTCGTCAGACTTCCGTCAGAGAGAACTCAGAGAAGGAAGGATAGATACCGGCGGCCCATCGGGTGGGGCCTGTGGGATGAGCTTACAGCTTCCTTGACCGTCGAAGCACCAGCCATGGTAGACGCACTGGAGCCGGCCCAAGTGGTCGATGCGGCCCTCGGATAGAGGCGCTAGGCGGTGCGGGCACCTATCTTCAAACACCTGCCAGCTCTCCTGGTCTCGGTCCCACCACACGACGAGGTCGATGCCCAAGACCGTGACGGCATGTGGCACGCGCTTGTCGAGGTCGCAGAGCGGGAAGAGAGGGTACCACTGGGCGTACCAGTCGAACTGCTCGGTCGCGCTCGGTTGCTCAGCCGTCTTGTCAACATCGGCTGTCGCTGGGGCGCTGGTGGCAGAGACGGTGCCTAGGCGACGGCGGCGGGGAACAGCAACATCGCAGGGGCAGTTGGGGAAACCGGGAAGAGCTTTCGGTGCGGGAGTGGAAGATAGCGAAGCCTTAGGTCCGAGTGGGGGAAGGAGGGTAGAGGGGTGCAAGTTGAGGATGCCTCGCGGAACCATTGATGTGATCGGGGCGGTGGCGATGAGTGACATGGCCGTCGGACCAACAGTAGGCTACCTGAACATCCGGCCGGAGCAGCGTAAGAACAGACCAGCGGCAGCATGCGCTCCAGGCTCCTGCGGTCCGTGGTGAGATATACTCAGACAGAGAGCTCGCTCGCGCGCACGAACTGATTGGCTGTGTGGATGGAGTTCAATCGGGTGTGCGGTGAACGTTGAAGGACAACTACATTTTAATTGACTAGCAGAGTGCACGTGCTAAGCACGTGCATTTCTGTTGAGAAGAAATATTATCATAACATACACAAAGCAATAACACAAGGTTATATAAACATGTATTTATACTAAAATTTACATCTCACAAAGATGCATCAGAATGTTATGCATACTAAACCATAGAATTGCCATTCATATTGATCGTATACATCCGGTGTGACGATCTTTTAACTCTTTTCCAATATCATAAGGAAGTGTGCATGTGGCAGTCCTCTTTTTTGATATTCTATAACATAGACATATGCAATAACATGTCCAAATAGATCTCTTTTAAAAAGATCAACTTTCAATTCTTCTCATTTTGCTTTGAATGCTCTAGCAAGTAGATCGGGCCTATTTTGTGATTCTTCAAAACACAATAGCTCCTTTTTTACTTCAGCCCATGATGGGTTGCAGGTAAAAGTTAGAAAAATATCTGGTTTCCCATACCTCTGTACCAATGACATTGCATCAAGATAATGATGCCTCATATCCCTAGGACCACCAATAAAAGATGCTGGAAGAATGACTTTCTTTCCTATCATACTTCCATGATTTTTTCCATGATTATAGCTATCAACAATTCCTTATTACAAATCAGCTCAAATTTTTTGTTGATCTCTTCTAATATAGTCCAGACGACTACTTTCAAGTTTGACATACATGTCAACAATATATTGTTGTAGAAGTCTACCAGAACGCAATAGAAGTGAATTGTCATTAGCTCTAATCTGTAATTTATAACAATAATATTCACGACATGACACACTTTTCCTTCGTTTGTGTTTATTTTCCAGAGCTGTGTATAAGAAGAATATAAATTAAACAAATATTTTTTAAGTATAACTATTCCAAATTTAATTATTTTACCTCTTTGCTCTTGTTGAAAAAGAGTGTCTACATCATTAAAGTTCAATAAATCAAATGATGTACCGCTAATCATCCATTGCCCAGTATTTTTATCTCTTCTTGAAATTCCCTCATGCCATCCTATTTGACCTTGTGGGAATAACAACGGATGTTGTAAAGGATCATAACATCCGTAGTAATAATGGACACAATGACTGGTACCAATGTGAGTATAAACACGAATATCACGTTGGAACTGTATACCATTGCGGTTCTCATCTTCACTTTCTATCCAAATTGCAGCCACTTGTGAAGAGGTTGGCGCATTTTGAATACCTTGATGCACAACTGGATTTGAATTAATAAATATCTGAATATTCTCAAGACTATCAACATCCTTTAAGCTTCGAAAGAATTTTGAGTAAGGATTTCCCCATAATGCATTGACCAATATTCTGATGACATCCTCCTTTAGTCTTGATGACTGATGTAATCGATTTTCTATTTCATGATCAGTGTAATAAAAGTACAACTGTAAATGTGATGGATGACCATCCTCTGGTATCATTTTGTTTATGAAATGATATATTTGTCCTTGCACCTTGAATGTATATATTCCTTTATTTCTCTTTGACAATTTTCTATCTTCATTCACACCCATAGATGTAAAAGCAAAAGTATTATTGTAAGTTCTAATACACTGTCTAAAATGAATAGCTTCTTTATCCAGTGAAGTATACAGATGATGTAATCCTACTAGAATATCATTTGTTGCTAAGACAATTTCTCCATCATAGAAACAAAATGTCCTTACTTCATAAGGAAACCTCTTTGCATCACACTGATCACAACTTCTACAAATAGGAAGAATATATGCTTCTTTAGGTATGACTAATTCTGTCACAAATCTTTTCTTCACATTTTCACATTTCTTTTTCATTTTTTCTGACATGAAAGCTAAATTTGTCTCTCGAGCAGATGACGAAGATCCAATTTCCCATGTACCAGGAATTTTAGACTGTACGCATTCTTCTAGATTTTCAAGTGATGAAGTTGTTTGAGATGCCAACAATTCCATTGTGTTTGTCTGTTTAGAAGTTATATTGAACTGTTGTAGTCTTCACCTTGCATAATCTTGTCTTTTTTTTTCAAGCCTAGTTGCCTTTTTCTCCTCTAAAAGGTTGGCATAGTAATCTCTTTGTCTTTTTCATAATAATGATTTTTTTTCCTCAGATAGCTCAGAATACTTCATCTTATAAATAATATATGTCATGATAAAGCTTTCCAAAACTCAATCTAATCTTATATTTATATGTAATACATTAAATATATATAGTAAAACTACATACACAAATTGGTACAATTCATTTATTATATTGTAATACCACATAAAATAAAAATATAATAATTGAATAGTCAATTATTGTTCTGGATCATTTTGATCTAAATAGATGATGACAAAAATTGTCATAAGTTATGAACTATCAACATTTGTGAATTGTAACTTTATATTGAAAGGAATAATAAAATCAAAACAAAGGAATTTCAGAAACAAATCTACAAAAAGATAGAAATAACAAAACATGCTACATTTGATACAACAGTAATGTTATGACCCCACCTCCCGATAACCCCCAATTAAGGGAGACCAAGAGGTTGAAGCCGCACCCATTAATCCTGGATCAAAGGTTCGACGTATAACCATAAACAATTATTAAATTCTAACAGACTATACTGGAAATGGTAATAAAAAAAATTCTTTGCATACCTTTGAAAAGTTTGGAACAAACTAAACTTCTAACCTCTGTTGAACTATTCTAACTAGTTCCTCCTTGTTCTTTAATTCTTGAATTCACAAGGTGTAGCTTTATTGTTTGTTCTTTTCATCGTACCTAAAATGCCGACAAACAAAACGTCGGTCAGCCGAAGCTGGTATGTGGAGGAAACAGATAATGTTCAACTATGTTAACAATATAATCATTCAATTAATCATTTAACAATCAAGATTACATTTTAAACCATACAACTCAATCCATACATATTCTCGAACTCTGGGTTGTCCCTGCAGTGGACATGGATATCACCTCTCTTTTAGGTAATAGAGTCGCATGGCACTATCCGAAGATAGCCCAATATCTAACTCATTGTGACTTGATGGTCCTACCTCCATGGTAGCCATGTACTAAGTCAACCATAGACCTGATGGACCTACCCAATAGGTAGCCATGTACTAGGTCATCCATAGACCTGATGGACCTACCCAATAGGTAGCCATGTACTAGGTCTTTCATAGACCTGATGGACCTACCCAATAGGTAGCCATGTACTAGGCCTTTCTCTAACCTGATGGACCTACCCATAGGCAGCCATGTACTAGGTTAGCTATAATGCCACAGAGAGAACCAGGATCTGAGTTTATAAGCATATACATTAAGTGATAGTCATAGTCACTTTATATTTGCAATATGAACATCCAAACAGTTTAGTTGCATTCAATGCGATTAAACATCCAAGAAACCATCGGAAAACTAAGCGGTTATTCATAAGTAACCACATATCTGTCTTGGAGATCTCAAGCAACAATTTATCCAAATCCAACTAGATGTCCAATCAAGCAAGCCAATCAATCAATCAAGCAAACATCAATATCCTGAAATTAATGCATAATATCCAAGTGTCATTGTTTTATTCCAAACCTCCTCAAGATCTACTTGGATTCCACTTTAGGACTTCTAGGCCATCCTTTTAGGATTTTAGTTTCCATTATGCATTTATCACTTTTAATATTCGTTTAATCCACAACCCTAATTTCAACATCATAGACACCATTAAAAGTCAATTAAGTCCAAAATGTCTCTTTTACACTAAAACTACTATTTTTATCATTATAAGTCATGTCAAGATCATTCATGTTCAGGTTTCTTTGAATTGACAACTCAACAAAGAATTATAATTCGATTCTCCAGGAGCCCTAATTACTACAATTCTCATCGTTAATGTCAGTAAACCCTAATGCATTATTAATTCCACTTTATACACTAGGAACCCCAAAAATATCCACATTAATGATCTTTTATACTCAAATTGGATTTATAACTACATAACTTTGTCTTATTCATGGATTTGCACAATTAAAATCATTAAAGACATATCCTCCTAAATTAGGGTTTCTAAGCCCATTAATGCAAACTTAGGTATATGAAACCCTATTAAGCCAATTATGTACAAATATCATCCTTTTATTATCATCAGGTTAATATTCGTTCTAAACATCACTCTATTCAACTATCATCAATTCCAAGGGTTTTTCATTAATTAAACCAGTAAATATGATAACTTTATACACTTTTTGAATTCCAAACAGAATCAGGCTTGAATCATATTTTTAATGGATTCCTCATTTTCTCCTGATCAATTTTCATATATAAAGTTTTGTCATTAGAGCTTCCTAGAAATAGTTATGATTTTAACAAAATCTCACTTACCCGGCCAATCACGAAGCGCCACGTCAGCCAACATGAGCGCCGCTTGCCTGCGTGACTTAAAACATAACAGAATTACTATTATGCCCTCACGCGGTAGGCCGGTTCTTCACACGGTGGAAGGGCAGTTCCGTTCGATCTGGTTTTATTCGTCTTCAACCTTGCGATGACCCGCTGCCGTCGACCTAAGCAGCTCGTGGGGGTTGCTCCTCCCCTTCCCATGGTCCGAAGAGTACGACCGACCAGAGCCTTGCCCTTTCCACCCTCCGCCGCACCCGTGGGGGGCCTAAGGAGTGCTCGGGGTGGCTGGAAACGGTCGAACAAACCTACAACCCACGACCAGCACTGCAGCCGTGCGGCTGCCGCTGCGCCTAGGTCAGGGCACGACCACGGTGGTAAAACTTCTCCCCAGCACCGTGGGGAAACCCACCTTCATCTCAACTACATCTCGGTCCCTCGCTGCTCTCTAGGTGGATCGATTCTCAACGGTTAGGGTTAGCACGGAAAGAAGAAGAAGAAGTGGTTGGATTGCATGGGATCTCTCCCTGGACCTCGACCAGAGCTTTACCCTTTTATATAGGGTGGAATATGAAGCCCTAAGGCGTGTCTCACGAGGAAACAAGTCCCAAACTCAAAAGGAAACACTCTTTCCTTGGTTGTGAAGCAACCAACTCTCTCTCTCTCTCTCTCTTCATTAACCTTTATTTCCTTGATATTCCTTATTGCATGGATATTTAGGAATTCGAATTTCCTCCTTCTTATCCTCTTTATTCTTACTCTTTAATCCATTAAAACGAATTTCTATTTTCTTTTAATAGAAATTACTTCCCTTTTCATCATATTATCTTTTATTCTGCAAATTCGTATTTTCTCTTTCCTCTCCCTTTATTGGAGCTCCTTGTATCCCAAGAAACTTTATGAGTTCGAAATTACTTTTTAAGGATACTTATTATCCTTCTAGATGCATCTAAATGCATTATTTCACATTATTATGTATATTTCTTATTAAAATATCTCTTTTTGAGGATTTCTTTTTATTTCTCTTTTATTTTCCTCATTGGTATTCCTTTTATCATTTTAATCCTTGGGATACGAAATTCCACCAAGGATAACTCAATTATACCTCTTTTCACTTATTTCCCACATTTTCCCATTGTTTTCAAATTTTTTCTTAATAAAGAAATACATAATTAATCTTTTCTTTTCTTATTGCTTTCTTTATGCAACTTTGGACTCCTTGGAACCCAAGAGGCATGAAATCCTCTTTGGATTTGCCTTCTAGAGGTTTCTACATATTTCTTTTCTCAAAAATTCAATTATCCATTTACTATTTGAATTTCCTTGTTATTGGGCCCAATAGCCAATAAAGCCCACAAAGCAACCAATCAAGGCTATTGTGAAAGGAATCCATTTATTCAAAACAAATCATATCATTATTTGTTCAATCATCTTTAATATGAGAAATTATATTTCTCACCACTTGAACCCAAAAATTGGGGTTGTAACATCCTTCCCCTCTTATAGGAATTTTGTCCTCAAAATTCAAACAAGCAAACAAACAATTCAGGATAAGACTTTTCGATGTCCATCATTGGCCCCTATGTGGCTTTGTCGTACTCATGGCGTTTCCAAAGAACCTTTATCATCACATATTCTTTTCTCTGAGTTCTTTCATCCTGGCGTCTATAAACTACACAGGTGACTCAGGCCATTTCAGCCTCCCTTGGGGCTCACTAGGTTCATTGCTCAGCACATGGTCGGGTACCTCACATAGTGCTCTAAATTGGACACATGAAACTCGTCACATATTACTTTATCCTGAGGGGTGAAGTCAAAACCTAACCATCTCCACCCATCCATCTCTAATGGACACATGTATCAGGGTTGCAGCTCAGAGGGGTCGGATTCTCACATATTCTTCCACAGTAACTTGTAAGTCAGTCTACTTTGCATCTGTTCACGACTCTCGTCGTCTCTAGGCTCCTTTCAGCCCTTGCACAATCAAAGTGACTTCATCTACATGCACTGTGGTCCCTTTTCTAACCATCATGTGGTCCTTTCACCAACATCACCTTACTGAAGTGGTGACCGACACAACCTCCCTTACAGAGCTTCTTATAAATCCTGATACTGGCTATGGTGGTTATCTTCACATCTTACATAGGACAAAAATAGTCTCTAACTATCACCCTGAACGAGCACATATTCTCTCATCAGACCCTTTAGTCCGGACCATACCAACCATTATTTAGAGGTGATAAATTGTACCATCGAGTTCTTCATGTACCTACTTCCACCTTATGGAAGTGAACCTCTAGGTCAAACTCAAGATCCTATGAACTCACATCATGGTGTAGTTGAACCATCTCTCTCATATGTAGCTCAACCCAATCTGTCCCTTGACAGTACTCTTTCTTTCTCATGTCATCTTGGTAAGGCGACTTACCATAACCCATATTGCATCTCGACCTTCCTTGGTCCCGGGGAGACCTATCACAACATCCATGGGGTTGAGCTCCCATTCCCTCTCAGGGATTCCTTTGCCCTCTATATCAATGCACTGGGTTAATGGGGTTCGTCCTTTACCTCCTGGCTTGCATGCTCATAAACCACATGCAACTTTATCTTAAGCATCCAAAGTGCTATTTCCATTTTCCATGGTGTATGGTGATCTTCAATCATGATTTCCTATATGTCATGATTCTTCCAAGATCGATTCCTCCGAAACCCTAAACCACTCTAGTCGGGGTTTCATCACCTTCTCTTCCAAAGAAGTACATCTGAGGTTTTACCACCATCCTTTCATTGCATTCAGGACTAGACTGGCTAACCAAACAACCATAACTTTTCAACGCATCTTGTTACATCTGAGTGTTATCCGAACACCTCTCCTTTTCAAACTTAGGGTTAGCCAAACAACTTCTTCTAGCTTCTAGTCAAACAAGTCAGATGTATCTCAACCAGAGCAGCCATTACCACCTCACATCCTTAGGTATTAGGTAACATTGAAGACATACACTTCCATGTATTTCACTTGAAAATCTATGTCTATTTTCATTAAGTACACTCTCTGATTTCATCATCATGGTGATCAAACTCATCCTGGTATAACTTGTAAGTTCCACACAGCTCATGATAAAAACATCCTCATAAGGTGACTTCCTCATTCCTCTTAGTGTTTGCAAACCATCCATGTATCATTCACTTTACCAGGGTAAGATATCTTCTCTATCCCCATTCCTTGTGGCAACGTTCCAATCTACAACATATCTTATCCTTGGTGTATGGCATGCGTAATGTCCTATCTCTCACTCTCATAACAAGAGGAAATAAGCATTTGGTTGCAGTCCAAATACAGAGTTCTTCCTGTTCCAAAAGTAGAGATGGTACATCCCACCTTGCCAATACACATTTACATCTAAGTTGCAACGCGCCACATATGTCTCTATATCACAGTCATCATAATATCAAAGAAGTCTTGAACCTACTGAGGTTTATATCCTTGGTCATCTCCTCTAGGTCTATAGGGTACCGACTCTTTTGGGGTCATCCCTCTTCCCTCATGCATCAAGAGAGTGCCCTACTCATCTGCCCTTTGGGTCCCATGAGTTCATGAAGGTGATCAATCTCCTAACCCATGACCCGCAGACAATGATAGTTGTTACCTCCCGACCCTATGGTCATGTGCAACTGGGGAATTAGGCAACTCCTACTTTCATCGGTCTTATCCCTACCTGACCCTAGGATAGACTTAGGATTCTCCATTATAGTACACGTTCACTTAGAACCTTACCCAAGTCTTCATCATCTCTCTCTTTCTGCATTCATGGGCTGACTTTCGTCCTTTCATAGGGATCATGGCAACCTGCCTACCTTGGTCAAGCCCCATACTGGTTACCTCCATGGTAACACATTCACATGCAATAGAGATGGATATCTACGGGTCTGTAGATTCATGCTCATACAATGTACCTTCCTCTTAACTTCTCAAGATCCTATGAGACCTCTTTAGGTTACCTTGAACCACCAAATCTGATATACACCCTTCCAAAGGGGTCCCTCTCCTAGGATGGGAGGAAAACTACCTCTAAGGTCACAAAAGCTCTTAGGTATAGGGTTTACATCCACATGAGCCTACTTAACCCTAGAAAGCCATTAAGGCACGAGCAGATCACTTACTATACCATGCTAGGTCATGCTTGTCCTCTTTCCTCAATGTTGGATCAAGATCATACCTTTCTTTATCATCAACCTAGCTGTGAGGGGTTCATCAAACACACCTTAAACTTTAGGGGCTTCTCTTTTCCTCTATTCATGAGGATTACCATGCTCGCTTCTATAGGAACTCAACTTCTCATCATGAGCCTTAGGTACACTACTTCCCCTCTTAGGCCTAGGAACCCTAGGTTCACTGCATGCTATGTCTCTTAACTCTGAACCAAGCATGAAAAAGGCATGACATGCACTCCTTGTCATCCTTCAACTCAAGCAACACTTAGAGTTGGGTCCTCCTTAAGGACAACCAACAATGCTATACTGTAGGCACATAGGCAGTAGATGCTTCATCTTCACTGTCTAGGGTTTGGTCCCTCTAAAGGAAACCAAGATATCATCAACTTATGAGGCAATCTCTGTCATCCATTGTTTTAGGCTTCCAACCTTCTTGCTGGGTTTCCTGCTCTCTCTAGAGCTAACCCTACATCCAACCTCACCATTAGAGGTCCTCTCTTCATGAAGGATCAACCTCAAAAGCATGCTCTACATGGGTGAAGCCTAGGTTCGAACTTATGGTTGCTCAAGATCATCCATAACCCTTTATGCTCCATCATAATTCCTTATCCAGGGTTTCATCCTACTGCCAGCATTATGACGTGCCCTAGGTGCCAGCTATGCCCTACTTATACAAGCCCATAGGGTTTCTATGGTCCTTCACTAACATCATCATCTAAGGAGCTATCCTTTACCCTAACATGCACGACCCTTCTCAGGGTTGGGTTGCCAAAGGTGCTAGGTCACCCATGGATCAGATGGCATCCCAAAGGCATGTCCTTTCAAACACCTGGTCCAACTCATCTCTCTCTAACCTTCACTTAGGGTTAGGGTTAGCATCATCCTCAGAGGTTGTGCCAGGTCTCTACTTGCAATGGAGATCTCTATCTCCAAGACTAACGTATCCTCCTGACAAGAAGGTCTGGCCTCAGGTCCCTTCTGAGGACATGACATCTTACGTCATACATCCTAAGCACGTATCTATTATTTATTTTGCGCTTAATCTATTAAGCTTATGTCCATGACATCTTATTTACATGCCTTTCATTAATTAATGGAGGATTCCTTAAACCTTATTAACCTTACACATACCTCAAGAGGGTGAGGAGAAGAAAGAAAACCCTAATCCTTTATGTCCTTATCAGAATTTTGTGATGAGAAGGGATGAATAAGATGAGAAGTCCTAAAGGTATCTTATTTCGATTCATACCCTAAGACTTTGGCCAGGCGGTCACATGGGTCCGGGAGTCCTCGTATTCTGACTAGCGGTGCGGAGGAAAATCTTGTCAGCCCCCGGTCGTGATCCCTTTCTAGACACATCCACCTTTCGGATACTCCTCTAATAACTCCCTTGGGTTCTATCGAGTTTGTAAAATTTAATAATTATTAATGGTTAACTGAGGAACCTAAGCTCTGATACCAAATGCTATGACCCCACCTCCCAATAACCCCCAATTAAGGGAGACCAAGAGGTTGAAGCCGCACCCATTAATCCCGGATCAAAGGTTCGACGTATAACCATAAACAATTATTAAATTCTAACAGACTATACTGGAAATGGTAATAATTTTTTTTTCTTTGCATACCTTTGAAAAGTTTGGAACAAACTAAACTTCTAACCTCTGTTGAACTATTCTAACTAGTTCCTCCTTGTTCTTTAATTCTTGAATTCACAAGGTGTAGCTTTATTGTTTGTTCTTTTCATCGTACCTAAAATGCCGACAAACAAAATGCCGGTCAGCCGAAGCTGGTATGTGGAGGAAACAGATAATGTTCAACTATGTTAACAATATAATCATTCAATTAATCATTTAACAATCAAGATTACATTTTAAACCATACAACTCAATCCATACATATTCTCGAACTCTGGGTTGTCCCTACAGTGGACATGGATATCACCTCTCTTTTAGGTAATAGAGTCGCATGGAACTATCCGAAGATAGTCCAATATCTAACTCATTGTGACTTGATGGTCCTACCTCCATGGTATCCATGTACTAAGTCAACCATAGACCTGATGGACCTACCCAATAGGTAGCCATGTACTAGGTCATCCATAGACCTGATGGACCTACCCAATAGGTAGCCATGTACTAGGTCTTCCATAGACCTGATGGACCTACCCAATAGGTATCCATGTACTAGGCCTTTCTCTAACTTGATGGACCTACCCATAGGCAGCCATGTACTAGGTTAGCTATAATGCCACAGAGAGAACCAGGATCTGAGTTTATAGGCATATACATTAAGTGATAGTCATAGTCACTTTATATTTGCAATATGAACATCCAAACAGTTTAGTTGCATTCAATGCGATTAAACGTCCGAGAAACCATCGGAAAACTAAGCGGTTATTCATAAGTAACCACATACATGTCTTGGAGATCTCAAGCAACAATTTATCCAAATCCAACTAGATGTCCAATCAAGCAAGCCAATCAATCAATCAAGCAAACATCAATATCCTAAAATTAATGCATAATATCCAAGTGTCATTGTTTTATTCCAAACCTCCTCAAGATCTACTTGGATTCCACTTTAGGACTTCTAGGCCATCCTTTTAGGATTTTAGTTTCCATTATGCATTTATCACTTTTAATATTCGTTTAACCCACAACCCTAATTTCAACATCATAGACACCATTAAAAGTCAATTAAGTCCAAAATGTCTCTTTTACACTAAAACTACTATTTTTATCATTATAAGTCATGTCAAGATCATTCATGTTCAGGTTTCTTTGAATTGACAACTCAATAAAGAATTATAATTCGATTCTCCAGGAACCCTAATTACTACAATTATCATCGTTAATGTCAGTAAACCCTAATGCATTATTAATTCCACTTTATACACTAGGAACCCCAAAAATATCCACATTAATGATCTTTTATACTCAAATTGGATTTATAACAACAACTTTGTCTTATTCATGGATTTGCACAATTAAAATCATTAAAGACATATCCTCCTAAATTAGGGTTTCTAAGCCCAATAATGCAAACTTAGGTATATGAAACCGTATTTTAAGCCAATTATGTACAAATATCATCCTTTTATTATCATCAGGTTAATATTCGTTCTAAACATCACTCTATTCAACTATCATCAATTCCAAGGGTTTTTCATTAATTAAACCAGTACATATGATAACTTTATACACTTTTTGAATTTCAAACAGAATCAGGCTTGAATCATATTTTTAATGGATTTATAATTTTCTCCTGATTAATTTTCATATATAAAGTTTTGTCATTAGAGCTTCCTAGAAATAGTTATGATTTTAACAAAATCTCACTTACCCGGCCAATCACGAAGCGCCACGTCAGCCAACATGAGCGCCGCTTGCCTGCGTGACTTAAAACATAATAGAATTACTATTATGCCCTCACACGGCAGGCCGGTTCTTCACACGGTGGAAGGGCAGTTCCATCCGATCTGGTTTTGGTCGTCTTCAACCTTGCGATGACCCGCTGCCGTCGACCTAAGCAGCTCGTGGGGGTTGCTCCTCCCCCTCCCATGGTCCGAAGAGTACAGCCGACCAGAGCCTTGCCCTTTCTGCCCTCCTCCGCACCTGTGGGGGGCCTAAGGAGTGCTCAGGGTGGCTGGAAACGGTCGACCAAACCTGCAACCCACGACCAGCACTACAGTCGTGCGGCTGCCGCTGCGCCTAGGTCAGGGCACGACCACGGTGGTAAAACTTCTCCCTAGCGCCGTGGGGTAACCCACCTTCATCTCAACTGCATCTCGGTCCCTCGCTGCTCTCTAGGTGGATCGATTCTCAATGGTTAGGGTTAGCACGGAATGAAGAAGAAGAAGTGGTTGGATTACATGGGATCTCTCCCTGGACCTCGACCAGAGCTTTACCCTTTTATATAGGGTGGAATATGAAGCCCTAAGGCATGTCTCACGAGGAAACAAGTCCCAAACTCAAAAGGAAACACTCTTTCCTTAGTTGTGAAGCAACCAACTCTCTCTCTCTCTCTCTCTCTTCATTAACCTTTATTTCCTTGATATTCCTTATTGCATGGATATTTAGGAATTCGAATTTCCTCCTTCTTATCCTCTTTATTCTTACTATTTAATCCATTAAAACAAATTTCTATTTTCTTTTAATAGAAATTACTTCCCTTTTCATCATATTATCTTTTATTTTGCAAATTGGTATTTTCTCTTTCCTCTCCCTTTATTGGGGCTCCTTGTACCCCAAGAAACTTTATGAGTTTGAAATTACTTTTTAAGGATACTTATTATCCTTCTAGATGCATCTAAATGCATTATTTCACATTATTATGTATATTTCTTATTAAAATATCTCTTTTTGATGATTTCTTTTTATTTCTCTTTTATTTTCCTCATTGGTATTCCTTTTATCATTTTAATCCTTGGGATACGAAATTCCACCAAGGATAACTCAATTATACCTCTTTTCACTTATTTCCCACATTTTCCCATTGTTTTCAATTTCTTTCTTAATAAAGAAATACATAATTAATCTTTTCTTTTCTTATTGCTTTCTTTATGCAACTTTGGACTCCTTGGAACCCAAGAGGCATGAAATCCTCTTTGGATTTGCCTTCTAGAGGTTTCTACATATTTCTTTTCTCAAAAATTCAATTATCCATTTACTATTTGAATTTCCTTGTTATTGGGCCCAATAGCTAATAAAGCCCACAAAGCAACCAATCAAGGCTATTGTGAAAGGAATCCATTTATTCAAAACAAATCATATCATTATTTGTTCAATTATCTTTAATATGAGAAATTATATTTCTCACCACTTGAACCCAAAAATTGGGATTGTAACAAGTAAAATGCCTTATGCAACAAATATACAAAAATATAAGCACAACAATGTAGCATGAAAAATACTACAATGAAATCTATATTTGTTGATATTAATTAACCAACATTAGGCATTAAAGTAGGACATGATAATGATATGATAAACCTATTGCGGACATTTATGTTCAACATCATGATTACAAATAGAATTCACCATACCAAATTAATCTAGATTCAATATAAAAATTTGGTCAGATTGATTCTAATACCCGTAAAGTTTATTACATGTTTTATTATTTTAAGCCACATAAAAAATTAAGCCAGATTTAAAATCCGAGTAAGGTATGTTTCATATTTTTCCTTCGTTCCCAATCACCTTTTAAGTGGGCTGCCCATATTTTTTAATGTCAAGTTTGGCAAAGCAATACTCTTTTAATAATTCGTCACTAATTATACACCATATAAATTCGGTAGAGTAAAATTTTTGAATAAATATGACATGAATCCTCTTTTCAAAGAAAAAATGTAATAGAAAAATAGTGCACTGATCATGTTATGTTTTCATTGAACGAATTTCATATCCGACAAAAACTATAATTATGCTTGTTGGCCAAGGTCGGCGTGCAATGGCTTTTATATATTCTCCTATATATGTCATTGGTCAATCACAATATGATGGAGAAATTCCTCAAACAATCTTAGTTGTTCTATTAATAGACTCGTAATTACATGTACATGATCATTTACATTTACGATCTCTCTCACATTCATATTCTCGCACCACCGATATTGAGGACAGTCTGTTTGTTTTTCCAATTAAATATCTCATGTTCCTTTTAGTAGCTGAAAGAGTTGTGAGTTGGGTCGACCGTGATGGTTTGCGACAGCAAAAATGTTGGGGAACTCGTTACAGTAAAAATTTGAAACAGAAGCACTTAACTTGTCAAAGTACAAACCTACAGATTTGGTCCCGCAACAAAGAGGCAGTAAGTCAAGAAGTATGAAAGGCTCGAAACTGCACTTTCCAAATAAACTTCTGCTAATAAAAAATACAACGCAGTTAACAGAGACTAATACAAATACATCCAAAAATATTCAGAGATACATTTTGCCAATGGAAGAAAGCGGACCTAGGTATCGTGCATGTGGACCAAATTCAAACAATGCAGTCTAGAGTGCCCCGTGGAGAGATGAATTCTCAGTAGCACGTAGTCGACAGAGTAACAGTAGAGAGCAGCGTATCCATTGCCACAGTGACGGGCGGAGACGCCGTGGGAGAAGGTTTGAGCGAGAAGGAGGGGTACACAGATCGACGACAGAGAAGTTCTTGTAGCGCAATTTCTAGAAATTTTGCTTCAGACTCGATTTCTAGTCGGTGGACATGTGAATGCAGGACTTAGCGGCGGTGAAGGAGATGAACGACGATGGTGTCGCTTCGCGGAAGCTGTAAAAGGGAGCCGAGAAAAATATTGATGGTGACGACACTTCCCTCGGCATGGATTCCAACGGTGCTACGATGATCTTTGGTTCTTCACAACTATCTTTTTCCTAGCAGCCGGTTTTCATGTTCCGGAGAAGAAGGTCACGCCATTTCATGAAAAGGTTTACAGTAGAAGTGCAATGGTCTAAATTGACCAAATTGAATGCGCATCTAAATGAGATTATGATAAAAATCTAGATGTAAGCATGTGCTGTACAACTGCATGATTCGTACTACTTATTGTGTGGCATCTTTTGAACTCCAAAATGACATCTGCAGTGTACTCTGCGGACATGCGTTCATTGGCTGTAAAAAAGCTACTGGAACATAAAACGCGGTAAAAAAAATAGCAGCTAGACCGACAGAAGGATAGCAGCTAGACCGACAGGCAGCTGACCTTCTTTTATTATAGAAAGATAGATTACAAACACAAGCCATTTTAACTTCTCAGCAATCAGCACACATTTTTTTTAAATATACTGCACTCTACTTTCTCTTTTCTCACAATTTTTTCCTTTTTTTCATTTTTATTACCTATTTACTAACACGTCTCTCCGATAGACTTACTTGCACGTTCACAACAGATATCCCACAACTATGAGAACCCCCTCGGTAAACGAACAGCCCACTCATCATACAAATTGGAGCAAAAAAATGTTTCATTCGCCTGGATAACGGCATGGAACGCAGAAAAGAACACTTAGGGGCCGTTCGGCCCCCGACGTTCTTACTGCCGTTATTTAATGCATAAACGGATCGGCAATTCAGTGGTTCAATGTTCGTTTCTTTGCTTCTGTATTTGTCTTTATATACCGGCGAGACTTGAAATCACGCCATGATCGGCGGTAATGCCGAAGGACGCGTGCAGGCCGGCATGGGCGTTTTAACTTGTTTTCCTGTCCTGACCAGCATCAGTAATGCAGAGGGACTGATCGGTCACGGTAGTGATGCTCTGAAATTAAAACGGAACATGCACATAACTACTGCATTTCTAAAGTCGGCGGCCAAACGGCTCCTTAAAAATAATGAATGCATGCGTTAGAATGTCGATTCTCTCACCCCCACTAATAAACCACTTTCTCAATAAAGTGCATCGTCAACCTCTTCTTGCAAATCAGGAAACTTTTGAAAACCCCACATTTAACTCTCGTCTTCTACTAATAACGTTTTCTCTTATATGATTGAGTTTCATGCATATCAAGTCTCCACTTGCGAGAAATGGAAAAAGACGCACCAATAACTACCTTGGGTCATCTACGTTCCATCTTATACCTCGTAGTTATAATGTTGAGTTCAGATTTGCTGTTCCTCTTTCTACGAGGAGTAGGCTGCTCCTTCCACTATCAATTTACACGTGTCTCAGCCCATCGATTTATAGGGTCCGGATTTTGTTGACAGTACAGATGGTGCAATCTAACACAAGGTGTAGCCTGCTCCTTGTTAAACAAGGAACAGCAAATCCTGAGCCTATATTGTTCCTCATATTGCCACCCTCGCACATGTCCCTCTTTCTTACTTGTCATGCTTTAGGTTCAGATCTCCATATTTGCAGAAAATTTTCGGACTTTTACGTATCAAAGATAGAATCATGGCAGGTCGGCAGCCCTACTAATCCTTTTATTTCTTTCGCATGTATTCTCCCACCTTTCACCTGTTCGTCTTTATCTCTCAGTTTGTTTTATACTTTAACTATTGTCCCCTGCTTGGTAATACTGGACATTTTATGTATTTCATTGCACGTGAATAACAACAACTTCAAGATGGCTTTTTGTCCCTTTGGCGCGATAAGGACTCTAATGCAATTTCCTTCTATTTAGTACCTTTTTGTCTCTTTGGCGCGATAAGGTATTACCTCGCCCATATGAGAAAAATAAATGAATTATAGGTTGGAAAGTAGGCGAAAAATGGTAATCTTCAAGTGAAATATAAATCACAAATTAAAATGTAATTACTATCATTAAACATATGGATATACTTTGAATTCTATTCATGTATCAAATTTAGAAATAATATGTGAAATTTGCATATCAATAAAAGATGCTAAATGGGATTGCTAACTCTAAGGTTTGGAACTAAGATGAGTTCTCAATCACATGAACCTTACTGGGGTTGAATTTGGAGGACAAAATTCCATTTAAGGAAGGGTGAATG
This sequence comes from Alisma plantago-aquatica, assembly GCA_963693085.1. NCBI lineage: Eukaryota > Viridiplantae > Streptophyta > Magnoliopsida > Alismatales > Alismataceae > Alisma > Alisma plantago-aquatica. Next base: position 258,330,858 of record OY856409.1, read on the forward strand.
TAATATCCTCAATTTTGGTGAAATTAAATGATGTAAATATAAAGCATGATTTGATAAATAATTTTTCCATCGACATTAATGATAGAATTAACAAGAATTATTGTTGGTCATCTAATAATCTTCATAGCATGGGTTTGACCCATGGCCTAAGTAAGACCCAAGCAATTGGTTGCTTTGCAAATGAATCCTTGTGGCATAAAATGAAAAGAATTCATACATGAATAATAATAATAATGGCTTTTTGACATGATAAATGAAATATAAGATAATTGTCAAGTATCCAAAAGAAATTAGGTACATGGTGTTTTGGATAATTAAAAGAATATTTATCTAGCCAGATTGACAACATATGTTTCGAGGCATCAATTAGTAATATTTCAAACTACCTTTTGGTATACTTGAAAATAATCATAAAAGGAATAGAATTTTATAAATAAGGAGAAAAGGGATAATCCATGAGATAATGATATTGTTTTAAATAATGTTTAAAAGGAGCAAGTTTTGTATGGGAAGGATATCCCATTCGATCCCACACATTGAATATCATTTTAAAAAAATGTATTAGGTAGTTTCTTTGAAATAAGGATACTTGATTGGAAGAATATATCAAGAGAGAGATAAAAGTATAATTCAATAAAAAATATTTAAATGATCAATTATCCAATGTGTACTATATAGTTATATGCATTCCTTAATGGCTATTGGTTTACCAAACTAGGAATGTGGTAGTGTCTTTTCGTGACCTTGGGCTTTATAATAATACAAACCACGAATTTTTATATAAGGGGGAAATAAGGAAATATATCTAATTACTTTCTAAATGAGGAGAAGAATAAATGAAAAGATTTCCCCAAATTTTGGTATAAAAAGGAGTTATAGATAGGAAGAGTTAATTACTTTCCAAAATTGGGGTTTTAGCATAAGGAAAGCAACCTTTTCGAAAGAAAGACCCCCTTTTCCCACAACGCTGGGCTAGCTAGAGCTCTGCTATTCTTTCCAGTTTATTGAGATTGGCAGGGCCGCAATTTCTAAGTTTTTTCCTATATAATGGTTCCAGATTTTCTCTGTGAGACTAGAAGATCACGACACGATCAAGTCCCTTTCGATCGCGAAGTCACACATCCTCGAAAAAAAATCAGAATTTGTCTTGGCTCCTTGACTCCCTGTGCGTACTAGATAATGCCCTTTTTGATACCTTCGCCAACTACAGTGGGTGTAGGGTTCCACTACATGGAAGGATCCAGCGTTGGGTAGATCCTCAGTGCCCTACTCCTTCGTAGAAAAAGGCACATAAGGAGAGAGAGATTGGACCCGCGTAGCCAATTAGGCGAGTCCAAACAAGGATCTGCCACCCCAGAGGAGAAATCCAATCAAATATAAAAGGTATTTTCATACTCATGTGGCGTGTTCCTATTTGTACATATACCATAATCTTGTTTTAATGATAGTAACTAATTAAAAACTCAGATTGACATATTATATATGAAACTTAATTCGAAAAATGAGAGGAATGCAAATAAAATATGTTTAATATCCAAATATAATTCCAATTCTACAAGTGGTGCCAATATGTGGCAAAGTGATGATTAGTGTATGAAAACCCTAGATTGGTGTTTTAACATGTTGAAAATGTTAAAAACCATTCTTTTATGTTATTATTTGTTATTGTGGAATATAATAACGATGTAACATGTTCATGACCATAATATTGTAGAATTAGGATTTCTAATGTGAATAACCATGTATAAGAAGAATTAAGGATAAAGATCCCAACTTGCCATGTTATTAATGAAGTTAGTCTAATCTAAGTGTTCATGATGCAATAATATGGTACATTTGATAATTATATCTACACTTAACATGAATTAGGGTTATTAAATAATTCAATCAATGAGCATGGGAATCGAAGTATCAAACATTATCGTAATGATAAGTTTTTTTTAGAACGAGAAACCTCTCCCAGTATCGGCCACAATTGGACCCCACCTAGTTAAGAGTAAATCACGGGACCAATCGTATCATTGGGGGGACACCACAGCGCGCCCAATCAAATTCCAGCCATTATTGCACCACGGCCAACACCCTAATGATAACTTGATACTAAGGAAACGCTAAACCCTAGGTTAGGATAGAGTAGGGTTTAATGTGATTAATGTGATGGTGACACTTTAGGATTTATATATGTGCATATTCAGGATGATTGTTTGATTTGATCGCTTGATTGGATAATATGCTTACAGAATGTTTGCACAATCTACATGGTTCACCAATAAGGTACGTGGTTACGCTTAAGACTACTAGAATTAGTTTGTCAATGTTTGCAGAGTGTTTCTCGAAGAATGAACAACTTAACTATTGAGTGTTTATTCACATTATGTTCAATTATAATGACATTATGACTATCACATAAAGGAATATTATGTGAAGAAAATGATAGTTCTTATTTGCAAGCAATTGTTGGAATATATGTTGTTATGTACTTGCACACTTTTGCATGCACCCCACGTACACAATATATTTTGATTTTTTGATCTGTGCTTTTGGTTTTATAGCATTTTAGGTACATGTTAGACAAGATGACAACAAGATGTGATGTACATATAAAAGTACTTGAAGACATTAATGTTAACTAGTAAGGGGGATTAGCTAGTTACTTCTTCTCATGTATTGTAACTCTCATGGTGAAAGTTCATGTAAGCATTTTGTAAACAATAATTATGGAATAATAAAATTATTTTCTATTACTTGTTATATGATTAAAATCTGGATCCTTGGGTAAAATTTTAGGTAATGGCTCTCATCTTTAAGGTCTTCCTTAATTGGGGGTTGCCAAAAAGTGAGGTCATTACACAACACCACAATAATGTTCTATGGCATAGATAAATGCCAACTGATGATAGTACAGATATTGTCAAAAAGATTCTGCATCCAGACAAATCATGGGGTTCACTGGAAATCATTGGAATCATGGGAATCATGGAAATGAATCAGATCGTGGGAATCATGGAAAACCATAGGTTATGTGGGAAATCACACAAATCATGGGATATCTTCTTGGGAAATCACATAAAGTGGGGAAAGGTTCACTACAATTTGGGAACATGTCTTGTGGGGCATGAGGCCATGTAGAGGAAGTCATTCCATGCCCTTCTACAACATTGAATCATTGCCTCGTTGGTGATACAATAGAAGAATAATTGAAATGGTTTGATGGTGAGCTAAATGGTGCCATGGGAGGAGGAAACTAAAATGGCGCAATGGTGATCTGAATGGTTCCATTGGAGGAGGGAACTACGGAGGGCATGCATGGTATGATTCAAAGCCATGATCCATGAAGAACATCCAATCTCAAATAGAAGAAACCCATCATAGTGCATATGCACCACATCAAAAAAAACAATCTAGTAGAAGTTCCTTGTCATGTTGCATGTTAAAGGAATTGATTATGTGGATACCTTCTTTTATAGCATACATGATTTCTATATTAATCATCTAAAACAATTACAGTTGTGTCCTACCAAAGTGTCTTAAATAATTAAGTACTCCTCGTTCTCCACATCATATCCATATTTTATTCCCCAAATCATTCAACCTTTTGTAAGCTTTCAAGAAATGTGACAGAAATTCAGTACTAAGTTTGCCACATTTCAATAACCCATCATATTAACATTGTGCATGTCATTTAAAATCCCAGTGCTAATAGGTGGTGTCTCCATCATAGGAGTTTGATGTTGAGGACGTGGTTGAGAAGATGGAATACCATCAGACAAATTCACACACACATCATTTTTTTAGTGGCACTATTAACCACTCTCATGTTCTTAGAATTTAAGGTGGATGCAAATTCACCCCATGCAATGTTCCAATCAATCATGAGCTTCATCCCATCATAGTGGGGTTATGGCTTTTTGAGAAACTTGGTGAGGTCATTGTAAAACTATACACTAGAAGGAAGTTGGTAATATGTTGTGATATATCATGGAAAATGGCTTGTATAACAATGTATGCTAGACTACAAGTGACATGGCTTATATCTAGTTGCACGTGAAGAGACATACCTCCAATGATTTTCTCCATTCATTTGTGCATGGAATAACAATCATGTCCTAAATGTTGTCCCAACCGAATCCACTTAGGTTCTCTGATGATCCAAGCTTAACATAGTCCTTGTTAAGGTTTTTCACCTTGACTTAATTTTCTCATGAGTCATATCATGACTACCATTTCTTGATTGTAATTAAATGAGTAATAATCTCCAAACTTCACATGTACCATTATGCCTCTTCAAGTCATATTGAGCACATAAGGCAAATATCATTAACACACCTTCTTAGTTGTCATGTAGACTAAGAAGTCTTGTTAAGTTGCATGACACAACATCTGCATTAGGTTTAGTACATTGGCACAATGATCATTTCACAAAATGTTTGATTATATTGTAAAAATTTATACTTGTTTATTATTGATTAAATAAATTAATGATTTTGAAAATATATAAATCCTTTATTTGTCAATATAAAAAACTCAATTTATACAAATCATTTCATTTTGAAGTATATTGTAATTTGGGGATGTACTACGATGCATAAAGTGGGTTATCATTTGGTTCCATCTAACTATTATTGAAAAATCATGCATACTATGAAAGTTTACCACAACAATTACATCAACAAATAGAATTAGTATACCACGTATCTTGTAAGAAAACATCTTATTATTTCATGTGTTACTGTGTACAAATGAAACATATTAACATTGTCTGATACATGTATACAAGTTTTACAAACTGAATTTTTACTAAAAATATTACCTAATAGAGGTGAATGTACTATAATGCATTTAAAATATTGGCATTTGAGGAACGCACCAAATGGTTTATCCATAAGCAATATTTCCATTTTTTTCAGTGCTTGAAAAACAACAAGAAAGTAAATTTTAGTTCTAGGAAGATATTATGCTGCATAGTAGAGGAAAGTGGTCTGAATAGTAGCTTGCAAGTAAGTTCTAATCATGGACAAGGTAAACTCATTTTTCTAAATGACATGACAATATATGATAAACTTAAGAAGAAGATCAAAAACATGCCATAATCTACAAACAAAAGTATTGAAGTCTACAAAATGTAAATATCATGTATAGTAGATTCAAATCATTTTGTACTTGATTTTAGATACAAATAACACTGAGATCATATTATATAAAAGAACTAACTAGCCTATTTAACCATATATGTTCCAAAAATTGGCACATGAGAATGTTATCTTTTAGAGCAAGATGACCAATTTCATTACTTAGTAGCCATAAGACATTTACATGAAGATGAATCCATTCCATTAGGCCATACAACAACCAAAAGCAAGATCATCAAACCGTCAAAACTCATATCAGAACTTGAATAATGTATTTCTGCATCGCTCTCCCTACATAAAATCTGATAATAGCATCATTTCTTGAGGAGTATCTTCAACTTGGCATGGAAATGATGGTAATAAAACTACAATTAATGAGTGAACCAAATAGAGATAGCCTCCACATCTGATGTCATACACCAAAACCCAAGAAACAAAAACTAGTCATAGTAAAAATGAAACCAATAAATTAGAAACTTAGTTATCTCTGGAAAGAGAGGTAAAGGGAAGTGTAATTTTATTAGAGGTGACTAAAGGACTTAGAACTATCCTAATAACAAAAAATAGAATCGCAAGAGAAGGGATCAAATAGAAACAACTAGAGGTAGGGTGGGAAAGATTGGATCGAAAAGCTACACAAGAAGATGAAGGAAAAGACCAAAACCACTCCACCATTGATGCCAAAGATCCTAAATAGGGTCACATCATCTTCCATAAGTGTTTATCTTTCTCAGGCTCCATGAATAGGTAGGGTAAAATATTGATAGCCTAATTGACTAACAAATCCAATAGTGGAGAATATCGATGCCATCCACTACCAGTTGACATCAACTTGTTGGGATCAAACAATGGGGTCATGGGGATGGGATGGCAAGTAGCAACCATCCTACCCCCTCCCCAAACTACAAAAGTAAATTACCTATGAGTCCATGGAGAGGTGTTTGTTAGGGCTGACTACATGAATAATATAATGTAGATTTGGCATTGAGGACATATAATAAGGGTAGCATCCTGAAACAAGAAGCAGAGCCTGACAAGGTAAAATTATTTTGCCTAATTTGATAAACACTAGGATATAAATAGGTCAATATAGGTTAAACATTATCCAAGGATAACATCATAAGCTATCAGTTAAGAAGAACATGATGAAATAATTTATTAGTCAATTGTTTAGTATAGCTTTATATAAACACTTAAGAGAAACATAAGTAGAAAGTAACTTAAGAGACTATAGTAGAAGCATCATATGTAGGAATGTTAATGGGTACTTAGATAGGGATGGTGCATGTATATGTATACCCCATTAAAGTTAGTAGGTACATTTATGGGTATACACCCACTTTCTACAACATCAAATTCCTTACATTTGGAACTATGTGTACATGGGACAGTTGGCATGTATACATGTATGGCATCCTTATAAATGGTAGAAAAGAAATTTTGTTATACCATTGAGATTAGATCCAGAGCTTATCTCTTTACACAATAAGAAAATACCAATACACCACTCTTGTTGTTGTGTTAAGGATCACAACACATCCTATATGTTATTATAGAATCAAAAATAGAAACATATATATAGAATATAGTTATTATTGAGCGTCTAAAGTTACATTTAGAGGTATGAAACCAATAACTGATACTTTTTTAATTTAGTGGAATAACATGCAAATTAAAATGTTTATACTTACATGTATATGTACTTATCTACATATATGTATATGTATATGCATATTCATACATGTATATATATATGTGTGTGTGGGGGTGTGGATTTAATGTATGTTTATATGCACATGTATATAAAAATATATATGCCTATGTAAGCAAGTTCTTGAGTAATACATACATACTATTAAGTATATTTATAAGTACATGTATATCAATACACTCATGCCTATGTAAGAAAGTTCTAGAGTATTATGTATAACTCCGAAACTTGCTTAGATAGGCATATGTGTATTGGGTAAACATGTGCATGTAAATATATATACACATAGACATATGCACACACACACACACACACACACACACACACATATATATATATATATATATATATATATATATATATATATATCTATGTATGTATATATATATATAAACATTCCAATAGTTTTTCATTATGCAATATTTTTTTTCAAAAATCTAATATGTTGATCTTCTTAAACATGTTGTGAATAGCTCATACGCAAAATTTGAGCACATTTGGACATTTATAGGTCATGTTATAAAGACCGCAAAAATTATGCATTTCAAATTAGTTTCGCACGTCGATTTTGCTGCCCTTGGATGAGTGACTTACACTCATTCAAATTGGCTCAAAATTTGTATGTACCCTAGTTATAGTATGACAATGAAGATCAATGGTTTATATTTTGCAAAAAATAGTCTTGCTATGCAAACACACTTGAGTGTATTCGTACGATATGTACACTCGAGTGTATTCTAGCTTGACTCTCTCTCTCTCTCTCTCTCTCTCTCTCTATATATATATATATATATATATATATATATATATATATATATGGGATTAAGAGAGAAAGATTTCTCTCCCATAACCCGTGGCGGAGGTCGGATGCCTGGAAGGGTGATAAATCAAGAGATGCTTCTCTGTGTGGTTTCAAACCCGGGTCCCTTCATTGAGGACCAACAAAATTCGCCAACTGGGCTATTCCCTTTCTGGATATATATATATATATATATATATATATATATATATATATATATATATATATATATATATATATATTGTATGTATTTGAATGTGTATATGTATGTGAAGATGTATCTGTGTACAATGGGTATCTATATGGACATATAGGTGTATATGTTTATGTTTAGTATGTTCATGAGCATATGCTACAATTGTGTTTACAAGTATATGCATGTATATGTATATGTATATGTATATGTATATGTATATGTATATGTATATGTGCATATATGTGTGGATTTTTGTGTGCCTTTGTTATGTGCCCTTGTATATGAATTAGTTTATATTAGGCATGTATATTGTTTATTTGTGTGTTTGTAACTATGTTAGGGTGTTTATATTTATGCTTGTATTTTTTATTTGTTTGTATTGCAATTTGCATGTATATATGTTATACATGTGTGTACATGTGTGTGTGTTATTTTATTTTATTGGGAAGTGTTTATATAAGTATGGGTAGGTATATGCCTTATGTATAGTTGTTACACATGTATAAGGATATGAAAAAACTACAAGTATGTATATTCACATGTTATGAGTATGGTGTGGGTATAGAGTGCATGGACTAATGTGTACTTGGATATGCATATATCACCTACAACATTAAATATAGGACTAAAAGTGTAAGACCCCAAGCCTAGCTTAGTGCTAGTTGTGTTTACTTTGCTTAATAATGATTTTTAAACCTTAACTAATCTCTTGAGATCCCTTAATAACATGTGACAAGCTTGTGTTTTTAGTTTGGTCTTGTTTGGTTGATGTTTGATCTAGCTTTTTTATATATGTGGTTGTTTTGGACCAGGTTGCAATTTACCCACATTGAGGGTTTATATTGCAATTTGTCATGTTTAGAGTGTGTTCCTTGTGCCTTATCATCAAGAGAGAGAATGTGATGTTGTGGGGTGTCTTTTTTTAGCCTTGGATGATGAGGTGGCATCTTGAGGTGATTTTAGGGTTTGCATGAGTTGCATGGGTGATAGTAGCGACCATGTGTGTTTTCTTGAGTGTCGACTGGTGTAACGACCTTGATGATGTGTTTGGAGAGTGATCTGACCTCTACAACATGATTTGGATGCTTTTCCTTGACCTAGTGCCTTGGGCATGTGTTTTGGTCGCTAGGGTTTTGCCTTGTTGATGTGTTGCAACCACATCACTTTGGTTTGCTTTTGTTGCAGCCGATACAAGGGTCTTGAGGTGTGTTGCAACCACTACCAAGGTGTTTTCTTCGACCTTGATGTGCTTTACAACCAAGTGGTTGCTACACCACTTTGGTTGTAACGTTTCTTTTGCATATTAGCATGCATGGATGATTCTTGGAGGGACAAGTATTCTTTTGATGCCCTAACATCTTGACACCTCATATCTTTACCTCCTTCTTACCCCATGTGTACATTAGATCTCTCTTCATCATGCAGTCAATCCTTTTATCTCTCTCTTCTTCTTCTTCTTTCATGCTTGGCCAACCTTGGAGCTCGGTGGAGCTTGAGAGGGCTGATCTTGGAGCTTTGGAGTCTAATCATCCTTGCATGTGGTGATTTTGAGCTTGATCATCCTCCTTGTGGTGATCTTTGGTGTTTTGTCTTATTGGTTATTGGTTCTTCACCTTTGATTACGTTTTCCTTTAAAACCCTACATTCGTTTCCCTCTTTTCTTGGCCATGAGACTATGGTTCGACCATGGTGGCTATCTTGAAGATCTTCTTTTCACAAAGATCAGAGACTATGGTTAGCCATGGTGGTATCTATGTGAAAAGAAACTCTCTTCTACCTCTCTTGTTCGGCCTAGGGTTTGAGTTACCTCTTTCTTGAGCTCTCCTTTGACCTTGGTGTTTTCTTCTCTTCTTTAGGTGACCTTAAGGCTGAGGTTTTGTGTAACGACCATGACCTGGGTTATGAGGTAACCCTATTTGTTTTGGCTAAAAAGTTGCTTAGAACTTTAATATAATCCTCTAAGGTGTTTTGTTATCATGTGACACACTTATGTTTCAATTTTGGTTCTAATTGAATGTTGTTTGAGCAATTTTCCTTTGTTTTGGACCAAAGTGCAATTTACCCAAGTTGAGGGGTTATATTGCAATATGTCACATGTTGAACGTGATTATATGTTTTAGCATCATAATAGAGAAAATTATGCTAAGTGGTGGCTTGTGGAAAGCCTAAATTCCAAGTTTGAACTTGTTTAAACAATGTTGGTGCATTGTGCACCAATTTTGGTACAAGTTGTAATTTACCCAAAATGTGGGGTTAATATGAAAATTACCACCTCTATAGTATTCCTACTCCCTCCTAGCATCATGTATAGGAGAGATAAAGGAGGATACACCATTTTTGATTCCATTATGAATGATGGTAATCTTGGTGAAGAAATAACCAAGAAAGGGGTTGAATTTGAAAGCTTAACTTGAGTTGTATCAAGTTGAAAAGCTTATATATGAGTGCCTATCGGCCAAGGAGTCCAAGGAGGTGTCCCATATCATTTTGCGAACTCTTGGCAAAGTCCATATCGTGCAAAGAACCTCAAGTAGGTGAGGTGTGATGGCCAACAAGTTTCCTTAGAAAAAGTGTATCAGCTTGACTTAAAATAGTGATTAAACCTAGCTAACTTATCCAAATGGATAAGTAATGGACGAATTTGCATCTCAAGATGATCCTCAACCTTTTTTCAAGACAAAATAAATGTTGATGCATGCATGTACACGTGTCACCCATGCATGACACGTGGCACCTACTAGCTCAAAAAGTTGACACCTCATTTTTACCTTCCTTCATGAACAACAAGTATATATACCCCTAGTTTCACCCCTTGGTGCAATTTTGCGACCCTTACCACCCTCCTACCCTAAGGTATCGTGCATAGAGATCCCATATCGTGAAGGGATGCTATGGTATCGTGCATGGGCCTTGGGATATCGCCCATGGCAAGAGCATATCGCCCAAGTAGGTGATATTGGCCATATAGGGTGATATCGGCCATAGAGTGAAGTTTTGACTCCATGTGAGTCTCATATTGTCCAAGTGAGTTCCATATCGTTCAAGAGGGGTGGCATATCGTGAAAGGACACTAGTGTATCGTGAAAAGGTGTTAATGAGCAAGAAGGAGGTCATACTTAACCCTAAGGTGAGGATAAGATCATCTTCAACCTTGGATTGAAGCATGAATTTAGGGTTTTGATCTTCCTTTCTTTTCTTCTTCACCAATTGTTTATCCATGGTGATTCTTTCCATATAGAGGAGTTTTGAAGTCCATCTTCAACCTTAGGAACGTGTAGCTTTGGAGCTTGGAGCTTTGAAGTCGTTCTTAAAGCGGGTTTTATAACTTGAACCCAACCATGTTATTATTCTTCACCTAAATTGTTATAATTAGTGAAATACTTTTAAATTTCGAAATTTCCTGAAATAGTTGATGAAATTATGAGTTCTAGTAGTTTCTTAGACCTATTGCCATGAACTATAACAGTTAGAACAAAGGTTTGGAGCTTGAAGATGATGGTATCACCTTATAAAAGTGATATCGGGTGCAAGCACACAAGAAAGCACCTTTAACCCAATATGATGATGCACCTACTTCACTTGAACGATATGGATATGAATGAATACATTGTTGCACGATATGGGGGTGTAGTATACACCTCTTGCATGATAGAGAGTCAAGTATAGACTCCACACACGATACAAGGTTGAATGAATACTTATAAGTTGACATGAAACCCTAATTTGGGTAACCCGATATAAGTGAAATATAACAAGTTCTATTGCACGACATGGTTGCATGACATAGTTGCACGACATGGTTGCATGACATAGTTGCACGACATGGTTGCATGACATAGTTGCACGACATGGTTGCACGACATGGTTGCACGATAGGGTTGCACGATACACAACCCTAGATGATATGGTAACCCTAACCCGTCATGGCTAACCCTAGATGGTGACTAGCTCGATAGGGTGATTGAATGTACTTCTAGCCCGACATGGTGATGGGTTGATATCTCATAAGTATCATGGGCGATACATACATATACCTTGTGCCCGATATGAGGTCAAGAAGATACCTCATGCCCGATATGGAGACAAGTACAAATCCTAACCCGATATGGTGAGTGTTCATACACCTCCAACCCAAGACACCTTGTAAAGGTGAGAGTAAGACACTCTTAGGAGTAATGAGTGTAACACCAAGTAATGGTATGACAGATACCTTGATAGGTGAAACACCTAAAGTGGTTGATAATGGTTAATCCTATATCAACAATGTCTCAACCGAGATGAGTCCATATCAATTGATGGTGGTTGGACAATTCAAATGTATGACTCATGATCAATACACTACAGAATAAATGTGATGGGATATTTCATAAAGTATTAGGATGGGAAATACCCTAATATAAGATAAGTTGATGAACTTAAGTAAGTTAAAAGTGATGAGGGAAGTGATACACCAAGGCATGGTAAATATCACATCCAACACTTTAAGGTTGTTACACCTTGATGCACCTTAAATCCAATATACTTGGATGAGTAACACATGATGTGTGTCATGTCAATTGTTACATTGAGATGGAATGCACTTTGATAAGTGTAGGCTATCATACCTTGAGAAAGGGTTAAGCCAAGTTAATAAATTATGATGTAATCATACCTTGATAAGGATGAGAGAGGAACTCATACCTTGTGTTGATGATTCATTTAATGATAAATGATGAGAAAAATAAGTATGATTGAATACTTCTGATATTAATGTATGCTCCTAGATGTGTGGAGCAATGAATTAGGGTTTGGATTGATAATATGAACTTGAAATCCTATTCGGCTATAAAGGGAAAACCTAACCCTAATAGTTGTTGCCTAGTGAGAGGTGACAAGATGTTTAATGGGCCTTGTGAGCCATGTGGATAGTTGTTGCCTAGTGAGAGGTGACAAGATGTTTAATGGGCCTTGTGAGCCATGTGGATAATTGTTGCCTAATGAGAGGTGACAAGATGTTTATAAAAGTCTCATGTAAGGAATGGTAATGTGCAAATAAACTAAGGGAAATGGAAACCAATAACTTAATAATAATAATAAATGGTTATAATAATAATGAAATCTTGATCATACATGCTTTATGTTTATAGCCAAATAAGGGCTATAGTGTTTTGAATATGCTTAAAGGAGATAAGAGGAAAACTTGTAGTACTTAAAGAATGTGAATTGATATGATGGCTTGCCCCAGGGTATAATGCCTAGTAAAAGGATGTGATAATCAATGATGAATTTAAGGGATTGATATCCCATAACGAATGTGTAATCAGGTTTGGTTACAGACCAATACTTGGCAGAGTCGTGAAGCCTGTAATCAGGAGTGGTTAGAGTCCACTACCTGGCGGTGTAATCAGGTTTGGTTACGGACCAATACCTGACAGAGGCGTGAAGCCTGTAATCAGGAGTGGTTAGAGTCCACTGCCTGGAAGAGGCGTGAAGCCTGTAATCAGGATTGGTTAAAGTCCAATACATGGCAGAGGCGTGAATCCTGTAATCAGGAGTGGTTAGAGTCCACTGCCTGGCAGTGTAATCATGTTTGGTTACGGACCAATACCTGGCAGAGGCGTGAAGCCTGTAATCAGGAGTGGTTAGATTCCACTACCTGGCGGTGTAATCAGGTTTGGTTACAGACCAATACCTGGCAGAGGCATGAATCCTGTAATCAGGAGTGGTTAGAGTCCACTGTCTGGCAGAGGCGTGAAGCCTGTAATCAGGATTGGTTAAAGTCCAATACCTGGCAGAGGCGTGAAACCTATAATTAGGAGTGGTTAGAGTCTATTGCCTGGCGGTGTAATCAGGTTTGGTTACAGACCAATACCTGGCAGAGGCGTGAAACCTGTAATCAGGAGTGGTTAGGGTTCACTGCCTGGCAGAGGCGTGAACCCTGTAATCAGGATTGGTTAAAGTCCAATACCTGGCAGAGGCGTGAAGCCTGTAATCAGGAGTGGTTAGAGTCCACTGCCTGGCGGTGTAATCAGGTTTGGTTACGGACCAATACCCGGCAGAGGCATGAAGCCTGTAATCAGGAGTGGTTAGAGTCCACTGCCTGGCATAGGCGTGAAGCCTGTAATCAGGAGTGGTTAAAGTCCACTACCTGGCAGAGGCATGAAGCCTGTAATCAGGAGTGGTTAGAGTCCACTGCCTGGCTGTGTAATCAGGATTGGTTAAAGTCCAATACCTGGCAGAGGCATGAAGCCTATAATAACACAGGATTGGTTAAATTCCAATTCCTGGAATAGTAACACAGGATTGGTTAAATTCCAATGCCTGGAATAATAACACAGGATTGGTTAAATCCCAATGCCTGGAATAATAACACATGATTGGTTAAATCCCAATGCCTGGAATAATTCATATAATTGGCATAGTCCAATGCTTAGACAGGATATGATGATGTATACTCACATGACTGGTACAATTCAATATCTGGTTAGCAGATTGGCTGAGGCCAACAGGTAGAAATGAGAATGATTCATGGATGACATACCATGATAATGAGCATCACAAGATAAGCTTGAGATAGTATGATGAGTAAATGATATACGTGTTTCTTCATATTCCTTATAAAGTAAATAGATGATTTACTGCTCTATCATAGATAGTGGCAATGCTTTAAAAGATGAGAATGTTCTAAACTGCTTATCCTCTGCTCAGTTTAATACTATTTAACTGTGATAATAACATTGTTGGCGGAGAGTTATATCTCTCGCTGGGGCAATTTTCAATTGTCTCACCCCGTGGGATCCAACATTTTTAGGTGGACGTGCACGAGGAGGTGAAGACCTTTTTGCAGAAAAAGAACAACAACAACAAGGACAGCAGTGACAGCTCAGGTTGAGTGTACTGTTTGTCATGTCTTGTAGATATAAGTCCTATGTGTCGTCTCTGTACTCTCAGGTCCTTGGAGTTGGTTCGTTATGGTTTCATTAACGGTCTGAGGTTTTGTCTTGTAAGCCTCGAAGTTTTATGTTGCTTCATTATATGTTTTGACAAAGCGACTGTTATATGATATCCTCGAGAAGAGATGGTACAATGTATGTACAATGTGAACAATGATGTATATAAAGTTTTGGTTCTGCCTTAAAGAGTTTTCCTAGAAATGGATCTCTTTGCAAAATGGTTTTAATTTTTAGTGATTTTTTGTTAATCCGTTCTTTATGTTTATTCCACTTAATTAGTAACGATTTGTTTGTCAGTTTGGCGACTATCATTACAAGTTTGGTATCAGAGCTTAAGGTTCGCTGAGTCTACAGAGACATAGGACTAAGGTGTTGAGTCTGTGTTAATGTCCTCCAGTATACCCTATAGTGACTTCTTCTTATGCAGAAGAAAGGGTGAAGTTTAAAAATGACTGGAGAACACGAGGAACACATTGCTGAGAGCAATATTGTTGCACCAGGAGAGGGTGCAAGGGACCAGGCAAGAGAAGAACGAGTGCCTAAGAATTCCCATCTTGACCCAATCAGGATAGAGAACACTACTTTTTATGCTCTTGTGAGGCAAGTTAGGACAACAGTGATGAATATAATAGACTGGATACTAGCATTACAACCTAGGTTACCAGTCCTTAATACAGAAACTTTGGGCTTTGAAAGGATTCCTAAATGACATAGTCATGTTGGAACAGTGGAAAATGTGGGAAAGATTAACATATGGCGAGAAAGTAGACTCTGCCATAAGTTTAGACAGATAGTACATCTGTCATGGTAATGCCCAAGAAGAGGAAATAAGCTGATAATTAAGGTAAGGTCTCTATAATTTTAGAGACATTTGCTTAATTGTTCTAAAAAGCCAAAGTTTTTGGTGCCACCAATGCAATAAATGCCTAGTGTTCCAGGGCAAGAGCCACTATGTAAATACAAAAGTCCTAACTTTCCACCTGTAAGAACCCATGGATTAGCTTATACATCAGTAATGAGACTGATAAGACTATGGTATGAGGATAAGACATGGGCATGTTAAGCACACTAAACCCTTTTATTCAAAAAGAATGGAGTAAATGACCCAATAACCGAGGTAGACTCGACAGGGCTTACGAAAGTTACAACCTAATAGTGTAAAAAGGCAAAAGAAACAACATGAAACAGCTAGACTCTATGTTTGAGTCAACCAGATGTGGTGGATGACTGTGAGGGATGACAGACAGACAGAGCTTTCTCATTCTGATATGTCTTCTCTAGATTTTATCTGATAATTATAAGAAGGTAGTTGATGTTGAGCTTCCTTTAATTAGTCCCATGAGGACATGAGGAAGAAATAAGAATGATTAGAACCTATATTTAGATTAATATTCTCTTATATGTTTTGAAATTTCTCTCTTCATGTAGAAAAGGAAGAGATGTAAAAGAAACACCCAGAGAAAATATGAGATACTAAGTAGTAAAATTTAAAGAGATGTTAAAAGTATGAAACATAATATAAAACGAATAAATACTACCTAATTTCAGTTCTTGAATACCCTGGCCAGGTATTCATTTATTGAAGGCAAGGTAAGTATGACATATTTAGATTGTTATCTTTTTTATTACTCTGATCAAGTAGTCATTCTGAAACAATCTCAAGAGTTTAAAGAAGAAGGAGATGTGGCATGGATATTTCTACCACATTCTAATCGATATATGAAGGAATTTGATTTACTCATAAGTCAACTCATAAACAAAAATGAGGATGTGATGTGTTATTAACACATGTGTTATATACCAAGGTAAGGAATTCTGGTATCTGAGAAACATCAGACTATCTTACGATAGTTACATGGCATGGTTAACTGCGGAATCAGTCCAGTTACCTAATGTAGTATGGACATCATATGTTAGGGGTTTATGCTTTGCATAAACATAACATTGATGAGAATGATCTACTTGAAGGAATAATTGTAAAAATGTTACAATAAAAGTTTGTCAAATGAGATTAACAAACAACCTCTATCTAAATGAGAAAAGTGTTACCTGACCCAGAATTAACTACACAGTCGATAATGAAAAGACAGTGAAGCATGTATTCTATGTGTTTGATTCCATGGGATTTTTGTAAAATAACTTTGTATTGATCAAAGTTCTATGGTGTCTCCATAACAATGAGATGATTATGTAGAGACTTGATGATATAATGAATGAATTATATCTGTCTCCTTTTATCTGAGATTTTGGGGACGAAATCCTTGTTAGGGGTTTATAACTTATAACGACCCTGACCTGGGTTATGAGGTAACCCTATTTGTTTTGGCTAAAAAAGTTGCTTAGAACTTTAATATAATCCTCTAAGGTGTTTTTTTATCATGTGACACACTTATGTTTCAAGTTTGGTCCTAATTGAATGCTGTTTGAGCAATTTTCCTTTGTTTTGGACCAAAGTGCAATTTACCCAAGTTAAGGGGTTATATTGCAATATGTCACATGTTGAACGTGCCTTATATTTTTTAGCATCATAATAGAGAAAATTATGCTAAGTGGTGGCTTGTGGAAAGCCTAAATTCCAAGTTTGAACTTGTTTAAACAATGTTGGTGCATTGTGCACCAATTTTGGTACAAGTTGTAATTTACCCAAAATGTGGGGTTAATATGCAAATTACCACCTCTAGAGTATTCCTACTCCCTCCTAGAATCATGTAGAGGAGAGATAAAGGAGGATACACCATGTTTGATTCCATTATGAATGATGGTAATCTTGGTGAAGAAATAACCAAGAAAAGGGTTGAATTTGAAAATTAACTTGAGTTGTATCAAGTTGAAAAGCTTATATATGAGTGCCTATCGGCAAAGGAGCCCAAGGAGGTGTCCCATATCATTTTTTGAACTCTTGGAAAAGTCCATATCGTGAAAATCACCTCAAGGAGGTGAGGTGTGACGACCAACAAGTTTCCTTAGAAAAAGTGTATCGGCTTGACTTAAAATAGTGATTAAACCTAGATAACTTATCCAAATGGATAAGTAATGGACGAATTTGCATCTCAAGATGATACTCAACCTTTTTTCAAGACAAAATAAATGTTGATGCATGCATGTACACGTGTCACCCATGCATGACACGTGGAACCTACTAGCTCAAAAAGTTGACACCTCATTTTTACCTTCCTTCATGAACAACAAGTATATATACCCCTAGTTTCACCCCTTGGTGCAATTTTGCGACCCTTACCACCCTCCTACCCTAAGGTATCGTGCATAGAGCTCCCATATCATGAAGGGATGCTATGGTATCATGCATGGGCCTTGGGATATCGCCCATGGCAAGAGCATATCTCCCAAGTAGGTGATATTGGCCATATAGGGTGATATCGGCCATAGAGTGAAGTTTTGACTCCATGTGAGTGTCATATCGTCCAAGTGAGTTCCATATCGTGCAAGAGGGGTGGCATATTGTGCAAGGACACTAGCGTATCGTGCAAAGGTGTTAAGGAGCAAGAAGGAGCTCATACTTAACCCTAAGGTGAGGATAAGATCATCTTCAACCTTGGATTGAAGCATGAATTTAGGGTTTTGATCTTCCTTTCTTTTCTTCTTCACCAATTGCTTATCCATGGTGATTCTTTGCATATAGAGGAGTTTTTAAGTCAATCTTCAACCTTAGGAACGTGGAGCTTTGGAGCTTGGAGCTTTGAAGTCGTTCTTAAGGCGGGTTTTATAACTTGAAGTCAACCATGTTATTATTCTTCACCTAAATTGTTATAATTAGTGAAATACTTTTAAATTCCGAAATTTCCTAAAATAGTTGATGAAATTATGAGTTCTAGTAGTTTCTTAGACATTTTTCCACGAACTATAACACTTAGAACAAAGGTCTAGAGCTTGAAGATGACGGTATCACCTTATAAAAGTGATATCGGGTGCAAGCACACAAGAAAGCACCTTTAACCCGATATGATGATGCACCTACTTCACTTGAACGATATGGATATGAATGAATACATTGTTGCACGATATGGGGGTGTCGTATACACCTATTGCACGATATGGAGTCAAGTATAGACTCCATACACGAATCAAGGTTGAATGAATACTTATAAGTTGACATGAAACCCTAATTTGGGTAACCCGATATAAGTGAAATATAAGAAGTGCTATTGCACGACATGGTTGCATGACATAGTTGCACGACATGGTTGCATGACATAGTTGCACGGCATGGTTGCACGACATGGTTGCATGATAGGGTTGCACGATACACAACCCTAGATGATATGGTAACCCTAACCCGTCATGGCTAACCCTAGATGGTGACTAGCCCGATAGGGTGATTGAATGTACTTCTAGCCCGATATGGTGATGGGTTAATACATCATAAGTATCATGGGAAATACATACATATACCTTGTGCCCGATATGAGGTCAAGAAGGTACCTCATGCCCAATATGGAGACAAGTACAAATCCTAACATGATATGGTGAGTGTTCATACACTCCAACCCAAGACACCTTGTAAAGGTGAGAGTAAGACACTCTTAGGAGTAATGAGTGTAACACCAAGTAATGGTATGACAGATACATTGATAGGTGAAACACCTAAAGTGGTTGATAATGGTTAATCCTATATCAACAATGTCTCAACCGAGATGAGTCCATATCAATTGATGGTGGTTGGACAATTCAAATGTATGACTCATGATCAATACACTACAGAATAAATGTGATGGGCTAGTGCATAAAGTATTAGGATGGGAAATACCCTAATACAAGATAAGTTGATGAACTTAAGTAAGTTAAAAGTGATGAGGGAAGTGATACACCAAGGCATGGTAAATATCACATCCAACACTTTAAGGTTGTTACACCTTGATGCACCTTAAATCCAATATACTTGGATGAGTAACACATGATGTGTGTCATGTCAATTGTTACATTGAGATGGAATGCACTTTGATAAGTGTAGGCTATCATACCTTGAGAAAGGGTTAAGCCAAGTTAATAAAGTATGATGTAATCATACATTGATAAGGATGAGAGAGGAACTCATACCTTGTGTTGATGATTCATTTAATGATAAATGATGAGAATAAATAAGTATGATTGAATACTTCTGATATTAATGTATGCTCCTAGATGTGTGGAGCAATGAATTAGGGTTTGGATTGATAATATGAACTTGAAATCCTATTCGGCTATAAAGGGAAACCCTAACCCTAATAGTTTTTGCCTAGTGAGAGGTGACAAGATGTTTAATGGGCCTTGTGAGCCATGTGGATAGTTGGTGCCTAGTGAGAGGTGACAAGATGTTTAATGGGCCTTGTGAGCCATGTGGATAATTGTTGCCTAATGAGAGGTGACAAGATGTTTATAAAAGTCTCATGTAAGGAATGGTAATGTGCAAATAAACTAAGGGAAATGGAAACCAATAACTTAATAATAATAATAAATGGTTATAATAATAATGAAATCTTGATCATACATGATTTATGTTTATAGCCAAATAAGGGTTATAGTGTTTTGAATATGCTTAAAGGAGATAAGAGGAACACTTGTAGTACTTAAAGAATGTGAATTGATATGATGGCTTGCCCCATGGTATAATGCCTAGTAAAAGGATGTGATAACAAATGATGAATTTAAGGGATTGATATCCCATAATGAATGTGTAATCAGGTTTCGTTACAGACCGATACCTGGCAGAGGCGTGAAGCATGTAATTAGGAGTTGTTAGAGTCCACTGCCTGGCGGTGTAATCAGGTTTGGTTACAGACCAATACCTGGCAGAGTCGTGAAGCCTATAATCAGGAGTGGTTAGAGTCCACTGCCTGGTATAGGCGTGAAGCCTGTAATCAGGATTGGTTAAAGTCCAATACCTGGCAGAGGCGTGAAACCTATAATCAGGAGTGGTTAGAGTCCACTGCTTGGCGGTGTAATCAGGTTTGGTTACGGACCAATACCTGGCAGAGGCATGAAGCCTGTAATCAGGAGTGGTTAGAGCCCACTGCCTGGCAGAGGCGTGAAGCCTGTAATCAGGATTGGTTAAAGTCCAATACTTGGCAGAGGCGTGAAGCCTGTAATCAGGAGTGGTTAGAGTCCACTTCCTGGCGGTGTAATCAGGTTTGGTTACGGACCAATACCTGGCAGAGGCGTGAAACCTATAATCAGGTGTGGTTAGAGTCCACTGCATGGCAGAGGTGTGAAGCATGTAATCAGGATTGGTTAAAGTCTAATACCTGGAAGAGGCGTGAAGCCTGTAATCAGCAGTGGTTAGAGTCCACTGCCTGGCGGTGTAATCAGGTTTGGTTACAGACCAATACCTGGAAGAGGCGTGAAGCCTATAATCAGGAGTGGTTAGAGTCCACTGCCTGGCAGAGGCGTGAAGCCTGTAATCAGGAGTGGTTAAAGTCCACTGCCTGGCAGAAGCGTGAAGCCTGTAATCAAGAGTGGTTAGAGTCCACTGCCTGGCTGTGTAATCAGGATTGGTTAAAGTCCAATACATGGCAGAGGCATGAAGCCTATAATAACACATGATTGGTTAAATTCCAATGCCTGGAATAATAACACAAGATTGGTTAAATGCCAATGCCTGGAATAATAACACAAGATTGGTTAAATCCCAATGCTTGGAATAATAACAAATGATTGGTTAAATCCTAATGCCTAGAATAATGCATATGATTGGCATAGTCCAATGCTTGGATAGGATATGATGATGTATACTCACATGACTGGTACAATTCAATATCTGGTTAGTAGCTGAGGCCAACAGATAGAAATGAGAATGATTCATGGATGACATACCATGATAATGAGCATCACAGGATAAGCTTGAGATAGTATGATGAGTAAATGATATACATGTTTCTTCATATTCCTTATAAAGTAAATAGATGATTACTGCTCTATCATAGATAGTGGCAATGCTTTAAAAGATGAGAATGTTCTAAATTGCTTATCCTCTGCTCAGTTTAATACTATTTAACTGTGATAATAACATTGTTGGCGGAGAGTTATATCTCTCGTTGGGGCAATTTTCAATTGTCTCACCCCGGTGGGATCCAACATTTTTAGGTGGACGTACACGAGGAGTTGAAGACCTTTCTACAGAAAAAGAACAACAATAGCAGGGACAACAGTGATAGCTCAAGTTGAGTGTACTGTCTGTCATGTCTTGTAGATAGAAGTCATTTGTGTTGTATCTGTACTCTCAGGTCCTTGGAGTTGGTTCGTTATGGTTTCATGAACGATCTGAGGTTTTGGCTTGTAAGCCTCGAGGTTTTATGTTGCTTCATTATATGTTTTGACAAAGTGACCGTTATATGATATCCTCGAGAAGAGATGGTACAATGTATGCACAATGTGAACAATGATGTATATAAAGTTTTGGTTCTGCCTTAAAGAGTTTTCCTAGAAATGGATCTCTTTGCAAAATGGTTTTAATTTTTACGGATTTTTTTTAATCCATTGTTTATGTTTATTCCCCTTAATTAGTAACGATTTGTTTGTCAGTTTGGCGACTGTCGTTACATTTTGATCCAAGTTGGAGCTTCTTTCTCTCTCTAGGAGCTTGTGATCTTGGATCTTGATCTTCAATCTAAGGTGGGTTATATAACTTTCCCCTCTTCTATTATTTGCACCATAATCTTACTTGTATGTTCTTATTCTAATGTCTAAAATGTGAATTAAAGATGCTAGATGACGTTCTTATGATTTAGGGTTTATGATTGTGTAGTATTCTTTTATGGGTTACTCTTTCTCCTATAACCTAATTTCATGTACCCGATTATGAGTAATAGAGGAGTTGTTGATTCTTGCATACAACATGTTCTTGGATTCTATCGCCATACTATGTTACAACCTACATATGATGTTTGATATGTTGATCTTTTTTTACATGGGTTTAATGTTTGGTTTTCCTTCTAGCATCATGGTTTTCCATGTGTGTCTTGGTGACACTTGTTTTAGAGTTTAGTTGTCCATCCTTGGATGAAGTTTCCTCTTTAAAAACATTTGGTTTACTTAATGTTAATCATCAGTTTTAATCATGGTTTATCCTTTTTTTAAGGATGGTTAAGTGTTGTTTGAGGCAGCTTGATCCTAAGGTCACTACACCTTGCTTTGATTCTTATAGTCATTACACACAATTTGATATTTTGGGTCGCTACCCTATTGGTTCTTGTTGCAGTCAATGCACCTCATTTTGTGTTATCTATATGTGCTAAGTGAGGTGTTGCGGGTGCTACATGGCTAACTATAATATCATATGATCGCAACACATCCTTGGAATGGTTGCTATACTTGATGTTTGTGTGATGGTCGCTACACTTTGTGTCTTGTAGGTTGATGTGTTGCAGTCGTTGTGCCTTGATGGGTTATAGTCACTACACATGTTCAAGATTTTGTTGGGGTCATAAAACTTGTGTTGTTATGATGTTTGTATCATGTGTGTCACTACACTAGTAGTGGTGACACTCATTACACATGTTATCTCATTCAGTCACTACACATATGTTGACCATGATGGTCGTTACATACACACAAGTGGGTGATGGTCGCTACTAGTGATGATATATGTTTGGTCAATGCATGGTGCTATCTGAGATGATTGATTCATTATCCATAAATAGGATGTTAAACCCTAATGTGTTTCCAAGAAAGTGGGATATGGTGTATCTAGGGTCTAATGGTGAATACTGTTTTGAAACCCTAATCGGCTATATGAGAAAATCTAACCTAATATCAAGTGTAAGATATACTTGTTGAGCTTGCTTGATACATAGTATGAGATGATGTTTTCTCTCTCCTATTTTACATAATCCTGACCACGCAGGTGAAATGAATGACATAGATAGTGATTTCTATGGTGTATATGTGATGTGACACATGTGAATATTATGAGCCTTGATGAGGCATGTTGAGATTATAATAATGTGATTGGTCTTATGACCTGGAAAAGGATTAATGCCTAGTATGAGGTGATATCCTCTAGTGATGAGATGAGGGATTGGTATTCCCTAGTGATGTGATAGTGATGTTGGACATGTATGGTAGTGATAACATGTGATGATGTTGATAGCCCTGATGAAGGCTGTGAGATAGTTACATCATGTGATGATGTGACAAGTTAATTATTTATATGTTTTATGTCTTCTGAAGTTGTTTCATAGTTATGCTTGCTAGACAGAACTAGGGTTTGTATGTCCACTTGTTTGATGCATCCTAAATTCACCTAATTGGCATAGCTAATAAAGTGAAACCCTAATCATGTAGTTTCCATGTACCATAGATCCATCTTCAGTGTCAGAACTTGTTGGATGGTGAAACGAGTCATTCCTACAGGAAACTCAGAGCGCATATTGTTGAATATGCTAGGGTGCAAGTCGAGGTATCTCCTTGCATCCACAATTGTGATATATAGAGGATGACTGTGGTCATGTATCGGATGTTGTGATATGTGATATGTGATAGGCAACAATGTAACTACATTTGTTCCTCTTTTAGAACCGCCATGCGTGAGCCTGTTCTCCAGCATCATGCCATGTACCAAGGCAGACTATGTGTTTATCAGCTTGACTATATATCATTGTTTGCAGTTGATTGTTATGTCTCTACGAGTTTTTTTTCACGCGTACTGACCGGGAGGTGTTGGTGAGATCATGGAGTCCAGATCTTTGTAGATCTTGTATGGTACCGATTTTGACTTCGTAGTGGTCAGTTGGATTCGAGTAGTATGCCTCAAATCCTTAGGGCATAATGATAAAAGATGTAATACAACCATGTAGTATATTTGTTTAGGGCCAAATATGATTCACATTGGATGACCTCCCTTGCCTTGTTTCTTATATTGTTTAGTTTATAAAAATTATTCATGTTCTTCATATTCCTTCTAAATGTATAATGTGTTATATTGTTCAGTTATAGACACCTAAAATTGCTTAATCAGTGTTAATTGCTTTGCTTATATCTTTTGGTCGAATCTATTTATCTGTCAATAATGTTATCTTCCTACTTTAGTTATTTGTGCTTATAACAGATGATGACAGAGAGTTACATCTCTTGTTGGGATGTTGGTCTCACCCCTGGGTTTCCACATTTCTCAAGCAGTCATGCACGACCGGGTAGAGAGCGTGCGAGTGAGGTTGAGCAACAGGAAGAACAACAAGTTGTTTGAAGGTTGGATATGTTGCTAGTGTTTTGTTGTAGATTCCTATGTGTTGTCCATGTACTCTCATGTCCTTGGGAAGGTTTTTTTGTTTTGTACATTGACACGAGGTTTTAGTTGTATGTCATGGTTGTACATATATAGTTGAATATATAAACATGTTGTTATATGTAACAGATTGTGGCTTGATAGTCTTAAACAATGGTATGTATTATCCATATATAAGATACATGTGGCCTAAGTTTATGGGTTGTGATATGATGTGCTTCAACATGAGATGTTGTGTTATGATTGGTTTTAATTTACCCTATTTTGAGGTAATATAGTTGTTAGTGATAATTCTGTGCTTTGTTTTGAGTAATCTTTCTTTGTGTGACGATGGGTGTCACAATTTGGTTGGTGTCAGAGCTTTAGGTTTATTGCATCTACATGGACATAGGACTAGGGTTTTTGTCTGTTCTAGTGTCTTCTGACATATTTAGTTGTAAAGAAGAGAAGAAAAGATATGTCTGGAGAAATGAAGAAAATGTTGTCGAGAGTAGTGTTTCTACACCAGGTGGTGGTACCAGGAGGTAGGAGAGGGCCGATATTGTGCTGGAGATGTCTCAGATCGACCCAACAACCATATCCAACCTCACTTTTTAGTCCATTTTTTGACAATTCATGGCTACAATGACGCATATAGTGGATAGGATGCATACACCCCAACCTAGGGCAACTATCTCCAATGCTGAATCCTAGGATTTTGGGAAGACCTTTGAGAGGCTTTGACGTGTGGGGGCATTGGAGTATGTTGAAATGTCGAATCCCCCTGACACATACATGTGGTTGACTAAGCTGGAAAAGACCTTCAAGATTCACAACATCCCCAAGGAGGATAAGGTGAAGCACATTGTGTACCTATTGAAAGGAATTGTTGGCCATTGGTGGGCCATTGAGGAGGAGAAAAGGCATGGAGTGGTGATCAGTTGGGAAGCATTTCAACGCAAGTTTGTGAGTCGGTACTTCCTGGAAACCTATCTAGATGATAAGATCACATAGTTTGAGAAGATATGATAGGGATCTATGAAAATAAAAAAATACGAAGCTAAGTTCATGGAGCTTCTAAGGTTTTGCCTGCATATGGCAGTGACAGATAAGGAGAGGATTAGACACTTTGAGAAAGGTCTAAGTTCTAAGATGACAATGTCAGTGTCTTCTTTAGAGAATAGGAGAAGTTTCCACATTTGTGGAGTCGGTCAGAAGGGTGGAACGATCAGTTGTTGAGAAATGCGAGACGAAATCCAAGAAGAGGCATGCAAAGTATCAAGGACGATCGTCTGGAAGCTTCAAAAAGCCTAGGTTTTTAGGACCTCAGTCTCCGAAGAGGTCAGTAGTTTAGTCACAGTGGTCACCAAGTAGAGGCAAAGGTAACAACTTTCCGCCCACAGGAGCCCACAATGCAGCATCAGTTTCAGTGACAGGATCATTTAGGCTGTGGTATGAGAGCATGACATGCTATAATTGTGGACAAGTGGGTCATAAAAATCCGTATTTGTTGATGACAGATGATGAGGTGACCCAGCAGCTGAGGCAGAGTCAACAAGGGTCATAGAAGCGATAGCAGTACAACAACAGCAGGGGATGTGACCATGCCTCACAAGCTGGTTCTTTAGGGCAAGCTAGCAGAGGAAGGGGGCGACAATAGGAAATGGCACGATTCTATGCTATGAGTCAGCCAGAAGGATTAGTAACCTGAGGGTTGTGACAAGTTAGGTGGAGTTATTCCATTCTGATTTGTCTTCTTCATGTTTTATATCTATTTTGGTTGAACCAGATGTGACACACTCTTTTATCACTAGAAAAGTAATTTCTAGTTGTTCTTTGTCTATCAGTCATTGACACGATGGTCTCCATTTAGAGACCACTTTTGGTTTGTTCCACCGAGTTACGTGAGGTGTGTCCATCCTATGTTCTTTCTTTCTTAGGACGCAACATTCAAGTGGATCTCATACCACTTGATATTGCACAGATTTGGTGTGATCCTTGGGATGGATACTTTTGGAGAAGTATATGGTGATCTTGGAATGTAGCTCTAAGGTGATGACCTTTGTCGATGGCGATGTCTCGTGGATCTTCTAAGGTGATGGGAAGATTCTTATGATGTGTCTGGTATCAGCCATGACAACAAAGAGGCTGATGAGGCAGGGTTGTGATGTGTTTTTGACACACGTGATAATACTAAGGTGAGGAGTCCTAGCATCCAGGAAGTGCCTGTTGTCCGTGAGGTTGAGGATGTGTTTCCCAATGAGTCCCCAGGTGTACCCCCTCTTAGAGAGATTGACTTTAAGATTAATCTAGATCTCGGTACCCAACCGATAGCGCAGACACCATATAGGATATATCCAGTTGAGATGCAAGAGCTGAAGAAGTAGTTTTAGTAGTTGCTTGAGAAGGGTTTTATCAGACTGAGCTTGTCTCCTTGGGGTGTTCTCGTGCTGTTTGTGAAGAAGAAAGATGAATCGATGAGGTTGTGCATTGATTACCGATAGTTGAATAAGGTAATTGTAATGACCCGTTTTCAAATTAGTCATCTAATTAGGATTTTCTTGGATGATTGTATGTTTAACTAAGTTGATCATTGTTTGAAGCTTGATTAATTATGGTAGTTAAATTTTGATGTATTAAATATAATGAGAAGGTTTAATCATATTTTGATTCACATAATTAGGGCTAAGATTTGGAAACCTTAATCGGCCCAAATTAGGGTTTTCATGACATATGAATACAGAATTTGGTAAGTATAGTGTATCACTAAATGATTTTTAGTATTTTATATGTAACTCTAATTTAATTAAAATTTTGATATGTTTTGGATATCTCAAATTTTAGCACTATTGAAAAATATCAGAATTTTTGAAGCAGTGTGGTAATTGAATTTTATCTTTTTATCAGTAAATCCAATTGATCTCAAAATTTTATCTGTTGCTGAGAAACTCCATTATAGACATATAATTAAATTTGAGTAATTTTTTGATGATGTTTGATCTCTACAGAGAGGGGTGTTGGTCGATTTCTGTGAAGGACAAACTCGACCGACCATGTTGCAGACTGCAATATAGCAGTGTAGTATTTTATTTTTAATTATTTATTAGTAACTCCAAATGATCTGCGAATTTTATTGTTTCTTATAAACTCAATTTAAGACATTTGGTTAAAGTTTCATAATTTTTGGAATATTCTTGAGTTCCGAAAAGTGTGATTTCGGTCGAGTTTATAACTCAGCCGACCAACCAGTTTGAGCAAAATAAAAATACATTGAAGGGCATGTTTGCAATTGTTCTAAGCACCTCAATTCATCTATATGACTAACCTAACATAGAAGGAGCTCTCATAACTTGTCATTCCTGTGAAAGAAATGAAATTCTAGAGAGAGAGGAGAGCTAGGGTTTTGAGAAGAGAAAGTGGTGGAGATGTTGACCTAGGGTTTCTCTATCCAAGATATGATGAAATCAAGGTTTTCGAGTTGAGAGGAGAAAAAATTGGATTCATTTGCTAGATTTTGATTGGGTTTCCAAAACTTCAGAGGTTGACCTACATTTTTAAGGTGCTTGGCACCTGAGGTGAGTATTTTTCTCCCTCCTAAGCTTTGTATTCATATTGAAAGCCTAATTCTATCTGGCTAAAGTAATCAGAAACCTTGCTTGTATATGTAGGTGATTGGATATTAATTTGGGAAATATATTAGGGGATAAAATTCTAATGATTTTAATTATTTATCTTTGATTGGAACTTGATTAGTTCCTGATATATTGATTGAGGATCCATGGAGAATCCTATATAGATGAATATGTTATTTCATGTGAATTGTATTGACATGCTTAAAAATCAGCCCAATGGCCGATATGCTTGGAGTTGAGTTGACATGTATAGAATGATATTTGAATTGTACTAGATTGTAGTATAAAAGTGTATTGTTGAATGTTAATGGAATTGGATATAATATATGTATAAGGATCATTATGAGGTGACCACATATCCTGATTAGGGTTTGTGTTGAGGAAGTGAATCAAATGAGTCAATTAATCAATGTATACTTATGATTGATGAATGTAATATGTGAAAATGGAAAATAGGGTTTCCATCTGTGTGAATAGCCCTAATGAACCTCTATGCATAATTATGAAATTACTTAGTGATATGGATCTTATGATATGTTGAACTAAGGATGACTTCTTAAAAACCCTAGATGTTTAGTATTAAGACGAGTATGAATGATGAGCTAGAACTTGTATATGATGATGTAAATGTGATGAAATGTTGAATGTAAGTATTAATACTTCAATTAAAGATGATGAGTCTTATTAATATGATATAAGCCTAATGCATCTGTTTTAGTACAATTTATGGAATAATGAGTAGCCCTCATATGAATGTGAGTCCTTTTATACAAGATGTACTTAATGGTGATTGCAAGTTAAAGATGAAACATGAAGATAGTATGATGAAGTATTTTATCTTTTATTTTACCTACATGTGTCTTAACCCAAATTAAATGTAATATACTAAGAACTAGACTTTGATAAATGTTAAGTAGAAGGGAAGCATTGTATGCAAATTGAATCAAGAAAGATTGGTCCAAATAATGTAATGAACATGAAATGAAAGAAGTTGAGACTACTGAATATAAAAGAAGGAAAAAGATGGGAATTAGTAGATGATTCTAAGAATGTAACTGTTACCCTAAAATGATGATTTTGATGATGCTAGTGAATGAAAATCTCAAATGAGGGATTAAGGGATGCACATAACTCTAGTTGAATTCAACTAAAAGATGAAATTCAAGTATTTGAATTGATTTACAAGAATGTGTTCTTGAATTGTAAATTGTACTCTGAGAATGGACTAATAGTACAAACTTCAAATGATAGTCAACATGTGTTGATTCGTAACCCCATCTAAAGAATGTGAAATAAAAGAAGAAGAGAAATACATCTATTATGCATGTATAAGCATGCAATTTATTTGCATCTATTGAGATTGGATGGAACAAGCATATGTTGTATGATATATCTATTATGAGTATGATGAATGATACATGATATCTATATGCTTTTACTGTTGCTAGTTCTAATGCCTCTGCTAATATTTGTTCAAAATTGTGATATACAATGAACTGATAAGATTTATGTTGAAATTGAATTAAATATGCACTCCTTACATTGAGAAACCCTGATAAGGGTAAATGTTACATAATGAGATTATGTCTAGGGCTGAAAGCCCACTGATGATGATAAAACCCTGATGGGGTAAATGATGGACAATAAGATTATGTCTCGAGATGAAGGCCCACTGTTGATGATTGCTATGAGATGATGTAGAAGATAGAAATAATCATATGTGTTGCAATATATAGATTTATTGTGCTTCTTACTTTGACCATTGTCCTTATTGATAAACTTAATCTATTTCATGGTATTCTAGTTACGCGAGAATACACAGATATGATATATGATGTTTTGAATTCTGTTAAGAAGAGTAAAAGAGATTAATAATAAGTGAAATGATGGAACATCTAGTTAGGTGTCCTGAACACAGTGAGTTTCCCCCGAGGACCACACTGGGGAAACAAAATGGATCTCCTTGTAGTAACTGATGAATTATGAGAAGGATTTTCAGAGTGTGGATCGAGACCTTAAAGGTTAGACCACTAAAATTTAGGAGTGAATCATCTGGAGTGGCTCTGGCCCTAACTCTTTGCTGTGAAAGTCTATGTCCAGATGGAATAGACTCTAATGAAATGAAATATGTGAAATGTGAAATGAAAAGTATGTGAAATATTGTGATATGTGATATATTGTTTTGCTCATTCGTATCCTGTGTACTCGAGATGAGGATGTGAGCCTCTTTAGGCAACCCTGATGTGGCTAGGGTCTGTTGTTGATATCTTAGGGTGGCTGGCTAAACCCTAAGATAGTGACGGTGAGTTGTTGACACGAGAATCAGGCGTGGTGACTTCTACTTGGTGAGGTACAAGCCAAGTAGTTTCAGGGCAAATGAATAAAAGATGATAAGCCGTGTAGAACATGATTTGAATGGTTGTAACATTCCTTGTACTACTACTTGATGATTTGTTATTGTTGATTATGCTTCTTGTTGTGGAAAGCGATCATGTTGCTATAGACATTTTCTATTTCATATTATGATATGTCATGTTGACAAGTTATAAATTATGGGATTTATATCTATTCTGAATATGAGTTGGATTGCTTGCTATTTGATAGTATTGTTTGGTAGATATGTATTATGTGTACTTCAACTTCAGGACTGCAAGATGTGTTCCTGGTCTGGCTGGTGGAGTATCACAAAGATAATGTTATTGTTATGTATTAATTCAAATGCTTAGAATGTGACTTATTTCTCATGCAGTAGGGTTCTTAATCTGAACTAAGAAGTATCTACTGATTTGTTCATAGACATGCTCTAAAAGATAGATTACCATCGTAAGTTAGATATGACTTATGATAGAAATATGTGCTGGACTTTTTCAACATCTACATGTTTCTGTTAAGTTTATTATACTTAATTTGATGTTGATGCATGTACCTAGCTTGAGTGGGAGGCATCCACTCACTGGGTGTTGGCTTTTTACACTAACGAGTTTCAATCTTAAAAAAGATCTTTTACTCAACTAACCAAATTCCGCAAGTATACGTAAGTAGTTGTAGTCGAGATCGAACACAAGAAGCTTTAGCAATCAATTAAACGTAGCAGTGCTAAGGTTCAACAATCTAGACCGTTTTAAAAGTGATTAGGTTGATTAATCTAAAAATTTCAGAATTAAGCAAACAGTAAATGGCTTACTAAAAGAGATTAAAATTCAGATATGGAAGTATCTTGGACTTAGGATTTCACTCACATATCATAGCATAGAACAGGAGCATGAAATTTAAACATACTAAGAACTTGTTTTAAAGGAGAGTTATATGTTGCACTTCACCTTTCGGTTCATGTACAACGATCCTAACTTAATTCAACATCCCCATGTATGAATTTTGTTTTGGATCACAAACCTACTCCTCTACTCCGTAATTTCCACTCTCATGGTAAAGAAGGAGCTGCTAAGAGAGTACCTCCTTACTCTCCTACTTATCTTCTCAGATCAAGCAAAAGAGCATAAAACACACACATAAGGTGGCCAGCCATACATACAGAAAAGAAGAAATCGATACTCACAAGGTGGAAAAACAAGCAACATAGCATTTAGTACGAAATTATCATGTTCCATACAAGATATGACATGGGAGCTACTCTCCCATGTCCAAGAAAGGGAAACTACTCGTCCATAATGGTGTACAACAGAAAATGCACAGAAATTTCAGAGTTCAACATGATTTAGAGAAGGAAAAGCTAAGAAAACCCAAGGTGTAACCCAAAGGGAGTAGAATTCCGGCTTGGGGACAAAATTCCACTCCTACAACTGCTCCAAACCAGACAAGCTCCTCTCCCGAGAATCTTTGTGGAGTGAAGAAGCTTTGTTGCACCTTCGGAGAAGAAAATGGAGAAGAAAAGAGGAAGAATGGGGGTTCTTTGGCAAGAAACCACCTTCTTCCACCCTAAAATCACCCTCCTTTCTCTAGCCTTGCTCTTGGATGAAAGAGTTTTGAATTATGACCAAATATAATTGCTCCATAGAGTGGTTTCATCTTTTAAAATGAAAGGAGTCGTATTTGAAAATTGCTGAAACTGACAGGCACACGATGTGTCTTTCTTTGGACACGGTGTGTGCTATCTCCGACAGTTGTTCTGAGTGTAAAGCACACAATGTGTTTGAATTAATACACGCCGTGTACGTTACCAGAAAGGCAAGGTTTGGTTCTGAATTTCTAGGTACACGTCGTGTTCTTCGTGGACACGCTGTGTACTTTTCTTCAACGTATGAAGTAATAGGTCGTCTGGAAATGTGCACGATGTGTCTTAAATAAGACACGTCGTGTGCATTGCTGTTTCAGCAGAATTAAAGTTCTAAATGATTGCAAGACATGGAGAAGTCCCGATAATGGTGAATTTGAGTTGGGCTATCTCCAATTTGATCATTTTGAAGCATTTCTGTAATACACATCATGTGATGAGCAAAATAACAAAAAGGTGGCAAGAATGATATGAATAGAAGCTAAATGAGAACAAAATGAACTATATTTGTGTGTGAAATCATGTGAAAAGTTGATGTGAAAACCACACAACACTGGGGCTCTATATGAGTCTCATGAGGTTGTTTCAAATGTTTTTAGGTATAATGCTATCCAGTAGAGAGGCCGTGACAAAGAAGATATAAATAGCATAATCTAGATAGATTAGAATGTCCCTGTACTCTCTCATTCCCAGGATGGTTTGTAGACTAAGTTTGTTCATCAATGTACATGTATCTAACGTAAAATGAATAGCATATGAGAACAAGATTTATTCTTGTTTCAATGGAATTGAATAAGATTTGTGATATTTAAATGTGATGTCCTTGATGTGACATTGATTTATGATTTTGTGAAGAAAGGAAAAGGAAAAATTTATCTGTGTTTTTCATATATTATTTAATTGCCTGTGTCGAGAATTCATTATTTCATTCCATAATCTGGGTTTATGTTTTGGGATTATCTCTAATAGTTGGTATTTATGCTACTAAAAGAGTGGGTCCCGACAGTAATGATGAAGAATAAGTATCTTTTGCCGCAGATAGATTATTTGTTTGACCGATTGTGAGGTACCACCATCTTTTCCAAGATAGACTTGATGTTAGGTTATCACCAATTGTGGATTAAGGTTGATGACATACCAAAGCTAGCTTTTAGGATGAGGTAGGGTCACTATAAGTTCGTGGTTATGCCTTTTAGGCTAACCCATGCACTAATAATGTTCATAGAATTGATGAATAGGGTGTTCATGCCCTATCTAGATTAGTTTGTTGTAGTGTTCATAGATGACATCTTGATATACTCCAGAGATATCCAACAACACAAGCTACATCTATGTCATACGTTGACCTTGTTGAGACAACATCAGTTGTACATGAAGTTCAACAAATGTGAGTTTTTATTGAAGGAGGTGGCTTTCCTTAGGTACGTGATATCTGCTAGAGGTGTCTGTGTAGACCCAAAGAAGGTAGAGTCCGTGTTAGAGTGAGAACAGTTGAAAACACCGATAGAGGTGCATAGTTTCCTTGGTTTAGTAGGCTATTACAGGAGGTTCATCAAGAACTTCAACGCAGTAGCGCAACCACTAACAAAGTTAATGAGGAAAGGTGTGTCATTTGTTTGGGATGACAAGTGTCAGCGTTCTTTTCTAATTTTGAAGGAGAGGCTGACTAGTCACAAGTGCTAGTGTTGCCAGAGTAGGGAAAGGGCTACATCAACTTTTATTGCATCCAAGAATGGTTTGGATTGTGTGCTGATGCAATACAAGAATGTGATTTATTTTTCTTCGCAACATCTTAAGAAACATGAGGAGAACTACCTAACGTGGGATATAGAGTTAGCAACGGTGGTCCATGCTTTGAAGATATGAAGGCACGACCTTTATGGTGAGAAGTGTCAGATCTTCACTGACCACAAGAACTTACAGTACATCTTCTCAAAGAAGGATTTGAACGTGAGTCAGTGGCATTATATGGCATTAATCAAGGACTATGATTGCACAATAGATTACCATTCAAGGAAGGTGAACATTGTGGCAGATGTTTTGAGCAGGAAGTCTTCTGCATCGTCATCCGTTGAGAAAGCACAACTGAGTACCTTAGTGTGCCATAAGAGAGACATGATCGTCTCCTTGCATCAAATGAATGTACAATTGGAGGTATCTTTGATAGCAGGACTGTTGGCATAGTTACAGGTGAAGCCTACATTGAGGTATCAGATCAAAGATGCACAACGAGATGATATTGTCGTACAACAGATCTGAGCAGAGTTTGGTAGAAAGAAGCCTGGTGGCTTCCATGAGTCAGAGGATGGGATAGTGTGTTATCATGGCATGGCAATGGTGCCAGGTGTTGATAATCTGAGAATGTTGGTTCTGGAAGAGGAACACTCTTCTATGTACTCTATGCATCCAGGAAGCACCAAGATGTATCACAACTTGAAAGACTTGTATTCGTGGTCAAGCTTGAAGTGTGATGTAGCTAAGTTCATGCCCAAGTGTGTAGTGTGTCAACAGGTTAAAGCCAAGCATCAAAAATCTATAGGGACCTTGCAACCATTACCTATACCTCAATGGAAGTGCGATCACCTATACCTCAATGAAAGTGCAATCATATCACGATGGACTTTGTGGTTGGACTTCCAAGGATAGCCAAAGGACATGATTCCATTTTGGTAATAGTAGATAGGTTGACTGAGTCAGTGCACTTCCTTCCCATGAAAACAATGTATACAGCTAAGAAACTTGCACATGTGTATGTCGATGATATAGCAGTACGTTTGCATGGTATTCCAAGTACCATCATGTCAGATAGAGGTCCTCAGTTCACCAGTCATTTTTGGGAATGCCTGCATACATGGTACACAGTTAAGGTTTAGTACAACATCCCATCCGCAGACAGATGGACAGCCTGAGAGGACTATACAAACCTTGGAGGATCTATTGAAATCATGCGTTTTATAGTTTTTGGGTAGTTTGGATATGCACCTCAGTTTGATAGAGTTTGCCCACACTAACATCTATCAGAGGAGCATCGACATGGCACCATATGAGGCTTTATATGGGAGACGTTACAGATCTCTTTTATGTTGGTATGAGACAAGTGAGTATCAACTTCTGGGTCATGAGCTTGTACAACATACTACAGAGAAGATCAGAGTGATTTAGCAGCAGCTGAAGGCAGAACATGACATACATAATTCTTACATTAATAACTACCACAAGCCCTTGACTTCCAAGTGGGAGACAAGGTGTACCTCAAGGTTTCTCCTTGGAAGGGTGTTTTGAGGTTTGGGAAGAAAGGTAAGTTGACACTCAAGTATATGGGACCTTACCATGTGGTGGCACATGTTGGGAAGGTGATCTATAAGTTGGACTTGCCACATAATTTGCACAAGTTGCATCTAGTGTTTCATGTTTCTATGCTGAGGAAGTGTCACCCCTGACACGGAGTTGACTCTACAGCTTGTTGAGGTGGAGTTGGATGAAGATGTGTCGTATGTGGAAGGTCATGTGTTGATCTTGGATAGAAGGATAAAGAATTTGAAGAAGAAAGACATTGTTTTAGTTAAGGTTTTGTGGCATCATCATGATGTAGAGGAAGCCACATGGGAGCTTGAGGACAGGATGTGTAGGAAGTATCTATTTATTTTGGCATAGGATTTTGGGGCCAAATCCTTAATAGGGTTTTTTGGTTGTAAGACCCCTGACCTAGATCAGTTCTAGTTGTATTTTCTTTGCTTAATAAGATGTTTAAACCTTAATCTAATCTCTTGAGATGCCTTAATAATATGTGAAAAGCTTGTGTTTTCAGTTTGGTCCTGTTTGGTTGATGTTTGAGCTAGCTTTGTTATATTTGTGCTTGTTTTGGACCAAGTTGCAATTTATCCATGTTGAGGGTTTATATTGTAATTTGTCACATGTAGAGTGTGTTCCTTGTGCCTTAGCATCAGGAAAGAGAAGATGTTTCTAGGGGGTGCCTTGTTTTGGCCTTGGATGATGATGTGGCATCTTGAGGTGATTTTAGGGTTTGCATGGGTGATGATAGCGACCATGTGTGTTTTCTTGAGTTTCGACTAGTGTCGTGACCTTGATAATGTGTTTGGAGAGTTTTTCAACCGCAACAACATGTTTTGGATTCTTTGCTTTGACCTAGTGCCTTGAGCATGTGTTTGCTCGCTAGGGTTTTGCCTTATTGACGTGTTGCAACTGCAATGCCTTGGTTTGCTTTTATTGCAGTCGATACAAGGATCTTGAGGTGTTTTGTGACCGCTCCCAAGGTGTTTGCTTTGACCTTGATGTGTTTGAGAACCAAGTGGTCGCTACACCACTTTGGTTGTAACGTTTCTTTTGCATGCTAGCATGCATGGACAATTCTTGGAGGGACATGTGTTCTTTTGATGCCTTAACATCTTGACACCTCATATCTTTACCTCCCTCTTACCCCATGTGTATATTAGCTCTCTCTTCATCATGCAAGAAATCCTTTTAGCCCTCTCTTCTTCTTCTTTCTTGATTGGCTGACCTTAGATCTTAGTGGATCTTGAGAGGGATGATCTTGGAGCTTTGGTAGTCGTTCATCCTTGCATGTGGTGATCTTGAGCTTGATCATCCTCCTTGTGGTTATCTTTGGTGTTTTCTCTTCTTAGTAAGTGGTTCTTCATCTTTGATCATGTTTTCCTTTGAAACTCCTACCTTCTTTCCACTCTTTTCTTGGCCATGAGATTATA
Source organism: Alisma plantago-aquatica (assembly GCA_963693085.1). Taxonomy (NCBI): domain Eukaryota; kingdom Viridiplantae; phylum Streptophyta; class Magnoliopsida; order Alismatales; family Alismataceae; genus Alisma; species Alisma plantago-aquatica. The sequence continues at coordinate 258,368,188 of OY856409.1, forward strand.
GTTCGTTCATGATGGCTATCTTGAAGATCTCTTTTAACAAATATCGAAGACTATGATTAGCCATGATGGTATCTATGTGAAAAGAAACTCTCTTCTTTCTCTCTTGTCTGGCCTAGGGTTTAAGTTACCTTTTTCTTGAGCCCTACTTTGACTTTGGTGTTTTCTTCTCTTCTAGATATGACCTTGTGGGCGAGGTGTTGATCCAAGGCGTAGCTTCTTTCTCTCTCTTAAAGCTTGTGATCTTGGAGCTTGATCTTTAATCTAAGGCAGGTTATATAACTTTCTCCTCTTCTAGTATTTACACCATAATCTTACTTGTATGTTGTTGTTCTAATCTCTAAAATGTGAATTAAAGATGCTAGATGATGTTCTTATGATTTAGAGTTTATGATTTGTAGTATTATTTTATGGATTACTCTTTCTCCTAAACCCTAATTTCATGTACCTGATTATGAGTAATGGAGGAGTTGTTGATTCATAGATACAACTTGTTCTTGGGTTCTAGCACTGTACTATGTTTCGGCCTACATATGATGTTTGAGATGTTGATCTCTGTTTGAATTTAACGTTTGGTTTTCCTTCTAGCATCATGGTTTTCCACGTGTGTCTTAGTGACACTTGTTTGAAAGTTTTGTTGTCCATCCTTAGATGAAGTTTCCTCTTTGATAATGTTTGGTTTACTTGATGTTAATCACCAATTTTGATCATGGTTTATACCTATTTTGAGGATGGTTAAGTGTTTTTTGAGGTAGCTTGACCCTAAGGTCGCTACACCTTGCTTTGATGCTTATGGTCGTTACACACAATCTGATGTTTTGGGTCACTACCCTGTTGGTTCTGGTTGCGGTCGATGCACCTCATTTTGAGTTGGCTATGTGTGCTAAGTGAGGTGTCGCAGGCGCTACATGGCTAACCCTAATAGCGTATGGTCGCAACACATCCTTGTCCTGGTCACAACGGTTGATGTTTGTGTGATGGTCACTACACTTTGTTACTTGTGGGTAGATGCACTGCGGTCGATGTGCCTTGATGGGTTACGGTCGCTACACATGTTCAAGATTGTGTTGTGGTCATAACACTTGTGTTTTTATGATGTTTGTATCATGTGTTGTCACTACACTAGTAGTGGTGACGCTCATTACACATGTAATCTCATTCAGTCGCTACACATATGATGATCATGATGGTCACTACATACACATAAGTGGGTGACGGTCGCTGCTAGTGATGATGTATGTTTGATCAATTCATGGTATTGTCTGCGATTATTGATTCATTATCCAGAAATATGATGCTAAACCCTAATGTGTTCTAAGAAAGTGGGATATGGTATATCTAGGGTTTAATGGTGAATATTATCTTGAAACCCTAATACTCAATATGAGAAATTCTAACCCTAATCTCAAGTACAGGATATATTTGTTGATCTTGCTTGATTACATAGCATGAAATGATGTTTTCTCTCTCGTATTTTGCATAATTCTAACCATGCATGTGAAATGAATGTCATATCTAGTGATTTCTATGGTGTATATGTGATGTGACACAAGTGACGATTATGAGCCATGATGAGGCGTGTTGAGATTCTAATAGTGTGATTTGTCTTATGACCTGGCAAAGGCTTAATGCCTTGTAAGAGGTGATATCCTCAAGTGATGAGATGAGGGATTGTTATTCCCTAGTGATGTGATAGTGATTTTGACCATGTATGGAAGTGATAACATGTGATGAGGTTGATATCCTTGATGAAGGCAGTGAGACAGTAACATCATGTGATTATGTGACAAGTTAATTCTTTATACATTTTATATCTTCTAATGTTGTTTCACAATTATGCTTGCTAGATGGATTAGGGTTTGTATGTCCACTTGTTTGATGCATCCTTAATTCACCAAATTGGCATAGCTAATAAAGTGAAACCCTAATCATGTAGTTTTCCTATATCATAGATCTATCTTTAGCGTTAGAACTTGCTGGATGGTGAAATTTGAGTCATTCCTACCGAAAACTCAGAGCACATATTGTTGAATATTTGGGGGTGCAAGTCGACGTATCTCCTTGCATCCACAATTGTGATATATAGAGGACGACTACGATCATGCCTCAGATGTTGTAATATGTGATATGTGATAGGTAGCAATGTAACTACATTTGTGCCTCTTTTTAGAACAACCATGTGTGAGCCTGTTCTCTAGTGCCATGCCATGTACCAAGGCGGGCTAGGTGTTTATCAGCTTGACTATTTGTCATTATTTGCAGCTGACTGTTATGTCTCTATGATGTTTTTTTCTCTCATACTAACCGGGAGGTGTTGGGGAGATCATGGAGTCCGACTCTTCCATAGATTTTGTATTGTATCGATTTCAAATTTGCAATGGTCTATTGGAATGGAATAGTACGCCTCAAATCCTCAGGGCATAATGATAAAAAGATGTAATACAACCATGTAGTATATTTGTTTAGGGTCAAATATAATTCACATTGAATGACCCCTCTTTCCTTGTTTCTTATACTGTTTAGTTTATAACATATATACATATTCTTCATATTCTTTATAAATGTAAAATGTGTTCTATTGCTCAGTTGTAGATACCTAAAACTGCTTAATCAATGTTAACTACTTTGCTTATATCTTTTGGTTGAATCCATTTATCTTTCAATAATGTATCTTCTTGCTTGAGTTATCTTTGCTTATAATAGATATTGGCAGAGAGTTATATCTCTCGTTGGGACGTTGGTCTTATCATGTGGGTTCCAGACCATTTAAGTGGTCGTGCATGACGAGGTAGAGACTGTGCGGGTGAGGTTGAGCAACATGAAGAGTAGTAAGTTGTTTGAATGTTGGATATATAGCTAGTTTTTGTAGTAGAGTCATATGTGTCATCCTTTTACTCTCAGGTCCTTGGGAAGGTTTTGTTGTTTTGTACATCAAAACAAGGTTTTATCTATATGTCATGGTTGTACATATATGGTTGTATATATAAACATGTTATCATATGTAACATATTGTGGCTTTATTGTCTTGAATAGTGGTATGTAATATCCTTGAGCATATATAAGATGTCAGTGGTATAAGTTTGTGGCTTGCAATATGATACGCTTCATCTTGAGACATTGTGTTATGATTGATTTTAATTTACCATGTTTTCATGTAATATGGTTGTTAGTGATAATTCTGCACTTTGTTTTGAGTAATCTCGCTTTGTGCGATGACGGGTGTCACAAAAAGTAGACAAAATCATGTATCTACATGGCCATGGGTTGACAGTTTATTTGGAGAAGAAAAAAACCAATTGGTGCAATGAGTGAAGCTCAAACAAACATTAGAATTTAAAGTGCATGTATGATCCTAATAAGAAGGGGAAAGTTCATATATCATTCTGTTACAAATAAAGCCTTGTAAAGATATGGTTGCAATATCATATCCTTGGCTTAGTTCATAAGGATTCATATGATCAAAGGACTCTAGGATCAAACATAGATTCAAAACAAACATAAAAAAGGAAGCTCTAAACAATGATGATGGTACTACATGTAGTAATAACAATGATCATAAATGTATACAACTAGATGAGGCGATGGTGAAGTTGTGATAGGTAATTAATTGCATAAGTATTTATTTAGAGAAACATTAAGTCATATTAATATATTACTAATGATTATGTGATTTTATTAACGCTTTGCACCATAACTAGAGAGCATATCATCACGGATTAACACAGTTAGAGAGTCTATTTAGTTCAATTGTTTGGTCTATTTATGGGCTAGTTGTGTCTTGAACCATTAGGGTTTGCTTGAGACTGTAATCTTTTCCTTTATCATATATATAGGAGAGGGGGGTTGTGTTGACTCAAGGTCTAAATTGACTAAACCATTGTTTTGATGATGACTAAACCAATCCAATTAATTGTGTCTAATATCTCTACTTGAGTGATTTCATATTAGGTATAGACACACTCCAAATGCCCTAACTTATGCATCTCAACTTGGAGAAAAGACAAGTCAAAGTCAATATAAGTGCACATTTTTGTATTATGATGTAAATCCATTAGAATCATGTTGTAAATCACTTGTAATGATTGTATAACTTGTAATTTAGCTTAGAAAAAATCAAGAGCACTTAGATCGAATGTTTAAGCACTCAAAAACCATTTTCCAAAATTCACATCAGGTTGTTCATCGGTCGAGTTGCAAACTCGACCCTGATTGGATCTTGAAAATGACTTTTGATCGCTCAAGTTTACACTTCACAGAACTCGACTGATCCTTCTACTGACCAAAACTGATTTAAGTGAATCGGTCGAGTTACCCCAGGACAAACTCGACCGATGGCCTAAATTGGTCTTGTCTCTTAGTGGGATCAGTCGAGTTACCTTTATAGAAACTCGACTAATTGCACTGTACGGAAAAGTGCAGAAAAGTATTTCTAGCCATTGTAGAGTTTCAATAAGTGAAAATATATCCGTTGTAAGCCACAAAACGGCTAATTTTTGTTATCAAGTGTTCCCAAAGGCTAAGAGGCATCCTCAGCTATAAATAGGACCCCTTGGGCTTCATTCCAAGGTTGAGCATTCAATGCAAATCTCTATGTGAAGTTCCGATTCTATAGTTTTGTGCTTCCTACATCCTCCTCTCTCTCTCTAAGCTTAATCACTTGCTACATTCGTTAGAGTGAGTAGGAAATCTATAAGAGAGCTAGTCCTGCATGTATATCTTGTGAGGCTCTCACGTCCACCACTTCCATATCTCTCATTTCAACAATGAAGATGAATGTTCTATCTCTTGGCTAAGAGAGGTGAAGAAGGATAAGGGAAGGCATCCCTTGGTGAAGATCAAGGCTGAAGACTTGGAGCAAGAGTGGGTAAGCCCTTAGTGAAGGCAGAAGACTCCTAGCTCAAGTGGGTAAGTCCTTAGTGGAAGCTTCTCCAAGTGAAGGTGAAGTCAAAGGCTGAAGATCCAAGAAGAGTGAGTAATCCCTGCAAGGCTGAAGACTTGTGCAAGAGTAGGTAAGTCCTTGGTGAAGGCCGAAAACTCATTGTAAAGTGGGTAAGTCCTTGGTAAGGTTGAGGACTCTTTGTTCTGGATAGGTAAGTCCTTTAGTAGTCATGTATTGTAAGTCTTATGAATGAAGATAAGAGTACAATGGTTAAGAAATCATAGAGGTTGACCTCTCTAGGTAGTGGACTGACTCACTTCTTATTTGAAGTGTGGAACCACTCTAAATAGATTGTCTATTGGTGTATGTTCAATCTCTCTCTCCCGTGCTATGCATGTTTTAGTTGTACTCAAACTTCCTATTTAGCAACCTTATCTTGTGATATATCTTGAAGATCTAATGAATTTTGTTTAAGTGCATTCAGCTCTATTCACCCCCCCCTCTAGAGCATCTAATCACCCATCTAGGATCCAACAACTAGGCTGTTGTTCTATGAATTAAGAAAACAACAAAAAAGGCGATTTCCCCAGTCTTATCACTTTTCCACGTGGTATCAGAGTAGGCTTTCCTGTGTCACCACCAACCATGAGAGATAGCATAAAGGAGAGAAGCATCCTCTTATGGACGTCTACCATCACTAGGCATTTCTTGTCTTCCCGCATAGATTTCCCATCCATGCTTCTTCTTAGATCCATCTCCATGAGCTGTCTCCATCTTCAACAACAAAAGCATCCACCTTAATCTACATTGTTGCAGATCTACACTATCGTCATCTAATTGTTATAGATCTACACTATTGTCATCTAAATCTCTATAGATCTATACCACCGTCATCTACATCTCTGGAAATTTACAACATTTTTTTCATCTATGCATCTACTGAGATCTAATCCCTAATCTTGGATGAAGATCTCCCCTTCCTCATGATTTTGGGGACATATATTCAGAAGGATAAGTCCTTCTTTTGTTGTTGTCTTAGGTTTTTTTTGCTTTTGTTGGACGCTAACACAACGTCTTGTTTCTTGGCATGGCGTGTAGGCAGTGTTCAGCTTTGTTCGTGACTTCATTTGCAAAATCTACCCGCCAACACTATGTGTTGTTTTTTGACACAACGTGTTGGATGCACTTCAACACATGTGCTTCCTAAATGACATGGCGTGTCACTTGAGTTCTATCTCATTTCTTCCCTGATTTTTGTCATTTGAAACGATGTGTCACCCCAAGACATGGTGCGTCGCCAGCTTCTTACCGGTGATAACTTCTGCTACTGCATCTACCAATGTGCGACATGCATTGTTCTTTTAGCAACACGGCGTTTCACTTGCTAATTTTGCTATATCTTGGCATGCTACATCATCTACAATGGGTCTTTTATATGAGAGAGATTTTTATACATGATGAGTCCCTACTTTATTCTTACGAACAACAATTATCTTCTTTTTCCTGCATTTTTTAGTTTTCTTTTTGTTCTTTAACCCCTACTTTTTCTAGCATTACATACATAGTTCCTACCTCCTCCATACTTCTACTACCCCTCATATATATTTTAAGTCATAAAAATATCCATTTATTTTCCTATTTGGATCTATACAATCGAGCCATGTTGCACATTGGCTTGAGTTGTCCATTACCTCCTTCACATATTTGCCTACATCAACACTACCTCTATCATTATTTTTGACTCTCCACCCCCAACCACTCTCTTGACTCTTTTTGTGGTTGGAATGAGGGGGAGAATAGAGAATGATGAGTAGAGGGAAGAGATGAGATGGAGGATCGAAGAAGAAGACTTTAGTTATGTTGTTCTATGGACCTTCATGCTACCTTATGCTGCTTTGTGATGTTATTTTTACTACTATATGTATATGTATGCTGCTATTATTGATTTTTCTACCTTATGAAGAACTTGAGAAACTTATTCATCATCTTATCAACTACTTCTCTACTTCACTTCTGATATTTTTTGATTATTGTTCTATCCGACAACATCATTCTTGCTACTCGCGCTATGATTAGCAATTTTTTCCTTTGTGCTTGAATATTATCTGTTGTGCATGCTCTATTCGCACGTTGACTCTTTTTTAGAGTTCTTGCACATCAACCATTATTACTACCGTGAACCAAAACTCTCTCAAATTGATGTATGTTATTATGATAGATACTTTATGATGAGAGAAGATGATGGAGATTTCTATTGGTGATTTTACATATACATGATGGAGTTTTGTCTACATTGGATCTTGGAATCTTTTATCTTCTTGCTACTTCATAGAAGTCTTGTATCTGGACTCATTGTTTACTTTTTGCTACTGTGTGCCAACACTCCCTACCTTATTTGTGCATTGCACATGTTGTCTTGTTCTTGTCCATGGTTTTTATGCATGTTGACTACTACTACTTGTATTCCAACACTCTCTAGTCTACTTTATGATGATGGTGCCTGAGATGAAGACCATGATGCTTATTTATTGTTGTTTACTTCTGCTCTAGATGTCACTTCACAATGATCAAGAAGCTCCTTTTGCCTTCCTGCCTGGCAACTTTGAGACTATCTACTTGAGGGAGAATTCTGAGTGATTTATTATAATATTGAGGGGAGAAACATTCTTGTATGGTCTTGGTTATCTTTTTGTTATTTTTCTCTAGTTTGTATATCTATTTTCAAGCTAACTAGGACTCTCCCAAGCTCCATCTTGAGGGGGAGTGTTAGATAGTCTATTTATTTAACTTGTTTTAGGCAATTTGTAATATGGGACTAGTTGTGTCTTGGCCCATTAGGGTTTGTATTGAATCTCGATGCTCCCCCGTTATCCTATATATGGGAGAGGGGAATGCCTTCTATTAATAAGAAGAAAAACTCTACACACAAAGGGAATTTTCCCATCATATCATTTTTTTCATAAACACATTAATCCTAATTTCACTGTTCAGCCCATATAGGGAATTTTTGCTAAAGGTATTTGACATGTCCATCCTTAAGTGACACAAGTACATATAGATATATGAAATAAGGAACATTTTTGCATCCCATATTATAAATCAAGCATTTTACATAACAAACCAAATGCAACTTAGAAAGAAGATTACTTGTATTGTAAAGGGAATTATTCTAAAGGAGAGAAGAGCAAAATCTCATCATTATTAGATAGATCCATCATGGAGTTCATTTTGTTTCAGCATGACATAGTCCAAAAAATATGGCATCTTTGTCTTCTAGCATGATATAAGTTGTAAAAAATGATAAAGGGTCAATGCAATCACATTGGTGTCCCATAAATAGTTAAAAAGCATAGTTTTAAAGAACATGTATTGCTCGAAAGAAGTCATAATCGTAGTGATATAAATCATAGTTTAAAATATTTATTATCAAATGAAAATATTTTAGATTCCTTTTATCAATATAAATTTTTTTGTATGCCGACAAAGGGCAAGATGTTGGGAACATCCTAATCATCCTAGAGATGAAAGGAGAAGTTATCAGAAAGTTGGTACAAGGTATATAAACCAAGTATCCCATTATTAGATGAACTCCCAACTTATAAATCATAAGTTCTAGCATCATTATGGACTTAAACCAATAATCTTATGCCCTTACTCTTGCAAGAAGGTGCACCAGCTGTCAAATAATGAAAGTATCACTTATATTAATGTTTGTCAACATCATTACAAAGGTCCAAAGGGAAGTCACATGGAATGAATATTTCATCAGGTACATATCCAAGCAAGTATTAGAGCATTACATACATAATCATTATCAACATTATATAGTATGATAAATAGAAGGTAAAACATACCTTGGATATGATACATGAGTAAAACACTTACAATTCTTTTGGATATCAACTAAACTACTAGATGAGAGAATTTGGAAACATCTGATATGTATCTTTGGATCTGTAAGTGGTCACTAGGACCCACTAGGTCTGATTAGGGTGATTAAATACCAACTAACCCTGATTGAAAATGCAATTCACTAGCATTATCAAAATCATCACTTATCGTTATTATTTTATATCTCTATGTTATTCCATATGGGTGAAAGATACATCACATTAGGTTATATTAGAGTAATCTAACCCAAATAAACATTGATCATTATCAAATCATCATATTTTATTAAAGTCCAATACTCAAATGAAACATATGCACAAGACCATGAATATTCAATATTGTCAGTGACAAAAATCATATCGACATATTGGAACTTATTTGTATTACATTCCTGATATTTTTCTTATCAAAATGGCATATTTATGGTCAGTTTTTAGCAATGAGTGAACTACTAGCATTTACTAGAAATTTAGTTTTCTAGTATCATTCGAGAGAGATGAAGAGTATTTATGTTTTTGTAAAAGGTTGTGGACCAAGAGATTGGTGTTCCCTAGAGCAAGTCAAAAGGTCATCATCTCTACTCGAATCTGCTGGAGTCTATTGGCTAAATGGACATCATACAAATCCATTTGTTTTGAAAATGACAAACATTTCATTCATGTGGATCTAATGTGCTACTTGAGTATTTTAGGAACAAAGTGGATGATAAAGTTTTGGAAGATCTACATGCTTAAATTGCTTTATTTTCATGATTATAATCAAATGTAAACTTGTACAAATATATAATGTACAAGTACTTAGATATCATGTAAATCAGTGTTTCAAAAAGCGGTATGCGTTATGCGTTCGGAGAGGTCACCTTGTAGAGTATATGCGGTATGCGGGAGTATATGCAGAAGTATATACGGTTTTGGATTTTTTTTAATTAATTATTATATATATGTATTAATCATGATTTACATATTTAATTTGTGCAATTGTGTATCTAAATAGTACAATTACAAGAATAATGGATGCAATTATGCAAATATGCAATCATCACAACTTAAATAAATACAAACATGCACTATAATCTAAATTTAAACAATGTAAATGTATAAAACAAGAAATCAGAATATCTCTAACTAAAAATCAGGGTATAATCGGCCTTGTATGCGGCCATACAACCGATTATGTGGCTTGGACCACTTTTTGGACCGATTTTTATTATGCGGATTTTTGGAGGACCGCACCTTGTATGCGGCCGCTTATGCTGGCGCATACACCGATTTTTAAAACACTGATGTAAATCAAGGATTTAAATCTTCCCTATCCACACACAACACTTAGATAAGTCATCCCTACGTGAGCATCATAACTGCACATTCATTTCTTACACTTAGCATATGATTTAAAGTTTTGAAACAGAGTTTGGCTCGGTCGACACACTTCTCGACCGAGAAACTCCCAAGTCTAAATAACAAACATCTTTGCATAACCTGCTAAAAGAAATCACAGAGAAAGGTTCGGTCAAACTTTACTTTGACTGAGACAGTGTCTCAAGCAGGTTCTATAGCCGTTAGACTTAGTTATATAACCATTAGAGTTAGTGGAAAAGTGGTTGGGACTTGGGAATTGAGTTGAAAGTTGCTCCAGACTCACCCTCGGTTGACAATTTCCTCGATTGAGAGACACTCGGTCGACAAACTTTTCGACCGAGAAAGTGTCTGTCTGCACTTTTCAGAAGTAATCAACAAGCTGTTACTAATGCAATTAGTGGATACCTAACGACTAGTTAAGCACTAAGAATCCCCTAGAAAGTGTCTAGAACATCTCTAAGCATTAGTAGGCCATTCCTATAAATAGGACATGCCTTAGGACACCTAAACTCACTTGAGTACACATACTTGCAATTGAGAATCAATTCTTGTGAGCAATTGAGCAACTTCATCACTTGCTAATCTTTTCCATTGCTGGCATTTCGTGTCCTATAGGTTGGAGGCTACGGAGTGGAGAGGGTGAAATCTTCTTAGGTGGAGAAGGAGGACTTTGAACTACTTCTAGAAGGTCTCAACGGGAAGCTACTTCAAGGAGGAAGGCTACTTCAAGGGGGAGCTTGAAGTTACTTCAAGTGAAGGCTGCTTCAAGGTTGGTGAGACGATTTTGGGTGAAGGTTGTACAAAGGGTTTGGGAAGGTATTTGTAATTTTGTGTAACATCCTTGAGAAGGTAATAAAATTTAAATACTTTCAAATCCCAATTGGAAACAATTGGGTAGTGGACTGACTCCCTTAGTTTTTGCTAAGGGTGGAACCACTCTAAATCCTTGTCTCCTTCTTCAACATCTTTGCAGTTGTTTGTTGGTTGAATTATTTTAAAACTTATTATAAAACCCTATTCACCCCCCTATAGTGTTTTTCAATTGGTATCAGAGCAGGCTTCAAGGAACTTTAACAAAATCTTGAAGAAAATGAGTGATGGGGTACTAAACAACCTCAACTTGGAAGGGACACTTGTGGCTCGGCCTCCACCATTTGATGGCACCAACTACTCATATTGGAAAAGGAGGATGCAATTCTACTTTTAAGGAATCAGCTGGGATCTCTGGAGAATGGTGTCAAATGCCTATGATCTTCCTCAAACTGACTATGCTACATGGGATGCAAACACTGTGAGATTAGCTCAATTAAATGCAAAAGTTGTAAGTATTCTTTATTATTCAATTTCCGTAGGTGAGTTCAATAGAATTTCAAATTGTGAAACTACATATGAGATATGGCATAGACTCTCTATTACCTATGAAGGAACTATTCCAGTTAAAAATTCCAAAATTGGTATGCTTAAACAAAAGTTTGAACAGTTTTGTATGGAACCAAATGAGTCTATTAGTGAAATGTATGCAAAGTTTTCTTCTATTATTAATGGTTTGAATGCATTAGGTAAAGCCATTAGTGAAGAAGATCAAGTGTCAAAAATTCTTAGGTCTCTTCCTCCTAAGTACATGCCTAAGGTGACCACAATTAAAGAAGCCAATGACCTCACCCGACTAAGGATGGAGCAACTCATTGGCAACTTAGAAGCACATGAGGCAACTTTGGAGGAGGAAGAAAAATGAGAGCGTGAACTTGAACAAGGAAGAAACAAGGACATGGCTTTTAAGGCTACAAAGGTCATCACTCAAGAAAGTGATGGAGATGAAGGAGAAGAAGCTTTAATTGTAAATGGTAAGAAATATAGAAGATTTAAATCTAACAAAGTTATTGGTTCTTCTTCTTCTTCCTCTCCTAGGTGTTTTGAATGTAGAAAGAAGGGACATCTCAAGAATGAATGTCCTAAAGCAAAGAAAGGGAAGAAAAGATCATCTAAGAAGAAGGGAGAAATTAAAAAGCATACAAAGCTGTATGGGATGAGTCAAGTGATAGTGAGAGTGGAAAAGAGAATGTGGAGTGTAGATATACTTCAGTAACCAGGTTGCCATGAAACAGCTTCCAGCAGCTGACCTTGATTCTCGGAGGTGCTTTGCTTTTTTAGAGCCAAGACGCCCATTCCACTTCTTCATGTGCAGTCTTGCAGAGATGTCAGGCCTCCTTTAGCTTGAATTCTTTCATATCCATAAAGTGGCAGTTATCTTCACCCTGAGACAGGGGGATATTGTTACAAATGTCAGCAAGAGCATCCACTCCTCTAACCTTCGGGATATTCCACTTCCTGTCAGATATGATGTTGCTTAGCCTAGCAAAGTTTGATAGGTTAGATCTCAGAGCCAATGAGGGGTTCAGCTGCTGAGATAAGAATTTTCCTTGGACCCAAGGGTCTCTCCACAAAGACATTGGACTCCCATCTCCAATGGTATGTTGTACTAGAGGTAGAACTTTATCTCTATATTTTAGTAGAAACCTCCATAGCCAATTGTGTCCTTTTCTAGGTGGACAGGACCATAGAGTGTCCTTGGATAGATACTTGTTGTGAACCCAATGGATCCACAGTGTATTCTTGTTGTTTGCAATATCCCACAACAACCTCATTATTCCTATTGTATTCCAGTCCTCCACCTTGTGAATGCCAAGACCCACCTCTTTTTTTGGTTTGTAAATCATGTCCCAAGCAACAGTGTGGACATGTTTACCTTCCTATTTATCACCCCACAGAAAGTTTCTATACAGGTTCTCAATCTCAACCATGGTAGACTTTGGAATAGGAAAAACACTTGTCCAAAATAGGTGGTAAGTTGATAGAGTACATATTATGAGTTCAAGTCTACCTGCCAAAGAGAGAAGCTTTGACTTCTAAGAATCCAACTTGGTTTTAATCTTGTCAATGAGGGGAGAACACATTGTCTTGGTGAGTCTACCTGCAAAGAGTGGGACTCCAAGGTATCTAACTGGGAATTTTTAAACCTTGATTCCCAATACAATGCTGAGTTTTGTTGGAACCGTATGGCTGAGGAACAACTGGCTTTTAGTTGGGTTCAAATTTAAGCCCGAGACTTTACTGAACTTGTCCATACATTGCATGATGCCTTTAGCATTGTGTTCATCTGCTTAAGTGAAAATCAGTAGATCATCCGCGAAGATGAGATGTGAAACCTCAACATCTCCAGAGTAGAGAGGACAAATCTCCTTATGCTTCACAACATTGTTTATAATTGTGGTAAGGCCTTGCATCACTATAACAAATAAATATGGAGCTAGTGGGTCTCCTTGACGAATACCACTAGTAGCCTGAATAAGTTCAGATGGGACCCCATTAACTAGAATTTGAAAAGAGGTTGTGTTCATACACTCTGCCACCCATTGGATCCAACAAGGGGGAAAGCCCATTTCCATAATGATAAGGAGGATATAGCTCCTATCAATGGAGTCATATGCTTTGCTTAAGTCAGCTTTTAAGCACATCTTTTTCTTGGTGTTAGTTTTGTCAAAATCATGGACAAGTTCGTTTGCCAGTAGGATAGCATCAGAAATTCTTTGTCCTCTGACAAAGGCACATTAATTAGGGCTAATAAGAGTAGGGAGTATATTCCTTAGACAGTTTTCCATGATCTTGGAGATCACTTTGTATGCAAAGTTGCAAAGGGATATAGGCCTCCAATCACCCACTTTCTGAGGTTGTTTGATTTTAGGGATTAGATCTATATATGTCTTATTCATTTCTTTCAGCATTCTCCCCTTCAAGAAGAAGTCTTTGATTGCTTTGCAGAAGTCCTCTTTTACTATGTGCCAGGAGGATTTGAAGAAGTGAGCATTCATGCCATCTGGGCCAGGAGCCTTGTCATCATCTGCATTTTTCACTGTCATAGATTTCTTCATCCATGACCAAGGAAGAAATTTCTTGACTTTGTGCTTTCGACAGCTTAGGAAGTCCCTGCCAGTTGAGAGTGTTAGGCTCATCTCTCCTTGAGTTTAAGATATTTCCATAGTGTTGAATAAAGGCATTGGTGATGTTTGACTCACTTTTGAGCATCTTACCATCCTTTTCCACCATTTTTATCTGGTTCTTGTGTCTTCTAGTTCTCATAGACGTGTAAAAGAATTTGGTATTAGATTCACCATTTTTTAACCAGAAAATGCGAGATTTCTGTCTAATAATGGATTCCTCCAAGTACTTTGCCTTTATCGCTTCTTCCTTTTTTCCTTTTACTATATCCCACAGTAGGGCATTGGCAGGGCCTTTGTCAGATTCATCTTGAGCCTGTAACGCATCTTTCACTTTGTTTGCAGCAAAGTCATTCACATCGCCAAGTTGTTTCCAATTCCAAGTTTGGAGGTATCTTTTAGCTAGTTTGACCTTATGACACAGTTTATAGAGAGGGGTACCAGTGACCGTGGTGTTCCATGCCTTTAAAATTGTATAGGAGTAACCTGGTAGAGAGGCCCAAGCATTGAAATATCTTGTGGGAAATTTTATTTTCACCTTCTCCTCATCCATGTGGAGCACTAGTGCATAATGGTCACTGTAGACGGTGGCTATGGTTTCAAGCCACATGCTTTTGAAGGAATCAAAGAACTATAAAGAATAGAAAGCTCTATCAATTTTACTTCTAGTGTTATTCTCCCCTGATTGCTGGTTGTTCCATGTAAAGAAAGGGCCCTTGGCCTCTATCTCTAGCAGATCGTTGGCCTGGATGGAATCATTGAAGTCCCTGCACTCCTGCCAGCTCTTTCCTCAGCCCTCCTAACTGCATTAAAGTCTCCAATGACAATCCATGGTGCTTTAATATTTGCATTGATCTCTTTCAGTTCAGACCATAGGTCTTCCCTATTTGCATCTTCATTTTCCGCATAAATGGTAGTAACTTCCAATCTTTCATCGTCATAGGAGATGGCAAAGTGGACGAATTGTCTAGCCTCTTTTAACAAGGTGATGTGATAGTCATGCTTCTCCCATAGAACTAGAATTCTGACCTTATTGCAAACTCTGGAGTTGTCAATCCAGCTCGCATTTGGCCATGTATATTTCATTGATCTTCCAATTTTTCTTCTTCTAATCTTGACTTCTATGGGGATGGCAATGTCAGTTTTTGCCCTCCTTAGTTCAGCTCAGACCACACCCTGCTTGTCCCAACTTGACAAGCCATGGATGTTCCAAGCTGTAGTATGTTCAACCATTGGAACCATGGGTTGGCTTGCCGCCAACCACAGCTTCCGCATTTGTTTCTTCTTCTTCAAGGTTCTGAAACCTGTTATTATTGGAGTTATCTTGGGTGTCCGATCTAGAAGCACTCTGGCTCCTTTTCTTCCTCCTTCTGTTTGGGCTAGCTGTCTTTTTTGGTTTCTCAAACCCGTTGGGATCAACTGGCTTATCTGAAGCAAGATTATCAGCCTGCTTCTCCACATTTACATTTGTAAAACTAGCTGCTGTAGAGTTCTCATTGGCATTATGTAGATCAGGTTTTGGTTGTTTCGTAGCTTGAGTGGGCTGGCCTCTCGAAGCGTAGAGGGACTTATCATGGCCAAAGTTGTCACAGTGGGGACATTTTTCGAGTACCCACTCATATTCAATCTTGATTTCATAACTGGACCCCTTGTCTGTCTTGAGCTTGACTGCCGTGGGAAACTTTGAGGTTGCCGCCATCATGACGTTGATCCTGGCATAGTCAATTTTAGATCGAGCCTTCGTTTGTTAGTCCAAGCATTGCGGTTTGCCAAGGAAGGAAGCACCTCGCTAGCATCCTTTCGCTCCATAGTTCCAGTGGAATATTCAGAGTCTTCAGCCATACCGGAACAGAGGATAATTTTTCTTGTTCCAACGGTTCACCCTTCTCCCACTTCTAGAGAATCATAGGCTTTCCTTTTATATGCCATGCCCCCCTTCGAGAGCATTGGTAAGATTGTCGTTATCGTCAAACTTAATGATGAAGCTCCTGCTTGAACGGCCTAGGACCTCCATTGCACTGGTAGGTTTCCACATCTGGTTCAGATGATCCTGTAGTGTAGGTATGTGGGGACGAAACCTAATTATGTAACCAGCCAAGGTATTCTTCCATAGGGTTGCATTCTCATACACCTCTGATTGGGGTATGATGATAGCGTCGTCTTCAACCTCGATTTGGGTCTTGGTCAGTCTGGTATCTACATCTCTGATGGTTTTTTTGAACATGACCGTCAATTCCTTTGGGTTAGCAGCCACTCTGACATCTTCATTACTGTGTGATCTCATCTAAAAGGGTCTTCTTCCTCCATTAGTTCCAGGATGATGATCAGTTTCTCCAATCGTGCCGCCAGCCACGCCCCCAGCGCGAGCGGCCATGCTAGGTATTTTCACCCAACCGGTTCCTATAATTCTGGACCTATAGGGTCACACATAGGATACACTTGGATTAAAGGAATATATTAATGAATGATGTTTAGATGGAATACTAAAGGTGTTAGGTGTTCAATTAAATAAGATATCAACTGACTAGACTCGAAATCATCAAGATCCAGTGTTAGACTGACTGGTTGGAGTGTCAATTTGATTGGATTGATCACTAAAGTGTTTAGGTTTCGATTCATGCAACCAACAGCTGATTGCACTTCCAAACGGATGTATCAAGTGTTGAGACGATTGTCTAGAGTGTCAAATGGCCATCTCAAGTGTTAAGACAGGTGTCTGGTCTGTTATGTTGATTGGAACAAGATTGGCTGCCCAAATTGAGGTGAACTGACTGATTCATTCTGATGAACAGATTGGCTTGGCTCGACTCAGCTCGGCTCACCAGATGACCATCTAGGTGAGAGATACAACCATCTCTCATGTGCAAGATTGCTCAGTCATGTCAGAGGAAGGATCTGGATACTTTCCCAAATTCATTTGGATTGCATAATGTTTGTGATGCAAGGAATTAATGTTTATCATTTATTAGAAATGAATTGTGGATTTCATATGTGATTGGGGAACTGTGAAATGTAGATTCCAAAACATACATGATTTTTGACAGAACCCTGACCCTGCCCTCTACTATAAATAGAGGGGTACTGGGGGCTTCTCAACACACTCAATTGGGATAAGTGGCCCTGATAATTTTTATCCTCCCTGGTTGTGGTAGCCAATAGAGAGCCTGAGCAAGTCCTACCAGTCAAAGGGAGGGATAGAAAAGGGGGAAACAACTGAGGATCAATTGTGGGAGAGCATGTCGGTGACTAGTATACTGACAGAAGGGGACAACTCCTTCATGTTGGTTTTAGGCATCACAGTGTGGAGTTCGTAGTGGTCTACATGGACTACTCTAGAGGAAGACGTCCTTTGGTTGTTGCTAGGAGGACAACAACAGCCTGTAGTCCATGGCAAGACTACAAGAGTCATTGTAGAAGTTGTTCGAGTCTACTGTCTGTAGTGAAGACTAGGAGTTGCACGTACGTCGTCTAAGATAGTTGAATTGTAAGGGTAATGTTGTTGGACTTGTTTCAGGACTAGGTATAATCTTATAACTTTTCCTTCCTACATACATTGTTGTTGATGTGATTTTGTTGGTTTTTGGGAAACAAACAAATATTTTTTTTATTTCTACTGCCTATATCTACACCCGATTTCCCAACAGTGGAATCAGAGCCCCATTATTTCACAGTATATCTGTGATCTAAATTGATGTGATCAGATTTAGTTTTTATTTATTATTGCATAATATGTGAATATTAAAATGATTAATGTGCATATCTGATCAAATACCACATATGATCGCAATAATATATATATGATATGATATGATATTAAATGTAATCGATATGCATCACCCTAAAAATGTTTTGATGGTGGATGTTAGCATGATTATGTACAAAACCTTAGATATGTGTGTGCATGGTTGTGGTTTATTCCTATTGTTAATCATTATCTGAACCAAGCCTCTCTCTCCTCTTCTATATGTAAAATAATTATTTTTTCCTATTTCCCCTCGAATGTAACTCATGGTTTTCCCTTTTACAATGCAATAATAAATATGATAGTTTTAATTTATGCATTTTTGTGAGAAGTTGTTCTGCACTAAGGCAAACCAACCGAATGGAGGACCGAGGAGGCCAGATGACATGAGAGACAAACCAATCGATTGGTGTCCTAACCGAAGAGATGGAGGAGACCAGATGATCATTTCAGTGGCCCAACCGAGCATCCAGGAGGTGAGCCTATTGGTTCAATTTTTTAACTGATCAAACCCAGATTGGACTGAGCACAGATCTTCATCAAAAATAGGTTGCATGTGATGTGGACCTTAGGTGGTGGCAATTCCTTGTGGCTCCAAGGAATTGCATTAGATTGGCCATAACCATCACTCGTATATTTTTGATTGCATGTTCATGTTGTGGTTATAGCATGTATATGATTCATACTATAGTATGTGGTGATTGAATATGTATATGTATTTATATATAAAATCCCTCAATATATACATTAAGCCTAAGATGCTTTCCAAAAGTGGCACACATGAAAAGTTTGATCAACCAAGCGTAGGTTATGCCAAAGCGTGGTGCGTCATCTATCTCGTGGAAGTGTGAACGGGGTGCATTATTATCGTGTCAGCTTTTAGGTCAGGCTTAACTGGTGATTCTTAGAGCGTCTAGGGCCAAAGGTATACATATGATTATGGCAAGGATTTGTGCATAGCATCTATCCAGGATTGCATATGATGCAATTGGAAAATTGTTTACCTTGATATTTGACTATGTATGTTGATGTTGGTCGGGTCATAGTTGAGTTATCTTGGATCTAGCCTACTAGAATATTGTACGCTGCAATATTCCGAATTGATACATGAGAGTTATCAATTTGAACAAAAATATTGGGAGTGATAGTCAATTAAAAACCTAATTAGTATCGTCAAAATTATCAAATCAAAAATGTTTTGAAAAATTACAATATTTCTTTTGTAGACTAACACAAATATGTTATAATTCTGATTAGTCCTTGAATAGGAAAAAGCAAACAAGATTAACTTTTGAAACTAGTTAGTCCTTGAATAGGACAAAGAAAATATGATTAACTTTTGAAACTAGTTAAGGACTTCAAGAAGTGTTCTCAATGAGCGAAAGGTCTATGTCCTTGAAAGACCAGAGCCAGACGAACCCGCTCCAAATGCACCTAAGAACAAAATTGGATTCTTACTTGAAGTATGCCAATGATGTCATAGACATTAAGCACCTTATGTCATACTATATGAACTATGAGTTACATAAACAACATGAGAACATGAACATACTCGAGATGGTAACACATCTTAAGAATGTTGTAAAGCAAAAAAGGTATAATGTTACAAAAGTGTTGTTTGAGTGCAAACTGGTAGAGGGAGATCCAGTAGAGCCCCATATGCTCAAAGTGATTGGGCATGTGGAATGACTGGAATTTCTCTTAGGTCAAGAGTTGACCATGTATATGATTCTACAAGTCATTGTGAGAATCATATAACCAGTGTTTGGCATATTGATGTCGTCGCATGAAAGAGGAAGGATAAATCCTTGATGATGATCATAGGAGGTGAGTCCAAGGACAAAGGAAAGGCCAAGAAGTGTTATGAGGCTAAGTTGAAGTCCAAGTCTTCTACACCCAAGATAAGGAGAAGGGTAAGTGCAAAAGGAATATGTCCTTTTTTATTTAAATGGTTAAGGAAAGAAATTGCCACCACTATCACAAGTTGGACATTGGTAAAGGAACTATCATCCTTATATAGAGGATCTCGGGAAGAAAAAAGAGATAGAGATCTCTACTTTAGGACCTGAGAAGAAATAAGTTAGAACTGTGTGGAGTAAGGGTTGTTGTCACTACAGTTGAAAGATGTCACTCATGCGTGCAAAATAGAATCAGTGAATTGCTATTATGTACTTTCCATTAATGAAAACATCATATGTCTTGTGTGATAAGGACATTATGTTTCATTTAAAAGATATGATCTTTATGGCAGAGCCCTTTGTCTCACACTCTATAGTGATAGAAAAGAGACAAATGTGTATCACACATATACTGAATGACTAGATGACTCAAACAATGTATACCTATAGCATTGTCATCTAATACACATAAATGAGAAATACATTTCTAGAATCCATATGATGGTTATCAAGGCTATTTTTGTTATTGAACTAGTAGAGAATTGCAAGTCTTATTTATTGAGCAATATTATAAAAGAATATCCACTAGAAGTAGTGGGAGAATAAGTATTCTATTAGGACTAGTACATGTTGATGTACAGTAGACCTTTTAGAATGAATGCTAAAGGTGGTTACTGGTACCTCACTATATCTACTGATGTGATAAGCAGATATGGAAAATTTTATTTGATGAAACATAAGTATGAATCTCTTGAAGTGTTCAAGGAGATCATAAATGAATAACAAGCTTGGTAAAAGTATTAAGGTAATTCAATGTGATCGATGTTGAACAATTTTAAACAAAGAGTTTGAGGACTTTCTGGAGATATGTGATAATGTATCACAAAGAAATCCACCTAAACATGATAATGTGTCAAAATGAAGGAATCACACCTTGTTGAAGTGTGATTATCAATAAATCTAGCTAATCTTCCAATTTCCTTTGGGCACATGCTAAACATTAAAATAGTGTATCATCTAAAATTGGTTGACAAACACCATATGCGATATGGTATGGGAAGTGTTCCTATATGTCTTTGATAGTGATCATATTTGAATACTGATATGCACAAATCATATCATCTTTTGGATCATGTTTCGTTGCATAGCCATGTTGTTTTGACTCAATTATCACTCTCATTCATGCTAGAATCTATATTTTTAGCTATTCTTACTTGTCTCATGATTTGGATTGTAGGTACTACATTTTACAATTAAATGATGAGTAATATATCATATTATCACTTATTAGATCACTCCGTAAGTATCTACATGTTTTGGGGTTCAAAACTATGCAAATACCACTTTTTACGGCAAGTAAATCTGACATACACGCTGAAAGTTATGAGTAGAATACACAACATCCCAAAACAGCCATTGGCATGCCTGATACTCGTCATTTTGCAATATCAATCACTAAGATGGTTAATCCTAGAGTTTAAACATTTTCTTACTTCTGGTTTTAAGGGTAGTATAGAAGGGTCGATCCCATAGGACAACTATTTAGAGATTGTTCTTAGAACCCAAAGATTGAAGAACTTTATTATTTGTTTTTGGTATTTTTCTTTTTATTAAAGTAGAAAGTAAAGTCCAGTTGGGGGTTTGAGTGATTAAACTAATGCAAGAAGGAAAACACTTAACAAGAATAAATATGCACAAGGAAATAATAAAAAGATTGTTAACACAAGCAAAACTATATGAATGGAAGACTAAGAATTAAAACAAACAAAGGATGTGGTGATTAAATCAAGAGAAGGAAATCGAGGCTCGTAGGGGTTTTCACCACCTTAGCCTAGGTGATAACAACTAAATCTTAAACGACGATTCGATGAAGGTTTGCGAATTTAAAAACTCACAAGAAAGAAACTCCACATGAGCCCATTGGTCTTGGTGCTCATGCTTCCTAGTTTATCATCCTAAAAGACGAAAATCCACGGTCATATCAAAACGTCTATGTAATCGATTTTATTGTTCTAAATCTGGATTTCCATGGTCATATCCATCCGGATTAACATGCGATCCGAAGATCAACCATTCAATTAAAATCGATTACCATCTAATCGTTTAAGAAGAAATCGTTAAAACCATGGCTAAGGGGTTATTCCCCTTACCCCGATAAAAGTCTACTCACACATGGAGAAAGGGGAGACGGAGGAAGAAAGAAATGAAGCCATAGTCTAGCCCAGAAATCAGGAGATTAATCTTTATGCTAGAGACGATGAAATGGCTTAGTTCTTTGTTCCTTACTCCAGAAATAAAGAACGGAAAGAAAGAGATTAAAACTAAGGCGGAGAGAAAAGACAAGAACAAGAATGAAAGAGCTATGCTTGAACCAAAACCTACTTTATTGCATAATATGAGAATGATTACAAGATTAATTACTGCAGAATTCCAAAATACAAGAAATCCAAGATGCCTTCAGGAGGAGGAAGTGCCCCTCCTTTTATAGGAGAAGTAGGGGGGTATACATGAGTTTTAGGACAAAATAAATGGCCGCCTGCGGCTGCTAACTTTCTAGATCTAGTCAATAGAGGAAACAATTGATTTCTTTGCATCCCTTTTGTATTAATTTCCCAGAACAGAGGTTTCGAGCGTATTTTTTGGCCAGTCAAAAATTTATAAGCGGTCCGAAAATATAATTTTCCTGTATATAATTTAATTATCTTTCCAACGCATACTTGTACAATAAATTCTGCCTTGGAATGTGGGAGTTATACAAATTTTGGTGAAAGGTATATACTGAAATCAGACTCTGTGGGAAAACATATTGCTACTTTCACTGATTAATTGCGCAGCCAAATAAATACCAAAATTGCCACAAAATATGTCGTTTTTGTAGCCAATAAAATTGTCTTTTCATTTTATACTTTATCTTGAAATTACTCATTTAGACGCAAAAGATATGCCTATTTTGGTGACAAGTATCTCAGACACTGCGGGAATATTTGAAAGCCTCATATCTTCATCTTTTATTTTCTTGATTTAATTACTTAGATAATTCTTGAAAATTAAGAAAAATATCATAAAAATTCAGGAAAAGTATATCAAGAAGATGAAAGTGCTATTTATTTTTGAATTAGCTAAAATTAACAAAAAAAGTCCTAATTAATTATTCTAAATGAAGTAAAAATAAGAGATGAATATGCATTCATCAAAATACCTCAAACTTAAACTTTGCTCGTCCCGAGCAATATTAAAGTCAAGAAATATTTTCAAGATATACTCTCAACCTATCATCCTCACTCTCCTAACAATCACTTTATTCCTTCCACCAAAATATGGCCAAACGACCCTGACTTCCTGAATTCACGAAAAGTGACTTTTATATTTCCTACTTCACAAACTTGTATTTATTCAAGACCTGTAATAAAACAGATTTTCATTTCACCTTTGCATTTGGTACTCCAATATTTTTTAAAGTTTTACACAAGAACAATGTTGATTTGGATGGTTGGGGTTTTTGTAGTTTTCCCCTAGGTAGAAAATTGGAGTGAAGGAGGTATGGAAGAAGGACAATCTCTCCTCTATCCGACTCGAGACCTTTTTATTTAGTGGACATGCAGTTACATTGACCACATTTTTTTTCTTTGATTTTTGGTGATACACCCAATTGTGTGGGTATGGAAGAAGCGTAAGAGGGGGAAGGGGTGCCACCCAAACTTAGCCTTTTGGGCATTATTGGCTTTTTTTCTTTTTGACGAATAGAAAGATTTGGAAGTGGTGGAAGAAGAGTAGAAGAGGTTGTTCTTGTGCAACTTTTTTTTTCTATCTTTTTTTAGAGTACCATGCATTGGTTCAACTATTACCGAATCATGCGAAAAATCAAGAAAATTTATACAAGTTGTACATGATAAGAAAGCATCACTCTTGAATCCTATCAGTCCTCAATGGCTTGCCATCTTTTCCAAGGAGTGATTGTTATTTGAGATCCTAAGTGACAGGAGGATTTCTAGTCATGAAAGTTTCAAAATTTTAGTTGCAAGGCAGTTACATCATTAAGGGGAGTATTTTGACAAATGATCATATCAAGGTCGACTAGATAAAGGCCATTTTACAACAAAAGTAATAAAATTATGGTTGACTAGATAATGGCCATGAACAAAGCAACTATATACAAAATAAAATAAAAAAGTGGAAATAATGCAAGAATAAAAAGATAAGGGGGTGGAATAGAATCATACCACCCACCTCCACCCCAGACTTAGATTTTTGCTCGTCCCGAGCAAAACCCAAACCCGAGATGGAGGGAAGAAATTTGTTGGGTTCACCAGGAGGTCCTGGTAGCTCAAAATATGTCCATATGAAGGGAATGTCGATGATGGTTGGAGTTTTGAATAGAGGAGCTTCATGGTACACCCCATGGAAGGGTAGTCACGGAAGCCTAAAAAGGTTTTCTGAATGATGTTGTGTATCACCTCGTAGTCCTTCGAGTAGGATCCACATATCTTCCTTCAACAGTGAAAGTAGTGTTGGAGATGAATGTGGATTCGAGGGGATTAGCAGGTGCCAGTTGGGTAACAAATGTAGTGTCAGATGCAGAAGATCGGACGAAGAATCTGGCTCGAGTATCTTTTTGCCGCATGGATCTACATGTGGTGAAGAGGGTGCCTGTATAAGAAGAACTGGTTTGTTAGCCGAGTAAACAATCATATGGGGATGTATGTCTTCTTGGTGGATTATGCAACAAGGTGCATCCGGATCCTTTGCCCCATAAATGGAAGCCAGTGGATTTGGTTTGGAAGACTCACAAATGGCATAATTGTCATCATAATTATCAAAAATGATCAATCGTGGTTGTTCCATCTCTATTGGGGAGTTCATCATCTCTTCTTCATAAAATATCTCATCAACATGGATGTCTATGGAATCAATTGGATCCTTTACTATGCAGAAGGGGAGATCTGATTCCTTTATAGGACAAGTGCCCAACTCAATGGGCTCAAAAGGGATCACCTCACAATATAACGGTGTAATGGAAGGTTCTTGCAGTGGTAGAATCACCTCATTAGGTTCAACTAAATGTGGAAAAAGAGGTGGTTGAGTGAGGTCATAGTACTCTTGATGATGAAGCCTTTCAAAGAATCCATCAGTGCATGTTGGGGAGGTGATGGTACATTGGTCACAATAGGCTCAACCAAGATGGGATGATTATTGCAAACATCCAAATATGGGCCTACAATCGAGAAGGCTGGAGTCTTAGGTTTTTGGGATGTTCTTTGAGCCCACCAGTCTTTAACCTTTTTGTTAAAAGATTCTTGATTCATGAATTTATCAACATAGGCCTCCATCCACTCATTTTCTGACTTATATGGATAGTCAGGGCCCCATACAGCTGCAGCCCTAGCTAAACAAAGTTCTTCATTTACAGCATCCTGAATTTCTTTAAAACACCTATCCATCTCCTGATCAAGGTTGTGTGGAATCTCAACTATATCACATTGGACTTCTTCTAAGGGTGGCGGTTCATTATAGAGAAAGGGTTCCAATGAAGTAGATTGGCCATTAGAATCAACTAGATTAACATCCACAATGGAAGTGATTGGTGGAGCTTTAGGTACTGGAGTTGGTTCTACTTGATTGAAGATGATATAATCATCGTCATCATCATCTATTAAAATCATCCTTAGCCTCTCTGGTTCTAGATTAAAAAATTGTCCCGCAGAATTGGCGTTCGGCGAGCGTCGCATGCACAAATGAAGCAGTTAATCGTGTGCAGAAAAAATGGACTGTCGGAATGGAAACTCGGCAGAAAGAGGAGTAGCACTTCCGAAATGTTACTCGGAAGGCATAAAAAAATAAAAAAAGTTTTTCAAAAGATTTTGGGGGTTCGAGAAAACAATCTGTTGTCCCCGGCAACAGCGCCAAATTGATACTCGTCGTTTTGCAATATCAATCACTAAGATGGTTAATCCTAGAGTTTAAACCTTTTTTACTTCTAGAGGGTAGTATAGAAGGGTCGATCCTACAGGACAACTATTTAGAGATTGTTCTTATAACCCAAAGATTGAAGAACTTTATTATTTGTTTTTGGTATTTTTCTTTTTATTAAAGCAGAAAGTAAAGTCAAGTTGGGGGTTTGAGTGATTACACTAATGCAAGAAGGAAAGCACTTAACAAGAATAAACATGCACAAAGAAATAATAAAAAGATTGTTAACACAAGTAAAACTATATGAATGGAAGACTAAGAATTAAAACAAACAAAGGATGAGGTGATTAAATCAAGAGAAGGAAATCGAGGCTCGTAGTGGTTTTTACCACCTTAGCCTAGGTGATAACAACTAAATCTTAAACGACGATTCGATGAAGGTTTGCGAATTTAAAAACTCACAAGAAAGAAACTCCACATGAGCCCATTGGTCTTGGTGCTCATGCTTCCTAGTTTATCATCCTAAAAGATGAAAATTCATGGTCATATCAAAACGTCTATGTAATCGATTTTATTGTTCTAAATCCGGATTTCCATAGTCATATCCATCCGGATTAACATGCGATCCGAAGATCAACCATTCAATTAAAATCGATTACCATCTAATCGTTTAAGAAGAAGTCGTTAAAACCATGGCTAAGGGGTTATTCCCCTTGTCCCGATAAAAGTCTACTCACACATGGAGAAAGGGGAGACGGAGGAAGAAAGAAATGAAGCCATAGTCTAGTCCAGAAATCAGGAGATTAATCCTTATGCTAGAGACGATGAAATGGATTAGTTCTTTGTTCCTTGCTCCAGAAATAAAGAACAGAAAGAAGGAGATTAAAACTAAGGCGGAGAGAAAAGACAAGAACAAGAATGAAAGAGCTATGCTTGAACCAAAACCTACTTTATTGCATAATATGAGAATGATTACAAGATTAATTGCTGCAGAATTCCAAAATACAAGAAATCCAAGATGCCTTGAGGAGGAGGAAGTGCCCCTCCTTTTATAGGAGAAGGAGGGGGGTATAAATTAGGTTTAGGGTAAAATAAATGGCCGACGGCGGCTGCTAACTTTCTAGATCTAGTCAATAGAGGAAACAATTGATTTCTTTGCATCCCTTTTGTATTAATTTCCCAGAACAGCGGTTTCGAGCGTATTTTTGGGCCAGTTAAAAATTCATAAGTGGTCCGAAAATATATTTTTCCTGTAGATAATTGAATTATCTTTCCAACGCATACTTGTACAATAAATTATGCCTTAGTATGTGGGAGTTATACCAATTTTGGTGAAAGGTATATACTGAAATCAGACTCTGTGGGAAAACGTAATGCTACTTTCACTGATTAATTGCGCAGCCAAATAAACACAAAAATTGCCGCAAAATATGTCGTTTTTGTAGCCAATAAAATTGTCTTTTCATTTCATACTTTATCTTGAAATTCCTCATTTAGACGCAAAAGATATGGCTATTTTGGTGACGAGTATCTCAGGCACTGCAGGAATATTTGAGAGCCTCATATCTTCATCTTTTATTTTCTTGATTTAATTACTTAGATAATTCCTGAAAATTAAGAAAAATATCATAAGAATTTAAGAAAAGTATATCAAGAAGATGAAAGTGCTATTTATTTTTGAATTAGCTAAAATTAACAAAAAAGTCCTAATTAATTATTCTAAATGAAGCAAAAATAAGAGATGAATATGCATTCATCAATGTCGTGTCTTAATTAAGACACCTCGTGTCTTAAAAAGACATGATGTGTCTTATTAAAGACACCTCGTGTCTCATTCCAGAGATTGAATGCAGAACTCTAGATTTACAGCAAAATGCCATGTTTTATTAAAGACACGCCGTGTCTTATTAAAGACATGCCATGTCTTATTAAAGATACATTGTGTAACCTCCCAAAACTCAATATAAACTTCATTTATTGCATTAGACACGTCGTGTCTTATAAAAGACACGTCGTGTGACCTGCAGATATCGTCCAAACGTAAATGTAATTGTCTCACACTTATATATATGACCCCAAGCCATCTTGGGACAGTTATTACGACATATTTCAGACATTTTGAAGTGGGACTAAAGCAAAGAAGAGCCAAGGAGGAGTTAGAGGTGTTCTAAGGGAGAAAAGGTGGTTTTTCGGGAGGAAAACTTCTTCTTCCTTCTTCTCCAACAATTGTAGCAGGAATCTCTTTTGTTCTCTTCTCTACACTCCAGCATGAAGTTTTCTGGAGAGTTTCTAGCAGCAAGGACGGATTTTTGACTCCTTGGTTAGAGTTCCATGTCTATATTCCTTCTTCCACAGACATCCAAGTTTATCTCCTTCTATTATGATGTCTAGCACTACTTTCTACTGCTTGTATCTACTTTTTACAGCCATGGATGAGTAGATCTCTTGTTCTTAGGCATGGGGGAGTAACTCCCATATCATAACATGTTTGAACACGAATTTCATATATAATTCTAGTTGTTTCACGGTTCTAAGATTCATTGGTGTTTAATTCTTCTTATATGCTTTGTTGGCCACTTTGTATGTTTCATTTCCACTCTTTGTATAATCTGGGAAGATGTGCATAGGAGTAAGGAGATGTACCTTAGTTGCACTACCTTGACCATGGGAGTGGTTGGGATGTGTATGGGAGTAAAGGTTTGTAGTCTGAATCTTAGTATATCCATGGGAGTGATATACCAATTTAGGATTGTTCTACACTACCGGGAGGTGGGTGTAGGATACAAGCCTCCCTTGTGTTATTGCTAGTGTTCTTGATCTTTATTGTTCTTCATGTTATGATGTGAGTGTGACACTCTATCCTCAAGAATCCCTAATCCAAATTGATCTCTAATACAAGTGTTTACTATTTTAGTTCATTTCCTCTTAATTTCTTAGTTAACATAACAAAACATCTCTTGTAAAAAAGATCTAGATTATTGAAAATTATAAATCTTGCACCTAGCTAACCAACACTCCTTGTGTTCGACATTGACTGCAACTACTCTCGTATACTTGTGGGAAATAGCTAGTTGAGTAAAAGATCATTCTTATGATTGAAACTCGTTAGTGTAACAAACCTACAAGTTTTTGGCGTTGTTACCGGGGAGCATCGATATTCCTATTAGAGTAAGAGTTGTTGATAAGTAAATGAGACTAGATCACAACCTTCATATCCACCATCATATCCATAAATCATAATTCATCATGATCATTATAATTTGTTGTATCTTCCATGTTTGTTTTTGTATCTCACTCACCTTGTTTATTTCCAGGAGCATATGGAGTGTTCATAAAAAGATCCTTGAATTGTGCATATTTCTCCATTTAGAAAATGAACACATAATTTACAACCCTCATGGAGCAATAAGGAGTAAAACCCAAACATGTATGGAGGAATCACAACCCACACAACCATCATCCATGTCACCATCATCCAAACGACATTCACCCATGCCACCTTCATCCACATCACCTTCATATGCACCAACCTCATCCACGCATCCTTCATCCATACCACCATCATTCACACCTAATTCACCACCATCATATACACCACCAACACCCATACTACATTCTTTCACACCCTCATATCCACCACCTTCATCCATACCACATACAACACCACCATCTACACCACATCCACCTAATCCTTCAGATCCACATGAAGAACTAGTCAAGGAGGATGACCTTCCTCTTAAGGACTACTTTGGTACAGCTGAAATGCACATGAGTGGACCTATTAATATTTCAGAATTTGAGGCAGAGGAGTTTTCTATCAGCCCATACATCACACAATTGCTATAGGTGAATGCATTTGGAGGGACACCAATGGAAGATCCAAACCTCCACATTGTTGAATTTGTGCATTTACTAAGCACCATAAAGATAAATGGAATTCCTATTGAAGGGATCCACCTAATCATTTTTCCATTCTCTCTTAGAAATAGAGCTAAGGCATGGCTCTATACTTTACCAAAGAAGTCAATCGACGCTTGGGAGGAGCTTCTAAAGGTCTTTTTGGGAAGATATTTTCCACCTAGCAAAACTTTACAGCTGAGGAGTCAACTCATCAATTATTCTCAAAGGGATGGAGAGACCTTGTATGATATATGGGAGAGGTTCAAAGATCATCAACATCTTTGTCCACATCACGGTCTAAGCAATTGGCTTCTATTGCAATCTTTCTATAATGGTTTGTGCTACAATATAAGGATGTTTATTGATGCAGCTGTAAATGGAGGTCTAATGAACAAATCTTATGGAGAATCCTATGCTATTATTGAAGATATGGCAACAAATCATTGCCAATGGAGTCCGGCTACAAGCTACCACCCATCCTTTTCACATAATACTTCCAGAATGCAAGTGGAAGATCACACGGTTGGTTCTATAGACTTGATTGCAGCAAGGCTAGACACTTTGTCACAAAGGTTTGAGAATCTAAGCACACAACTAGTTCAAACAGCCAATAATATTTGTGATACATGTGGGTTTCTTGGACACTCATCTTCTACATGTTATGCCTCTTCTATTTATTCTCCAATGGGTTACACTCCACCGGGCTTCTACAGCAATGTGAACCCGAATTTCATCCAGCCACAACAACCACAAGTAACTTCTAGATTAGAGTTCATGCTTGCAACATTTATTTCAACTCAAATGCAGCAAAATGAGGAGTTCCATCAACAAAGACAATCACTGAAGGGTGCCGATTGTCAACTCTCTTCTAAGGTGGATGATATTGCCACTCATTCACAAATCTTGGAGAAACAAATTGTCCAGCAAGCTCTTTCTAGCAAAGAAGCATTTCCACCTTTCTTGCCTAGTCCATCGGAGATGAATCCTACATATTTTAGGTTGATGACAATGAAGAATGGAGTTGTTATAGAGGTATATACTTCAAAGTATGATGATGTTGATACCTATGAGGATTATGAAGCTGTGAATCAAGGGGAGAAAGCTACAACACATGATCTACTTTTAGATTCTTTAAGCAAGCCACAGGTCCTTCCTCCTCACACTCTAGATGACACATTATTTTGTAATGAGAACACTCTTCCCAACTCATATTTTGATGATGCTTCAAAGGAGAATGAAAAGACAAATAGTATTGGCGTACAAAAGACTATTCTTGCTACAACTCATAGGTGCTTTCGCTTGCCCCAAATCAAGGACATATTTGCAAGGAGGCATCAATCTTTAGCACAACAATTTCCAGCCTCAAATCAAAGCAATGGACCTCCATCTTCATCATTCACCATGACATGTATCCGGTTGCAATCCTCTTGAGTTCGTTATTTACAGTGAGGACACTACAAATTTCAAGGTTAGGGGGAGAGCAACTGGTCGGTAGTGTAGTTTTATTCCCCT
Organism: Alisma plantago-aquatica; assembly: GCA_963693085.1. Taxonomy (NCBI): domain Eukaryota; kingdom Viridiplantae; phylum Streptophyta; class Magnoliopsida; order Alismatales; family Alismataceae; genus Alisma; species Alisma plantago-aquatica. Next base: position 258,399,267 of record OY856409.1, read on the forward strand.
TTTATCATCTTTTTCTTAGTTGTTTTTAGTTCTGTGCTTCTTGTGGCAAATCTAGTATGATATGAGGTTTATCTTTTATATGTGGATAGAACTTATATGCTTAACTGATTGTCCTCTTTTGATGAGAATTATCATTTAGAGAAATTGTAAAAGGCATGCATTAATCAAATGAAACCTTTTGGCCATCAACATGTGGTTAACTCTAGTTTATGCTTCTAGCCTGAACATTCATCTTTCACATCCTTGATTGCTTAAAACATGTAATGGTTTCAATTTTTGTGAGTAAATCAACTTTACAACATCATTTAGAATATGGTATGCCCTTGCCAAGCTCTTAGTGCATTTTTAGCCACTCTTTCAGTGATTTTTTTTCTTCGAAACAAATGAATGAAATCTAGCTAATGTTGCAATTTAGTTGATTCTCCTATGTTGTGGATTTTTTTAATTTCTTTTGGCTTATTTCACCCTCATACTCCATAAAAGATGGCTAAATCACCCACATATCATGTTAGCCTAGTGTAAGTCCGATCTGGCCACGATGGTTAGGTGGTATGTCTTAAAAGAGGGTAAAATATCCCAACCGGCACTCCACGTGTGCATAAGCCTACATTAGCAGTCGAGTGCCAGAACATATAATCCATTGTCACATCATTTTTGGAAAGAAGGAGAGTACAACTAAAATTTTTATTTTTAACTAAGATTTCATCATTTGTATCCTTAATAGCTGAGAGTTTGAGTTGCAAATCCACTAATTGTTTGGCTTGGTCATCTAAATTCTACTTAGTGTTGTTTAATTGATTGATTCATTTAATTTTGACCACCCCTACTGAACTAAAAATATCTTTCTTGGGTGTTTAAGTTGAATTGATGGCTATGAGTATAAACATGTTGATCATGGTTGGCTTGGTCTTATACATATCTTTCTTTTCATTTGATCTATGCATGAACTTGACAATTCTTCATTTGTGTTTCTATGCTCTTTTTGCTTGAGGACAAGCAATGGTTTAAGCTTAGGGGGATTTGATGTTCACAAATCATATCATCTTTTAGATCATGTTTGGTTCCATAGCTATATTATTTTGACTCAATTATCACTCTCATTCATGCTAGATTCTATATTTTTAGCTATTCTTACTTGTCTCATGGTTTGAATTGTAGGTACTACATTTTGTAATGAAATTATGAGAAATATATCATATTATCACTTATTAGACCACTCCTCAAATATCTACATATTTTGGGGTTCGAAACTGTGCAAATACCACTTTTTACGGTATGTAAATCTGACCTACATGCCGAAAGTTATGAGCAGAATACACAGCAGCCCAGAACAGTCATTGACATTCCGTGTCTTATTTAAGACACCCCGTGTCTTATTTAAGACACCCCGTGTCTTAAAAAGACACGACATGTCTTAATTAAGACACAACGTGTATTATTAAAGACACCCCGTGTCTCAATCTAGAAATTGAATGCAGAACTCCATATTTGTATCAAAATGTCGTGTTTTATTAAAGACACGTCGTGTCTTATTAAAGACACGTCGTGTCCTATTAAAGACACGTCGTGTAACCTCCCAGAACTCGATCCAAACTTCAGTTATTGCATAAGACACGACGTGTCTTATAAAAGACACGTCGTGTGACCTACATATTTCACCCAAACACGAATGTAATTGTCTCACACATATATATGACCCCAAGCCATCTTGGGACAGTTATCACGACATATTTCAGACCTTTTGGAGTGGGACTCAAGAAAGGAAGATCCAAGGAGGAGTTGGATGCATTCTAATGGAGAAAAGGCGGTTTTCTAGGAGGAAAACTTCTTCTTCTTCTCCAACAATTGCAGTAGGAATCTCTTTCGTTCTCTTCTCTACACTCCGGTGTGAAGTTTTCTGGAGAGTTTCTAGCAGCAAGGATGGGTTTGTGACTCCTTGGTCAGAGTTCCACATCTATCTTCCTTCTTCCATGGACATCCAAGTTTATTTCCTTCTATTATGATGTCTAATACTACTTTCTATTGCTTGTATCTACTTTCTATAGCCATGGATGAGTAGATTTCTTATTCACAAATGGATCTATCATGTATGTACTCATCCCATTATCTCGTATTTATTACACATGATGAGAGGATGTCTAGTTATCTCATATGTATTGGACTGGCGAGAGGATATCCAGTCATCTCATATGTATTAAACATGATGAGAGGATATATATATATATATATATATATATATATATATATATATATATATATATATATATATACTTGTCTAGTAATCTTATATGTATTGTACATGATGAGAAGGTATATATCAGATGCCAGTGAGAGTCAATGGACTACCATAAAAGAACATCTTTAGAATCTTGTGAAGCACTAAAAGGATTAGTTTTGTGGTCATAGTAATAAGGAAGATTTGGATGTAAAGGGTTACACTTATGCAAGCTTCCAACTTGACAAATAAATGACCGCAATCAAAAATTGTTTTTGACCTTAAAATGAGAACTGTAAGCTGGAAGGGTTCCAAGCTAATGACAGATGTTTAAATCTACAATATAAGTCGAGTATGTCTATGTTATGAGAATATACGATAGAAGTCGATTATGTCTGTGTTATGAGAATAGCATAGGATACTCTATGAAGTTCATATGGGTGAACTTATGGGTGGTTCCAACCATTGATGACTCAGTAGAAATATTGTGACATAAATGGAGCTATATGATAGGCAAGGAATCTCAAAAAGCATAATATGGCACTTCCATCTCGTGCGAGATGTCGTACAATGAAGAGATGTGAAATTTGCAAAATAATGACTAAAAGCAAATGTTGCTAAACCCGCTTGAGTGCTTGTGTAGCAGAAACATGATGGACATGTTAAGATCACTCAAAATATAATTTGTGGGTGATTGGCTCTAAGTGCAAGTGGGAGTCATATGATGATTGGAGTGCGGAAATAGATACATGATTTGATAATAATAAAAGGTAATTATGTTTATTAAATTTGTCTAAATCAAGAGATGATGACACAAACATAAGTAGATGTCTAACGAATGATGTTACTCAATGTTGTATGTCTTCAAGTATGTGATTTCAAGGATGAGATCATACAAATTATAAGAGGTCATACATTCTTGTTATGTCCCTAGTCGGATATTACTATGAAAGCAAAATAGAAAACAATAATGCATAAGACTAGAGTGTGTTTTGACTGATGAGAGAGTCTCATTAGTCATGATATATGATATCAAGTCAAGCACACAGATACATGTTAGTGAATAGTGTATCAGACAGAACCACCATGAGAGTGATACATGGAAACCATGGAATGGTAGTCAAAATCATCTCTCATAGTAATGGTGGTGAATGTGGTTCTTAGACCTGAAGTCACTACATTCGTCACATGTCGTTGGGTATACTTTGACATCATAAAAAGTAATCCTGAAATACGGGTTGCCATAATGGTGATGATTGGGTAGCTTTGATACATCTGGATTGAGTGTGAGCGATGTAGATGGGATTCATCCCTCCTACTAGAGATTGATATCCAAGTCCCCTTGATAAGAGAGAGTGAGAATTGTATGGCCATACTCATGTGACTCAATATATGATATGTGAGCTCACGTGCATCTCAAAGAGTTTTCTCTAGTTCAAGGAACATGGATTGAACGTTGAGAGGATGATGATTCCATGCCTCTAGTTCAAATGTAGATATTAGGGACAAAGGAACTATACTATCATGATAAAACTATTCAAGGGTTATAGGTTGAAGTTGTTCTCCAACTTTCCAAAATACTTCGGTAGCAATGGTGTGTGACTAGATACTACTCTTTGATTATGATGTCATATGTTATGGACATTCACTCTCAACGTAGTTCTGGACCTATAATGTCACGCAGATAGGATACAATTGGATTAAAGGAATATAATCATGAATGATGTTATGATTGAAGGATAAAGGTGTTTAGGTATTCAATTAAATAATAGATCAATTGACTGGACTCAGGATCATCAAAATCAAGTTTTGGACTGACTGATTGGAGTGTCAAGTTGATTGGATAGATTACTAAAATGTTTAGGTATTCGATTCACATAAACAACATCTGACTACACTGCCAAATGGGTGTTTCAAGTGTTGAGACGATGGTCTATAGTGCCAAATAGTCGTCTCAAGTGTTAAGACGGGCGTCTGGGCTGTCAGGCTGATTGGAACAAGATTGCCTACCCAAACTGAGGTGAACCGATTGATTCATTTTGAGGAACCAACCAGCTCAGCTCGGCTCACCATACGACTGTCTGGGTGAGAGAGATGACCATCTCGCATGTGATCGCTCAGTCAGGGTGGATGAAGGTTCTAGATACTTTTCCAAATTTGTTTGGATTGCACAATACTTGCGATGTAAGGAATTAATGTTTAACATTAATTAGAAATGAATTGCCAATTTCGTATGCAATTGGGAAACCGTTAAACGACAGTCTCACAGTGCGAGACGACCATCTCGTGCATCAGACGACCGCCTGGGTCACCAGATGACCATCTCACAGTTCACAGATTCCATAACATTCATGATTCCGGACCCTTATACTCCCACATTGATTGAGAACCCTGACCCTACCCTCTACTATAAATAGAGGAGTATTGGGGGCTTCCCAAAACACATAGTTGGGATCAGTGGCCCTGACAATTTTTGTCCTCTCTGGTTGTGATCACCAATAGAGAGCCTGAGCAAGTCCTACCCATCAAAGGGAGGGATAGCAAGGGGGGATAATTGAGGATCAATTGTGGGAGAGCATGTCGGCGACTAGTATGCTGACAAAAGGGGACAACTCCTTCTCATTGGCTTTGGTAGTACAATGTTGAGTTCCCAGTGGCATGTGTGGACTACTCTAGAGACATGAGTCCATTGTCTGCTGCTAGGAGGATGACGTTAGCCTACAGTTTGTGGTGAGACCATAAGAGTCGTTGCATAAGTTGTTCAAGTATGTTGTATGTGGTGAAGACCAGGAGCTACAGAGACACTATCAGAGATAGTTGAATTGCAAGGGTAATGTCGTTAGATTTTCTCCAGGACCAAGTGTAACCTTACAACCTTTCCTTCCTAGATACATTGTTGTTGACGTGATTCTTCTAGTTTCTGGGAAATGGTCAAATAATTTTTTGTTTCCTATGCCTATATTTGCGCATGATTTCCCAACATTGGGACACTAGGCTCTTGAGAAACTAACTCCATGGAACATGGATAGGTTTTATCCCATTGATTCATGAATGTTGAACCCTTCAGGATCTTGCCAATGTATGTTCTCTTTCTTAGGTCAAGAATCTTTCCAAATATATCTGTATAGATCTCAATTCCTATGTGTAGGTCAAGAATCTTTCCAAATCTATATCTATAGATCTCAATTCCTTTCACATAGTATGCTTCTCCTAAGCCCTTCATACAGAAGGTACTTTCCTTGCCAGGTTTTAACATTTGCAGGATAAGGATGTTATTCCCCATCATTACGTGGAATATAAAATATGCTCCCATTAAATTTTTTGTAATCACATATTTCATCTTCATTTTGACTCAAGTCAAACACTTTGATTGTCTTGTCAAATAGAAGATTCTAGCTCTAAGATGCTTGCTTCAATAAGTAGATTTTTCTTTGTCGCTTACATACTTTATTTTCATTAATGAATTTATAAAACCATTAGGTTGTGTCACATAAACATCCTATACAATTATTCTAGTTACAAAATGTGGTTCTAATATCCATATGCCAAATCTCACAGTCATACTAAGCTGTAATTGCAAGCAGATATTGATGGATTTAACTATGGTAATTGGTGAAAGACTTTATCATGTTCAACACCTTGAACTTGTTTGAAGCTCATCACAACCAATCAACCCTTCCATGTCGGTATTCTCTCAAAGACCCAAATGTGCCCAATGGGTTTTACCCCTTCAGGTGGATCCATCAAGGTCATACCTTGATAGTTCACATGGAGTCCATCTTTGATCTCATGGACTCAAGCCATGTCTCAAACTCTAGTTCCTCAATAGCTTCTAGGTAGGTTGTTGACTCATCGTATATGATCAACTTATTGCCTTTTTTAGTCATAAGATATCACATATCTTACAAACTCAAGGCATTCTCTACTAGAACTATAAGGTTCTGTGTTATATAAGGAATTTGAGATTCTACAACACTTTGTGATTCTCATCGTTCCCACTGTACCTCTTTTAGGTTCAATGTTTTCTTGTTTGTATTGAACATTTCAAGTTCTACTTTTACTCCCACTGATTTCTTTGGAACTAGGTTCCTCATCAGGAATGCAGTCATCGAGATCAATAAACAACTTTGTTGAAGGTTTGGGATAATGGTAGTATTTAATAAAATAACATTTAAGTGATTTATGTACAAAGCCCTTTAAGAAACAACTTTCTTATATAGGTATTCATCCCTAATCACTATTAAAGACATATAGGAACACATCCCATACCATATCACATATGGTGTCTTTTCAACCAATTTTAGATGATACACTATTTTAGTGTTTAACATGTGTCTAAAGGAAATTGGAAGATTAGCTAGACTTATTGATAATCACACTTCAACAAGGGGTGATTCCTTCCTTCTGACTTCATCATGTTCAGGTGGAGTTCTTTGTGATACATTATCACATATCTCCAGAAGGTCCTCAAACTTCTTGGTTAAACATTTCAACATCTATCACATCAAAGTATCTTAATACTTTTACCAAATTAGTTACATACTTCATTTATGATCTTACTTCAAGAGATTCTTACTTGTATTTCATTAAATACAATTTTCCATATTTGTTGATCACATCAATAGATATAGTGAGGTATTATTTACCACCTTTAGGATTTATTCTAAAAGGTCCATTATACATCAACATGTACTAGCCCTTATAGAATAGTTGTTCTCCCACTACATCTAGTGAATATGCTTTTGTGATATTTCTCAATAAATAAGACTTGCATGTCTATATTGGTTCAATAACCAAAAGAGTCTGGATTACCATCACATGGATTCTAGAAATGCATTTATCATTTAATCTCTCTAGATGACAATGCTATAGGTATACTTGTTTGAGTCATAAAATCATTCATTATATGTGTCACACACATTTGTCTCTATAACTATCAAGTATAGTTTTTGAGATATAGGCATTGCCATAAAAGATCATATCTTTTAAAATGAAACATGATGTCCTTGTCACACAAAACATATGATGTTTTCATTAATAGCAAGTACATAATAATAATTCACTAATTCTATCATGTGCCCATGAATGATCGCTTCCAACTGTAGTGGCAACAACCCTTTCTCTGTATAGTTCTAGCTTACTTCTTCTCAGGTCCTGAAATAGAGATCTCTATCTCTTTCTTTTTCCTGAGAACCTTTATACAAGGAGGATAGTTCCTTTACCAGTGTCCAACTGGTGACAATGGTGGCACTTCCTTTCCTTAACCATTTAAGTTAAAAGGATAGATACATTTTACACTTGCCCTTCTCCTTCACTTACGTGTAGAAGACTTGGACTTCAATTTAGCCTCTACACACTTCTTGGCCTTTCCTTTGTCCTAGGACTCACTTCTGTCGATCATCAACAGGATTTGTCCTTCTCCATTCATGCTTTATCATCAACATTCCAAGCATTTTTTAAAATGGTTATATGATTCATACAACGACTCTTAGAATCATATCCATGGTCAACTATTGACCTAAGAGAAATCCCAATCATCCCACATGCCCAATTACATTGAGCACATGTGGCTCTAGTGGGCTTCCCTTTGTCGATTTGCACTCACACAATGCTTTGGAGACATTACACCTTGTTTTCTTTACATGATTCTTTAAGATGTGTCACCATATTGAGAATGTCCATATTATCATGTTGTTCATGCAACTCATAGTTCATACAACATGGCATAAGGTCTTTGATGTCTATGACATCATTGGCATGCTTCAAGTAAGCACTCATTTCAACCTTAGGTGCGTTTGGAGTGGGTTACTCTAGCTCTGGTCTTTTAAGTACATAGAGCTTTCACTCATTGAGAACACTTCTCAAAGTCCTAAACCAGATTCGAAAGTTAATTCCATTTCATTTTTCCTATTTGAGGACTAATTACAATTGTATTGTATTTGTGTTTGTCTATAAAAGAAATATTGTAATTTTTAAAACATTTTTATTTGATTTATTTGATAAATTTAACAACATTAATTAGGTTTTTAATTAATTATCGCTCCCACTATTTTGTTTAAATTGACAACCCTCATGTATCAATTTGGAAGATTGCAACATACAATATTCTTGTGGGACAAGATCCAAAATAATTCATCTATTACCTGGCCTACACCAGTGTCCATAGTCAAATATCAAGGAAGGTAATCATGCCAATTGCATCATATAAAACTCTTGGATAGATGATATGTGCAACTCATTGCCATAATCATTTGCATGCTTTTGGGCTTAGACTCTCTAAGAATCATCGGTTTAAGCCTGACCCAAATGACAACATGATAATAATGCACCCCACTAGGGTGGAAACTACATTATCACCATCATACTTCCACGAGATAGATGGCGCACCATGATAGGGTGTAAACTATGCTTGGTTGATAATGTTTTTCATGTGTGTCTCTTTTGGAAAGCATCTAAGACTTAATATTTTAATTGATAGATTCAATATATAAATACATATACATATCTAATCACTAAATATTGTAGTACATATCATATACATTCTATAACCACAACATGAACATGCAATTAGAAATATATGAGCGATGGTTGTGGCCAGTCTAATGCAATTACTTGGAGCCAAAAGGAATCGTCGCCACCTAAGGTCCACATCAAATGCAACCTGTTGTTGATGAAGATCCATGCTCGATCCAATCCGGTTGATCAGTTCAACATTTGCACCAGTCGGCTTGCCTCTTGGTCGCTCGGTTGGGCTCCTGAAATGGTCATCTGGTCTTGTCAGGCCGGTCGGTTGGGCCACCAGTCAATCAGTTTGTCCTCCTATCATTTGGCCTCCTTGGTCCTATGGTCGATCTATTCATCTTTTGGGCCAGTCAGTTCGCCTTCGTGCAGAACAACTTCTCACGACAATGCATAGATTAAGAATATCTTATTTCTTTACATTGTAATAAGGGAAACCTTGAGTTAAATTCGAGGAGAAATAGGTAGAAAAGAATTAATTTACATTTGGAAGAGGGGAGAGAGGCTCAGTTCACAGAGTGGTTAACAACAACAATAAACCACAACCATGCACACACAGATATGGGGTTTTAGCCATAACCACACTAACATCCACCATCAAGATACTTTTAGGGCGATGTGTATAGATTGCATATTATATCATATCATATCATATCACACACACACCCACACACCCCCACCACACACACAAACACACACACACAGATATATATATATGTTGTGATTGTATGTGATATTTAATCAGATATGCACATTAATCATTTTAACATTCATATATTATGCAATAAAAAATGAAAAACTAATCTGATCACATCGATTTATATCCCATATACACCATAAATATACGTGGCTCTGATACCACTGTAGGGAAATCAGGTGCAGATATAGGAAACGGAAACAAAAAATTATTTGCTCATTTCCCAGAAACCAGTAGAATCGCATCAACAACAATGTATCTAGGAAGGAAAGGTTGCAAGGTTATACCTGGTCTTGGAGCAAGTCCAATGACATTATCCTTGCATTGCAACTATATTCTAGTTGATCTTGGATGGTGTATGTGCAGTTCCTGGTCTTCACCTTGGATAATAGACTCGAACGACGTCTACAAAAACTCCTGGTCTAGCCACGGATAGCAGGCTGACGATGTGCTCCAAGCGACTTATGACAGCCTCCCACCTCTAGAGTAGTCTATGCAGACCACTAAAAACTCCATGTTGCACTGCCAGAGCCAACGGGAAAGAATTGTTCCCTTCTATCAGCGTACTAGTCACTGACATGCTCTTTTACAATTTATCCTCAGTTGTTCTCTCTATTGCTATCCCTCCCTTTGACAGGTAGGACTTGCCCAAGCTCTCTATTAGTTACCACAACCATAGAGGACAACAATTTTCAGGGCCATTAATCCCAAATGTGTGTGTTGGGAAGCCCTCGATACCCCTCTATTTATGGGAGGGATTAAGGTCAGGGTTCCCAGTCGGTGTGGGTATATAAGGGTCCAGAATCATAAATTTTCTAGAACCTGCGAACAGCGAGACAGTCATCTCGCATTGCGAAATGGTCGCCTCACGTGTGAGATGGTCGTCTCGTGTAGTTTCTTATTTGTGATTGAATTTGTCATTTCATTTCTAATTAGTGCGAACATTAATCCTTGTACCAAACTCTTTTAACAATGCAAAATGATCCTCCTTTCTCACGATTTAGGAAACACCAAAACCTTTAGTTGGCCAGTCTGAGCCGGTTGGTTCACTAGGTGAACTAGTTGTTTTATAGTTTGAAAAGGTCATATTGCTATCCTGAGCCAATCAGTTCACCCTATAAACCAATTGGTTAGCGTCCTAAGTCATGGAGAAATCAGTCAATTCAATTTCCAATCAACTTGACACTCCAATTAGTTAGTTCAACACTTAAACATGATGATTCTGAGTCCAGTCAGTTGATCTATTATTTAATTGAATACCTAAACACCTTTAGCATTCAATTTAAACATCATTCATGAATATACTCCTTTAATCTAAGTGTATCCTATGTGTATGACCCTATAGGTCCTTAATTCTGTTGGCAGCAAATGTCCAGAATAACTTGTGACATCACAAGCAAAGAGTGGTGTCTAGTCACATATCATTTCTACCCAAGTAATTCAAAAAGTTAGAGAAAAACTTCAGCCTATATTTTGTGATTAGGTTATCATGATCATATAGTTCCTTTATCTATAATATTCAGATTTTAAACTCGAGGCATGAAATCATCATTCTCTCAACGTTCAACCCATGTTCCTTAAACTAGAGCAGAATGCCTGAGATGCATGTGAGTTCACATCTCATATATTAAATTACATGGGTACGGACATACATTTCTCTGTCTCGCTTATCAAGGGGCCTTGGATATCAATCTCCAATAGGAGGGACAAATCCCATCTACATCACCCACATTCAACCCCCATGTGTCAAAGCTACCCAATCATCACCTTTATGGCAACCCATATTTTGATATTACGTTTGATGATGTCAATGTATACCCAACGACATGTGATGGATGTAGTGACTTTAGGTCTAAGAACCACAATCACAACTATGACTATGAGAGTTGATTCTAACTATTGTTCCATGGTTTACATGTATCACTCTCATTGTAGTCTGTCTGATACACTATTCTCTAACATGTATTTGTGTGCTTGACTTGATATCGCATATCATGATTAATGAGATTATATCATCAGTCAACACACACTCTAGTATTATGTATTATTGTTGTCTATTTTTCTTCCATAGTAATAACCGACAAGGGACATAACAAGAATGTATGTACTCTTATCATACATATGATCTCATCATTCAGGACCTCAACATGAAGACATATGTCATCGAGTAACATCATTCTTTAGACATCTACTTATGTTTGTGTCATCATCTCATGACTGAGACAAACATAATATATAGAATTACCTTTATTATTATCAAATCAAGTATCTAATGCTAATCTCCAATCATCATATGATTGTCTATCTGGGCATACATACCAAAAGAATCCCACTTGCACTTAGAGCCAATCGCCCATGAATCATATTCCAAGTGATTTTAACATGTCCATCACGTTTCTACTGTGCAAGCACTCTAGCGAGTTTAGCAACATTTGCTTTTAGTCAGTATTTTGCAATTTTCACATATCTTCATTATACGACATCTCGTATGAGATGGAAGTGTTGTAGTATGCTTTTTGAGATTCCTTGAATATCATATAGCTCCATTATTGTAATAGTATTACTACTCAGTCATCAATGGTTGGAACCTCCCATTGTAATGAGTGGGACCCAAACGGGGATCCACTCAAATGATATAATATGCCATGTAATAATAAAGCAGCAAAAACATAAACTATTACAAAGTTACATGATGATTCATTTACAAATGTTCCTCACCATAAAAGGGGTATAACAAAGTAAAAGGAATACATGTAGTAACATGTAGGACCAAGTGCAGAGGGTAACCCTTCCACTCCAAGCTATCCTTAAGTCCATATCATGTAGGTGATCTCCTTGAGTCCTTGTTTTCTAATGTACCTACACCTGGGTGGAAGGGAACATCACCCAAAACATAGGAAACAACATAGAGGTCAGCAAAGGTTGAGTATGTACATATAATAGACACTTTGGGCATTATATTGGGTTCAAAGTAGAAGAAGAGGTGTTCCCACAAGAAGGGATCTAATTGCATTTAGGTAAGTTCAAAAGAATATAACAAGAGGAACGAGGCATTTTAAATTCATATTACAAGCATGAGATAAAAAAATGTCTTGCCATAACATTTTACCACCAATCTCAATATAAAACAATAAATGTTTGCATGCATAATAATGTAGACTAAATATACCTAAAACAGGTCCATAACACCATAGGATCATGGCCTAAAAGAAATAAGGGTGGAAATGCACACCTCAGGCAGAAACACACGCCCTATATAAGTATGGTTGTACATAAGTACCACTATTCTAGATATTCTAGTCAAACATGCAACATGCATTAAATAGAGAGGCAAGACAAGCATTTCAATTAATTTTTCATAAAAAGACAATCAAAGAAAGTGGGTTCCAAGAACCCATATAAAGAAAGTAGTTTAACAACCACAATGATATATTGAATCAATTCATGAATTATAATTGTCCAAGAAAATGAATTTCCAAAAGAATTAACAGTTTAAGAGGTGCCTCATTAAAAGAAAGTAGGTTTTAGTCAAATAATTCCTAAAATAAAATAGAGTATGTACATACCTTATATTCACGACTAACCCTATTTCTAGGGGTGAAATTCACCATTCAAATGTCTCCAAGGTTTTTTTATGAATGAGCTACATATTAGAATAATATTTGTCACTATTTGGCTTGTAATCCAAAGTTGTTCAATTCATGTTATTTAAATTTTCTAAATAGGTCTATTGTTCCATTTCTGTTAGCATCACAGTTCCTTATATTTCCATCTAGGTCATATTGTGATCAAGGTTACATATCGAGGTATATGATCATCTTCTACCGATTAGATCCCCAATTGTCATTCTCTCTGTAAGACAATATAGTTCTATTTAGATAGTAAGCTTGAAGATTTATATTGTAAGATATATATATTAAATGTGAAGCACCCTTAATAGGAAAATCTAGGGTTTAAATCTAACATAACTTATTATATACTAGTTACACACTTAAATTTATATCTCAGTTGTGCACATGGATACAAATATGTATCAAATGATTATATGGAGGTAGATTATCTTATAGTCTACACTAACATGTACCCTACCCTCATCCATTTGAATGCATATGTATACATAAGTACTTTCATTTATATGATTTCTCTCTTTTATACCATTGAATTCAAGGTAGGCCATTTCTCAGTAGATACAACCTTATATCCTTATCATGATATTGATCATCATTAAATGTATACATATACACTATAAGGTTTTTAATGATAAAGAACAATAATGTTGGCACCTAGGACATGTTCAATATCTATTACTTATTTTAAAATATTGCTATATATACTATAATGAATATATTTACATGTGTACAATTACTCCAAGTTAAATTGTCAAATATGTTTGCTAAGTTTCGTATCTAAGTTCATCTTCACCTTTAGAAGTTCTTAGACTATTTGTTCAATGAATGAAAAGGCAGTAGGGTAAAGATTAATCATACTATGTCATGGAGGTGGACCCATCTTGGTGTTTCCAGCAGTCAAACCAAATCTCATCCCAAGTTGATGGCTCAAGGAAGGATCATTTGCATACCCCCTCAGTTTGCAGATCAATAGGAGGAAGAGTCGTGGCTACTGGATTCAGCAGTGGTCATAGTTGGGTGCAAGTGACGCCCTACGACTGTCAACATGGATGGTGGTGATGCTCTATGGCCCTGGTAGCTAGGCACAAGGTGAGACGGGAGATGGGAGTGGAAGGAACAATGGAAGAGGGCAAAAGCTGAAGAAATAGTGTCAGCACTTTCCCGACACTGGTAGCGGCTTGCACAATGTGGGAGACTGGTGAAGGACGTGTGTTGTGGTGTTGACAGTGTTGAGGGAGATTATGACAACGTAGGGCTGAAGGAGGTGGTGGTCCATCTACTAACACGAGAAGTGTCGATGAAGAGGAGCAGGCATCACTGGTGTGGGTGTTAGCAGGACTCCGCCATCCACTACAGAAGGCGGCAGTCTCTGTGTAGGTGGTGGTTTGCAGATCCATTGACGCCTTTCAAAATAGGTTGTGGTGTATGGGTACATGGTGAAGGACGAAGGTGGAGAAGTGGAGGCAGTGGCAACCTCACGGTTTGGATGTTGCAGTGGTGGTGATGGAGTTCTGGAGGTAGACGATGATGCGAGGAGGTGACGTGTTGAGCTGGTGGTGCAGGGAAGGCTGACAGATCTTACCCCAGCGATTTGTAGGTCTACAATCGCATGATGGTTGTCGGACAGAGCCTCAAGGCATCAAACATGTTGTTGTTAAGGCAGCCAATACAAGGGAAAGGGAGAGCACGGATGGATATGTTTTAGGGTTGTGGAAAGGGAGATGAGGATAAGAAGTAGGAAGAGAAAGCAAAGAAGTAGAAGAATGAAGAGGATGAAGAGAGGCAGCCTAACAGTCGGTTTTTGGACCGGTCGAGGTACTTCAGTGCCTCGTTGACGACACTGAGATGGAGAGGAGGACAGAGAGAAAAACAAAATGGAAGATGAAGTAATCGGCGGTGAAGATCTAATTCAACACGACTGAGAGGAAATAGGAATAGTAGGAAGCACATTGAGCGCTCTTAGGTATAGGCTTTGGGGGGTAAGGTGGAGGATGACCCGAGAAGAGAGGAGGAGAAGAAGGAACGAGCAGTCAATCTTTATGCTAGTTCATGATTTGCAGAACCAGAACTGCGTTGATCGAGTCAAGGAAGGGGTGGCCCTTTACAAAATGGCATATAATTGTGATCATACCCTTTTTGTTAACTATATTGGAGTTAAAGTTTTCAAATAATTAGATTATGAGTCAAAAAGGTTCCAATAAACACAAAATTGGTGGGTAAATATGAACATTTAGCTTTATCTAAAAAAATGTTTAGTATTTTATCACATTACATGTATCTTAAGTACTCAATTGATGAACTTCATGTATTTTCAAATCAACTTGATGTACTATTTACTACTTCTTATTTCCTATTTCCTATTTCCTATTTTCTTTTCCAACATAGAATTGGAATGATTGTATCATAGCAATTAGAGTCAATAATTATTTGAATGGTGAATGTGTCACTAACCCAAAATAAATGTTCAAATACCTAGTTGATCCGTAAAACCTATGAAAGGGTCATTTATTATTTTATCATGGTTTTGGACACATAAATTTTCCAAATTTAGTTTGTATCAAAGGAATGGAATTTGAAATTAGTTATAATCAGATAAGGCCTAGACAAAGGGAAGGGTTCGATTTGAGCATGTTACAACATTCCACCCCTTAAAGAGGATTTCGTCCCCGAAACCCATCCATAACTAGTTATGTGTACTAAGTATTACTTCGAACCAATATAGAGTTTCTAATACAATTATTGTAGCAGATAATTGTACAATAACCTATATCATGGTTATTTCAAAAATCTAATGGTGAACCTATATTATTTCATGCATTAATTCTCTATTGATCTTCTTATATAATATTTTGATTTCAGGTTACACCAAAACCTAGTATTACTTTAATGGTGTTGCATTCATTATTAAGTTATTCCACCTTCCACTTATCATGATCTTTTTTATAACCTACCTTACTTATGTTCATCATTTAGATTAGGGGAGATAAATTTTAAAATTTATTTCAATTATGTAAATAATTTTCATGGTGGTAAATTTATAAGGCTTACCCATCTTCCTAATTACATGGTAGATCATTACCTATGACCTTAATATTAGACGTCACTCATGTATTACTTGTCAAAATCACTAATATCTTTAGATAGCCCTAAGTTAAGTGACATTCCTAAAGGGTAAAGTGTCAGTACTCCACCCCTTAAAAGAATTAATCTATAAATTATCGAAGCCTCTAGAGGGATAACGAGAGTGGGTCACCTAGTTTTTTAATCCAAAAGGTCTTTTTAGTATTCACAGCATCACACTTAGACCTAGGGTCTCGTGGTTGATCATGCCAATCTGGTTTCTTCATTGAAGGGTTCCTTATTATCAACCTTTCTTGTAGTGGTGATTTGGTTCCAAAAATCATTGATAAAACAAAAAAAAAGTTTTTTTGTAAATATAATTTAATAAAAAAATAACTTGGCAAAGAAAACTTGCGACAAAAATTTGAGAATGGTGTCAAAATAGATTGGAGAACCAAGTCCACCACTTATCCACCACACGATACCTATAGTATACTTCTATCATATCTACATACTACCAACATCTTCTAATTCCTCAATCATACTAAGTTATGAAAAAAATGCATCTCTAGTCTCAAATAGCATAGAAGGGTGAGGGGTTTCCTATTACATAATATCTATCAAATCCTAATAAGGAATGACATCCACCATTCCCCATGTCACTCTTGAACATAATTTACACTACCTCATCGTAAGACCTACGGGATTCATAAGATTATTCAACATTATAGGAAGAAGTTTATGATTTTCCCTTCACAAGCTAGTTTAGGAAAGAAAACATAGTGCCTCTACAAGATAAGGTAATCAATATAGTCA
This sequence comes from Alisma plantago-aquatica, assembly GCA_963693085.1. Lineage (NCBI taxonomy): Eukaryota > Viridiplantae > Streptophyta > Magnoliopsida > Alismatales > Alismataceae > Alisma > Alisma plantago-aquatica. The sequence goes on from OY856409.1 coordinate 258,416,203, forward strand.
AGCTACAAATCTTTGTCACTAGATAAACTAAGCACACTATTGGAGGTCACAGAAGTGAACTTGATGGATTTTTACTAACACATATATATTTCATCAACCAATTCTCATGTATGAGGCGTTACAAGCTCAATGATGATGATATCCAACCCTAAGATAAATGGATTTGGACAGAGCTATATGGACATACTCCACGTTGAAGCCAAGGCATGCCTAACAACAACGAAGATAATTCAAACCATTGCCCAATATCAAGGGAATTATCACCTTCCTACAACTTACATTAGAGTTCTATGTTTATTATCCATGAATGCTCGGTCCTCCCATCTGGACGTACTTGTGGTATGCTAGATAATCTATAAAATGAAGGGTCTAGGTGGGATTAAGGGTTAAGCCTACACCATAATAATGAACTATCTTCCTGTAAGGCAGGGTAATATAACCTAATGACTCACAGATGTGAACATCTATATAGGGAAGATTGTATATCACAGAGGGTGTAGGGTTGTCTAGGGTTCTCAAAATTGAGTCTCAACCACACATGGGCTTGGGAGTGGTCACCAAATTTGATAGGGATTGAAACTGTGTTTGATATTCCACTACTCAGGATTATGTATATTGATTACATGTAAAGGGTCACCTAAGTACCTAATTTAAGGTCAAACTAGGATAACTTGAAATAGTCAAGTTACCGACTGCTTTTGGCTCTGATACCATTTTGTAATGAGTGGGATCCGAACGGGGATCCACTCAAATGCTATAATAGAAGAGCCATATAATAATAAAGCAGTGGAAACATAAACTATTACAAAGTTACATGATGATTTGTTTATAAATGTTCCTCACCAAAAAAGGTGGTACAACAAAGTAAAGGAATACATTTAGGAACATGTAGTACTGAGTGCCAAAGGGTAACCCATCCATTCCAAGCTATCCTTGAGTCCATATCATGTCACTGATTTCCTCGAGTCCTTATTTTCTAATGTACCTACACCTGGGTGGAAGGGGACACCACCCAAAACATAGGAAACAACATAGATGTCAGCAAAGGCTGAGTATATACATATAATAAACACTTTGGGCATTATATTGGGTTCAAAGTACAAGAAAATATGTCCCCACAAGAAGGGATCTAATTGCATTTAGGTAAGTTCAAAAGAATATAACAAGAGGAATGAGGCATATTAAATTCAGATTACAAGCATGAGATTTAAAATGTCTTGCCATAACAGTTTACCACCAATCTCAATATAAAACAATAAATGTTTGCATGCATAACAATGTAGAATAAATATACCTAAAATAGGGTCATAACACCATAGGATCATGGCCTAAAAGAAATAAGGGTATAAATGCACACCCCGGGTGGAAACACACGCCCTATATAAGTATGGATGTACATAAGTACCACTATTTTAGATATTCTAGTCAAACATGTAGCATGCATTAAATAGAGAGGCAAAACTAGTATTTCAGTCAATTTTTCATAAAAAGGAAATCATAGAAAGTGGGGTCCAAGAACCCATATAAAGAAAATAGTTCAACAACCACGAGGATATATTGAATCAATTTAGGATTTATAATTGTCCAAGAAATTGAATTTTCAAAAGAATAAATAGTTCAAGAGGTGTCTCATTAAAAGAAAGTAGGTTTTAGTCAAATAATGTCCAAAATAAAATAGAGAATGTGCATACCTTATATTCACGACTAATCCTATTTCTAGGGATGAAATTCACCATTCAAATGTCTCCCTGGTTTGTTGATGAATGAGCTATAGAGTAGAATAATATTTGTCACTATTTGGCTTGTAATCAAAAGTTGTTCAATTCATGTTATTTAAATTTTCTATATAGGTCTATTGTTCCATTTACGTTATCATCACAATTCCTTATATTTCCATCTAGGTCATATGTGATCAAGGTTACATATCTAGGTATATGATCATCTTCTACCGATTAGATCCCCAATTGTTATTCTCTCTGTAAGACAATATAGTTCTATTTAGCTAGTAAGATTGAAGATTTATATTGTAAGATATATATATTAAATATGAAAGCACCCTTAATAGGAAAATCTAGGGTTTAAATCTAACATAACTTATTATATACTAGTCACACACTTAAATTTATATCTCAGTTGTGCACACGGATACAAATATGTACCAAATGATTATATGGAGGTAGATTATCTTCTAGTCTACACTAACATGTACCCTACCCTCATCCATTTGAATGCATATGTATACATGAGTACTTTCATTCGTATGATTTCTCTCTTTTATACCATCGAATTCAAGGTAGGCCATTCTCAATAGATACAACCTTATATCCTTATCATGATATTGATCATCATTAAATGTATACATATACATCTAGGGTTTTTAATGATAAAGAACGATAATGTTGGCACCTCGGACATGTTCAATATCTGTTACTTATTTTCAAATCTTCCTATATATACTATAATGTATATATTAACATGTGTACAATTACTCCAAGTTAAATTGTCAAATAGTTTTGCTAAGTTTCGTATCTAAGTTCATCTTCACCTTTAGAGGTTCTTAGACTATTCGTTCAATGAATGAAAAGGCAGTAGGGTAAAGATTAATCATGCTATATCATGGAGGTGGACCCGTCTTGGTGTTTCCAGCAGTCAAACCAAAGTTCATCCCAAATTGATGGCTCGAGGAAGGAGCATTTGCAGACCCCCTCTATTTGCAGATCAGGAGGAGGAAGAGTCGTGGCTACTGGATTCGGCAGTGGTCACAGTTGGGTGCAAGTGACGCCCTACGACTGTCAGCATAGATGGTGGCGATGCTCTATGGCCCTGGTAGCTGGGCACAAGGCGAGACAGGAGATGGGAGTGGAAGGAACAATGGAAGAGGGCAGAAGCTGAAGAAACAGTGTCAACACTTTCCCGACACTGGCCGCGGCTTGCACAATGTGGGAGACTGGTGAAGGAGGGGTGCGGTGGTGTCGATAGTGTTGAGGGAGATTACGGCACCGCAGGGCTGAAGGAGGTGGTGGTCCATCAGCCAACAGGAGAAGTGTCGATGAAGAGGAGCAGGCGTCGCTGGTGTGGGTACTAGCAGGACTCCGCCATCCACTACAGAAGACGGCGGTCTCTGTGTAGGTGGCGATTTGCAGATCCATTGGCGCCTTTCAAAATAGGTTGTGGTGGATGGGTACATGGAGGAGGACGAAGGTGGAGAAGCGGAGGCAGTGGCAACCTCGCGGTTTGGATGTTGCAGTGGTGGTGATCGAGTTCTGGAGGTAGACGATGATGCGAGGAGGCGAGGTGTTGAGCAGGCGGTGCGGGGAAGGCTGACAGATCTCGCCCCAGAGATTTGCAGGTCTGCAATCGCACGGTGGTTGTCGGATAGAGCCTCTAGGCGTCAAACATGTTGCTGTTATGGCAGCCGGTGCAAGGGAGAGGGAGAGCACAGATGGATATGTTTTAGGGTTGCGGAAGGGGAGATGAGGATAAGAAGTAGGAAGAGAAAGCGAAGAAGTAGAAGAAGGAAGAGGAGGAAGAGAGGCGGCCTAGCAGTCAGCTGCTGGGCCGGTCGAGGTACTTCAGTGCCTCGTTGACGGCGTTGAGATGGAGAGGAGGACAGAGAGAGAAACAGAACGGAAGATGAGGTAATCGGTGGTGAAGATCTCATTCAACGCGATTGAGAGGGAAGAGGAACTGTAGGAAGCGCAGTGAGCGTTCCTGGGCGTAGGCGTCGGGAGGGTAAGGTGGAGGATGACCGGAGAAGAGAGGAGGAGAAGAAGGAACGGGCAATCAATCTTTGTGCTAATTACACGATCCGCAGAACCAGGACTGCGCTGATCGGGTCAAGGAAGGGGGCGGCCCTTGACACGATGGCATATAATTGTGATTATACCCTTTTAGTTAACTATATTAGAGTTAAAGTTTTCAACTAATTAGATTATGAGTCAAAAGGATTCCAATAAACACAAAATTGGTGGGTAGATTTGAACATTAGTTTTATCAAAAAAAATGTTTAGTATTATATTGCATTAAATGTATCTTTAAGTACTCAATTGATGAACTTCATGTATTTTCAAATCAACTTGATGTACTATTTCCTACTTCTTATTTCCTATTTCCCATTTTCTTTTCCAACATAAAATTGGAATGATTGTATCATAGCATTTAGAGTCAATACTTATTTGAATGGTGAATGTGTCACTAACCCAAAATAAATGCTCAAATACCTAGTTGATCCTTAAACCTCATGAAAGGGACATTTATTATTTTATCATGGTTTTGGACACATAAATTCTCCAAATTTAGTTTGTATCAAGGGAATGAAATTTGAAATCAGTTATTTTCAGATAAGGCCTAGACAAAGGGGAGGGTTCGATTTGAGTATGTTACACATATGAACTTCATACAGTATCCTATATTATTCTCATAACATAGAGACACTCGGCTTCTATTGTAGATTTAAACGACTACCATTAGCTTGGAACCCTTCCCGGTTACAATTCTCATTTTAAGGTCAAACATAATTTTTTATTGCGGTCATTGATGTGTCATGTAGGAAGCTTGCATCGGTGTAACCCTTTACACCCAATTGTTCCTTATTACCATAACCACATAACTAATCCTTTTAGTGTTTTACAAGCACCTAAAGATGTTCTTTTATGGTGCGGGTCCATTGATTCTGACTAGCATCTAGCATATACCTTCTCATAATGTCCAATGCATACGAGATTACTAGATAGGTATATATATATCCTCTCATCATGTCTAATACATATGAGATGACTGGATATCCTCTTGTTAGTCCAATACATATGAGATAACTAAACATCCTCTCATCACGTCCAATACATATGAGATAACAGGATGAGTACATACATGATAGATCCAATTGTGAATGCATATGGCATCTATCATGTGTCCCATTCTTCATAAGAACTGGGACACTGGGCTCTTGAGAGACTAACTCCACAGAACATGACATGTTTTCTTCCATTGAGTCATGCATGTTGAATCCTTCAGCATCTTGTCAATGTATATATGTTCTCTTTCTTAGGTCTAGAAGCTTTCTAAATCTATGTCTATAGATCTCAATTCCTATCACATAGGATTCTTCTCATAAGCCCTTCATAGAGAAGGTACTTTTCTTTCCAAGTTTAACATTTACATGATACAAATGTTATTCCCCATCATTATGTGAAATATAAAATATGTTGCGACTAAATATTTTGTAATCATAGATTTCATCTTCATTCTGACTGAAGTCAAACACTTTGACTGTCTTGTCAAATAGAAGATTTCAGCTCTAAGACGCTTGCTTCAATTAGTAGATTGACCTTTGTAGCTTACACACTTTATTTGCATTAATGGATTTATAAAACCATTAGGTTGTGTCACATACACATCCTACACAATTATTCCAGTTACAGAATGTGGTTTTAATATCCAAATGCCAAATATTGCAATCATACTAAGATGCAATTGCAAGTATGATCCTGATGGATTTAACCATGGTAATTGGTGAAATAATTCATCATGTTCAACACCTTGAACTTGTTTGAAGTGTTGGATCTAAGGGCTCTAGAGGGGGTGAATAGAGCTATAAAATTTCTCATAAAACATATTAGACCTTCAAATTATATCAATTTTAGAGCAATAGCTAGATGTCAATTTGAAGTCCTATCTAACAAGCATAGCAAGGATGAGACATATTGATAGAAAGCACTTGACAAAGGGATGTAGAGTGGTTCCACACTTCAAACTAGAAGTGAGTCAGTCCACTACCTAGAGAGGTCAACCTCTAGGACTTTGCAAGTGATTTTCTCTATATTATCACCAATAAGAGTTACAACAATAGACCACCAAAAGACTTACCCATCCAACCACAAGGAGATATCCACCTTACCCAAGAACTTACACAGTTAGCTTGAGTCTTCAGCCTTCACCAAGGTCTTACCCACTAAAGATCAAGTCTTTCGCCTTGAAGGACTTTGCTTTGCTTCTCCTCTTTGATCTTCAGCCTTTGACTTCTCCTTCACTTGGAGAAGATCACCACCTCTTCAACAACCTTGAAGAGGACCACCTACAGCTCCTTCACTCGATGTAGCTTGCTTCACCTTTTCTTCATGTAGGAAGGGGATAAGGAAGTAGTGGAAGATTGAGAGCTTTACATGTACAAGGTTGGAGCTCTCTTACAATAAGCCTAACTCACTCAAAAATCACGAAATGAAGTGTAAACTAGAGAGAGAAAGGGGCTTAAGGAGTAGTAGCACACTCAACTATATAGCCATTTTTGCTCAAGGTAGTGAATATATTTTCGTCCAAACAAGTCACCAATGGTTATAATCACTTTTTCTACATTTTTTATATAGTGCATTCGGTCAAATTTTAATAGAGGTAATTCGACCGATCGACTAAAAGACAAAACCAATTTTCAAACTATTGGTCGAGTTTGTTCTAGAGAACTCGACCGATCCGCCAAAATTGCATTTGGTCAGAAAGTCATTCGGTCGAGTTCTATGAATGCACAACTCGATCGATTTCCATCTTCAGAAAATCAACCATGGGATCGGTTGAGGTTGTAACTCGACCGATCAACAACCTGTGATTGATTTTCTAATTTGGCAATTAAGTGATTAAAACTTGGTATTAAGTGTCCCACATATTTTTCTCATCTTAGTTACAAGTCATATAATCAATACAAGTGATTACAAAATTCTTCTAAGGTCGTTTGAAGTGATTTCCTTATTTGCACACTTGCGTTGCTTTTGACTTGAACTTTGACAAGCTAGGGCTTGTGCAATTTGATCCTTTTCATGTACCTAAAACCTGAAATCAATGTTGAATACACATATTAGATACATATGAATGGAATGGTTAAGCCATTATCAAAATATGGACAATGTATAACCTCTAGGTCAACATTTTCCCCCTTTTTGACAATGACAAACCATTCCTCAAACATATTGAAAAGGATATTGAAATTATACCTTTGCCTTAGGAATTGTGGGGAATTCAAGATTTAAACAATGTGAATTGTTCCCCCTCAATCTATGCTTACTTTAACCTGCATAGTTAGTCTATCTACACAAAGCAGTATAATCATACATGTACTATATGGTCCTTTAGCAAGTCACATAATAAAGCATATAATGATAATAAAGCATATAATGATCAAGAAAAGGATCACATAGGCAATAATAGCAATATGGTTGAGTTTCAAGACATTGAAATTCTCTCCCCCTTTTGACATTATCAAAAAGGAAGGGGGGTAGAAAGGCATAAAAGCATGTCTTCTCCAAGCACAACCAAGCATATATCCAAAACATGCAATCTCAGAACATACATCAAACAGAGACAAGAGAACCAAACATACTAGGTCAGAATAAAAAATATGGTGAAACATGGCACCAACTCATAATATATAACTGATCAAAGAGTATGAGTGCACATAATATAGATTACAACTCAGAGTGCAAGTTCTCATAAAAACAACTACAAGTCAAAAGCGATGAAAGCTAAAGATTAAATAGTACAACTCAGATCATGTGCCCATATGTTTCTAATACAAAATAACCTAGAAGGATATATATGATCAGTAAACGAGACTAAAAACTAAGAACATCTAGACATCTAAGCTATCTATATCCAAAACATCATCATCCTCGGCATCAGGCTCGTAGTCATAGTCTATGTCTGAAGGTGTCGCAGCAACGCCTTCATCACCGAAGTCACCAGCAAAGCCATCAGAGCCATCATCATCATCATATGCAGTACCAACATCCTCACCATCACCAGCATTAGCAGTCTCGTCATCAGCCTAGTCAGGCATCTCCTCATCAATAGAAGGACCGAAGCGATGACCAGGCCAATGAGCATTCTGCTCATCCCAAGTCATACCAAGAGCACCAGAGCTCATTGGCCTGAGGGAAGGAAGGAGAAAAATCGCTAAGACTGGCACGCAGAGAGGCTAAGGGGCCATCAGGTAGAGGCAGGATGACTGGAGAAGGTCCATCACTAGCAGAGGGTGTGTGAGCAGTAGCGGAAGGCTCAGGTGCAGGTGGAGGGGTAGGGTAGAAGTGATTATATGCATATAATGCATAATCACTACCGGGGTATGGTTGGTAGGTGGGGTATGGGTGTGCATAGGATAAGTTCATGTTAGACATGATTGAACATAAATATTGGTGTAGGTGCTCCTGGACCTGGAGGTTGTATGCCAGTTGGTGTATCATATAACCCATGAGGGTTTCATTGGACACACGGAACAAGGCACAACTTGGTCGGGTAGGCTGAGAAGGTGGAGGAGCTCGGGTTGAGGTAGAGGTAGGTGCATTTGAGGTAGAGGCAGAGGCACTGGGTGTGGAGGAGGAAAGGATAGGCACGGATTTCTAGATAGTGGTCTCACTGATACACACTCTCTTTCAGGCAGGTCTGTAGTGGAATTCAGAGAAAGTGATTTCTCAGTGGCGAATTGAAAAAGACCACATATCAAGGAAGGGTATGGAGGATGGGTGCCACGGGTGTTCTTGCCAGAGTCAAAGCAAGTCATGTGATGGAGGATGTATCTAGACCACTTGACTCTAACATTCTCTAAGATGCAATACATTATCACCGCAGTGTTCTCTACAATATCTGTTTGGTTTTTCTTGGGGTGGATGTTGCAGTTGACCACTAGAGCTAATATACGCTTCTTGATATCTAAGGAGGAGGAGGGTAGGGTTCTCTTCTTCTTATAGGGAACCTCAGGTTTCTTCAAGTAATGATGGATGTCAGGAAGTGTGATATTGTATTGCTTGTAGAAACCTTCAAGGTCAATCAGGTCAAAATACTCACCATAATCCTTATGCCATGAGTCATTCTCGTCGGTACCTGACAAAAAGATGTTCTGGACATCCTCTGAGATTTGGAATTTCTTCCCAGCTATCATAGATGTAATGCTCGGGCCCACTGCCCAAGGCTCTAGTAGAGTTTCAAGAATGAGGATTGTCCCCACAAACCACCACTAGCCTTAAATGCGCACTTTGTCCTCACTCACGTGCATGCCAGGATCAACTTCCTGACAGGTCACCTATCCCAGTACTACTCCAAGCCGAGCACGCTTAACAATGGAGTTCTTAGTGATGGGATCCCAAAAAAAGAGGTGCACCTTGGTGATATGGGTAGTCCAATCATTCATTTTAATATCATGTTATCCAAGACCTCAAATCCTGGGACGTTACAATAGAAGTAAGGATAACTTGAGTATTTGGAGGAGGTACAAGAGTGTCATAATTCCAATGCAAATTTGCATAGAATTCGTGAACGGCTTTCGTGCTAGACATGGAATTGTGAAAGCACTTACGCTCGACACCCAGGGTAGATAGGTGGTGAATTGAAAGCAACCTTGCCATTTGATCGATGATAGCTTGGCGCCTAGGGCTAGGCTCAAAAAGGGCTCTAAATGGAAAAGGACTTTGTGGAAGAAGATCCTTATACTGATTAACAGCCTCATTTGAGATAAAGAGGGTCTCATTGAAAGGAATCAAGCGGGAAGATGATGAGGTGGATGGTGCATTGCTAGGGGCGGCTCTCTTCCTTCTGTTTGAAGCCATGGAGGCGAAAAGAAGAGGAAGAAGAGATCAAAACACCAAACACACCACCAAAAAGGTTCACGCACCTAGGTTTAGCTAGGGGGAAGGTCTCTCTAGGTTATATTAGGGCTAGATAAGGGAAGGGAAGGTTAAGGGTTGAGAGCTTAGGGCTTGAGAGAGTGGAATTGGTCGACTTTTCTCTAGTTGAGAGGGAGAATAGTCGGCCGAACCCAACTTAAGTTAGCTTCAGCCCACCGATTGGTCGAGTTTTGTAAAGTGGAAACTCGACCAATCGATCCATTTTTAAAAATCTCTCGGCCATGGATCGGTCGAGTTTGTCCTGGGGAAACTCGACCGATGGTCAACCTAACCTAAAACCATCAAAATTAATTTCTAGCCATATGAATGCTAATTAAATTTATTTTTCAAGTCCATTATGTATATTGAACATACTTAGGTACATATTACTCGTCATTGGGTACTATTTTTATATTAAACATGTGTTTGCAAAAAATACCCAAGAACAAGAGAAAAACAAGGCAGAATGAATATGAAAAATTGATTTTGAGCATATTTGCAAGCAAAGATGATCAAGATAGATGCAAGACATATGTGATAAATGACAACTAGCTAGAAGGCATATCATATTCATTTAAAGTAGTTATAAAAAATTTTGATCTAATAAAGTTAAATTGCTCTCTATCTAGAGGTTTGGTGAAAGTGTGCGTCAACTGATTTTCTGTGTCCACATGCGTGATATAAATATCCTTCTTGGCAATGTGATCATGAAGAAAGTGATGGCAAACCTCTATATGTTTAGCTCTACTATGCAATATAGGATTGTAAGACAAATTAATTGCACTAGTATTATTACAATAGATAGGAGAGGCATCAAAATGAATGTTAAAGTCTTGAAGCATTTGCTTCATCCATAGGACCTGGGCACAACAACTCCCGACTGCGATGTACTCAGCCTCGGTAGTTGATAATGTCATTGTGCTCTGTTTCTTGGAGAACCAAGACACCAAGCATGATCCTAGGAGGAATCAAGTGCCACTTGTGCACTTTCTATAAATCAAGCAGTCTGCATAATCGGCATCACTATAGGCAGTAAGAGTAAAGTCCCTTGACTTGGGATACCATAGACCAAAATTTTGAGTTTTGGCTAAGTACCTTAGAATCCTCTTAACATCTATAAGATGTGATTTCTTAGGATTTGATTGAAATCTAGCACACAAGCCAACACTAAACATTATGTTAGGTCTAGAGGCATTTAAGTAAAGTAAACTTCCAATCATACCTCTATAGATCTTCTCATCTACCTTCTCACCTTCTTCATCTTTATCAAGTTTGGAATTATTTGACATGGGTGTGTTCATCGACTTGGTGTTCTACATCCCAAAGCGCTTAAGTAATTCACTTGTGTACTTGCCTTGGTTGATGAAGTTCCCATCATTTATTTGCTTGATTTTAAAGTCGAGGAAGAATGTGAGTTCACCCATCACACTCATCTCGAATTCCCTCTGTATAAGATCACTAAATTCTTTGCAAACATCAAGGTTAGTTCCCCCAAAGATGATATCATCAACATATATTTGTATGATAAGAAAATTATTAGAAGTGTGTTTTAGAAACAAGGTAGAATCCACTTTGCCAATGATATAACCATGATCTAACAAAAAGTTATTTAATTTCTCATACCAAGCCCTTGGTGCTTGTTTGAGTCCATAGAGAGCTTTTTGCAACAAATAAACATGGTTAGGTAGACTATCATGTTCAAAGCCCGAACGTTGTGCAACATACACTTCTTCCTCAATTTTACCATTCAAAAATGCACTTTTAACATCCATTTGATACAAAAGAAAGTTTGTATGACTAGAAAAGGCAAGCAACATGCGAATTGACTCGGGTCTAGTTACAGGTGCATATGTTTCATCAAAGTCAATACCTTCCTGTTGATTGTAGCCTTGAGCCACTAACTTTGCTTTATTTCTTATCACTTTCCCGCTTTCATCTAGCTTGTTGTGGTAGACCCATTTGGTGCCAATGATCTTTCTATCACTTGGTCTTGGCACAAGAGTCCAAACTTTGTTCTTCTCAAATTGTTCCAGCTCCTCTTGCATAGCTAGGATCCATTCTTCATCCCCAAGAGCTTCCTTGACATCTTTAGGCTCTAGTTGTGAGATGAAGGCGTTTTTGGCTTGTTCTTTGTTAATTGCAGCCCACATTTTCACTCTCTCAAATGGATCACCTAAAATCAACTCCTTTGGATGATTCTTTGCAAATTGGGGAGTTGGATCCTTCTTTTCATCATCTTTGTCTTCCTCTTGAGTAGTCGTCTCTTTTCCCTTTTGTGTGAAGTTGAGTTTTTTAAGGATAGGAATTACTTCACCTGCAACATCATCATTTGGAACAATATCTTTAGGAATAGAGGGTTAGTCTCAATAAACTTTACATTGATAGATTCTTCTATCTTAGCAAGATCAACATTAAAAACTCTATAAGCCTTGCTAGTAGTGCTATAGCCAAGAAAGAAAGCCTTGTACAATTTCAGATCAAACTTGTCAAGAGATTTTTTTGTATTCAAAACAAAATAAGGACATCTGAAAAATTGGAAGTACTCGATAGAAGGCTTCCTACCATGACATAGCTCATAGGGGGTTTTCTTAAGCGAAGGATGAGTGAAAACACAATTTTATACAAAACAAGAGGTATTGACAGCTTCAGTCCAAAACTACTTAGGAGTATCATACTCAAGAAGCATGGTCCTAGCCATCTCCTGCAAAGACCTATTATTCCTCTCTATGACCCCATTTTATTGAGGTGTTTGAGGTGAAGAGAAGTTGTGTGCATAACTCGATTCTTAACAAAAACGCTCAAAAAGATCATTTTCAAATTCTCCCCCATGGTCACTACAGATGGAAATAATCCAACAAGAAGCTTCATTCTCAACTCGTTTGCAAAAACTAGAGAAAACATCAAGTGTATCACTCTTGGAAATGAGAAAGAATGTCCAAGTATATTTAGAGAAATCATCGACAATAACAAGGCAATACTTGGAACCACAAAGCAATTGTGTTCTAATTGGTCCAAACAGATCAATATGAAGAAGCTCAAGAGATCTCTTAGTGCTAAGGACTCCTTTGGATTTGAAGGAGGATTTGGTTTTCTTTCCTTGTGTACAAGGTTGGCATTCCTCATCCTTTTCAAAATCCAATTTTGGAAGTTCCTTGACTAAATCCTTTTTGTTCAACTTCTTTAATTGATGCATATTTACATGACCAAGCGGGCGGTGCCAAAGAGAAATATCATTCGAGTTGACTACTAGGCATCTACCAGCCATAGAATTAATAGAGTTAAGGACAATAACATAAAGATTACCACTTCTAGTTCCCTTATATATAACTTGGTAGGTGAGGGAATCTAGAATCAAGCATTCAAAAGAAGTAAATAGCACAAAGTAACCATTATCACAAAGTTGAATAACAGTTATTAAATTGTGATGCAGGCCATCCACAAAGAGAACATTCTTCATGCATAAGGATTCACCTACATTGCCCTCATATTTGACTTTACCTTTCTTGTTGTCCCCAAAGGTGACAGATCCTCCTTTCTTCTTTGTGAAATTGTTGAAGTGGCTTATGTCACCGATCATGTGCTTTGTGCAGCCACTATCAACAATCCATTTATCTTTTTCCTACAAGAAAGGAGAATGTCGGTTCCCAACTCAAACTTTGGGATCTAGATTTATCTTGGGGACCCATTTCATCTTTGGGTTGGTCCCCTTAGGCTTGTAAGGACAATAAGTAGAATAATGGTCATCACATTTGCAATGAGAACAAACCATAGGATTTTTAGTGCCGAAAGATTCTCCTACAAATAAGGAGGTCTCCTTGCTCTTTTTCTTACCTTTTGCCTTATTCTTGCCCTTTGAGGCTCCCCCTACAAATCCCAAACCACTAGTGTCACTTTGTTTGGTAGAATGGTCAAGGATTTCATTTAGAGAGTTCTTCCCTTTGAGGAATTTCTACAGGGATGCTCTCAATCTATGGTTATCATCATTCAAAGAAACAATAGTAGAAGATAAACTAGATATGTCATCCCTAACATGCACAAGATCAGCCTCAAGACATAAATCTATAGTAAGATATAAATTCTTTTCAAGAGAGATAGAAGCAACACTAACACTAGGTAGCAAAGGTCTAGAAGATAGATCATTTACTTGACTGAGCAACCTAGTATTTTTAGATTTTAGCATTTGAATATCTTTGAGATAGACATCTCTCTTTCTTCTCTACGAGCATCATAAGCAACTTAAATTCAGCATTTTCAGTTATAAGCAATTCAAGTTCTTTAAGGCAATTTTGGTTTTCTTCCATAAGATTATGAATGTTCTTAAGGTAGACACCATTCTCAACTTCAACCCGATTGTATTGGAGTTCAATATCAAGGTATTGTCCTTGTAAATTATCAATACTTTCAAGGTTGGTTTTCTCATTCAATTCCAAAATCTCAATCTTAGCATAAATATCATCAATAATTTTTCCTAACCGCTTTCTTTTAGATTTACATTTAGCAAAAGAAGAATGGGTAGTAATAAGTATGTAAATACTTCTTTAGGTAATTCATGCAAGCTTGCCTCACTTACCTCACCAATGTCTTCACTTGTAGAGGCCACGAGATCAAGGTGGCACTCTCCATCTTCTTCAGAGCTTGAGATGCTTGAAGATGAAGCTTCCCAAGCCGCATGAGCTACACTCTTATGTCTCTTCTCCTTCTTGTCCTTCCTCTTGTGCTTACGCTCCTTCTTGTAATCCTCTTCTTTCCTCGAGCTGCTCTTGTGGTGTGCCTTTCTTGATTTTGGGCATTCACTCTTGTAGTGCCCCTTTTGACCACACTTGTAGGATCTCAGAGTAGAGGAGTGGAGACTTACTTTCCCTTGAAGTGTTTGCCCTTGATGTAGTTGGCTTCATGCTCACTAGGGCATTCATCTTCACTAGAGGAGGAGGGAGAAGTCTAGAAAGCAAGTTGTTATTGAAGGATGATAGCCTCCACTTATGCTTTGAAAGCGCTATCTTTGATCTTCTTAGCTTCCTTCTCTTCTTTCTTTACTTCTTCTTCTTGCTTGTCAAGTCTAGGCTCATGGGCTTGAAGATTGCTAATGAGTTCTTCAATTGGGATGTCACCAAGGCTCCTCACTTCTTCAATGGAGGTGACCTTTGACTCCCATCTCTTTGGAAGAGTTCTCAAGATCTTTGAGTTTATGATGCCTCTATCCAAAGTGTTGCCCAATACAGTCATCCCATTGATGATGACATTTAGTCTTGAATACATCTCCGCAATGCCTTCTTTCTTCCCATCTTGAAGCTCTCTAGGAGGCTGTTCAACATATAGATCTTTGCCTCCTTGACTTGCTTTGTGCCTTCATATGTGATGCACAGTTTGTCCCAAATCTCATAGGCGATGTCCCATGATGAGATATGGTTGAAGTCCGTAGGGGTGAGGGATGTATAGAGGATGTTAATGTCATTGGCATTAAGTTGAGCCTCCTTGAGAGCAGCTTCACTCCATGTTACAACAGCTCTGGTTGGCTCCTTGTAAGGTGTGGTCATCACCTTCCACATATCAAAGTTCATCCCTTGAAAGTAGAACTGCATCTGCTTCTTCCAATAGAGGAAGTTGGTGTCGTCAAAGATCATAGGACGCATGGAGAAGCCTCCCTCTAGGTTGAGTGAACCAAATAGGTTGTCGCCCAACTTCTCATCTCGTGGGAGATTGTTGGAGAAGATCCTAAGCTCTGATACCACTTGTTGGATCTAAGGGCTCTAGATGGGGGGATAGATCTACAAAATTTATCACAAAACATATTAGACCTTCAAATTATATCAATTTTAGAGCAATAGCTAGATGTCAATTTGAAGTCATATCTAACAAGTATAGAAAGGATGAGACAAATTGATAGCAAGCACTTAACAAAGGGATGTAGAGTGGTTCTACACTTCAAACTAGAAGTGAGTCAGTCCACTACCTAGAGAGGTCAACCTCTAGGACTTTGCAAGTGATTTTCTCTATATTATCACCAATAAGAGTTACAGCAATAGACCACCAAAGGACTGACCCATCCAACCACAAGGAGATATCCACCCTACCAAGGAATTTACCCACTTAGCTTGAGTCTTCAGCCTTCACCAAGGTCTTACCCACTCAAGCTCAAGTCTTCCACCTTGAAGGACTTTGCTTCTCCTCTTGGATCTTCAGCCTTTGCCTTCTCCTTCACTTGGAGAAGATCACCACCTCTTCAACAACCTTGAAGAGGACCATCTATAGCTCTTTCTTCACTCGATGGAGCTTGCTTCACCTTTTCTTCATCTAGGAAGGGGATAGGGAAGTAGTGGAAGATTGAGAGCTTTACATGTACAAGGTTGGAGCTCTCTTACAATAAGCCTAATTCACTCACAAATCACAAAATGAAGTGTAAACTAGAGAGAGAAAGGGGCTCAAGGAGTAGTAGCACACTCAACTATAGCAAGTACCTTGAAATTAGTGAATGAGCAAACTTGGAATGAACTCCAAGGGGTCCTATTTATAGCTGGGGTGCTCCCTTGCGTTGGGGAACACTTAGGGACAAAATGTAGCCATTTTTTACTAAAGGCAACGGTTCTATTTTTGTCCAAACAAGTCACCAACGATTATAATCACTTTTTCTACGTTTTCCATACAATGCATTCATTCGAGATTCAATAAAGGTAACTCGACCGATCGACTAAAAGACAAACCCAATTTTCAAACTATCGGTCGAGTTTGTTCTGAGGAACTCGACCGATCAGCCAAAATTGCATTTGGTCAGAAAGTCATTCGGTCGAGTTCTATGAATGCACAACTCAACTGATTGCCATCTTTTGAAAATCAACCATGGGACCTGTGATAGGTTTTCTAATTTGGCAATTAAATGATTAAAACTTGGTATTAAGTGTCCCACATATTTTTTTCATCTTATTTATAAGTCATATCATCAATACAAGTGATTCCAAAATTCTTCTAAGGTCATTTGAAGTGATTTCCTTATTTGCACACTTGCATTGCATTTGACTTGAACTTTGACAAGCTAGGGTTTCTGTAATTTGATCCTTTTCATGTACCTAAAACCTAAAATCAATCTTGAATACACATATTAGATACATATGAATGGAATGGTTAAGTCATTATCAAAATATGGACAATGTATAACCTCTAGGTCAACATGAAGCTCATCACATCCAATCTACCCTTCCATGTTGGTTTTCTCTCAAAGACCCAAATGCACCCAATGGGTTTCACCCCTTAAGGTGGATCCATTAAGATCATATCTTGATAGTTTAGATAGAGTCCATCTTTCATATCATGGCCTCAAGCCATGTCTCATACTCTAGTTCCTCAATAACTTCTAATTAGGTTGTTGACTCATCATTTATGATCAACTTATAGCCTTTCGGAGTTATAAGATATCACATATCTTGCAAACTCAAGGCATGTTCTACTAGAAGTATAAGGTTTTGTGTTATATAAGGAATTCGAGATTCCACAACACTTTGTGATTCTCATTGTTCCCAGTGTACCTTTTTTAGGTTTAATGTTTTCTTATTTGTCTTGAACATTTTGAGTTCTACTTTTACTCCCATTGATTCCTTTGGAACTAGGTTCCTCATCCGGAATATAGTCATCCAGATCAGCAAACAACTTTGTTGTAGGATTGGGATAAGAGTATTATTTAATAAAATGACATTTAAGTGATTTATGGGCAAAACCCTTTAAGAAACAACTTTCTTATATAGGCATTCATCCCTAATCACTATTAAAGACATATAGGAACATTTCTCATACCATATCGCATATGGCATCTTTTGAACCATTTTAGACAGTACATTCTTTTAGTGTTTAGCATGTACCCAATGGAAATTGGAAGATTAGCTAATTTTATTGATAATTATACCTTAACAAGGTGTGATTCCTTCCTTTTAAAACATCATCATGTTCAGATGGAGTTCTTTGTGATACATTATCACATGTCTCCAGAAGGTCCTCAAACTTCTTGGTTAAATATTTCAACATTGATCACATGAAAACATCTTAATACTTTTACCAAATTAGTTACATACTCCATTTATGATTTCCTTGAACACTTCAAGATATTCATACTTGTATTTCATTAAATACAATATTCCATATATGTTGATCACATCAGTATATATAATGAGGTACTATTAACCACCTTTAGCATTTATTCTAAAAGGCCCATTATACATCATCACATACTAGCCCTAATAGAATAGTCACTCTCCCACTAGATCTAGTGAAGATACTTTTGTTACATTGCTCAATAAATAAGACTTGCATGTCTCTAATGGTTCAATAACCAAAAGAGCCTAGATAACCATCATATGGATTCTAGAAATGTATTTCTCATTTAAGAACTCTAGATGGCAATGCTATAGGTATACTTGTTTAAGTCATCAAGTCATTCATTATATGTGTCACACACATTTTTCTCTATAACTATCAAGTGTGGTTTATGAGATATAGGACATTGACATAAAAGATCATATTTTTTAAAATGAAACATGATGTCCTTGTCACACAAGACATATGATGTATTCATTAATGGAACATACATAATAGCAATTCACTAATTCTAGTATGTTCCCATTAATGATAGCTTCCAACTATAGTGGCAGCAACCCTTGCTTTGTACAATTCTAGTTTACTTCTTCTCAGGTCATGAAGTAGAGATCTCTATCTCTTTCTTCTTCATGAGATCCTCTATACAAGGAGGATAGTTCCTTTACCAGGTCCATCTAGTGACAGTGGTAGCACTTTCTTTCCTTAACCATTTAAGTGAAATGGACATATTCCTTTTACACTTACCCTTTTCCTTAACTTGAGTACAGAAGACCTGGACTTCAGCTTTGTAATGACCCATTTTCATACTAGTCATCTAATCAGGGTTTACTTGGATGATTGCATGCTTAATCAGATTGATTATTGTTTACAACATGATTAATGATGGTAGTTTAATTTTGACATTTTAAATTTAATTATAATCTTTAATCATACTTTGATTTACATAATTAGGGTTTAAGAATTGGAAACCCTAATCAATCAAAATTAGGTTTTGATGGCATATGGATACAAAATTTGATAAGTATAGTGGCTCACTAAATTATTTTTAGTATTTTATGTGTAACTCTGATTTAGTTAAAATTTGGATATGGTTGGATATCTCAAATGTGAGCACTCTTGAAAAATATCAAGATTTTTGAATAATTCTCTGACCTATTTGTCGGTCGAGTTTCCCCAAAAGAAACTCAACCGATCATTTATTCAGATTGAAATATACAAGTCTGGTATTTTAATTTTATCTTTTTATTAGTACATCTAATTGATCTCAAATTTTAAATATAGTTGGAAAACTCTATTTTAAATATCATATTATATTATAATAATTTTTTATGGTTAATCTCTACAGAAAGGGGTATCAGTCAATTTATACCCAGGACAAACTCGACCGGCAATGTTGTAGACTGTAATATAGCAGTCAATTATTTGATTTTATTTATTTATTAGTAACTCAAAATGATCTTAAATTTTAATTGTATCTTATAAACTCAATTTCAGACATTTTTTTAAATTTTCATAATTTTTGGATAATGTTTGAGTTCTGAAGAATGTGGTGTCGGTCGAGTTTATAACTTAGCTGACCAACCGGTCTAAGCAAAATTAAAATACAATGAAGGGCTTGTTTGCAATTATTCTAAGTACGTCAATTCATCTATATGACTAACATGCCACACAAGGATCTCTCATAATCCGTCATTCCTATCAAAGAAACAAAATTCTAGAAAGAGAGGAGAGCTAGGTTTTTTAGAAGAGAAAGTGGTGGAGATGTTGACTTAGGATTTCTCTATTCGAGAAATGATGAAATCAAGTAAATTTAGCTTCCTTGCATATCATTTCATGGTGAATCTTCTCTCACATATCAAGATTCCTTACCTCCTCTAATTTGATTCTAAATCACATCAAATCTCCCCCTTTTCTCACTCTTTCTCTTCTAATCCCCATTTCTAGGGTTTCCGTGTTGAGAGGAGGAAGAACTGGATTCAATTGCTACAGTTCGATTGGATTTCTAGAAATTATAGTTTGACCTACATTTTTTAAGGTGCTTGGCACCTGAGGTGAGTGTTTTTCTCCCTCCTAAGCTTTTTATTCTTGTGGAAAGTCTAATTCTATCCAGATAAAATAATTAGAAACCTTGCTTGTATATGTATGTGATTGGATATTGATTTGGGAAAGATATTAAGGGATCAAATTCTACTAATTTTGATAATTTCTCATTGATTGGAACTTTATTCGTTTCTGATATATTGATTGAGGATCCATGGAGAATCCTACAGATAGATGACTATGCTATTTCATGTGAATATTTCCATGGAGAATCCTACAGATAGATGACATATCCTTATTAGGGTTTGTGTTGAGAAAGTGAATCAAATGAGTCAATTAATCAATTTATATTATGATTGATGAACGGAGTATGTGAAAATGGAAACTAGGGTTTCCATGTGTGTGAATAGCCCTAATGAACCTTTGTACATCATGATGAAATTACTTAGTGATATGGTTCTTATGATGTGTTTAACTAAGGATGACTTCTTGAAAACCCTAGATGTTTAGTATTAAGATGAGTATGCGTGATAAAGCTAGAATTTGTATATGATGTTGTAAATGTGATGAAATGTTGAATGTAAGTATTAATACTTCAATTGAAGATGACGAGTCTTACTACTATAATATAATTTTAATGCATCTATTTTACTATGACTTATGAAACGATGAGTAAACTACCACATGAATGTGGGTCCTTTTATACAAAATACATAACAATGAATTGGAAAGAATGATTAGAGATTATGATGTAAGAAGATGTAGCCTGAACCATTCTTTTCAGCTAAATTGATTAGTATAATAAATAATGATCACTATTGATTATGGGAATGACATTAGAAGTCAATGACATGGTACACTTATCTAAATATAAGAGACAATACGAACAAGATGTACTTAATGGTGATTGCAAGTTAAAGATGAAACTAATGAAGTTAGTATGATGAATTCTTTAATCTTTTATTTTAATTACATGTGGATTAACCCAAATTAAATGAAATATACTAAGAATCGAACTTTGATAAATGTTAACCAAAAGAGAAGCATTGTATGTAAAGTGAATCAAGAAATATTGGTCTGAATAATGTAATGAGCATGAAATGAAAGAAGTTGAGACTACTAAATATAAAATGAAGGAAAAAGATGGGAATTAGTAGATGATTCTAAGAATCTAACTGTTACCCTAAAATGATGAGTTTGATGATGCTAGTGAATGACAATCTCAAATGAGGGATTAAGGGATGCACATAATTGTAGTTGAATTCAACTAAAAGATGAAATTCAAGTATTTGAATTGATTTACAAGAATGTGTTCTTGGACTATGACTTGTACTCTGAGAATGGAATAATAGTATGAACTTTAAATGATATTCAGCATGTGTTGATTAGTAACCCCAGCTGAAGAATCCATTATGAATATGAGTTGGATTGCTTGCTATTTGATAGTATTGTTTGGTAGATATGTATTATGTATACTTCAACTTTAGGACTGCATGATGTGTTCTTGGTCTGAGTGGTGGGGTGTCACAAAGATAATGTTATTGTCATGTATTGATTCAAAATGCTTAGAGCTTGACTTATTCCTCATGAAGTAGGATTCTTAATATGAACTAAGAAGTATCTACTGATTTGTTCATAGACATGCTCTAAAAGATGTTTCAAGTTTATAATTTGTTTAAGTGATTACCTAATCTGTTGGATGAGATTACCATTGTAAGCTAGATTTGACTTATGATAGAACTATCTGCTAGATTTTTCAATATCTGCATGTTTCTTTTAAGTTATTATACTTAATATGATGTTGATGCATGTACCTAGATTGAGTGGAAGGTATCCACTCACTGGGGCTCTATATGAGTCTCATGAGGTTGTTTCAATTTTTTTAGGTATAATGCTATCCAGCGGAGAGGTCATGACAAAGAACATATAAATAACATAATCTAGATAGATTAGAATGTCCATGTACTATCTCTTTCTCGGGATGGGTCGTAAACTAAGTTTGTTCATTAATGTACATGTATTTGATGTAAATTGAGACGCATATGAGAACAAGATTTGATTCTGGTCATTAATGGATTTGAATAAGATTTGTGATATCTAATGTGATGTCCTTGATGTGATATTGGTTTGTGAATATTGTGAATAAAGAAAAAGGAAAATTTTACTAGTGATTTTCGTGTATTATTACAATCCCCTTTGTCAAGAATTCATTATTTTATTTCATAATATGGGTTTAGGTTTAGGGATTATCTCTAATGGTTGACATTTATGTTGATCAAAAGAGAGGTTTCGACAAGCTTAGCCTCATAACACTTATTGGCCTTGCCTTTATCCTTGGACTCACTTTCGCTAATCATCATCACGAATTTGTCCTTCTTCATTCATACTTTAGCATCAACATGCCTAGCATTTGTTAAACTGGTTATATGATTCATACAATGACTCGCAGAATCATATATATGGTCAACCCTTGACCTAAGAGAAATCCCAGTCATCCCACATTCCCAATTACATTAAGCACATGTGGCTCTAGTGGATTTCCCTTTGTCAGCTTGCACTCAAACAATGCTTTGGAGACATTACACCTTATTTGCTTGACATGACTCTTTAAGATATGTCACCATCTCGAGAATGTCCATATTTTCATGTTGTTCATGCAAATCATAGTTCATACAACATGGCATAAGGTCTTTATGTCTATGGCATCATTGGCATGCTTCAAGCAAGCACCCATTTCAACCTTAGGTGTGTTTGGAGCACGTTACTCTGGTTCTGGTCTTTCAAGGACATAGAGATTTCGCTTATTGAGAACACTTCTCAAAGTCTTAAACCATATTCTAAAGTTAATCCCATTTAGTTTGTTCTATTTGAGGACTAATCACAACTGTACCGTATTTGTGTTTGTCTACAAAAAAAATATTGCAATTTTCAAAACATTTTTTATTTGATTTGATTTAATAAATTTGATTATATTAATTAGGTTTTTGATTAATTATCGCTCCTACTATTTTGTTCAAATTGATAACCCCCATGTATCAACTCAAAAGATTGCAGCGTACAATATTCTAGTGGGCCAAGATCCAAAATAATTCAACTATTACCCGACCTACACCAACGTCCATAGTCAATTATTAAGGTAGGCAATCATGCCAATTACATCATATGCAACTCTTGGATAGATGATATGCATAATTTCTTGTCATAATCATCTGCATGCTTCTGGGCTTAGACTCTCTAAGAATCACCAGTTTAAGCCTGACCCAAAAGCAGACATGATAATAATGCACTCCGTCAGGGCGGAAACTACATTATCACCATCACACTTCCATGAGATAGACGACACACCATGCTAGGGCATAAACTACGCTTGGTTGATCAATCTTTTCATGTGTGCCTCTTTTAGAAAATATCTAAGACTTAATATTAAAATTTAGGTATTTTATTTATAAATAGATATACATATCCAATCACCACATACTACAATATGTATCATATACATTCTATAAACCACAACGTAAACATGCAATAAAAAATATATGAGTCATGGTTATGACCAGTCTAATGCAATTCCTTGGATCCAAAAGGAATTGCCACCACCTAAGGTCCACATCACATACATTGTTGATGAAGACCCGTGCTCGATCCAATTCAGGTTGGTCAGTTCAACATTTGAAATGGTCAGCTCGCCTCTTGGTCGCTTGGTTGGGCTCCTAAATTGGTTGTCTAGCCTCCTCCAGCCAATTGGTTGGGCCACCAGTCGATCGGATCGTCCTCCTATCATCTAGCCTACTTGGTCCTTCAGTTAATCGGTTCCTCTTCTGAGTCGATCAGTTCTCCTTCGTGCAGAACAAATTCTTATGACCATTCATAAATGAAAACTATCCTATTTATTTATAATGTAATAAGGGAAACCTCAAGTTACATTTGAGGGGAAATGGGAAAAAAGAATTAATTTACATTTGGAAGTATTAATTCACATCAATTTAGATCCAATATACATCATAAATTGATGGGGTTCTGATACCACTATAGGAAAATCGGGCACATATATAGGCAGCAGCAACAAAAATTTATTTGCCTGTTTCCCGGAAACTAGTAGAATCGCATCAATAAGAATATATCTAGGAAGGAAAGGTTGCAAGTTTATACCTGGTCCTGGAGTAAGTTCACTGACACTACCCTTGCATTGCAACTATCTTCTAGTTTCTCTTGGATAATGTTTGTTCAGCTTCTTGTCTTCACCATGGACAACAGACTCAAACAACGTCTGCAACAGCTCCTGGACTCACCACGGACTACAGGCTGATGATGTCCTCTAAGTGGAAGACAATGACCTCCTACCTCTATAGTACTCCACACTGACCACCGAGAACTCCACGTTGTGCTTTAAAATCCAACACAAAAGAATTGTCCCCTTCTATCAGTGTACTAGTCGCTGACATGCTCTCCCACAATTTATCCTCAATTGTTCCCTCCCTTGTTGTCCCTCTCTTTGACAGGTAGGACCTGCTCAGACTCTCTATTGGTTACCACAACCAGACGATCGTCTCATACTACAAAATGATCATCTCGCATATGAGATGGTCATCTTGTACAATTTCCTATTTGCAATTGAATTCATCAATTTATTTCTAATTAATGTGAACATTAATCCTTGTACCAAACTCTTTGAACAATGCGAGATGATCCTCTTTTCTCATGATTCGGGAAAACACCAAAACCTTCAGCTAGCCCTTCTGAGCTGATCAGTTCACTAGGAGAACTAGTTGTCTGAGTGGCCCAAGCCGATTGTTTCACTGTGTGAAAAGGCTGTCTCGCTAGCCCGATCCAATTGCTTCATCTTGTGAGCCAATCAGTTGGCGTCTTGAGTCATATAGAAATCAGTCAATTCAATTTCCAATCAACCTGACACTCTAATCAGTCAGTCCAATACTTGAGCTTGATGATTATGACTACAGTCAGTTGATCTATTCTTTAATTAAATACCTAAACACCTTTCGCATTCAATATAAACATCATTCATGAATATACTCCTTTAATCCAAGTGTATACTATGCATGTGACCCTATAGGTCCTGAATTACGTTGGCAACAAATGTCCATAACAATTTATTACATCACAAGAAAAGAGTGGTGTCTAGTCACACATCATTGCTACCTAAGTATTTCAGAAAGTTGGGGAACAACTTCAACCTACATTACGTGATTAATGTTACCATGATCATATAGTTCTTATCTCTGATATCCAGATTTGAACTTGAGGCATGAAATCTTCATCCTCCCAACGTTCAACCCATGTTCCTTGAACTAGAGCAGACTGTCTGAGATGCATGTGAGTTCACATATCATATATTGAATTACATGGCTACGGAAGTACATTTCTCTGTCTCTCTTATTAAGGTGCCATAGATATAAATCTCCAATAGGAGGGACAAATCCCATCTACATAACCCACATTCAATCCCCATATGTCAAATCTACTCAATCATCACCTTTACGACAACCTGTATTTCAGAATTACGTTTGATCATCTCAAAGTATACCCAACGACATGTAATGAATATAGTGGCTTCAGGTCTAAGAACCACAATCACCACTATCACTATGAGAGGTGCTTCTGACTACCATTCCATGGTATCCATGTATCACTCTCATGGTGGGTCTGTCTGATACACTGTTCTCTAACATGTATTTGTGTGCTTGACTTGATATCACATATCACAACTAATGAGGTTCCGTCATCAGTCAACTCACACTCTAGTCTTACATATTACTATTGTCCATTTTGCTTCCATAGTAATAACCGACTAGGGACATAACAAGAATGTATGTACTCTTATCATACATATGATCTAATTGTTCAGGTCCTCAACATGAAGACATATGTCATCGAGTAATATTATTTTGTAGAAATCAACTTATGTTTGTGTCATCGTCTCATGACTGAAACAAACATAATAAATGGAATTACCTTTATTATTATCAAATCAAATATCTATTGCCAGACTCTAATCATCATATGATTGGCTCTCTGGGCATACATACCAACAAGATGTAGTGAATGGATATAGTCCATTTTTATATATATGCCTCATTTAATGCATGAACCATAGTACTTATGAATATGCATTATTACAATAGTGCATCTATAATATATAACAAAGGGTGTGGGGGTGTATATGATTTTTTTTATCTTCTTCAAATTATAAATGTTTAAGAAATTCCTATAATTTTAATCTTAATGCATAAGGTTTACAAAAATATCTTCATAGAGGGCAACAAAATTAGAATTCCACTCCCTTTTGAATGGAAAAATTAATCCTTGTAGTCTAATAAGGAAGTCTATTCTTGAGATAGTAAATAGACAAGATCTCCAAAGAAGCATGTCCAGGCAAGATCTAGGGTAAAACTAGGGCGAGAGAGAGAGAGAGAGAATGTTCTTTAACTATGTGGACTGTGTTCCATCATGGAACTCCGTCAAGAGAAAAAGAAGATAGGGAAATAAGTAGAGAGTAGAGAATAGAAGAAAGATCTTATGTGGTTAAAGGTTAAAAAAATCTATCTAATCAGAGACACCCTAGAGAAGCCTAATCAACATCACACAATGACATTCAAGCCTAAATCCACCTCCAAACTAAGTTGTATAACACCAAGGATAGCCTCTTGAGGCTCTTGAGCTCCCTATACACACCCAAGATGGTATTTCAACAACAAAAAAATGCTAAGGGTCGACGGTCAAAGGGTATGTATAGGCAGTAGGTGGAAAAAATAAAACAACTTTGCTTATACAAGACTATGAAGGGGAAAAGGGGAAAGAGTTGTCGAGGTGCATGCCTCCAAGGGTGTCGAGTTACCTATAAACGGTCATCCCTTGTAAGTGACATATTGAGGGTAATTTATACATGACATAAGGAAGCTCAATTGTTGACCTATCAAGCTCCAAAGAGTAAGCTATCGAGGTGCAAAGTCAAGGTCTATAGAGATGTACCAATGTATATGTATGGATACCCACTTATATGCATACATATTGAAGGTCCACCTTACCTATAAAGGTATCTTCTAGGTCTACCCACCTAATGTACCTTCTATAGCCATGCTATTAATGTGACACCTCATCACGCTAAACGAGATTGCTCAAAACACAAAACACGATCAACTACTAATTAATCACATAATAAAAAATAGGGAATAATTAAAACCAATTCCAACAATGTAAATAAACTCTAGAACATTTACAAAAGGTCCATCATTCCATTCTCATATACTGTAATAAGTATTTACATATGGGTCCATAGATATTAACATGGCAAGACACTATGATATTCAAATAGTACTACATTGTGGTTTCAAGACAAGAAGAGTGTAATTCATTATCACATTAATCATTCAAGAGGTCTGATTATAACCAATCAACATCATATAATTACATTAAGGTTAGGTATAATAAGCTAGATCACATGGGAGTTACGCATCCACTTATTATAGTGATTTATCAAATATAACTATAAGATGGCAAAGGTAAGACTAAAAGTTAATGGTATTGGACCATCGAATTATCATCACTAGGACCCACATATAATACAATGTGATTTATTATAATCCATTAGATGTTGAAGCATCCAATATTATTCATTGGATCAAGGTTATCAATTGAAGTATAGGTCTAAGCATTAGATCAATTGAACCTCAAGGAACCATTGGTTCAAGGTTTAATCAAATCTACAATTACATTCTTAACTCATCATATATGGTGATGACCTCATCCACCATTAATTGTGATCATTAGACCACCATTGGTTGTTAGATCAGTAATACATTCAGTTAACACCATCAAATATTAAGCTAATGTCATCATCGATTGATAACATCATTAGAATACTTCGTAAATGATAATTAAACGTCTAATTGAGCCAAAACCTGACCTAATGGGGTGACCATAGGTTGTCACCATAAATTTGACACCCTTGATCACGAACATCAGTTGCCAAGATAGCAACACCATTGGTTGTTGAATGGTATGACCATCGATTGTGTGATAGGGAAGGAAATAGCTTGACAACCCTAATTTGAACCATCAATTGTTTTGTGCTTAGCACCATAGGTTGTTGCTATCAACCTGTCCCAGATCATGTTACACCTTAGAAAGGATGTACACATGTTTACAAGTTTATATAGAACTGGAAAAAAATAGGGAACACCACAAAAATTCGTAATTCTAAACAAGCATGGTTTCTCTATGCTTAATTCATCACATTAAAGCATAAACATGAACTAACAAGCTTCTAACTAGCAATATAAGGAAAGAATGTTATATAAATCACCTCTATAGAGTAGTTAAGATCCCAAACAACAAGAATATCAAGAAAACAGGTCAATAAAACCTTGGATTCAAATCTGAACTTGGCCAAATACGCACTTCTCTCCACAAGGAAGCAAAACCCTAGAAAAAGAAACAAGAACAATAGATTTTTGAGTTCTAGAGCCACTTTCATCATGGAACAGCAAGGTTATAACCTGTAGGAATGTCCAAGGAAGTATAAGAGCAAGAAAAATGGAGAAGGAAGGAAGAAAACAACTTGCCTTGGTCGAAATCCCTAAAAGATGACCTTGGAAACCCTAGGTAGGGCTAGATGGAGCTCTAGGAGACCTTCTTCTCCAAAAAGAGGTTGTCTTCTACCTTAGAGTAGTTGGTTGTGTAGAAAAACAGAGTGGGTTCATTGCTCCAGGTTAGAGGAAAGAGAAATCAAGCATATTTTTGTACTTGGTCAAGGAAGAGGTAAATATAACCCATGGATAAGGATGGAAGCAAGCATGAGGTGTAAAAGTAGCTTCCCCATGTGTCTATGGCCTTAAACTATTAAGAATATACAAGTACACACACAAGAATCTCTCCTACCATCCATATAAACCTGCTTAGCTTTCCTTTGTCGAATTTCTCAGCTAATCACGTAATTTATTAGTTGATAGTTACTAAAGGTAGCTCATCCATGAAGGAGTAAATCCTAAAATACCCTTGAGGGAAACACCTTCAAACAATGGCTCAACTAGGAGCCCCATGGCTCAAAACACTCAAGAATGATAATATAACAACTAAAGAACATAATTTATGTGAAAAATTGCAAGGAAAACCCCTCAATTGGGTAAATTACAGAAAAAGTCCAAAATTACAAAAAATTGCATAACTTGCTCAAACAATGTCCAAATTGGACCATATTTGAAACTTAAGCATGTCTTATGATTTCAAAATATATAAAAAGGTTATATTACAGTTCTAAGCATTCAATTATGGTAATTAAGCTCATTCAACTCATTAAGCAAGTTTAGGGGTCTTACAACTATAAACCCCTAACAAGGATTTCACCCCAAAATCCTATGCAAAAAGAGATGGGTATTTTCTATGCATCTCATTCTCTAGTTCTCATGTGGATTCCTCAATGCCACAATGATTCCACAAAACTTTCACTAGTATTATATCTTTTCTCTTCAGCTTTTTCACCCTTCTATCCAGGATCAACACAAGACCCTCAACATAGGAGATATCCTCATCTAACTCAGTCTCTACTGGTTGGATTGCCTGGTCAATATCTGGATGGCATTTCCTCAACATAGAGATGTGAAAAATATTATGCAATCTATGTAGCTCTGGTGGTAGCTCCAACTTATATGCTACCTTTCCAACACAAGCTAGGACAGGGTATGGTCCCATAAATCTAGGAGCCAACTTACCCTTCTTTCCAAACCTCAACACACCTTTCTAAGGAGAAACCTTAAGATATACTCTATATCCCACTTGGAACTCAAGTGGTCTGCGTCGGTTATCTGCATAAGATTTCCGCCTGTCCTGGGCTGCTGTCACTTTAATCTTTTCTGTAGTCTGCTGTACTAGCTCATGACCCAAAAGTTGATATTCACCTGTCTCATACCAGCAAAGAGGAGACCGACATCATCTCCCATATAGAGCCTCATAAAGGGCCATATCTATGCTTCTTTGATAGCTATTGTTTTACGCAATTTCTATTAGAGTTAGATGTACATCCCAACTACCAATAAATTGCAGCACACATGCCCTCAAGAGATCCTCTAAAATCTGAATAGTCCTTTCAGACTGGCCATCGGTTTGCAGATGAAAAGTTGTGTTGAATCTCAGTTGTATTCCCATTGCTGAATGCAGACGCTCCCAAAAATGACTTGTAAACTGTGGACCTCTGTTAGAAACTATAGTCACTGGAATGCCATACAGACAGACTATCTCATCAACATATATTTGTGCCGATTTCTCTACTATAAATGTCGTCTTAACTGGCAGAAAATGAGCTGACTTAGTCAATCTGTCTACTATCACCCATATGGAATCATGACCCTTAGTTGTCCTAGCAAGACCAACCACAAAGTCCATAGTAATATGATCCCATTTCCACTGTGGTATTGACAAGGGTTGTAGTGTCCCTGCAGGCTTCTGGTGCTCAACCTTCACCTACTGACAAACTGGACATTTGGCAATGAACTCTGCCACATCACGCTTTAGACATGGCCACCGATACATGTCTTTCAAGTTTTGGTACATCTTGGTACTTCCAAGATGCATTGCATACATGGAGGAGTGAGCCTCCTCAAATACCATCTTCCTCAACCCATCAACATCAGGAACTACTTTCCTGTTGTGGTAACAAATTGTACCATCATCTGCCTCATGAAAGCCATCACACTTTTCACTGCTAATCCCTGATCGAATATTCAGTATCACAATATCATTCTATTATGCATCATGAATATGTTGCCTCAAGGTAGGTTTCACTTATAACTGTGCCAACAATCCTACCAGTAAGGAAAGTTCTAGTTGTACATTCATATGGTGAAGAGATACTAGCATATCTCTCTTATGGCACATCACGGAACTTAATTGTGTATTATCTACCATTGATGATGAAAATGACTTTCTATTCAATGCATCAGCTACCACATTATCTTTCCCTGGATGGTAATCTATTGTGCAATCATAATCCTTAATCAGCTCCATCCATCTCCTCTGCCTCATATTCAACTCCTATTTTGAGAACATATATTGTAGATTCTTGTGGTTAGTGAAGATCTGATGCTTTTCTCCATAAAGATAGTGTCTCCAGATCGTTAAGGCATGGACCACCACTGTAAGCTCTAGATCATGTGTTGGGTAATTCTCCTCATGTTTCTTAAGCTGTTGTGAAGTAAAAGAAATCAAATTTTTATCCTGCATCAACACGCATCCCAACCCATTCTTTGAAGCATCACAAAAGACAATATAGATTTTTCCTTGCTCTGGCAGTACTAACATCGGTGCACTAGTCAACTTTTCTTTCAAAGTTTAGAAAGAGTGTTGACACTTGTCATTCCAAGCATAAGGAACATCCTTCCTGGTTAACCTAGTTAGGGGTAACACTATAGAACTCAAGTCTTTGATGAACCTCCTGTAGTAACCTGTCAGACCTAGGAAACTACAGATCTCTTTCAGTGTCTTTAGTTGTTCCCATTCTAGTACATATTCCACTTTCTTGGGATCAACACAAATGCCTTTTGCATATATAACATGGCCCAGAAAAGATACTTCATATAACCAAAATTCACACTTGTTGAACTTAGCATATAGTTGATGTTGTCTCAAAAAAGTCAATGTCTGGCGAAGGTGTTGCTCATGCTACTGAATATCCTTAGAGTATATCAGGATATCATCTATCAACATGACCACACACCGATCAAGATAAGGTCTAAACACCCTATTCATTAGATCCATAAAAGTTGTAGGTGCATTGGTTAGCCCAAATGGCATAACCACAAACTCATAATGACCATACTTAGTCCTAAAAGTTGACTTGGGTATGTCATCAGACTTAATTCTCAACTGATGGTAACCTGACCTCAAGTCTATCTTTGAAAACATAGTGGCACCTCTCAACTAATCAAAAAGATCATCAATCCTCGACAAAGGATATTTATTCTTTCTTGTCACCATGTTCAACTGTTTGTAGTCTATACACAACCTCATTGAACCATCCTTCTTTTTAACAAACAACACAGGAGCACCCCAAGGGGAAGTGCTCGTCCTGATAAAACCCTTCTCTAATAGTTCTTTAACTCATGCATCTCTGCTGGTGGCGCCATTCTGTATGCTGACTGTGTTATGGGTTGTGTTCCAGGAACAAGATTGATCTCAAACTTAATCTCTCTAGGAGGGGGAATGCTAGGAAATTCCTCACGAAAGACATCCTCAAATTCTCACACCACTGGTACCTCCTAGATACTAGGACCTACCGCCTTGGTATCCACAACATGAGCTAAGAAAGCCTCACATCCTTGTCTCATCAACCGCTCAGCTGTCATGGCTGACATCAAACATGTAGGAAGAATATTCCTATCACCCTGAAAAATCCATTGTATATCTCCATCATGGAACGTCGACACCTTAGTACTACAGTCTAAGACTACCTTATGTTTTTCCAAGGTATCCATTCCTAGGATTACATCAAAACCATGCATGTCAAGTGGCAAAAGATCCACTTGAATGTTGTATCCAGAAAAAGAAAGAACACAAGAAGGGCACACTTTCCGCAACTCGGTAGAATCAACCAAAGGATTCTCTAGCCGTAGGCTATCAGATCTAAGACTAACAGGTAGATAACAACTATCTATCACCTCTCTAGTAATAAAAGAGTGTGTCGTACCTGGGTCTACTAACACATGTACGGAATAAGAAGTAGACAAATCAGAATGAAATAACTTCGTATGACCTGCCACGACTTGTGGGTTGACCACTACTTCTGGCTGGGTCATGGCATAGAACCTTGCTGTCACCTGTTGTCGTCCACGTCCTCTGCTTGCTTGTCCAGAGGATCCTGCCTGGGATGCCTGACCACGTACTCTTCCACTGCCACTACTAAACTGTCATTGTTGTGGACCTTGTTGACTTTGCCTTGGTTGTTGAGTCACCTCCTCATCTTTCATAGGGCAATAAGGTCTTGTATGCCCCACTTGCCCACACTTGTAACATGTTTTGGTGTCCTGATATGGCCTAAATGGCCCTGTCACTAAAATCGATGAGGTACTGTGGGCTCTCGTTGGCAGAAAACTGTGACCTCTACCCCGACTCGGGGTCCACTGTGATGGTGCATGTGATCTTGGTTTAGTGAAGGTTGACCTTGGTTGTGACGGCGGTGGGAAAAACCTTGGCTTCTTAAAGCCTCCAGATGATTGCCCTTGAAACTACATAGGTCGCTTCTTAGCATTAGCTTCACGCTTCTCTATGGAAGACCTCTTAATCCTCCTAACAGATTCCACAAAGGTGGAAAACCTTTCCCTATTATCCAAGGCTGATGTTGTAGTAGTCAACTATGTACTCAGACCCTTCTCAAATCTTCGAATCCTTTCCTTGTATGTTGTTGCCATGTGCGGGCAGAACCTCATAAGTTCCATAAACTTTGATTCATACTCATTGATAGTCATAGCTCCCCGACAAATCTTCTCAAACTAAGAGATTTTCTAATCTAGGTAGGTCTCTAGAAAATATCAGCTAACAAATTCCCTCTGAAACTCCTCCCATCCTATCACAACTCCTGGCCTTTTCTCCTCTTCTATGGCCCACCAGTGGCCAACACTACCCTTCAACAAGTATATTGCATGCTTAACTTTGTCTTCTTCAACGATGTTTAGGATTTTGAACTCCTTTTCCAGATCAGTCAACCACATGTCAGCGTCTGCTGGATCAGAAGCACCTGCATATTCAATCGCCCCAACACATCTAAGACATTCAAATGTCTTCCTAACACCTTGGGACTCCACATTAGAGGCAGCTGCCCTAGCTTGAGGTTGTTGGCGCTCTGTCAACGATATATGTAATTATGGCCATCATATGTCTAAACATAGATTGATACTCAAGATTGGCCATCGTTGTCGGGTCTAGATGAGGTATTGCGGGCTGCTCTGTCCCTGCTTCTGGCACTCTCTCATCACATGCCTGCCTCCCTGCACCTCCTCCTAGTGCAACATAGCTACTCTCAACGTGTTCTTCATGTCCTCCAGACATATCTATATAAGCATAAACTATGATTAGATATGTTGGATACATAAGAGCAAACTCAAACATAAGTCCTATGTCCTTATAGACTCAGTAAACCTAGAGCTCTAATACCAACTTAACTGTGATAGCACGTCACGCTAAAAGAGATTACCCAAAATACAAAACACGATCAACTAATAATTAATCACATAGTCAAAAATGTGGAATAATTAAAACCAATTCCAACAATGTAAATAAACTCTAGAACATTTACAAAAGGTCCATCATTCCATTCTCATATACTGTAACAAGTATTTACATATGGGTCCATAGATATTAACATGGCAAGGAACTATGATATTCAAAATAGTACTACATTGTGGTTTCAACACAAGAAGAGTGTAACTCATTATCACATTAATCATTCAAGAGGTTTGATTATAACCAATCAACATCATATAATTACATTAAGGTTAGCAATAACAAGCTAGATCACATGGGAGTTATGCATCCACTTATTATAGTGATTTATCAAATATAACTATAAGATGGCAAAGGTAAGACTAAAAGTTAATGGCATTGGACCATCAAATCCACATATAATACCATGTGATTTATTCTAATCCATTGGATGTTGAAGCATCCAATATTATTCATTGGATCATGTTCATTGTTCAAGGTTATCAATTGAAGTATAGGTCTAACCATTAGATCAATTAAACCAAGGAACCATTGGTTCAAGGTTTAATCAAATCTACAATTACATTCATAACTCATCATATATGGTGATGAATTAATCCACCATTAATTGTGATCATTAGAGCACCATTGGTTGTTAGATCAGTAATACATTCAGTTAACACCATCAAATATTAAGCTAATGTCATCATCGTTTGATAACATCATTAGAATACTTCGTAAATGATAATTAAACGTCTAATTGAGCCAAAACCTGACCTAAGGGGGTGACCATAGGCTGTCACGATAAATTTGATACCCTTGATCATGAAAATCAGTTTCCAAGATAGCAACACCATTGGTTGTTGAATGGTATGACCATTGGTTGTGTGATAGGGAAGGAAATAGCTTGACAACCCTAATTTGAACCATCAATTATTTTGTGCTTAGCACCATAGGTTGTTGCTATCAACCTGTCCCAGATCATGTTACACCTTAAAGGTTGTACACATGTTTACAAGTTCATATAGAACTGGAACAAAATAGGGAACACCACAAAAATTCGTAATTCTAAACAAGCATGGTTTCTCTATGCTTAATTCATCACATTAAAGTATAAACATGACCTAACAAGCTTCTAACTAGCAATATAAGTGAAGAATGTTATATAACTTGCCTCTATAGAGTAGTTCAGATCCAAAACAGCAAGAATATCGAGCAAATAGGGCAAGAAAGCGTTGGATTCAGATCTGAACTTGGCCAAATACGCACTTCTCTCCACAAGGAAGCAAAACCCTAGAAAAAGAAACAATAAGAATATATTTTTGAGTTCTAGAGCCACTTTCACCATGGAAAAGTAGGGTTTCGACCTGGAGGAAGGTCTAAGGAAGGAGAAGAGCAAGAAAAATAGAGAAGGAAGGAAGAAAACAACTTGCCTTGGTCGAAATCCCTAAAAGATGACCTTGGAAACCCTAGGTAGGGCTAGATGGAGCTCTAGGAGACCTTCTTCTCCAAAAAGAGGTTGTCTTCTACCTTAGAGCAGTTGGTTCCACAGAAAAACAAAGTGGAGTCGTTTCTACAGGTTAGAGGAAAGAGAAATCAAGCATAGTTTCGTACTTGGGCAAGGAAGAGGTAAATATAGCCCATGGATAAGGATGGAAGCAAGCATGAGGTGTAAAAGTAGCTTCCCCATGTGTCTATGGCCTTAAACTATTAAGAATATACAAGCACACACACAAGAAACTCTCCCACCATCCATATAGACCTGCTTAGCTTTCCTTTGTCGAATTTCTCAGCCAATCACATAATTCATTAGTTGATAGCTACTAAAGGTAGCTCATCCATGAAGGAGTAAATCCTAAAATACCCTTCAGGAAAACATCTTCAAACAATGGCTCAAATAGGATCCCCATGGCTCAAAACACTCAAGAATGATAATATAACATATAAGGAACATAATGTATATGAGAAATTGCAAAGAAAACCCCTCAATTGGGTAAATTGCATAACCTGCTGAAACAGTGTCCAAATTGGACCAAATTTGAAACTTAAGCTTATCTTATGATTTCAAAACATATAAAAAGGTTATATTAGGGTTCTAATCATTCAATTATGGTAATTAAGATCATTCAACTCATTAAGCAAGTTAGTTCAGGGGCCTTACAATTAAGTTTGGTTAGGGTCTTAGATATCAAGCCTCAAGGTTCGAGCAATGAACCTCAACCACCTAGTCTAGGGTTTAGGGTTAGGAACCAAGGATTAAAACCTCATACAAACCAAGTTCAAAAGCATACACATCTAATCAAATCAAACATGGATATGAAATTGAGCATGCAATTTGATAATTTGCACACAATCTGCAATTATGTACTCATTTATGGTGAAGTTTAGTACGTGTCCATATATGTGCATGAAATTCAAAGTTAGGGCAAATTAGGTGCAAAATCAACCATATTAGAGATTTATATTAATCATTTTATTTCTAATCTTAATCAAATGTTAAGTTCTGATTATCAAACATGATTATAGGTCAATCTCAGTCAGGGTCCTTTCATACATTATGTTGAAGTTAGTGGTTAAAGATTTATTTACAATGTTGATGCATAAATATGTGATGAAGTGAGCCAAATTCCTGAAAATCCTAAATTTCTAAATTGGAATGAGAATGAGAGAATACACTAAAATTGGTATTAGATCTTGAAAATCAGTAAGGAATTCTCTTTATTACGTATCATTGGTTCATTTGAAGTAAGAAGTTTTATAAGGCTAACTAAATAGTATCTCAATGAAGAAGGAGAAGACACCCCAAAGTAGGGATCCAAATTCAAATCCCAGTTGTTCTACTTGAGAAATCTTTAGTCCTAACATATGGGACATCCCACATGAGTTTTACATGCTCCCCTAATGTGCGGGTGGTTGAGGGGGTTGACTTTGTCAGGATTGGGTCACTGACATGGCACTTCCAAGGGGGTGGTCCCCTGTCATCAAAAGGAAGTTTATTAAGATGTTATAACACCAATGCATATATTATAGTATGATATAAGGATTTATTATAAATACCACACGAATGCAAGTATTTTTCATAATGCACACTATAATGAACAAACAAGGTGAATAATGACTAGAAAATGTGAGTGGAAGTAATTCTAATATCTTTTAATTCCTTTTTTGAATATTTTTACAAGAAAGGAAGGGTTGGTATTGACTAACACAGTTCCATTGGGAGTTTAGTTGGTCTAGAATTTGAGTATCCAAATGAAAGGAATGAAATGGAACAAGGTGAACATAATTGATGATATGTAACTGATACATATTACTAAAATGAGTTCAAGGAAGTGTTTGTTTTTTGTATGAACTATTGGATTAACCCAAATAGAAGGAAATACACTTAAAGAAGACAATTAAGGATTTCAAGGAAAAAGAAACATTGTGTATTATGTGAATTGAGAATGAGTGATCCCTATGTTAGTAGAGAGTAAGAAAAGAAAACAACTTAAGAGTAGTGGATATAAAATGAAGGGAAAATATAAAATTTAAGGAATGGATTAGGTGGAACTAAGAACCTAATTCTAAACATGATATGATTTGTTAAGACATAAAAATATTATTTTTTAATGAAAATTAAACAATGGAACAATTGAATGAAATTTTATTTAACTGAAAGATGAAGTTTAGGGGCATGAATTGATTTATAAGAATATTTTCTTTTATCATATTTGTATGCTTACAATACCTAAGTATTTAGAATAACGGATCTGATGGAATTTAAATGGGTCAATACATGTACTGAATAATAATCCTATTTGAGACATGATAAATGGTAAAAGATGAAGAATAGGTGAAATTAGAACGTTTGTGCTTTTATATACTTTATATCTAAGATTTTTAAATGGAACATGCTATGTATCATGTAATAAATCTATTGCGGCATACTGAGCAATAAAAGATATTTACATCATGAAATTGTTGTGGTTCCTAATGTCACTACTAATATTTAGGGAAATGGAATGAAACGATGCAAACTGTGATGATATTAGATTAACATGTGATGATGTATGCATGATAAAATATGATTAGGGTAAATACATAAAAATGAGATATATCTCATGTCGATAGCCTAGTGATGTTGATACATATGAAATAATGTGAGAATTTGAAAGAAACCCATGTTTTAAAAATAGTAGACTGCAATGTTGTTTGTTATAATGATGAATGATTGTCTTTCTTCTTAACCCCAATGTAATTCTAGACATCCAAGTTGTGTGTAGGGATACACATGAATGATAATTAATGAGTTAACATTTCTTTAAAAAGTAAGGGGATTAAGTAAGAAGTGACATGATAAATTCATTTAGTTAGGTTCCTAGTTAGAACACTATGAGTTTCCCATAAGGTCGACACTACATAAATTAAATAGATTTTAGTGTAGTATTTAGAGAATTATGAGATGGATTTTTGGAATGTGGATTTGAACCTTGAAAGCTAGACCTTTGTATTTAGGGATGTGTCATGTAGAGGGTAATCATGACCCTAAATACTATGTTGTTAAGGTCTATGTCCATAAGGAATGGATTAGGAGGCCACATTTGTAATGTGAAATATGAGTATTATGAGGTGTGATTTTCATTTCTATTGTACCTATACCATGTACTAAGAGATGAGGACGTGATGGTAGAGAGGCTAAATGTCATACATTAGCCTCTTTAGGCAATCATGTGGTGGGTCGTGGTCTGTTCTAGCTACCTTAGGTTGTCCGACTAAATCCTAAGAAATTATGATGAGTCATTGATACAAGAATCAAGTGTGGTGACTCTAGTTGGTGAGGTACAAGCCAAGTAGTTTTATTGAAAATAATAAAAGATGACAACCCGCGTTGAAAAGGAGATGCATGTGTATTGTGTTCCCTTTAATGTTGATAGATGAATATGTTATAAATGAATATATTTATTATATTTGAAGACCAATTACCCTTATGTTATCAGATAAGTTGTTGTCTTATTATAATCTTTTTGATATAAAAGAAGGATAATAAATGTTGGATTGCAAGTAAACTATGATATCTAGTATGTGGGAGCTTGATATCTACTCTTGTTGAGGATGGATCTCTGGGTGTTGTTTGAATAGTTATGTTTTGTAGACTCATTTCTTTCATGAAATTTAACTTTATGACTATGTGTTAATTTCTTGGTTCGACTTGTGAGGTGTCACAAAGATGATATTATTATCGTTGGATTATCATTATTTGAACCTATACTTCTTGTATTTAATTGTAGTACCACTCTTGTCACAGAACTATAGTTATAAAAAAATTTCTTGATAGATATGCTCTCATGAATAGTTAAGATTTTGGGTCTCACTTAAATGAATGCTTGCATGATTAATTACAAGAAGCATTTAATGTTATAATTATATGTTAGACTTGTAAAATAACACCTACCTTCAATGTATGTAGTATGATGCTAAGACATGTTACTTAGATCAGTGGGCATTCCCACTCACGAGGTCTCATTACGAGTCTCATGTGGTTGTTTCAAATATTTTTAGATATCTTGCCTTTCAACTTAAAGGTCATGAAAAGAATACATAAATAGAATAATTTATATTAGAATGTACGAATAGTCTATATTGTCTGGTTGGGGATGTAATCATGATTTCCTTTTATACATCAAATCCAAGGTATACTGAACTACACATGAAAAATTAAGATGTGAATCAATTTCATTGATTTCGAATGAAAAAAAAAACTATTTGATTAGAATATTAATGTTTATTTATGGATCAAAATGTGGATTCCATTTCATGTTTAGTTTGAATTTATGTTTGTATGAAAAAAATAAAATTGTAAACATGATTCTTATTTATTTTTTAATCATCTTTTTCAAGAATTTGTTGTTTGGTTCCAACCAAAGTTTAGGTTTAGAGAGTTTCTCAAATGATTAGCATCCGTGCTAACTTAAAAGGGATGTCTCTACAAAATTGTCCATATCCGTGTTTAACTGTACAACCTTACAAAAAAGGATCATATCTATATAAATGCCTTTAAAAAGGTAACTGAAGCGGAAGAAATTTTTGTTATGATATTTAATATACATTTGTACAACATTCCTATAGTACTTCTCTCATGCTCATTTCCACATCCCCATGACCTAATGAAGAATAAAACACCAAATACTACCTAACTGCTCCTCTATAAACACCCATGTTGGTATACCCTTATTGATGACTGACTTCTAGATCATCCTGGATGATGAGTAGTTGTACCTAGAAAATTATTTATATAGAGTGAATGAGAAGTCAGAAACTAACTAGAATAATCCATATATTATTTCCATCACACCATATGAAATAATTCCAAAATAAGATTTGCATTCCGTTTCTACCAAACAAAGTACAACATAGTTGATTTTCATTGATTCTCATCTCCATCTTCAAACAACATATATAAAAACCAACTATAGGTAACCATGCCTTGATTTGCAATATCTACCTAGTTCATCACAAGAAAAAAATCAATTGAACAACTGGCAATATTTCATAGCCAATTGAGTAATCCTTAAAAATGTCGATAGTTTACATATAAAAAGTGAATTTAATTATATTTCATAAACACCACATGTGTTTTAGTATTCATCCAAACATTTTGTGATATTTTTGAGTTCCTAAAATGAGGTTGAATTCTAAAAAGAATGAATATGCTCTAATTTTAAAAGTTTTGAGAGCTTACACATTCTATTGATAACTTATATGGTGGTTTCAGCCACAACCAGCTTTGTTCGGCGGCCCTCGATCCAAAATCGGAGAGAGAGAGAGTGTGTAAACCCCGCTTCTCCATAATACTCTAGAGAACTAGAAATGACTCTGGAGCTGTCGATATCTAGAATTTTTTGGGAGCATGTTGCTTCCTTCCCCTTCTCCTTTCTAAAATTTTCTCCCACCTACCTCACCTTCCCTTTCGCTCAGTCCCGATGCCTATAAAAGGTAGCCTACCCGCACACATCCTCTACACTTCACGACAAGCACACACCTCTATTCCCTCCTTTACCAATCATCCACCTGCTACCTCTCTCCTTTACTACCTCTCCTACCACCCTACCTACTCCCAACATACATTTCCCTATTTTTTGTAAGTCTTAATATCATTCTGCCCACACAAAATCGGGTGAAGGCAATAGTGGCATTAGGTTCGAGTTTGTCCGCAACAATAGCAATACGGGGCCGAGCTTGGGAGTGACTGTAGTGTGGGGGACCCAATGGTTGCATTCTAGGAGACGTGGTAGTACTCCCTTGCTTAACCAGGTATGTAGACCAGATCCCTTTTTTAGAAGGAATGGATGAGAACATCATTTACCTTGGTATCACTATACACTATACATAAATAAAGTAAAATGATTATGGTCACATACTTTGTCATTCTCGATGAATCACACAGTTAGAGAACTGTTGAATCATGAACATATTGATTAATACATCATGTCATTAAGTGAATATAAAATATTGGCACATATTGTTCATTGATTACCGGCTTAGTATTCATTCATAGTTACTTTCTAAAATTACTGGTCTTATTTAAGAGTTCAAGGTTGCACTTTCATAATAGTTAATGAAAACACCCCTTAATTGGATAATAAGAATATATTTTCATGATACATTAGTAAGGTTAGTAAGGCCACACATAATTGCGATGAAACTCTAAAATTGTTAAGTGACAATTAGGTTCAGCACCCCCAATGGTATATGACGCCTATGGTTACCTTAGACTCACCTCTAATGTGTGATTGTTCATCATGAAAGAGATATTGATTGATTGATTGGTGCTTCTTCGGGGGAAGCACATTTTGTGGCATTATGGCCACTAAACTCACCCGACGTCTATTAATTGATTGACATGAAAGGATGGGAACTCCATCAATAAATTACAAAATAATTGACTTATTGTTAATGGGTAGA
This sequence comes from Alisma plantago-aquatica, assembly GCA_963693085.1. NCBI lineage: Eukaryota > Viridiplantae > Streptophyta > Magnoliopsida > Alismatales > Alismataceae > Alisma > Alisma plantago-aquatica. The sequence continues at coordinate 258,458,112 of OY856409.1, forward strand.
AATGATGGGGTTGGCCTGTCTGGACTGAAGGACTACATGTGTCGGTAGTTGGGATTTATTGGGCTTAAAAAGTGATTGTTTAATTGATTGAAAATGATGGATTGATCATCGCAACTCTCATAATTGTTATGCAATTAAATATGATCGATTGAAAATATATAATTGATTTTTCGTGTTCACTCATCATTGATATTGGTCATATAAATTGTTAGTGGTTTTTTATCGCATTGAGAAATGAATAAATTGCTTATAGTTATGCTACTATAATTTATCATCTTGGCTACATACACTAACAAGTATGTTTTACCCTGCGATGGGATCCCACAAGTACCAATGCATGAGAGGTTCGAGCTATCTGACAACAAAGGATGTAAATGGGGGGGTTGCAATGATGGTGTTTTGTTGATCGGTGGTTTTATCCTATTTTGTCTTATACATATACCGACATGTTGAAATTTTGTGACCGACTCAATGTCTAACTTTACTTGTACATGTGTTTAGCATAAATGAAAATATGATACTTTTAACCCATAATTATCAATGTATTGTTGTTATTGCACTCCGAATACTTTTGTGTTTTGCTCTTCACAATGTGCCTCATGTTCCCTCCATTTCTCCAGATGGTAAGGATAATCTTTTTCCTAAAAAAATTATTTGAATTTTAATATGAATTAATAACAAAATTGAGTATATCTAACACACTTAGAAGTTTAATTACTCCAACCAAGTACTTAAGCATGTAAATGTATCTACTCTTGATAATTGGGTACGTTGGCTAAGTTTCTAGTTATGAGAGCTTTAAAAAAAAGAGGAGACAAAAATTAGTCTGATAGTTTTCAATTTAGAAATCAATAGGTGCATAGAAACATAAGAGTACTAATAGAATTATGTGAACTCAATGTAGATGGCACCTGCAAGAGTCGGAAGGAATACCCTAGTAGCGTCAGTGACACTAGTGGAAACAGTCCCTACAACCAGAGATGTTGTCAAACATGATGCAATTCTCCCAAGCTTTCAGTACACTTGTTTCCCAACAGATGCAAGGATAAGGCACTGAGGTGGGATCAAAAGTTACTATTGATAAATTTCTCAAGTTTAACCCACCAACCTTCTTGTGAAGCCAATCCAGAGAAAGTTGAGGCTTGGATGGAATCCATTAAGGAATCCTTTGAAACCCTCAAATACCATGAGGATTGCAAAGTCCCCTTTGCAGTAAGTCATCTAGTTGATGGGGGCATAGATGTGGTGGTTTTCTGTAACATTAGTGAAGTTCTTTGGTAGAAATGACATATCTTGGAAGGATTTTTATGATGCTTTTGAAGATGAATACTTCACTCCTCATGTAAAGGAATGTCTTCAAGGTGAGTTCTTGCACCTACAACATGAGAAGCTGATCCTAGTAGAATATCTAGCAAAGTCCAGGAAGTTGGAACGATATTGTCCCAACTGGTATGATACAAACTGACAGAGGGCTCAGAATTTCATTAGTGGCTTAAAACCCTCTCTATGTAGGTTGGAAAAGATTAGTTGCTCGAGGATGTTGGGTGAAGCAGTTGAATGTGCCTACGACATGGAAGAAGAAAATAAGCTTCAGATTGAAGAGAGCAATCGAAGGGAGAAGAAGAGGCCTTTTCTCCAATCATAGAACAACGGTTGGAGTCAATGACCTCCAAATAAGATGACCAAGTTTCAACCTAACCAGAAGGGAGGAAGGACACAACCCAAAGCGTGCTCCCATTTCCACAAGTATCATCCTGGAAGGGAGTGTTATCTTCTCACTGGCGCATGTCAAAATTGTAGAGAAAAAGGGCTGAGAGACTGCCCAAAGCCAAGGAAGAATGCAATGTAAAAGGAGAATGGACAATGTGAGTCCACAAAGAAGATTCTTGGAAGGGTATTCACCCTCAATGATAAAATGGAAAACATGTCCACTAAGGTGATTCAAGGTATGATGCCTGTCTCCTATCATCATGCAAAAATGTTGTTTGATTTTGGTGCCTCCTTTTCCTTCATATCTAAGGTTTTTGCTAGTATGTTGGCACATGAGATAGAACCCTTACCCTTCATTCTAGAAGTAACGACTACTACCAGTGAAGTTAATATATCTAAGGATTTTATTTGAGAAGTACCCATACTCATTGAAGGAAAAGTCCTAACATGCTAATCTTATATTCCTCAACATGAAGGACATTGATATAATACTTGGAATGGATTGGCTTGTGCAATAGGATGCTTGTGTGTTATGCAAGGACAAGAAGGTCATGTTTGGGAATCCTACAAAGCCATACTTGGTTTTTAAAGGAATAAAGGATTCAAGTGGAAGACTCTGCATATCTTCTCTTGAGGCATTGAGACATTGAGAATGTTGGAAAAGGGATGTAAGGCATTCTTGGCAAGTGTAGTTTAGGTGGACTCCCAATTGTCTAAGTTGGATGACTTAGAGGTGGTCTCTGAATTCCTGGACTTCTTTACAAATGATCTCCCTAAACTACCACCTCTTAGGGAGCATCGAGCTTGTACCGGGGACCTCCCCAAAATCCAAACCACCTTATAGAATGGTCCATGCTGAGCTCAAAGAGCTAAAGAAGCAACTACATAAGTTAATTGATAAGGGACTCATTCAACCTAGTGTTTCACCTCAAGGAGACCCCATCCTGTTTGTGAATAAGGATGGATTCATGAGGTTGTGTATCAATTATCGCATGCTCAACCAAGTCACGGTGAAAAATCGATACCCTCTACCTCAGATTAATGATATTTTTTATCAGCTTTGGTCAATAGTTGTCTTCTGAAAAGTTGATCTCTGATCCGGATACCATCAACTATGAATTACGGAGGAAGATATTCCAAAAACAGCTTTTCGATCTCTATATGGACACTTTGAATTCTTGGTGATGCCTTTTGGTCTGACGAATGCACCTACTGAGTTCATGGACTTAATGAATCACATATTCAGGCCTTTTCTTGACCAATTTGTGACCGTATTTGTTGATGACACCCTAATTTATTCTCCTGATAGAGAAAGGCACAAGGATCATTTGAGAATTGTGCTTGAGACTCTAAGACAACACAAACTCTATTCTAAGTTCTCAAAATGTGAATTCTGGCTTGATCGTGTGACATTTTTGGGACACGTTGTCTCTAAAAAAAGTGTATTTGTTGACCCTACAAAGGTTGAAGTAGTTACAAAGTGGAAAAGACCAAAATATGTAGCTGAGATTAGAAGCTTCCTGGGTCTCGCTGGGTACTATCAGAGGTTTATAGAGAATTTCTCAAAGATTGCCTTGCCTTTAACAAACTCAAAATGAAAGGAGTAAAATTCTCATGGACCCCAGAATGTGAAGAGAGTTTCTTGGAGCTCAAAAGGCGTTTAACCTCCACTCATTTCTTGACAATCCCATCAGACGGTGGTGGCTTCGTTGTTTATACAAATGCTTCTGGATCTAGTTTGGGTTGTGTATTAATGCAACACGAGAAAGTGGTTACTTATGCCTCTTGACAATTGAAGAGTCATGCAAAGAATTATCCAACCCAAGATCTTGAGTTGGATTTCTAGTACACGCCATGAATATTTTTCGTCATTATCTTTATGGAGAGAAGTTTGTAGTGTATACTGATAACAAAAGCCTTAAGTATCTTTCCTCACAAAAGGAGTTGAATATGCATCAATTCCGATGGCTAGAGTTCCTAAAGGATTATGACTTCTCCATATCCTACCATCCTGGGAAGGCAAAAGTAGTAGCAGATGCCTAAAGCCTGAAATGGGAAGGGCATCTAGCCACTCTGAGAGTCGAGGTTTGAAAAATGCTAAACAACATGGCAGAATGGCAACATAAGCCAGATGGACAAAAAATCCTCTTGGCAAACCTCAATGTAGAATCTGAGATCAAGAACAAAGTGATCCATGCTCAACAGGCTAACCATGAGTGACAAAGGATGCATGAAGCAACTAAGAAAGAAGTTTTGAGTTCCACCTTTCTCATGATGGGAGTATACAATTTAGAAATTGTGTCTGGGTGCCTAGTGATAAAGCAATGAAAGATGAGATACTAGAGGTAGCCCATAGATCTATACTCCATACATACTAGAAGTACAGAGATGTACAAGGACATGCAAATGAATTTCTGGTGGAAAGGGATGAAGAAAGACATTGTCAAGTCTGTGGCAAGATGTCTAGTATGTCAACAGGCGAAGATCAAACATCAATGACCCGATGGGATGTTACAACCACTAGAGATTCCAGAAATGGGAGCATATAACTATGGACTCTGTTACAAACCTACCGAGGACAAGTAAGAACCACGATTCTATATGGGTGATTTTGGACATATTAATAAAATCTGCTCATTTCTTGGCTATTAAGATTAGTCAATCTCTGGACAACCTTGCTCGTCTCTACATGCAAGAGATTGTTCAAGTGCATGGAGTTCCTACATCTATTGTGTCTGATAAAGACCCATGATTTACATATGTTTTTTTGGCACAATTTCCAATGCGCTCTGGGTACCTTGTTGAAATTTAGTATTCCTTTTAATCCTCAGACATATGGACAATCAAAGCATAAAATCCAAACCTTGGAAAACATGTTGAGAGCTTGTACAATTAACCTTCCTGGATGCTGGGATGATCACCTACCCTTAGTGGAATTCGCCTACAACAACAATTACCATGATAACATCAAAATGGATCCTTATGAAGCTCTTTATTGACATCCATGTTGTTCCCCAACATTTTGGAATGATGTGGGAGAGAGAAGGCTTATTGGACCTGAGATTGTACAACTTTCTAATAAAGTTGATATGATTCACAAGAGACTGTTGGAAGCACAAAGTAGGAAGAAGAACTATGCTGACAAGAAGAGAAGGGAGAAGACATATGATGTAGGTGATCGTGTATACCTAAAGACGTCACCTACTAGAGGAGTATTGAGGTTCACTAAGAAATAAACATTGAGTCTAAGATATATAGGCCTATTCGAGATTCTGGAACGCATTGGGGACTCTGCATATAAGATAGCTCTTCCGCCAAGTCTTTCCAACGTACATAATGTGTTACATGTATCTATGTTGAAGGACTATGTGCATGACCCATCCCAAATCCTAGAGAATGTCATACCTGGTGTATGACCAAATCTGACATATGAGGAGCGTCCAATCAAGATTCTAGAACATTGTGCTCACCGGTTGAGGAGAAGGATTGTTCCCATGGTAAAGGTGGCATGTCAATATCATCACGGGGAGGAGGCAACTTGGGAGATGGAAGCGGAGATGTGAGAAAAGTATCCTCACTTGTTTGGTAAGTCTTTTAAAATTTGATGATGAATTTTCTTTTAAGGGGGGTGAGGATGTAAACTCCACTTCTCCAAAATACTCTGGAGAACTAGAGATGGCTCTGGAGTCATCAATATCTAGACATTTCTAGGAGCATGCTGTTTCCTTCTCCTTCTCCTTTCTATAATTTTCTCCGACCTCACTCACCTTTCCTTTCCCTCAGCCCCGACGCCTATAAAAGGCAGCCTACCACCCCCCCACATCCTTGACACTTCACAACAATCACACCCCTCTATTCGCTCGTTTCCCAATCATCCACTGGTCACCCGATAGATCTCTCCTTCACTACCTCTCCTACCACCCTGCCTACTCCCAACATACATTTCCCTCTTTTCTTAAAAGTCCTAATATCGTTCTTCCCACACAATATCGAGTGAAGGCGACCGTGGCATAAGGTTTGAGTTTATCTGAGACAATAGGATACAGGGTTGAGCTTAGGAGTGACTGCAGTGTGGGGGACCCAGAGGTTGCATTCTAGGAGACGTGCTAGTAGTCCCTTGTCCAACCAAGTATGTAGACCTAATCCCATTTTTAGAAGGAATGACTGTGATCATCATTTATCTTGGTATCACTATACACTGTACATAAATAAATCAAAATGATTATGGTGATATACCTTGTCATTATCGATGAATCACACAGTTAAAGAACTATTGAATCATTGTTCATTGATTACTCGCTTAATATTCATTCGTAGTAACTTTCTAAAATTACTAGTTTTATTTTATAGTTGAAGGTTTCACTTCCATAATGGTTAATGCAAACATCCCTTAATTGGATAATATGAATATATTTTCATGATACATTAGTAAGATTATTATGGCCACACATAATTGTGATGAAAATATAAAATCGTTAATTGACAATTAAGTTCAGCACCCTACGGTATGTGCCACCTATGGTTACTTAGGCTCACCTGTACTGCATGATTGTTCATCCCGAAAGGGATATTGATTGATTGATTTGATTGGTGTTTCTTCGGGGGGGGGGCACGTTTTGTGGCATTATGGCCACTCAGACTGGGCCAAGTTCTATTGATTGATTGACAGAAAAAGGACAAGAACTCCATCAATAAACTACAAAATAATTGGCTTATTGTTAATGGATAGAAATGATGGAGTTGGCCTGTCTGGATCGAAGGACTGTATGTGCCAATAGTCGAGATTGATTGGGCTTGAAAAGTGATTGTTTAATTGATTGAAAATTTATCATTACAACTCTTATAATTGTTAAGCAATTAAATATGATCAATCCAAAATATATAATTTGTTTTTCATGTTCACTCATCATTGATGTTGATCATATAAATTGTTAGTGGTTAGTGCTCACATTGAGAAATGAATAAATCACTTATAGTTATGTTATTGTATTTTATCACCTTAGTTACATAGACTAGTGGCAATATTTTCTCTTACGATGGGATCCTGCATGTACAAATAGATGAGACGTTCAAACTATATGACAACGACGGATGTATACAATGGCGGATCCAGAAATCTACCATACGAGGGGGTTGAGTTAGTACAAGTAGTGTCAAATCTTGACTATGCATATAGATAAACAAAATAATACTTATTTAAATATTTTTTTTTAAAAATACACTTAACATAATTTTTCACGGCATCTAAAATAAAAATAATCTACTTATAAAATATAAAAAATTAAAAGTCAATGACATGATATAAATCACTATGTCAAAGTACTACATTTATTTAGATCTCCAAGATCATAAATTTAAAATTATTGAACCATCTCTTTCAAATTAAATAGAGGATCAACAATATAGTCATTTTTTATCATTACTTGATAATTGTATAATATTACTAATACGTATTAAGTATTCCAATTATATAGAAATTTAGAACAAACTCACATTTTTACTGAAGAGCAGACACCAAAATATAATATGACATTGTTAGTTGATCCTGTCATATGGGAAGACCCAAATAATTTGCGTAGAAACCAAATTTTATATTACAGAGGATATAAGTACAAAGTACTAGGCAATACCAATTTATTTTAAAATTTTGACACAATGATTGATATGAAAGAAATTTCAAATAGAAAGAAGAAGCAAAACATTAATTGAGTTTGTATAAATACCAACAACTGAGAATGAAAGTTGATAATGAAAAGTAAAGAAAATTAGGAGGAAAGGTCCATTCATATATTTCTTTTTTTATTAAAAAGTTGGATAATAGAAGACATAAAGAGATAATAATATGTTTTTATCAACTTTCATTTACATGATATCCTTCCTTTTTCTCTCTATTTGTTTTAAATTATGACTACAAAATGGAATTCCCTACCTTTTCTTCTCCTTCTTATCCCACACTCCAAATGATTTTCCTATAGTTTTATCTTATGGCAAAGATAAAATTTATTTGATACATTTTTTTTCTTTCTTTTTATAGACACAATATTGGCTCATAAAGTTATAATAATTGGTATTTGGAATAAACTTTAAATATTTATATACTATATAATTAAGAGTATATGAAATATCATGTATCAATACATATTCTTTGGATTTACTTCTATATAAAAATATGGAATTTTTTATTTATTTAGAGATTGATTGACTAATAAGAAATTGAAAGAAAAATTTTCAAAAAAAAGGTAGACTTTTATATGCATGTATGCAATTATTGTTTTCTATTTGTATAATTATAATTAACTGTACTAACTCATGTTATATTTAATTATAATTTTATCCAACTACTCAATAATATCATATTGGATTCTATCAATATGTCAACACGTTGCATGAGATTTTTTTTATAAATGTCATATTATATTATGAATTTTTTATATTTTAGGGACACATGTCTCTAGTCCTTAGAGAAGTCCGCTTGTAAGTAAACGGAAAGTAGCGTAAACTTTGACACAAATTAATATAAATTTATTAAGTAAAAATTTAGTAGGAAAAAAACCAAAGAGAAAATGTCTTAATCTCATAAATAAAAATAGTAATTGACATTATTTATATTAGGATTATACATTTTATGATTTGTAAGAGAGAATAGACATCATCTTCAAATATATTTAGTTCAACCCTTAAGTAGTTTGTATAAAGAAGTGTAATATAGTTAGTTTCATTTATAAGATAAAATTTTGTATATTGTAAAGTGTAATAACATACTTTCGCAATATTTTGATTTGTACATAGTATCATAGTAATGATATAAATAATTTTTTTGAGAGATAGGGTTTTAATCTGGGCAGTACCCTTTGGTTCCGCCTCTGGATGTATATGAAGGGGGATTGCAATGATGATATTTTATTGATCAGTTTATTCTGTTATACATCCACCCACATGTTGTGATTTTATAACCGACTCTAAGCCTAACTTTACTTATACATGTGTTTAGTATAAATAAAAGTATGATACTTTCGAGCCATAATTGTCATTGTATTGTCGTTGTTGCACTTCTACTACTATTTGTGTTTTGCTCTCCGCGCTCCGCCAAAAATGTGTTCGGGGTGTTGCAGAGAGAGGCCGCGGAGGTTTCCGTAAGGTCCCCCGGGCCGGGGAGCGGTTAGGCCGGCGGCTGTTGCTCCTCAGGCGGTGACCAAGCCGGCGTTAGGCGACTTCTGTGCGACTGGCTGCTCGAACGTGGCCTTTCCCCTCGATTGGTTGGTAAAGGAGCGTTGTGGCGAGGGCTGCCGTCTAATCGGAATCAGTTATTTGGAAGATAGTTATCAAATTCCAACTTCTGTGTGCTAGTTGGATTATAGTCTGACCGTAGATTGTTACCAAAGTGGCAGCGAATGCCATGAATCTCGGTGATCTTCACAAGGTATGGGAGATAAGGGCCTTGAAGAGGAAGCCGGCCGAGGAAGAGGCTAGGAAGATGCTGGAAAAGATAGCCAAGCAGGTTCAGCCCATCATGCGCAACCGCAAATGGAAGGTCAAGGTTCTCTCCGAGTTCTGGTCAGTCTCCCTTACGGTTTGGTTCCCATGCGCTCAACGGTCTATCCATGTCTTCGATACAACTACAAACACTTTCCTGGATGTTTCTGGTTGCAGCCCTACGAACCCATCTCTGCTCGGCTTGAATGTTGGGGGAGGGGTAGAGGTAAAGCTGCGACTGCGAAAGCCTAACAGGGACTGGGATTTCTTCGCTTATGAGCAGGTTCTCGACACCATGCTTCACGAGCTTTGTCATATTGTGCACGGGCCGCATAATGCTGCCTTCTATAAGCTCTGGGACGAGCTAAGGAAGGTATGTACTGTCACTTTCTTACAATCTGTATGTAATAATTGTAGTGGTCACAGAGACAATTAATTTACCAAAAAGTGAAATTTAGATAGGAAGAAAAAAAAAATAAAAGTTTGGTCAAATAGTTGAAAAAGTTTGAACATAAATAAGCTGTATATAATATTTCTGCTCCAGTTTTCTCCTAAACACACTTTCATATATAAATGATTCTTTCCCTTCCAGTTTTCTCATCTACATGGTGTTTTTGTGTATAGATGTACACATAGACGCTGAGAGACACAAAAGCATTCTTATATAAAGATCTTGGGCATGGTCTGGTTCACGCTAAATTGCTAAATATACAACTTCCTATTGCTTTGAAATCTTTTTAAATTTGACCAGACCAGTAACCTGTCCCATCCGATCCAAATTTAAGCCAAATGGGTTGTGTTATATAATTTGGTTCGTCTTGCTTTGGCTTTAAGCTCCTGCAATAGAAATTAGAAAGCGATTGATTGAAAAGTTGTCAACATATTAATATTAAGCATAAAACCATATAATGATTTTATGGGAAAAGGGCGCTATAGCGAACTACTTTTTTCTTTCCAGTTCAATATTACATGTAGAACTATGAATTTATAACTTGCGATATACTTCAAACCACACACGATATAGTAGTATTCGTAAATGTATTATGTTTGGTACGCACGCACACACGGAATACGTGCACACTCACCCACCCCTGCACTATACCGAGAGAGATGAGGAGGAGAGGAGACGAACACCGAGAGATTTGTCGGCTGCAAGGAGCAACTTTCTTGAGAGGGCAATAGCCGTCTCTCCTTGTTTTTATATATTAGGGTAAGATACATTATGGTACAAAGAACAAAAATAAGAGAAAAATAATAAAACAAATAATATAATAAAGATAGAACCAGGAGACGGGTCGTCGATTTCCGTCGCTGATCAACTCTCGATAACATCGACAGGACTGTCGATGGTATCGACAGAATGCTCTTCTGTTGCTGTGATAAAGTCGATACCATCGACCTCCTGTCGATAGTATCGACGGGGATGCATGTTGTTTCACACTCCCCCTCAAGCTGGAGAGTACACATTGTGTATGCCCAACTTGCCACATAATCTATGAAAAGCTGCTGGACCCAAAGACTTTGTTAAGATATCCGCCAGTTGATCTTCAGACTTGACGTATGGCGTCACAATAGTACCATCTTTGATTTGATCACGAATAAAATGGCAATCAACTTCTATATGCTTTGTACGCTCATGAAAGATAGGATTCCTGGCAATGTGTATAGCAGACTGGTTGTCACACTTGAGCTCCATAGAAGACATAATAGTGATTTTTAACTCAGAAAGAACATATTTGACCCATTGTAGTTCACAACATGCATGGGCCATAGCACGGTATTCAGCCTCAGTGCTGGATCTAGCTACCACATGCTGCTTTTTGCTTTTCCAAGTAATCAAATGATCACCTAGGAAGGTACAGTAGCTTGATGTAGACCTTCTATCAGTATGATCACCAACCCAATCTGCATCTGAATACCCTGTGAGAGTCAAAGTAGATGGAGTCACCTTGGGTTTAGAATAAGTGATCCCCTTACCAGGAGCACTCTTCAGATATCTCAGAATCCGGCAAACTGCTGTCCAGTGTGACTGTCGTGGTGAGTGCATATGCTGACTCACAACGCCTACAACAAAAGAAATGTCAGGTCGTGTAACAGTCAGATATATTAGCTTGCCAACTATTCTCCTATAATATCCTGGATCTGAGTACTCAACATCATCAACCGTCTCCTTGATGTGATAATTCATAGGAGTAGATACCGGTTTAGATTCAGTCATGCATGTCTCCTGTAGTAAGTCAAGCACATATTTTCTCTGAGATAGATTGACACCTGCATGAGAAGTAAGCACCTCAATGCCCATAAAATATCTCCGTTTACCCAGATCCTTCGTTTGGAAGTGTCTCTGCAAATCTTCCTTCACACGAGATATGCATGTAGAATCACTGCCAGTAATCACTATGTCATCAACATATACAACAATAATGATAGAGCCACAAGAAGAGCTAGAGTAGAATAAAGAGTGATCAGTCATGGAGCGAGAAAACCCATTTGGAGTACAACGTCACTGAACTTGTCAAACCAAGCTCGAGGAGACTGTTTCAGCCCATATATGGCTTTCTTCAATTTACACACCTTCTGACACTCCCCCTGAGCAACAAACCCAGGAGGTTGCTCCATATGTACCTCTTCCTGTAGGTCACCATGTAGAAAGGCATTCTTAACATCAAACTGAAATAGGGGCCAATCAAAGGTAGTAGCCAAAGAAATAATAAGCCACACAGAATTTAGACGAGCTACTGGAGAAATGGTCTCAAAGAAATCAACTCCATAAGTCTGTGTGTAGCCTTTTTCTACCAATCTGGCCTTCAACCTCTCAACGGATCCATCCAGATTATGTTTGATGGTGAAAACCCATATGCAACCCACTGCTTTCTTTCCGACAGGTAAGTCAACAAGATCCCATGTGCCATTATGCAAAAGAGCTGACATCTCAAACTGCATTGCCTGTTTCCAGCCACTGTCCTTCATAGCATCATAGTGATTCCTTGGTATATCAACAGAATCAATCCAAATAGCAAATGCGCGGGCCTGCTTAGATAAGTGGGACAGACAACACAGATTTGTAATAGGATGTCTAATAGTACAAGTACGTGTACCTTTCCGAACAGCAATAGGAAGATCAAGATCTGATGCTTCTGCAGGAATCTCGTGAGTAGAAGACGATGAGGAAGGCTCAGGGACTGGTGTCGCTACCTCTTCTGGATCTTGTCTGCTTCGCCTACTATAAACATATGGGTACTGCTGAATAACAGGCCTGTCAGCTGCCTGCTCGTCCTGAATAAAAGTATAATCAGGAATGATGGGTGGCGCTCCCTCACTCTGCACAGATGGTGCCACTCTCTCACTCTGAAAATCTGGTGACATTCCCTCTCTCAACTGCTCCCCCTTACTCATAGGATCGGAGAAATATGGAGTGGTCTCATGGAAGGTAACATCCCTAGACACAAACATGCGACGAAGACTAGGACAGTAACACTTGTATCCTTTGCTAGTACTAGAATAACCAAGGAATAAGGTTTTAATAGACCTAGGAGAAAGTTTGTCAGCCTTAGGGTCAAAATTATGGACAAAAGAAGTGCAACCAACAACTCTTAAGGGGAACAGAGAAGGGCTGATCCGTGGGTCGTAACACAGAGAAAGGAGTTTGTCCTTTAAGAACAGAGGATGGTTGTCTATTAATTAAGAAGCAAGCGGTTAAAAGAGCTTCAGACCAGAATTTCTTAGGCACATTGGATTGAAACATGATCGAACGAGCAATATAAAGAAGATGGCGATTTTTCCTCTCAGCCGCCCCATTTTGCTGAGGGGTGTGAGGACAAGACGTGCGATGGATCATGCCCCCAAAACTGGAAAAATCAGACATAGCCTTTTGAACATACTAGCATTATCAGATTGGAGAGTTTTTATATTGCAGTCAAACTGAACCTTTATTTCTTTATGAAAATGTTTCACAATAGATAGTACAGATTCTCGACTTTTGAGAAGGTAGATCCATGTCATGCAGGAAAAATCATCCACAAAGGAAATAAAATAATGAATACTATTATAACTCTGGTCTTTAACAAGACCCCATACATCACCATGGATTAACTCAAAAGGACAAGATGCCTGCTTATTGACACGATTGGGATAAGACAACCTATGATGTTTTTTCAGCTGACATGACTGACACTCTAAAGATGACACTTGGGACAACTCAGGTTCCAACTTTTGTAGGCTCTCTAACGACGGATGTCCATATCTGCAATGCCATAGTAAGGGGGAACCACTCAACAGAATGGATGGAGCTGGAGCAGATACTGGGCGAGGCAGACTGTCACTGTGGAAAAGGTAGAGATCACCTTTCCTAGGCCCCCCACCAATCGTCCTCATACTCTTGAGATCCTGTAAGACAAAACAAGAAGGCCCAAATGTTACCGTACATTTTACAGTGTCAATCAATTTTGCAACAGAAAGAAGATTAAAAGGAAACTCAGGCACAAAGTGTACATATTTAAGATCAATCTTGGGCGTTAGAGTGACAGATCCACTAGCTAGCACTCTCCTCACTGAACCATCTGCCGGTGTGACAGATTGGTGAGGGATATACGAGTCAATAGATTGGAGCAATCTCTTCATACCAGTCATGTGCTGTGACGTGCCAGAGTCAACCACCCAAGATGAAGTAGAGCCAGAAGTTATGAGAGATGTAGCCTGATTATCCGCAGTAGATGCCAGGTTTGCTGATGACGAAGATGAAGATCCCACACTCATGTGCTGTGTAGCCTGAATGAACCGATCATACTCTTCCTGAGTGAGAGTGATGCCGGTCCCATAATTGCTGCCCACACCTGAAGACGGAGAGGAATCTGTAGAGGTGGCACAATGTGCTGCCCCCACTGGAGGTGTAGCAGGTCTCCCATGTTTCTTCCAACACTTCTCCACTGTATGTCCCGATTTGTCATAGAAAGTAGACTTAGGATGTGTCCCACGTCCTCTACCCATACCAGGTCGTCCTCCTCTCACCGCATCAACTACCCAGAAGATATAGTAGAGATAGGATTAACATACTCAAAAATAGACTGTTGAATTCTCGAATAGGCTTCCAGAAGACTTGGCAATTTATCAGAAGCCAGAATGACACTCCTGGCAGAACCGCAATTGGGATTAAGCCCAGATAGAAATTTAACAGTAACCAGGTCGTCTCTGTCTTTGATCTGTGCAACAACTGTCACAGGATAATAGTAGCTCAGCTCTTGAGCAAGTGCCTGAATAGCTCCAAAGTATTCCTTAAGAGATCTATCACCCTGCCTCTCAACAAACAAACGATCATATATCATGAATTGCCGAAGAGCATTCTTCTCCTGAGAATAGTGCTGTTTTACTGCGTCCCATATCTCTTTAGCTGTAATATAGAACATAAACCTAGCCGCAATGGCAGGTTCCATACTATTCCATAACCAAGTCTTCACAAGACTGTCATGACGCTTCCATTCAGCGTACCCGAGTCAACATGTCTCGCCTTGTCGCGAGATTCCAAGACAGTGTGAACAACTTTCATCCATAGTAGATAGTTTTTCCCATTGAGCTTGATGGAGGGGATAGGAGACGCCTCGCTGTAGGCATAGTCACAATATACTCTGACTTTTTGAAAAAGTCGCGTTTAAAACGCGATTTTTTCCCTAGACGTATCAAACAGACGAATAATTCCCAATTTGAGCATAGTCACAATATATTACGTTTTATTCCCGTATTATTCACGAAGTTGACGTTTTCTTCCCGTTTTCTATTTTTTTATGTACTTTCTCATTTAATACTATTTAAGACACTTGATTTGAGTGTGTGTGTGTGTGTGTGTGTATATATATATATATATATATATATATACATATATATATGGGCATTCATTCGTTGCCCGCGCGGGTAGCCTGGATTTTCGCTACCCGGCAGCCAAAAAAGTAACTCTCCTGGCCAAAAAAGTAACTCTATTGTCAAAAAAGTAACTATGGTGATCAGAAAGTAACTACACGAATAAAAGAGTAGCTCTGTACAAAATATACAACAAATATATATAAGGACGGGTTTTTTGATTTTGGAGGGGCAAATGATATTATTTTTGGCTAAAATTTTTTGGAGAGCTAGACAAAATAGTCCTCTACAATTGTGATTTTTTTTTTGAAAAAAAGTGGTCGGAAGGGTGGGCGGGTAGCTACCCGCGCGGGCAATAAAGATGGGCCCTATATATATATATATATGCATGTTTGTATATGTAAATACACACACATATATATGTATGTATCATGTATGTATGTATGTGTTATATATGTTGCAACAAATGTATAGATATGTACTTATATATCGTGCACTATATGTATTTTGTTATATATATGTGCAATACACACACATTATATATATATGAATCCTCCGATCTTTTTCCGAATTTTTCCCGAATCGTTGACCGTATTTTAACCGTATGTTGACAACTTTTTACCCGAATTTCCCGCATAATTCCCGAATCCCGAATTTTTCAGCTCGACCGAACGTATCCCGAATATCGAATTTGTGACTATGGCTATAGGGAGTCTTGGTGTCCTCCATTGTAGATGGGAACTTAGTGACAGATTGATACACGTCACAGAGAAAGCTGAGGTGACAGAGAGATACACGTCACGGAGATAGATGAGGTGACAGATAGATACACGTCACAACACAAAAAACACGGATAAATGCGTTACTGACGCATTCACAACCTCCAATCGATTTTCCTAATCACACATGGAGGATATGTGATTAGGAGAGCACTCTGGAAGAGACGAGTACCTCAGATTGGGCTTTAGATAGTCGTTGGATCAATCGGAGACTCCCAAACAGTAGTTTCGGCTCCCGAGAACTAGCCGAAAATTGCTGTAAATCAACCGGAAGCTTGCTAGCGGCTTCGGTCCTTGGTGGCTAGATCTACAACAACAAGGGAAAGCTGGTATCGATCCAGCGATGAAGACGGCTAGCGGATGCTAGCCCAGTAGCACCTGCGCCGGCGGCAGGCTGCTGTTCCTGCCGGCCCGACGACCGAGGTGGCCGCGGCGCTTGGAGAAGTTGGGCGGCGGCGGTGGCTGAGAAGGAGAAAGGAGACGGGGAGGCTGTGGCGGCGACTTGTTGAGGAAGCGGGGTGGCGGATCAAAGCCGCTCTGATACCATGTGAGAAGAGATGAGGAGGAGAGGAGACGAACACCAAGAGATTTGTCGACTGCAAGGAGCAGCTTTCTTGAGAGGGCAATAGCCGTCTCTCCTTGTTTTTATATATTAGGGTAAGATACATTGTGGTACAAAGAAGAAAATAAGAGAAAAACAATAAAATAAATAATATAATAAAGATAGAACCAGAAGACGGGTCGTCGATTTCTGCCACTGATCAACTCTCGATACCATCGACAGGACTGTCGATGGTATCGACGGAATGCTCTTCTGTTGCTGTGATAAAGTCGATACCATCGACCTCCTGTCGATAGTATCGACGGGGATGCAGGTTGTTTCACACATATTAATATTAAGCATAAAACCATATAATGATTTTATGGGAAAAGGGCGCTATAGTGAACTACTTTTTTCTTTCCAGTTCAATATTACATGTAGAACTATGAATTTCTAACTTGCGATATACTTCAAACCACACACGATATAGTAGTATTCGTAAATGTATTATGTCTGGTACGCACGCACACACGGAATACACGCACACTCACCCACCCCTACACTACACCAAAACACTATTCATCAGTTTAGAAAGCTTACAAGCAAAGTCAAAAGCTTTCGCTTTGGTCAAATTATACAAAAACACATGGTTCCTTTATTGCCCACCCGAAGCTTTAGAGTTTGAAATCATTACATATCAACAACCAGTCGTTTATGTATTTGTTTCAGTTTGGTTTGATGGTCTGATTTGGCTTCTTGGCCTACGCTTGACTGTTTTATGCTTGAAACTATTTTACGCTTGACTCTTTTCTTTCTCGTTCAATATTACATGTAGAGCTATGAATTTATTACTTGTGGTATACTTTAAACCACACACGATATAGTGGTATTTGTAAATATATTGTATCTAGCACGCATGCACACACGGAATATGCCCACTCTCACCCATTCCTATACTGAACCAAAACACTATTCATCAGTTTAGAAAGTTTACAAGCAAAGTCAAAAGCTTTTGCTTTGGTCAAATTGTACAAACACACATGGTTCCTTTATTGCCCTACCAAAGCTTTTGAGTTTGAAATAACTACATATCACAACCAATCCGTTGGTTACATGTTTGTTCGGTTTATCTTGATGGTCTCATTCGTGATCCGGCTTCTTGGCCAACGCTTGACTCTTTTGTGTTTGAAACAATTTAAAGATTTATCATTTTATGAACGACTTTGTATAACCTTAAGTATTTATTCTAATTATTATAATGGTAGGTAGTATTCAAATAAGCAACAATAGCATGAATAGGATCCTATAAATGTTCGGCATGTTATCTATAATTTTCCACAAGACATATACAAGTCTGCTTCACCATTAGAAGACTGATTTTATTGATTCCTTTGCTCTATTCAGTGTACCACTTGTGAACCCATCTCAACTGAGCATTCTTAAGACTTATTAAATTGGTCAATCATACTAGTTGGGGCATGGATTCAAGCATAATTCATATCCATGGATGAATCTGCTCAACTTGCGACCCTTCCTAAGTGTCGATTTTGACAACTGTCTTCATTTGATACAAGCAGCCAATAATTACAACAGTTGTTCTTGCACCAGAAACAACCTTTTCAACTCCCTTTCATTAATTTGCCTTCTTATCAAGTCTAGAATATGTTGACACTTGTACATAATTTCACAATCAATCTGATGTTCAAAATTGGCTTTGCATGATAGAAACGAATTGTCCTCGAATGTTATATATGTATAATGCTTGCACAAAATTTTCTCAAAGATATAGGAATAGCCATTCACAATCATTTATCGTATAGAAGAGTAATTACAGGCGTTATCAGAAACTAATAGAACTGTTGTCTCCAATCCATTTCATGCATGCATCTGGAAATAAAATTAAAGAGATATAATCCAATGTTTGGTTTGTCTTCAATGCAATTAAACTTTTCAAAAAAGGACAGCTGGTGGGACATGAAACCATGCGATTGCTATGGGGTTGCTTATTCATCGTTTTATCCATCACGCATCAGTGTATACATCTGTGACTGAACTTTGTTTAGTTTATTTGACATAATAATTAATGACTCCTTTGACTTCTTGTGGATGTGTTATCCTTGCTGTTTCACCACCAGGAGCTTTATCGTGGGTCCACACTGTCCAATAGAAAATATAGTCTCACAGAACTTGACAGGTTTAAGATATAAAAAGGCTAAGCTGATTGTTATCATAAGCGTAAAATTGCCTTATGAACAATCTTCTCTCTTTTTTCTTAGTAAGAGCATGGAGTGTTTTTGGTTAGAGTTCTGCATACTCATTATTGATCAAATTATATGGGTAGTGGAAAATAATAGAGCTAGATGCTGATGCAGTTTCATTTTTAGTAAACTTTACTATTTTTTGCCAGTTATAGTTTGCTTTATCTATCTTGAAATATACCTAGGATTGCGATAGGCTTAACAACATAAAAAAACAGGACATAGCATGATGTCCATACAGGTGACTGTAGCTAAGTGAAACCTAGATTTTGTGATGGGATGCAGTAAAAGTTTCATGGTATAATTTGTATTTGGGATTATTATCAATGATCTCAGCTGCTTCCACAACAGATATTATTTTTTAGGCACCTTTGACCCTTAGAAGTCTACGATAAAACAGATTGATGAATAAGTTTTAAAAATTCACCACACCACCATCACACCACCACCACCACCACCACCACCACCAGCAACAGCAGCAGCAACAGCAATAGCAGCAGCAGCTAGATGGATCCTTCTTTCCCAATAAGTTATACAAATTTAAGTGATGCACTAACATAAGATTAAACTGAAATGATACAGTGATACACATTTATTTCTTATTCTCAGAAATGGAGACTAAAGTCATATAAGATTAGAGTTTAAATATAGAGATATGTTATGTTTTACTGAGTGTCATGTGCCTAGCATGTACCTCACTTATGTTTTTACTTCAGTATTTTAGTCCCATATTGCTCATCTCTGTTTTAGTCTCTCCTCTCTTCTCCTATATAAGAAACTGTATTGTACACCTTTTTGATCATTGAATATACAATTCATACTTCCTCTATATGGTATCAAGAACATGTCTGATTTTTTTCCGTACAAATTCCCACCCTACCCTCATGCCCTAGACCTCCCCCCCACCACAACCCCCCCAACACCTTCCTGGCCGCTGCAGCACCCTGTCCACCCGCCACCACCGCCCTCCCCCCTTCTTGGCGCCTCTCCCTCCTCCTGCTGTCCTCACACCCCTCCCTCTGCTCCTCTAATACCGTTCTTCTTTCTCCACCTCTTTACGTACTTGACGTTTTTCGGACAGCCATAGCTCTTGCACATTGAGAGTCTCTCCGACTCTTGGGTTCTTCTGCATGCGCCTCATGACGGAATCTTGATCTTCCTCATGACATCGTAGGTTCTTTTATCAGTCAATGTGCCCATAGCGGGTCTCTTCTGATCTGATGCTTCAGATCTACGGTGCTGCTCTACTATCCCATAGCGGGTTCCTTATCTGCGGACTACTGCTGCTACTGCACCGCCCATTTTCTTGCTGCTTCGTCTCTGCTCACCATGGCCTCTGTTGAGCTGCCTCATTTTCTGTGTGTTACCACCGTCAAACTCGATGGCTCCAACTATCATCTCTGGTCGGCGTCCTTTGTTCTACATGTCAAAGCACAAGGCCGTTTCATACCTCACTACTGGTCCTCCTGCTGCAATTGTTGCTACTACGGATGAAAAATGCAAGCAAACCTATGCACAATGATCCAAAGACGATTCTGGTGTTATGTTCTGGCTTCTTAATAGCACCAAGCCGCGGATCACTCAATCCTTGTTGTGTCTTCATGATGCTAAGGCCATGTGGGATCAACTATCTCACGTCTATTCTCATCAGTAGAATCCTAAGCGTGTTTTTGAGATTTTCAAAACTTTGGCCAAGGAGTTTTCTTCTGACACTTTTGTGGATGACTTCTACAACCAGTGCTCTGCTATCTGGAATGAGTACAAAATTTATCACTCGTTGACGACTGACATCAAAGAAGCCCATAAGCAGCGCAATGAACTCCAATTGGTCCGTTTTTTGGCTGCTCTTCCTGCTTCCTTCTCTGGCGTGGTCGATCACATTCTGTCTAGTAACCCTCTGCCTACTGTCCGCGACGTCCTTAAACGAGTTCAAAGACTTCCGTCGATGACCTCCACCCCTGCCATTGAGCATCCTGCTCTAGCCGTTCGCACTATTGAATCTGGACGTGGCCGTGGTCGTGGAGGATGTCTGCCTCCTACTGGTGGACGTAGTTCTTTTACTACTCCTGGTCGAGGCCAAGCTACTGGCCCTCGCTTTTGCAACTGGTGTGGTCGCGATAATCACAACAAAGATCAATGCTGGATCAAGCATGGTAAACCGGCTTGGGCGAACCAAGCTTCTACAGTGACCTCCACTGATACTGCATCTGACCAGCCATCTGCTACGCCGTCTACTGAATGGCTTCGCTCGGAGTTCAAGAAATTTTTTCAAGAGAGCATGACTCAGCTTCCCTCTACATCTACTGCTGGTTCCTCCGCTATGCTTGCCTCTCCTTCTGCTGGTAACAATGAATGGTGTATTGATTATGGTGCGTCTATCCATATGGCTGGCGACATCAACTTATTTTCCACTCTAACTAAACCACCAATATTCCGTCTGTTACTGTTGCAAATGGCTCTAAGACTCCTGTTCACGGCATTGACACTATTCCCTTGTCTCGAAAGTTGCATCTGCAATCTGTTTTATGCATCCCACAATTTTCTATTAATTTACTATCTGTCAGTAAAACTGTAAAACATCTTCAGTGCTCCATTAAATTTGATCCTTCTGGTTGTGTTTTGAAGGATCTCCACACGAAGATGATGATTGGTTCGGGCCATGAAGGACCAGACAGACTCTACTATCTGGATGGACCACACGCAACATCTGCTCTTTTGTCTACATCAGTCGTAGGACTCCAGTGGCACTACCGGCTTGGTCATCCTTCTGCAACAAAGCTGAAACATTTATTTTCAGCTTTACCTAATAAACTTTTTCTTGTGCATCTTGTCTGTTGGGTTAACAAACGCGATCTGTATTTTCCGCTAAATAAGAAACTGGTTCTAAAGCACTTTTTGATATTGTTCATGCAGACATCTGGGGCCCGTGTTCTGTTCCTAGTCACTCTGGAGTTAAATACTTTCTGACTTTTATTGATGATTATTCCCGTGCTACGTGGCTTTTTTTTACTAAGCATCGCAACACAGTTTTGGATAATATCAGTGTTTTCTTTTCTGAAATACAGACCCAATTCAACAAACCCATTAAGATTTTCCGTACCGATAATGCTCTTGAGTTTATGCAAAAATCTGTCACATCTTTTTGTTCTGTTCGTGGCATCATCCATCAAACTACTTGCCCCTACACTCCACAACAGAATGGTGTTATTGAATGTAAAAATTGCCACTTGTTAGAGGTTGCTCGCACTCTACTTCTTCATTATAAAGTACTTCACCGATTTAGGCTTGAAACTGTTTCTACGTCATGCTATCTTATCAATCGCATGCTATCCTCTGTTTTACACAATCGCATACCTTACACCATTCTATTCCCTGATGCTCAACTGTTCTCTGTTCCCCCTCGTATTTTTGGGTGTACTTGTTTTGTCAAAAATCTACACCCAGGCTAACAAAGCTTGATCCTCGCTCCACTAAATGCATCTTTTTGGGATATACTAGAACCTAGAAAGGTTATCGCTGCTTTGATCCCGTTCTAAAGCAATGGTTTGTCAGTGCGGATGTGATCTTTTTTGAGCATATGCCATATTTCTCTGATGATGGGACATCACTCTCTAGTGATATGTTGGCACCGACGCCACTGCCAGATGTTGTTGATGTTTTGCCATCTTCTGACCTGCCTGAAGGCCGCCCTTTGCAAGTATACAAACGACGGACCAAGACAAGCACTCCTTCCATGGCCCCTCCACAACCAATTCCTCCGTTTGGGGATGATCATACAACAACTAAGATAACTTCTGACTTACACCTGCCTATCAGTTAGTGCAAAGGTGTTTGTTCGTGCACCAAACATCCTATTAGTTATTTCTGCTCATATGCTAAGTGCTAACCTGAATAACAGTTTTGTATGCTTCACTTCTACAATTTCTGTTGTCACTATTGCAAAGACTGCTGCAGAAGCTCTTCTTATTCCTGCATGGAAACATGCGATGGACCATGAAATGCAGACACTATGTGATCGCAAGACGTGGGAACTTGTGGATCGTCCTCCTTCCTGTCCTACTGTTGGATGCCGATGGGTCTTCACAATTAAGTATCAACCTGACGGTACAATTGAGCGCCTGAAAGCTCGTCTTGTGGCAAAGGGGTATACACAAACATATGGGGTGGACTATTTTGAAACCTTTTCTCCTGTAGTACGGTTAAATTCTGTTCGCATTCTGATTTCTGTTGCTGTCAAGTGTCAACAAAGAATGGCCCCTATTTCAGTTGGATGTTAAAGATGCATTTTTTATGGAGATCTACAGGAGGAAGTTTACATAGAGAAACTACCGGGATTTGTTGCTCAGGCGGAGTCTGCCTCAAAGGTCTATAAGCTAAAAAAGGCTATCTACGGTCTCAAATAGAGCCCGCGTGGTTGGTTCGACAAACTCAGTCAGATCTTAGTTACTTTTGGCTTTCATCGTTCCCACTCAGATCATTCGGTTTTTATCCGCAAAATAGTGACTGGGCTAGTCATTCTTATTGTCTATGTTGACGATATTATTTTATCTGGCAATGATACCTTGGGCATAATGCAAATAAAACCTACTTAGAAAAGCATTTTGTCACCAAAGATCTCGGAAAGTTGAGATATTTCTTAGGCATCGAGGTATCCAGATCATCTGCAGGGCTGTGTCTCTCTCAAGGAAAATATGTACTTGATCTCTTGTAGGAAACTGGTATGCTTGGCTGTAAACCAGCCAACACCCCTCTTGACCCAAATATGGATTGGGACGATGGAAACTCTCCTTATGCTGATCACCACCAGTTCAAAAGGCTGGTTGGCAAGCTTATTTATCTTACGGTCACAACTCACACGAGCTGACCTCACTGTCGTTGTAGGATTCATCAGCAGGTATCTTAATAAACCACAACAATGTCATTGGGATGCTATATATCACATCCTGCGCTATCTCAAAAGCTCTCTAGGCAAAGGCTTGTTATATAAAAAGCACATCCACTGTAATCTCTCTGGTTTTTCAGACTCTGACTATACAGGAAGTCGCTCTGATCGTAAATCAACATCGGGCTATTGTACATTTGTGGGCGGCAATCTAGTTACCCGGCGAAGCAAAAAGCAGACTGTCGTAGCCAGATCTAGTGCAAAGGCAGAATATCGAGCCATGACTTATACTGCATGTGAACTTCTGTGGGTCCAGAGTCTCCTCTAGGAGTTCAACATATCCTATTCCAACCCTATACCGATGTTTTGTGACAACAAGGCCTCCATTTTTATTGCGAGCAACCCCACATTTCATGAAAGGACAAAACATATTGAGGTCGACTGTCAATTTATTCGTGAGACAGTTCTTTCTGGCCGCATTTGCACTCCATATCTCAACACTGAAATGCAAGTAGCGGATATCTTCACCAAAATTCTTCCAAAAGCTCGGTTTCAGATTCTAGTGGACAAGCTGGGCATGTTCGACATCTACGCTCCAACTTGAGGGGGAGTATAGAGATATGTTATGTTTTACTGTCACGTGCCTAGCATTTGCCTCACTTATGTTTTTACTTCAGTAGTTTAGTCCCATATTGCTCATCTCTATTTTAGTCTCTCCTCTCTTCTCCTATATAAGAAACTGTATTGTGCACCTTTTTGATCATCGAATATACAATTCCTATTTCCTCTATAATAATTAATATATCAATTGCGGAAATATTTGAATCAACAAATACCATAATGATATAATTCAATTTAAGTTTAGTGCAGCGCTCAACAAGCATGTTAGATTTTTTTTTTGGCCATGAAAATGTGTTCTTTCTTATTCATCCCTCAAATAATGTATCAATTTGCATTATATGATGCTAGTGCAACTAGTCTACAGAGGGTAATTACTATGGAGATTACAACATGATGTAAAAGCAATATAAAATGCAAGTTTAACAAACGAAATAAAGCAAAAAACTTGCTTTTTCACTTCAGTTATTCGCTTCAATGTAATTCGAATGGGCTACTCTTTTTGTTATTTGATAGCGAGTAAAGTAATATAGTTAGCTCGTGCTTGGCCATAAACAAGGTGATGTAGGAAACAACTTTTCTATGTATATACACCCTATGGGAATGCATAAGATAGTTGACGTTGTGGTTAAGAGAAGAGAAAACTTAGCTCTTGTTGATGAAAACTATGCTGCCAAGAGGGTGATTAAGAGATCGCTAGTGCCAAGAGATACCTGCCAAGAGGTTGCCGTGAGATCTTCACTGTGTCATACTAGCCGCAATGACCAGCCACCTTCGCCGTGTCTCCTTTGTGGAAACCTTGCAATGATAGTTTGCTGATAAGAAAGGGGTAGAAAACCCTTGCAAGTTGCAAGGTCTTGTGGATCCATGTGCTTTTTCCAGACTTAGGTTAGAACCAGGTTCATCCAACTAGACCGACTTCATCAACTACATTTGAAAAAGCAATATAAAATGCATATTATTGAAGCTGAGAAATTAATGAAAATCATTATCTTAAAATATAATCAAAATATTGTGGAAAGCATAGTTCCAACCGACTATAGAGAGTCTAAACATTTGACGAATTTTCCAAATTTTAATGAATTTAAACAGTGCACAATATGGCCTATCTTTGACTCTTGGAAAATGCTAAATTCCCACGAATGATGATTGCTTAAGCTCCTTATGTTGGATAAAGATACTATCTAGCTATTCAAAGTCAACATAATCTCTACTATGCTTTATAGATATCTTTGACTATGGCATGTTGTTATTGGAGAAGATACCAACTCACCACCAAAATTTGTTTGCGATGGGAAATGAGCACTATATAATGTTACACATGTATGGGTTATTGTGTACTGAGCATACTTGTTAAGTAGAAGAAAATGTCTGAGAACAATGCTGTTTTGATGGCGCAGAATCAGAAATTCTCAGAAGTCTTGATGGAATTGTCGACGGATGTGTTCCTAGCATTCGATGCCAACGCCAATATGAACAAATAATCCATGATTTTGGTAACTTATCGATCTACTGGTGTGATCAACTTATTTATGCGATAATATATATCATTAAATGTGGGGACAGGGAGGGTGTCCTACGTGTCTGGGTGAAGGAAACTGAAGTGTTTCGATGGGCATTTTGATATCAATTTCAATAGTGAAATTGATGAATTAAGAACGATAGTTTGCAAGCTCAATATATAGTCTTAATGACACAAAACTTTGCAAGCAAATTATGGTCTACGTGGTACACAGTACACTAAGGAGTAAGTGAAACTTTTTCAGTGGTCAGTGCATCTTGGTTTTTGATGGTCATAGGTAAGCAATTGATAGGTATCCAAAGTAAACCAATCAATTATCATCCTTTCCTCCATGTTGCTTCCTGTTTCCCCCCTCTAGCTGATTATCGCTCCATTCTCATCTTGTTATTGAACAGTTCCCATCTGGCCTTGCCTTCTTTGCAACAGTTCCTCTACTTCCTTCATATGAAGCAGTAATCTTTGACAACTTTATGCTTGATTTAACATCAAAAGAATTACAAGTGTGCTGCTAATAATGCTTCTGTAGACCATTTTCTTATATAATTTGCATATATTTGTCTTTGCTCGCTATAAATTGTTAAATGCCTTCTGTATTTAAACACATTTATCAATTAACTTGCAAGTCTATTTGAGTAAATAACAAATTCCATAAATAGCAGTGGAGTATGCACAAACATGTAACTGAGGTCAGATGAATACACAATCTTAGAAATGAATATCATGATAGAAAGAGATCCCTAAAAAATGCACGACAGCAAGAGTGCCTATATTAATTGACACTTACCAATTAGTCAGTTCCATTGAATAAAATATTAATAACTCAAGAATGTACCTGTAGTAGTATGATAAGGCAGATCTCTGTGCTATTCAACAGCTGTTAATTATCTCAAGGTAAAATCAATCCTTGTTGGCCCACAGTGCCTGTCAACCCCTTTTGTTGCATACTTTTTTATTTTTTCATCTACATGTTCAGGAATGTGACGATCTCATAGCGAGAGGAGTAAGTGGAACAGGTCAGGGATTTGATCTTCCTGGAAGACGTTTAGGTGGCCTCTCACGTCAATTGCCACCATCATATATTCGACAAGTTGCATTGGCTGCGGCTGAAAAACGTCAACGTCTTGGATCTCTATTACCATCTGGACCTAAGCGTCTTGGAGGAAACAGTGACATAATGGCTGCTCTTAGTCCAATTCAAGCTGCCGCTATGGCTGCTGAAAGGAGACTATATGATGACTTATGGTGTGGCTCCTCTGGATTATCTACTGTGGATGACAGTAGTGGTATGCAAAATCTAGAAGAGAATCCATCTGGAAGCAATCCACAAAACTTGTGCAGTGCTTCTGGAAAACGCAGCTATGATGTAATAGCGGAAGATAATGGATGCTCTTCTCATCGGTCTCCTGACTATGTGAATGGGAATAATACTTTGGTCATTGATTTAACTAGCCCTATATCTACTTCTCCGAGGACATCATGTGCTGAGTCTGGTTCATCTGTTCATAGTGCAGTGGATGATATGCAGGAGTTACCAAAGTGGGAGTGCACTACCTGCACTTTGTTAAATCAGGTCTGCTTTTCAATCCTAATTTTTTTGAGTAAGATGCATTATTTATGATATATCTCCTATTATATCAAATTTTAATCAAGGATTAGAACATATAAATGTTACAATTAAGTTGGTGTAAGGACACAATATTGATTGTAATGAAAAGTTAATTAGCAACAATATGCATGTAACTATGAATGTGTCCAAGAAAACAATGGATTTCCGGCATGATCATTATTTTTTCTCTCAGAAGAGGGGCTTTTAATCTGACAGCGATTAATTTTACATATGGACTCTGCATGCTTAATCTGTTTCTTTATAATGTGATGCATGTCATGGTGATATGATAGACATTAAGGTACCCAAGACTCTTTTGGGCATTTAGGGTAAGATTCTGTTTACTATTATCTATAATGTGTTTTTGGAATGTTTTGATGACTCACTTGACGTCTCACCTTCCAAGAGGTCCAAGCTCAATGTTTTAAGAAGCGCGAAGTGGGAGGGGAGCGGACAGGACTTTGTAGCCGATTAATCGCCAGGCGGGCGATTAAGCGTGCACTTTTTAAAAAGCGTATGCTTGATTTATACACATATATACACACACAATGTTATAATTTGTGATTGTTTTACATAGTTAAACTTATGTATTCCTCTAAAATTAATACTAACAACAATAAAGAGCTAATAGATTCAACCATCTACAGCAAATAACCTGATTTCAATGTTAGACTGTTAGTATAAAATAGATAACCAGCTATACTAAATCAGTAGCTAAGAATGTATTAATCAATAGCTAACTATACATTTATATTCGTTTAATATAAGTGTATAAGTATATACTCAGTTAAGTATCAAATCACATTACTGACATAATTGTTACTGAGTATTTAATATCGAACTAGCTATACAAAATCAGTAGCTAAGAATATATTAAATCAGTTGCCAACGATACATTTATATTCATATTTAACATAAGCATATGATTATATTTATTCAGATAAGTACTAAATTACAATTACTAGTACCAAATCACATTACTAACATTGATGTTACTGTCTTACTGAGTATAAAATAGCCAACATCACATATAGCGTAGAAGATATGTATATAACATAGAAGATATTATTATTACAGTGTGTGCTAACACTATACAATAGAAGATTTGTACAAACATATTGATAATGTTACATAATCGGTAAGAAGAAACAAGATGTTGTATGAAAGCACTTGTACATCACAACAAAAAGCAAAAAGAAATGGATACTTGTATCCGATCAGCTAGAGGAAGGGGAAATTGGAAACGCGAGAAAAAATCTCTTTTTAAAAGGAAAATTAGAGATGGATACTTGTATCCGATCAGCTAGAGGAAAAGTCCGTCTGCTGAAGGGATTCTTTATTTGAAAGGGAACCTAGAGATGGACACTTGTGTCCAATCAGCTAGAGGAAAAATCTGTTCGCTGATGATGAACAGACAATTTGGGTAGTCTTACATAAATCTTGTCAACCCCACCTTTGAGTTCAAATGTTATGGAGATTAAACTAATAGAAAGGGACTTGTACGAAAAATTCCTAGTAGAAGCATGAATTGCAGAATTATGGACCACTGATCCACTCCTTGATCCAAAGATATCTTGGGCCTCTATGGAAGATGAATTGGACAAAAAATGACATCCATGGTTGCATATGGGATATCCACACCCGCCCTCAACAACTGACATGCACTCTTGTCCCTCCCTTGACAAAGCTATTGAGACCCTCAGCTGAACAAGAGGGAGGCGAATGATATCCTGAACGCCAACAACAACTAACAAGTGGAAATCACAATGACAAGTCAAGCATGTTAGAAAGTATTATTAGCCTTACGAAGAGAATGCTTATGATGAGAGATTCAGGGTTAGAGAGTCATATATATAGCCCTCTCAGGGTATGATGTATCACCCATTGAATTTCACAACAGGCATGTGCCATGACGCGCTATTCTGCCTCAGTACTATCTAACTCTGCCTATTGACGAGATGAACCCCCCCCCCCCCCCCCCCCCCCCCCCCCCAACACACACACACACATAAGAGAACACAAAATCCAGAAATATATCTCCTTTCATTCACATCTACAACCCAATCAACATCTTCATAGCAGGTCAAAGAGATATTTGGAGATTGTGGTTTCTTGTAGAGGAGACCTTTGCCAGGTCCACTTTTCAGGTAGCGTAGGATACATTGTACTTGACTCTAGTGGCACACAAGAGTCTTAGCCATGTGTTGACTAACAACACTAACAACAAAGACAATATTTGGTCGGGTAATTGTAAGATAGATGAGTTTCCCAACCGTGCGTTGATATAGTCTAGGATCGGAAAAAAGACACCCTCAAACAGAACTTTGCTGTGGTAGTCCGTAGACGGAGAAACAAGCTTAGTATTCAACATACTAGAGTCCTAGAGGTCGGGGACGTGCTTCCTCTGAGATGAATAAGTGCCCTGACAAGAATGTAGCACCTCTCTGCCCAAGAAGTAGCGAAGTTGTCCCAGATCCTTAGTATGAAAATATTGTTGGAGTGCTTGTTTCAATGTTGAAATCCCATGAGCATCACTACCAGTGATAATGATTTCATCAACATAGGCAATGAGGATGATGGTTCTAGCTTGAGAGAGGAATTAAAGAATAGACTATGATTACTAGATGACTAGGAAAAACCCAAAGCTAGAAATGCCATTGAGTTTTGTCAACCAGACCCGTGGTGATTGTTTGGGACCATACACAAAGCGTTTGAGATGACACTCTTAGGAAGACCCCTTTTGAGTACAAATACTTGAAGGCTGTTCCATATACACTTCCTCCTATAAACCACCACGAAGGAAGGCATTTTTAGTGTCAAGCTAGGAAGCACGAACACTTCAAAACAGGTGCCGTACCCGTGTCCGACACGTATTGGACACCCGTACTCCGTGGACACGCCTAAATACGTATTGGACACTTCTCCAGCCGTGTCCAACATTTTTTTTTGTTTTTTATAGGTGGACACGGCCTGGACACGGCCAGGCCCATTTACAGCCCAAAACAAGGTTGCCTTTCCACTAATCCTAGTCACATAACTAGGCAGCTAAACATGTCTCTAATAGATCAAATCCATCTCAGTTCGCAAGAGGGTGGCAGCTGTATTCTTGCTGTTCTTATCACATATCTAAGTCTAGAGCAGCAACAACTGTCTCCCTATTCTTATTTGTATATAATCTCTCTACTCATTCATCTATTGTTGGGATTGGGGCCTTCTAGTTCTGGAAAACTAATTAACTGAGGGAAACTATCAACCTTTATCCATTGTTTCCTTGTGCTAGCAATGTTTCTATGTTAATCACTTTCTTGAATATCCAGTTGTGTATTTATATAAATTTCTGCTGTGTATCTAAATAAACTCCTTATGAACAGTATCAAAATTTATATGACATCTACATTTACTGAGTAGTGAGTACTGACTTAAAGATTTTTATGTATGTCTAATGGTCAATATTCTGAAATTCAGCAGCGTGGTACATCATTGGACTGAATCCGTGAAGTCTATTCTTAGACTAGGCTACAGGAATTGCAAAAAAATGCTTACTCTTTATTAAAATTTCCTCAATATTTTTGTCTTTTGGTTCTTTTAGACTTCAAAATACACAATTTCAGTTCTTGGGGTTTCTTTACATCATTTCATATGAGTCCCATCATACACATTAAAATCTTGAAATTGAATTCCACCTTGTCATGTTTCAATCTCTCTTATTTGATCTACCGGTCTCTACTCTTCTTTTTAATTTTTATCTCTCGTCATGTTTGGGTATTACACATGGAATATGAATAGAAGTCAAATTGTTTTTTTAACTTGTATTTGACATAAAAATGAAAAAGCCTCTTTTATGATATTCTACTTCAATGTTTCAATGTTGTGGTTATACAATCGCCAATTGGTTTCATTTTTGAGAGTTATCTTAAATGAAGTTATATCGTCTAATTATCTATTTTTTTGTTTCTTATGTGTGTGCGTGTGTGTGTGTGTGTATATATATATATATATATATATATATATATATAGTTTAAATATTTTTTTAAATGTCGTGTCCATAGCCGTGTCCGTGTCCTATATTTTCCAAAATCGCCGTGTCCCGTGTCCGTGTTCGTGTCCGCTTCTGTGCTTCCTTGGTGTCAAGGTAGAACAGAGGCTAGTCCATGTTAGTCGCAAGGGAGATTATAATCCCGACAGAAGTAATGCAGTGACCAGTGTTTCAAAGAAATCCACACCATATGATTGGGTGAATCCTTTGGCAACAAGTCGAGTTTTAAGTCGTTCCACCGATCCATATGAATTAAATTTGATAGAAAAGACCCACCTACAATCAACAACTTGTGTGGAGGGACAAAATCCTATGTCCCATTCTCACCCAACACTGCCATTTCCCCATTCATCACAACTTTTCAACTAGGGTGTTGAAGGGCCTCACTATAGTTTTTAGGAATTTGGATATATTCGAGCTGTTGGGCAATGGCTTCAACAATACATGATAGATTTGATAGGCAACATGTATGAGATATTTAGGGTAGCGAAGGGTACAAGAGCGGGTACCTTTTTCACAGAGCCATAGGGCATGATAGATCTTCAGCGTGAATATTGGTGCCGTGTCCTGTGCAAAAGGAGGAATGACAGGAGGGTGTATGATGGGTTCACGATCGATTTGGTCAGACAAATCAAGCTCCGAACTCAATTGGAGGCTGAGGTTGAGGCAGAGATAATGTTGACACAAAAGCAAAGAAGGTATCGGATTCATGAAAAGTAACTTCAACAAAGACATACGTACGACGATGATGGTTGCCTGGATTATAACAATGATAACCTTTCTGAAAGATAGAACAGTCAATGAAAACCATCTTGATAGAGTGGGGATTAAGTTTATCCGCTTTTGTATCAAAGTTATGCACAAAACTGTACACCTGAAAACACACAAAGGAAGATGATGCCGTTTGTGTGGAAAAACCTGGAAAAGGGGTCTTGTTTCGAAGAACAGAAGATGGTTGCGATTGATGAGGTAGCAGGCTGTGAGAATAGTCTCAAACCTATAAGGCTTAGGTAACTTATCCCCAAACATAAGAGCATGAGAAATATCATGTGAATGATGATTTTTTACGTTTTGTCACCCCATTTTATTGTGGGCGGCATATGAACGTTGATAGATGGTTTCATCTCTAGAGCAAAAAGAGGACTCCTAAGACTAACATATCTAATGCATTGTCGACACAAAATATTTTAATGGATTTATTAAATTGTGTTGAATCATTTCATGAAAATTTGAAAAACACCAATTGCCTCATCACCGGATTTCAACACATAATCACGTCATGCGAGAGAAATCATCGACAGAGGTAATGAAATAAAGTAATCCATCCAAACTAGTTTTTTAAAAAAGACCATGAATGTTACTATGAATAACATCAAAGA
Organism: Alisma plantago-aquatica; assembly: GCA_963693085.1. Classification (NCBI taxonomy): domain Eukaryota; kingdom Viridiplantae; phylum Streptophyta; class Magnoliopsida; order Alismatales; family Alismataceae; genus Alisma; species Alisma plantago-aquatica. Next base: position 258,490,766 of record OY856409.1, read on the forward strand.
TAGCTTTAGAACAAAGACTAGTTTTTCTAGGAAAAGAACTCCTATGATGTTTCCAAACTCCAACGAGTCACATGGCAGATTTTTTAAACTAGATAAAGAGGGCTTCAGGTGCTTCAACTTCTCAAGAAAGGGATGACCGTAACGTTGAAGAAGCTGAAGAGATGTGCTTACAAGGACAAAAGAGGGAACTTTATCACCAAAGTAATAAATGTCACAGGCTCTAGAATCCGAACCAATCGTCTGAAAAGTAAGAAGCACATACACTTCCTGGAGGCTGCTGTGTCCTTGTCCAACATGTGTTCAACATGTTTACACACCTTGGTCACACTTGGACACGTGCCGGACACGCCTCCAGCGTGTCCACCTTGATTTTTTAATGCAATGTTGGACACGGTTTGGATACTCCGTGGACACATCTAAGACATGCCATCCCAACCCACTTAAGCCTAAAGTACAAAAAAACCCACAAGCCTTATCCAAATCACCGCCTTTGGTCCTCCACTAATTGTCCTACTAACATCAAGTGATTAAGCTTGAATTGCTGTAGTCAAGCCGTAGCCACCTTTCTTTAGCAACTATAGCAACCATCATCAATGGTATCATCTCTGCAACATTTAGGGATTGCCACGTCAACTACGAGGAAAGTAGTTGGATCACCATCTTCTCTTCCAAATCCATATAACTCTTCCTCCTTTGCTCCCCCTTCCTCTTATTTGTGCTTCTATTTGTCTCCCTCTTCTTTTTCCTACTCTAGACCTGGACTAGCTGCAAAAATATTCCTTCACCTCCTCTTTTTCCTTCTCCTCTATGTTTTCTCCTCCCTCATCTACTTTTCCTTCTCCTCCTTTATCCCTTTTCTCATTCCTACCCCTCCTCTTTTTCATATTTGAATGTGGCAGTAGTCGCAACACTGCTCCTCACCCCCCTCTCATTTTACGTTAGTTCCACGTCTCCTTCTACCTTCTCTCGCCACTCCTTCCCCTATTCTTCTCCTTGCTTCTCCTCTAGGCAAAAGTAGCACAATATTGTCCTCCCTATGCCTACTCTTTTTCTTGCTTCTCTACATCTCCCATCTCCCCTCCTCTTCTCTTGCCCCTTTATCTTAAGTAGCTCTCCAATATATCTCCTTCCCTCCTTTCCTTTCCTCTCAACCTCTAAGACACCTTTGTTTTCCATCTCCACCGGAAGCAACAACATTTCCTCACCCCTTCCCCTTCTTCTCTTGATGGTACATGTTGTTCACCAGTGATTCCACCTGCAATAACAAAGCTATTCTCCTCAAATTCTGCTGCTTTTAATTTACAATTGCATTTATTTTTATTGCAACAATTTTATAATCAAGCATATTGTGACAAAGTCAGTAATTTTGGGAAGCGTAGGGTTGCACAATGTGTGCACCCTCATATATATAAAATTGAAACATTTACAGAGAGGTCCACATATAAATAACATAATACATAAAATAGGAATATATATTAACACTCCCCCTCAAGTTGGAGCATAGATATCAATCATGCCCAACTTGTCCATCAGTGTGCAGAATTGCTTCTTCGCCAGCAGCTTGGTGAAGATATCAGCAACTTGGTCTTACAGAATGCGTGAAAGAAGTGCAGATCTTGCCAGTAAGAATGGATTCCCGAATAAAATGGCAGTCGACTTCAATGTGTTTGGTGCGCTCATGATAGACAAGATTATTAGCAATGAAGATAACAACTTTATTGTCACAATGCATGGGTATAGTAGAAGAAGAGTCAATCCCAAACTCTTTTAACAGAGAGCGCACCCACAATAATTCACAGGCAGTATGGGCCATGGCCCTGTATTCAGCTTCAGTACTGGACCTGGCCACAACATTTTGTTTTTTACTCCTCCAAGTAACAAGATTGCCTCCAACATAAGTGCAATACCCAGAAGTAGATTTTCTGTCAGTTTTGCTTCCTGCATAATCAGAATCAGAGTACCCCTCAAGAGAACAATGTCCATTCTTTCTGTAGTGAAGTCCCTTGCCAGGAGACTTCTTCAAATATCTCAGAATATGACATAGCGCATCCCAGTGACACTGTCTGGGTTTATCAAGGTACATGCTAAGAAGGCCCACTGCAGTAGAAATATCAGCTCTAGTAACAGTCAAGTAATGAGCTTACCAATCAGCCTCCTGTACTTTTTATTATCAGCAAAAAATGGAGAAGAATCATCATCCCAATTCACATTGGGATCTAGAGGAGTATCAGCAGGTCTCACTCCAAGCATACCAGTCTCCTGCAGTATATCTAAGACATATTTTCTCTGAGACTGTACAAGAGCATTAGAGTTTCTAGAGACCTCTATGCCCAGAAAATACCGAAGTTTTCCCAAATCTTTGGTAGCAAAGTGCTTGCCTAGATGAGCTTTAGTAGTCTGAATACCAAGAGAATCACTGGCAGATATAATAATGTCATCAACATAGACAATCAAAATAATAATACCAGCTGAAGTCTGCTTGGTGAAAACAGAATGATCCACCCGAGACCTCAGAAACCCAAATTCAATCATAATTTTGCTCAATTTATCAAACCAGGCACGGGGACTCTGCTTGAGTCCATAAATAGACTTTTTTAACCTGCAAACTTTGTGTGACTCCCCCTGAGCAACAAACCCAGGAGGTTGCTCCATATAGACCTCTTCTTGTAAATCACCATACAAGAAGGCATTTTTCACATCTAGCTGCAACAATGGCCAATCAAGATTAACAACAACAGAAAGAAGAATTCTGACAGAGTTAAGACGAGCAACATGAGAGAAGGTCTCGAAGTAGTCAATACCATAGGTTTGTGTGTAGCCTTTAGCAACTACCCATGCCTTCAGCCTTTCAACAGTGCCATCAGGTTGGTATTTCACATCATATACCCACCTGCAGCCTACATGCTCACACTGAGGGGGTGGATCCACCAACTCCCAAGTATCTCTTTCAGCTAGAGCCAACATTTCCTCTTTCATAGCATACGTCCAAGCAGTACTCTTTAAGGCATCCTGAACATTCTTTGGAACAGCCACAACAGATAAGGCATATACAAAATTGCTAGAATGGACATTCAGATGATCAGTGGAAACAAACTGAGCAATACTATGAGATGTGCAGGAACGAGTACCCTTTCTAAGAGCGATGGGTATGTCAAGGTCAGAAGTTACCTCAGGTGTAGCAGAACCTTCTGGAGGTGAAGATTGGTTTTCCTGGGGGGTTCTTGTGTAGGAGGTGCTCTATTCCTGCATTGATAAATAATAATAGGAGTGGTATGCTCAGTATTCACAGTATCAGTATCAGGCACACAATCAGTAGTAACTGGCAGAGGAGAGGCAATAAGGTCAGGCTGTAAACTTTCTCCTCAAGTAGAATAGTAAGGTGTATCCTCAAAAAATGCAACATCATTGCTAGTAAACCATTTTCTTGCAGTGGGGCTATAACATCTGTATCCCTTTTGGGTGCGAGAATACCCCAGAATACACTTCTCAGCACGAGGAGAAAGTTTATCAGAAGCTGGTCCAAGCAACCTTACAAAGCAAGTACATCCAAAAATCCGAGGAGGCACAAAATAGGTATTTTGTTTCCAATCACAGATGATGGCATTCTATTTATTAGAAAACAAGCAGTCAAGATAGCCTCAGGCCAAAACGAGCGAGGAACATGAGTATGCATCATAATAGTCCTGGCAACTTCTAACACGTCTATTTTTACGCTCAGCCACACCATTTTGTTGAGGTGTATAAGCACATGAAGTCTGATGTAACGTACCAACAGATTTGCAAAAAACATCCACATCTTTTTTAACAAACTCAAGCGCATTATCAGTACGAAATTTTTTTACAGGCACACCATATTGTGTTTTCACCTCAGCAAAAAAGAATTTGATAGTAGACATAACTTCAGACCTACTTTTCATCATAAACAACCAAGTAGTCCTAGAAAAATCATCAATAAACAGAATAAAGTACTTGTGACCAGATAAACTCGGCACATGACAAGGACCCCATACATCAGAATGCACTAAATCAAAAATGTTTTAACTGCTAATATGACTGCGTCTAGGACAAACAACTCTAGTCTGCTTTCCTAGCTGACATGACTCGCACTGAAGGCTACAAGTGCCAATATCAGAAACTAAATGATGAAGTTTTTCAGATGATGGATGTCCCAGCCGGTAATGCCACTGTAATGCAGAAACAGATGTAGATAGTGCAGAGGCCACAACCACTTTCTCTGCTTTCGGTAAATGAGCAAGGTAGTATAGTCCATCAACACCTTCATACCCCCACCGATCTTCATCCTCGTGCGAAGGTCCTAAAAAACACATGAACCAGGAATAAATGTTAGGCTACACTGTAGACTTCTCAATATCTTGCTGACAGATAATAGATTGAGAGGGAATCGAGGTACATATAAGGCAGATTTCAGCAGAAACTCAGAAATAATATCCCTTAGTCCAGATACCGTAGACTTGGAACCATCAGCAAGCATAACAGATGAAGGACGAGCAGGTTTAGATAACTTTTTAAATAAAGATCGATTTCCAGAAATATGCGAAGAAGCACTGGAGTCTATGATCCATTTAGTATTACCAGGAGTAGAAGAAGAGATACTTAGGAAGGCAGTGTCATAACCAGAATAAGTGGCAGCATGAGCTCCACTAGTCGAAGTAGTAGACGACGAGCCAGCCCGCTCAAGTAGTAGGCGCTCCACCTCAGCACGGATGTAATCCACAGTCGCACCTGAAGAGTCAGACTCAGTAGGCTGAGTGGCTCCCTCCTGTGCAGTGGTAGAAGAGTCAGCAGCTGCGTTGGCCCATGCCGGTTTACCATATATCTCCCAACATTTTTCTTCGATATGGTTGGACCGACCACAGAAAGTACAGATGCGCTGGCTTGCTGAGGGCGCGCAGCAGCAGGTGGAGCAGCAGAAGGGGCTCCACGACCAGAAGAGGCACGTCCTCGTCCTGCACCCAGTGGAGGACGTCCTCGCTAAAATCTGATCAACGACACCAGCATAGGACTCTGGCAGTCCACATAAAAATTGAACCAACTGTAGCTCTGCTCTCTGACGCTGCATAGTAGCCAAATCAGTGGACAGTTGGTGGTAGGACTCCAGCTCCCCCCACAGTCCAGTAAAGGTAGAGAAGTAGTCCGCAATATCGGACCCCGTGAAGTGTAGACGTCCCAGCTGCTTGGTGATGTCAAAGACCTTCTTGGGGTTCTGGCTATGCGAGTATGTGTCGGCGAGCTGATCCCACATTTGTTTCGCCGTAGGCAGGTGAAGCAAGGTGACACTGATCTTCTCAATGCTGCTGTTGAGAATCCATGTCATCACCGTCGAGTCATCCCGGACCCAGTCATCATACACCTTCACATCTTTGGAATCGGCGTCCTCTGCAGGTTGTGCCGGTCCGGCACGGATCAGGTGCGAGTACTTTCCCTGGGATTTTGCATAAATCACCATGGAGCATACCCAATGCTGGTAATTTCGCCCGTCAAGTTTCACAGGCGTAACTTGACGGCAAAAGTCATCTCCCGAGGACGCCATGAGAGCAACAAACACAAGCAGCCAGTGGGGTCCGGAGCGCAGACGGTTAAGCACAGGTAGGCACAAACAGGCAGAAGACGGACTACGCCGTCAGGCAGGCAGAAAAGGAGGCACAGATCAACCGATCCAGAGGACCACTTCACATAACGGCTACGCCGGAGCGCATCAAGGGACCTGATGACTCAACCAGTCACACGGGCAGGCAGGCAAAAAAAATAGATCCGGAGACTGCTTCAGACAGAAATCAAACCCGCGGGAAAACGAAGTCCAGAACCAGGCGGGAGAGAGGACCCTGGCGGCTACGTGCCCCGGCGCAGCAGCGCGGCTGCCCAGCCAGCCCGGCGACAAGCTGCCGCGGCGCCGCACTGCCGGCTGGCTGCTGCCGGTGGGCGGGCGACGGCCGGAGAGGGGCAGGGCGGGGGGGGGGGGGGGGGCGCCGGAGAGAGAGGGAAGGGAGGGCGGCGATTGGATCTTACTGCTCTGGTACCATGTGACAAAGTCAGTAATTTTAGGAAACGTAGGGTTGCACAATGTGTGCACCCTCATTATATAAAATTGAAACATTTACAGAGAGGTCCACATATAATATGGACATCGCAAAATAAATAACAGAATACATAAAACAGGAATAAATATTAACACATATTAACATATGTTGTGATTTAATCTATATTGTGACTTGTGGTTACAATGAAATATGTTGACTACTTGTTGGATTTCATGGTGATTGCCCTAATCTATTTGTTTCACTTAGTGTGCTTATACATATAGCATATTATGTGTCATAATATGTTCTGTTTGTCTTTCTTTCTTTCTTTCTCTTTCTTTCTTCAGTGTCATGTATGTGTCCTATATTTTTGGAAATCGTCGTATCCTGTGTCCGTGTCTATATCTGTGTTTATGTCTGTGCTTCCTAGTCCGAAAAGTCTGAGAATCCCGCATCACAAAATCTTGGCTACCAAAGGTGACGTTGCAAGTAAAGGTATCAACTAGGCAACAAATATTAAATTAGAGGGAAAATGAGGAATATAACGAATAAACTAAAGTTGAGGCTATTGTTGAATAGTTTTAACGGACCCATCTGCCATATTGACAGACGGGAGGAATATGAAGTTCATGGAGCAAAGGAGGTGTCTCAACCAGTCATATGTTGGGTGGCCCTAGAGTCAACTATCAAAGGAGAGTTGGATGCAAGGAACAAGGTGACTGATACCGACGTCGTTTTGACAGCTTGGAAATAGGTATTTACCGGTATACCGACAGAAATACCGGCAGATGTAATCCTGACCGTTTTGACGCCAAAATGAACGAATTAATTCATGAAATTTTACAAGTGTAATCTCTACACCTAAATGCAACATTTTAAGCAATAAAATTCTATATTGGGTGTCTTGGGGGGGGGTCCATCATGTGGGAGGTAAGGAATCTGTCCTATTTCCCTGGGATTTCGATGAAGGATTTCAATGACAAAATGTAGGAATTCAGATATGAAATTTTACTAGCACAATCCACAAACTTAATACACACAATTATGTAATAATATATAATTTACAACATATGAATTACATATTTACTTACCAACTCACATCAGCTGTATGTTGAGTGGCTCGCTGGTTCTCCATACAATAATGAGTTGATATTACTGAGATATTGTTGCCATGACATGTGCATCCTATAAAGTGGTTGTATGTAGTTACACGCTCCTCATACACATCATTATTGGCAAATTGTATCATCCCAGTCTTTGGAAAATGCACTTCTAATTCTCTGAGATATTGTGCCTTTCTTGGAGATGTAGGTGGAGGTACTCGAGAAGGTTGACTTGCTTGAGGAATAGGCTGGATAGTACATGCACATCCATAGGAAGTATTGGGACTGGAGAAATAGGAAGAACTGAATGACCACCACTCCATGTTTGCCCACCATCCTCAGAGAATGCAAGGGAGTTGTAATGATAACTTCCATGTGGGCCTAAGACATTTGCAGTATAGGTGTATCCAACATGATGTTCTACTTCTGGTGGTGGTGGTGGTCGCGGCTGATTTTGATATCCAGAATACCCATATTGAGAGTGAGATGGGTAGGGTTGCGCATGTGTTTGCCCAAATAGCATATCGCCAAAGCCTAATGTTGAATCATGTTGAGATTTAGAATCAAAAGCCGAAATACTCATGCTCCCAAATGAATCAGCAATATAAGAATAATAACCACTATTGTAGTCGTAGGAGCCTGTAGTTGTTGTAGCGTCAGGTGGTAATGCACCACTGTAGTTTTTGCCGGTTTGATCCTCCTTTGAAAAGTTCTATTAGGCATGGGATATTCTTTTTCAGCTGGAGGAGGAGGTGCAACCCTAGTAACTTAAGGTCGATTATCATTCTCAGTATCAACAATAGGAGGATATTCAGGAGAACGGTCGCTGCCTCCATCATTGCCACCATCATCATCAGACTTGGATTTTGACCCAGATGTAGTTTTTGAAGAAGAAGAATTTGTGCTAGCCAACTCTTCTTCCACTGCTCTATTGATTTCCATATCAATATTTTGATGCTCAGGCCCAGGCTCTAGTCTTTCAGGTTGAGTTTGATCAACATTTATATCAGAATATGCTTCAAATTGCTCTTCTATGTATGGATCCAAACGACCATCTAGATTATCAAGAATGGGACGACCTATCTCATTCATCCATTCCTCTAAAGGATCTTCTGAATCATCAACTTCTTCTATGCCTCTACGCTTGGATGGGTTGAATGTGTGTACGGTGTCAATGGATCGTGGACGACAACAAAATCTACTTCCTTGTAGTTGGCATCTCGTATTGCTCTAGCCCTCAACCGCATGTTGTAGTGAATATATAACAGATCTCGTAGCCTGTTTGCCCCCAACCTGCTCCTCTTTGAGTGTATTAAATTGGAAGTGCTCCAATTTCTTTCACAACCTCCTACAGATGTTGTTTGAGAAAGAATGCGAACAACCACTTTTCTTAGATGGGGAGCACCCGTTCCATACCAAACCCACCACTCACAAGGATCACCCTACTCCTGGTTGGCAACTGCATTTGGATGACCAAAACAACGGGTGCCTTCACGAAGCTTTTGCAATTGCAAAAATATTTAAGATGTTCAAACTTCAGAATCAGATGATGAAACATCAAACAAGAATGAAGATGTTCATGACTTCATGTAAGTTATGTAATATATATAGTTATATACCTCATCCATCACTATGGTTCACTATTATGTAGAGGTAAAGAATTTGTTAATTATATCTCTCACAGCTGACATTAGACTCGCATCTAAGCCCAATTTTCGCGAGTATTGGAACCTTGGGTTCAGATAGTAAGCTGTCACCAATTCCAAAATTCCAAATAAGAAAATAAGATTTAGATTTTAGATGGAGTTATAGAGTTATAAAGAGAGATTTTGAATCTCTACATCTCAATCAGAATATGGCCCATGATAGAGCTGAATGGAAACGAAGGATCCATGTAGCTAACCCCAACATAGTTGGGATTGAGGCTTAGATGATGATGATGATGATGATGGATTTATAGAGTTAGAACTTAGAACATAAATCAGAATTTAGAAGAAAAAAATTATATACCTGCTTTATGTAGTGGATGCAAAAGCATATATGTCCAACGCTTGCCTACAATTGACAAATATTGTGACTTGGACCTAGGAGCTGCTTTTTTTATACTTTCCACCATTACTTGCAATGCATCATACAAGTAAGGCATAGTGGTGACTTTGTCACCATCTACCAACCTTAATACTTTGACAATAGGTTCCATTATTCGCAACACCTTTGTAACCTTATCCCAGAAAGCCTGATTGACAATTACTTCTTCAATTCCTTAGCCAACTGGGGTGTTGTGCTCCTTCATGGAGGTCCACTCCATGCCATTGAAGAGCTTCCTAAGTCCATCCCTTTTGGACTTTAATGAATTCAAGGCCAAATAATTTGTTTGAAATCTAGTGACTCCTGGTCTAATTAGATCACCTCCACAGTACTCAGGTCGCCTCATTGCATTTAACTAGGAGTGGTTATAGATGAAACCCGTGATCAACCTACCATAAATTGTCACACTTTTGATATAATCAATTGTGCCTATGTCTTTAAGAATAAGATCTATGCAGTGGGCATCACATGGTCTCCACTAGACCGGATATCTCTTCATTATACTTTCACCGGTCTTCTTGAAGTTAGAGCCATTATCAGTCACTATTTGCACCACATTCTCAACCCCTACCTGCTTGATGTATGTTTTCATTAGCTTCTTGATATAGCTGTAATTCCTGACTTCACCATAAGCATCAACAGAGTCTAGAAAAACAATCGATCCACGACAATGTGCAAGAAAGTTAATAATTTGCTTTCTGTTTCCACTAGTCCCCCCATCACACATGAGTGTGACGCCATATTCAGACCACACTTGTTTCTGGTTTGAAATCCATACTTGTAGATCTTTCTTCTCTTGGGGAAGATACTTGTTCATCACTTCATATGTAGTAGGGGCTTTGATGCAGCATGACCAGCCCCAACACCCTCAACGTCACTTGGAGACGAAGACATCTCAAAAGTCAAGTCAACACTTAAAAGACAAAGACAAACAAGCAAAGCAAATGATGTATTAGTAACTTAGCATTTAATCAAAAAGTATTGGTAAGAATGTCCATTGTACAATACTAATATCAAATAAAATAAGTCATTAAGCGAACAAAATAGTTTTCTTTCATGTATTATAGAATCAAAAACAATGTTTAAAAAAAACAATGTTTTAAATGTATAATACATGCTTGTAATCATAGAATCAAACACAAGATTTTTTGAGATTTTTAGTTTGAAGATAAAAATATTTTAAAAATAAATAAAGTCTGAAATTATTTTAAAATTATAAAATATGATATTTACTTATTAAAAAGACAAGTGATATGTTTCCAAATGCTAATTTCATCTTATACAACATTAACACACACAAATAAAGAGAAAAAATGTTTTTTTTTTATTTTCAGCATTTTAACAAATAAAAAAAGAAATATTTAAATATTTTGAGTATATTCTGTTTATATATGTTCATGTTAGTCTCTGATAGAACTTCTTCTACTAAAACTAAATTAAATACCTAATATTAATAATACTAATTGTATTATTACTATTAATTAGTGAAATTACATGCTAGTGCTAATTATTAGTGAGCTAATTAGGTAGATCTACTGATAAATCAGTAGATGTATATAATATAATCATAGATCTAGTGATAAATAACATTAATCATAAGTATTTTGGAGTAGATCTAGGATTTGGGGGTATATGGTGAATTTTTTAGGTGAGAATAGAAGGAAATAGAGAGGGGAGAGGTTGTAAATGGTGGGAAATGAAAGAAATTAAGTAAACATACATTGATTAGGGCTGATTTGAGCTCCAACCTCGAAAATCGCCCAAAATCCCCAAACTTTTCCTCTTCAAACAGCATCATCAGCTCACATTCGCAAATGACGGTGTATCGGGCGGTATACCGTCTGTGCCACCATGTACCGGTAGGTGAGTGGTGCATTTTGCACCGGTATCCCCGATATTTGGCGGTATTGGCGGTAAGCACACCGAAATGCCAGTACTTGCGATCCTAACGGCATAATCGTGTGTACCTGTACCGGTACTCATTGGTATCAATATTTCGAGTGGTATACCACCGATATCTCATTCCTTGGCTGGATGCCAACGTAGAGGTCCCTACATTACCTTGGTTGGAGGCCAGATGCGCCGAAGATGTCACAACGGATTGCATGGTCACGGAATCTCAGGATCCTATGGTTTGTGGAGGAACCTGTCGAGATGGCTGTAGGAGTTGCTCATACTCAATTGAAGAGGTGATAACAGACAGATCCATGCTTATAGGGATGACCATGCTTCTGATAGCACTTTACCTCCAAGTGGCCTAACTTGTACAAAAAGTGCATTGTGGTCTAGTGGGACGTTAGTACTGTAAACTCTTTGATCTTACTTGGCGTGTCATATTTTCCACATGGTGTGTTCATGGAAATCTTTTTACGTCTTCAACACCTACACGACATATCGGATCTCCACACAACATGCTGCTTGGAGCCTATCATCTTTGACTAAAATAGTTACACGTTGTTTCAAAACTTTACACGACGTGTCCATAGAAGTCTGTCTACTCCCATTTCAGTCCAAATTATGACGACCTTTAAAGTTCTCTCTCCTTCTATAACTGATGGTAACCAGATCCTATTTTTTCCCCTGCGGGTTTGCCCATACACCCCCATATTTATCGCCCCAAGGGCCGGGCAAATTTCCTTCACAAGTTGTAAAAAGATCCATTTACATTTTCTATCAGGAGCTCTATAATCAGGTCGTGTTGCACTTTTACTCCGGTTATCGATTCTCTTCTTTATATACTACACCTCTCGCTCTAAAATTTTACTTCCCCCTCTCCCAACCCTCATGTCTGCGTCTCTTTCCACATGCGAGGGGGGGTCATGTGTCTCTTTTCAAACACCACCTACTCATTTTCTTCGTAGTTGACTTGCGAGGGGGGATAGAGAGTATGGGAGAGAGAGACATACTTGTTGAGTCGCCTGGTCGCTGGAGGGGGGTCCGACTTGACTGCCGCCCAAATTTGGACTTCAGTTTGGCGTTTGCCTAGGCCGATAGGTCGGCTAGTCGACCGACTAGCCCGACTGGTCGACCCAAATCAAGCCTGGGCGGCCGCTTAGTTAGGCTAGAGCCAAGACTAATAAGGTCTATTCTTTCTTATTTTTGCTATTCTAATTCCACCCACCCCCAATCTTGAATGTTTGTGTTTGTCTTTTGCAATGATTTGATGTGAACATCAATTTCGTTCACACTACACTAGTTCAATTAATAACTTTTAATTTAGTTACAACAATTCAACAAGCAGTAAAAGTCTAAATTTAATAAACTTTTCTCTATCGAATTATATTGTTTAATTTAAATACATTGAATAGTCTTCATTCAAATGTTTTGAGGTGTTCTATGATATGGGATTAGTCATTCAGTTCTTATTGATTATTGCTTGAGGTGTTTATGACAATATTTAACAAATATGAATTATTAATTCCTTAGATATGTGTTTACATTAGTTTTTTTATGTGTTGTATATAAGTCTATAACTATATATATATATATATATTACTATATATAACTAATTATATAAAAAAAAACCTACGCCTGGGCGGCCGACTAGTCAGCCTAGTCGCCCAAGGAATCAGGGTGACCGACTAGCGCCTTTACAAGTATGACGAGAGAGAGAGAGAGTACAAGGACAGAGATGAGAGATTATATTCTAGGCTATTATGATCTAGATGGAGCTTCATATTCTTCAATACTTCCGCTGTTCTAATGTCTTTGTGGCGCTTCATTCCCACTAAGCATCACTTTACATGTGGGTTGGCTATTTGTTGAATTGCGGTTGGCCACCGCCTTCTAACGACGTTGAAGGATCTCACTTGTAGCATTAACTTCAAGCTTTTACGTTCATAGCGCCTTATGCACGTCAGAACAAAGCTTGTTGCACTTAATTTCAACCTCTAGTTCTTCTGGTGTTAATAATGTTTCAGTTGATCATTCTCGCTGCATTCTCATGAGATGGATGATTGCTTCTAGCATGCAAATTTTGTAGCAAGGACTCATCCAGATTTTTATCTTCATCGAGCTACTTTAGTTATGTGTTCTCCGAGTTGCATCTGTTAACATGGTTATTCTGCTGATATACTTGGGTTTCTCCTTGATGGTGCCCTTCGTTCTTATCAAGTCCCTCAAGATTCATGCGTCAAATTTATGGAATCGGTATGACAGTCATCAACACCTCGTCCAGTTTGTGCTCGTACCATATTGTGCACGCTTGTGGTCTTCTGTGCTAGTTCCAGTTGGCTACACTTCTCAAACTGTTTCAAGATACCTCTACTGCTACATCGACATTGTATCTCCGCATTTGTATTAGGTTATATACGTGGGATGTGTTGACTGTGTTTATACCACTCACAATTTCCTCTCTAGTGAAGATGGTGTAGTCATGGTGTTTTTAGTCGTCTGCTCCAGATTGATGGTGGCGAGTTTTTGCTGCGGCGTTTGGATTCCATTTGTCAGATGTTCTTTATTCTAGTTGCACTTCAAAAGACCTTCTCCAGAGCTCGAGTATTTCTAGCCTGTAGAACACAACTCAAACTAGACGTCATCATATATTTTTAGTTGGAGAGTATGTTTAAGGGGGAGTGACATTTTTATTGACTAATCGAGTCATGTAAGTCCAAGCTTGGACGTGTTTCACCCATGCTCCAGCTTAAGGGGTAGTGTTAGAAAGTATCCTTAGCACTTATGCTTGTTAATAAGTTAATTTGTATATGGGCTTAAGTGTCTCAACCCAGCTTTACTTGAGTCCCATGTCTGTAATGTTTCCTCCTTTCTCCTATATATAGGACAGGGGTGTGTCGTTTAATTAAATACAAGTGAGTTTCCCTCGCACTTTTCAATAAAGGCCATAGGTTTCCCTAGGTTGGAGGACTAAGGAAACAACGACAAGATCTAGGGTTTCTGCTGTTGTGTTCAAGATCGGAGGACGCAAACCTCATGCACAACGCCCTTCAAGCCCATAGCCTGCGTTTGGCACGGGACCGAAACCCGATTTGGCCTTGTCTTTATGTGCCAACCTGCCAAACAAGTGCCGGTTTGAGGTTGATTTTTGTTTGGTTCGCAACCTTGAAAAACCCCCGTTTTGGGATAACGGAACCCCCTAACCCGGGTTCTCCCAGTCCCACGAGGGGCGAGATTCCGGTTTATAACCCGGTTTCCGCTATCTGAGTCCATTTTCGTCTCGCCCTTTCTGAGATGGTGCCATCGCCCCCCGACGCCTCCCCGCCCCTTCGCCTTTCCCCTCTCCCTCTTCTGCTCTCTCTTTTTCTCCCTCTCCCGAGAAATCGACGCCCATCAATTACTATTTTCTCCGTGAGTTATGACGCCCTCTCCCGAGACATGCAGCAACCCATCGTTTCGTATGGCAGGGCAGTGCTGTAGGGATAAGCCTGGACAGTGGCGTAGGCGCAACAGCCGGTCAATCAAGCCGACGGAGGGGTACGGTGGGTCGCCTACAATCGCCGAGCTACACCACCAGTCTAGACGGCGAGAATCAGGCATCATCCCGAGTTGTCATCTCCCATCAAAGCCCCCCTTTTCACTGTGTGCAAGTCCAGTAAACCCTAGCAAGGGCAAGCGCTGCCGCTGCTGCTATATAGTGCTGCGATTCATATCTGAAATCCTCCCTGTTCACCTTCGCATCCTCCACAAAATCTTCTCTGAAGCCGCCGCTGCCAAGCCCCTGTACTCAGAAGTCGCCCAGCTGCTTGAGAGGTATGTCTTCGCCGACCCTCTTCTTTGTTTCAGTAGGCTAGCGACTTATGTGTACCGTCCCTCTACATTTGTTGTACGTACCGTCCCTGACCCGTGCTCCTATCTTCAACCTTGATTTCGGCTGACCATGTATTTCTCCTGATCAATACGAACACGTTTTCTGTGTAATGAACCAAATATATGATTTTATTTTTCATATAAGAGCAAAAAAGTATCTCGTCTTTTGGGATATTCCAAGATAAAAGGGGTGCATTGAAATGAAATAGGTCGGCCATATGGGATAGGAACAAAATAATTGTTATATATTTATATTGACAATTTAATTAATGAGTTCTCCCTGCTAGTAACCTCATTTACGAGGACAGGGTTATATTTAGACATGATTGTTGTAGCATATTGTTTGGTCATGGAAGGAAACCGAGAAGTAGATTTATGTTATATCTGTCAGTGTGTTTTCATGATAAAATGTATCATGTATTATGTTTGATAGGTCATTAGTTGTTCAGGTACAAATATCTTATGTAATATATTTGTTTAAGTTGGAACAAGTATGTGCTATAAGCCCTACATTGAGGTCTGAATCATTCATGTAGGTTTTTTTATGTGTCGACTTTTTAAAACTAGAACTGGGACACCCTAATTTTGATTATTCAACTTCTTATTTGTGTTATGACTGTTCGCCTTGACTGCTTATGCTTTGTATACGTGCAAATTGTACACCCATTAGTATTTCATAGTCATTTCATTTATTTTGTAAACTTTAGTACCAACTTTGTTTTGTGTTAATATATTTTGTCACCTTGTACACAACCCTTGACTGAGGTCTGCCCCCCCCCCCTCCCAACTAGGTCTTCTATGATGGTACAAAATTGGAATCCACCTATTACGTATTAATTATTTTTATTTGGAACATACTAGTGTAGTGTACATTGTATATGTTCATAAACATACTAGTTTGTAGTTGGAACAATTATGTGCTATCCATATAAAATGGTCACTATTATGTGCTCATTGTATAAGCCCTAATTTGATTGGTCACTATTTGTTCCGTTTAAAATAATATGATGTAATATTTTTGTTTAAGTTGAAACATATATCTGAATGCCGACTATTGTGTTGTAGATCACCTAAATTATGGTGTTGTTAATCATGTTATAAACATCAATATGGGATAGGAACAAAATAATTGTTATATATTTATATTGACAATTTAATTAATGAGTTCTCCCTGTTAGTAACCTCATTTACGAGGACAGGTTTATATTTAGGCATGATTGTTTTAGCATATTGTTTGGTCATGGAAGGAACCCGAGAAGTAGATTTATGTTATATCTGTCAGTGTGTTTTCAGGTGTGTTTTCATGATAATACGTATCATGTATTATGTTTGATAGGTCATTAGTTGTTCAGGTACAAATATCTTATGTAATATATTTGTTTAAGTTGGAACGAGTATGTGCTATAAGCCCTACTTTGAGGTCTGAATCATTCATGTAGGATTTTGTGTCGACTTTTTAAAACTAGAACTGGGACACCCTAGTTTTGATTATTCAACTTCTTCTTATTTGTGTTATGACTGTTCGCCTTGACTGCTTATGCTTTGTATACGTGCAAATTGTACACCCATTAGTATTTCATAGTCATTTCATTTATTTTGTAAACTTTAGTACCAACTTTGTTTTGTGTTAATATATTTTGTCACCTTGTACACAGCCCTTGACTGAGGTCTGCCCCCCCCCCCCCCCCCAGGTCTACTATGATGGTACAAAATTGGAATCCACCTATTACGTATTAATTATTTTTATTTGGAACATACTAGTGTGTAGTGTACATTGTATATACTCATGAACATACTAGTTTGTAGTTGGAACAATTATGTGCTATCCATTTAAAATGGTCACTATTATGTGCTCATTGTATAAGCCCTAATTTGATTGGTCACTATTTGTTCCGTTTAAAATAATATGATGTAATATTTTTGTTTAAGTTGAAACATATATCTGAATGCCGACTATTGTGTTGTAGATCACCTAAATTATGGTGTTGTTAATCATGTTATAAACATCAATATGGGATAGGAACAAAATAATTGTTATATATTTATATTGACAATTTCATTAATGAGTTCTCCCTGCTAGTAACCTCATTTACGAGGACAGGCTTATATTTAGGCATGATTGTTTTAGCATATTGTTTGGTCATGGAAGGAACCCGAGAAGTAGATTTATGTTATATCTGTCAGTGTGTTTTCATGACAATATGTATCATGTATTATGTTTGATAGGTCATTAGTTGTTCAGGTACAAATATCTTATGTAATATATTTGTTTAAGTTGGAACGAGTATGTGCTATAAGCCCTACATTGAGGTCTGAATCATTCATGTAGGTTTTTTTTTATGTGTCGATTTTTCAAAACTAGAACTGGAACACCCTAATTTTGATTATTCAACTTCTTATTTGTGTTATGACTGTGTGCCTTGACTGCTTATGCTTTGTATACGTGCAAATTGTACACCTATTCATATTTCATAGTCATTTCATTTATTTTGTAAAATTTAGTACCAACTTTGCTTTGTGTTAAAATATTTTGTCACCTTGTACACAACCCTTGACTGAGGTCTGCCCCCCCTCCCCCCAACTAGGTCTACTATGATGGTACAAAATTGGAATCCACCTATTACATATTAATTATTTTTATTTGGAACATACTAGTGTGTAGTGTACATTGTATATGCTCATAAACATACTAGTTTGTAGTTGGAACAATTATGTGCTATCCATTTAAAATGGTCACTATTATGTGCTCATTGTATAAGCCCTAATTTGATTGGTCACTATTTGTTCCGTTTAAAATAATATGATGTAATATTTTTGTTTAAGTTGAAACATATATCTGAATGCCGACTATTGTGTTGTAGATCACCTAAATTATGGTGTTGTTAATCATGTTATAAACATCAATACACCAACAATGTAGAGCACAATATTCTGCATTGAAATGAAATAGGTCGACCATATGGGATAGGAACAAAATAATTGTTATATATTTATATTGACAATTTAATTAATGAGTTCTCCCTGCTAGTAACCTCATTTACAAGGACAGGTTTATATTTAGGCATGATTGTTTTAGCATATTGTTTGGTCATGGAAGGAACCCGAGAAGTAGATTTATGTTATATCTGTCAGTGTGTTTTCAGGTGTGTTTTCATGTTAATATGTATCATGTATTATGTTTGATAGGTCATTATTTGTTCAGGTACAAATATCTTATGTAATATATTTGTTTAAGTTGGAACAAGTATGTGCTATAAGCCCTACATTGAGGTCTGATTCATTCATGTAGGTTTTTTTTATGTGTCAACTTTTCAAAACTAGAAATGGGACACCCTAATTTTGATTATTCAACTTCTTGTTATTTGTGTTATTTCAAATAATCCCACCATTTTGGCTAATATGTATTCCCTTTTCATTTCTTGTATGTACCGTCCCTGACACTGTCACTGGCCGGGCTCTTCTCTTCCTTCCATGTACCATGTATATCTCCTGAGCAAATACGAACACGGTTTCTGTGAATTCCATGTTGAATGCTTGCTATTGATGTACTTTTCCTATAATGAACATATTGGATGATGCGTTTGCTAAAAACATATTGGATGTTATGTTACAAGTACCTATATATTTATGTGTAACCTATATGATTGTTTAGACATGATTGTTTTTGCATATTGTTTGGTCATGTAGCTACTGCTACTGTGTTGTACATCACGTAATTTATGATGTTGTTAATCATCTTATAAACTTCAATACACCACCATTCGATGTAGAGCACAATATTCTGCTGCTCCTGTCACCATTCCATCAGTAATTTTAAACATCGACCTTATATTAGACTACTTCAATACAAGTTATTGCTTTCAACTGCGTAGTCTCATACTAGGTTCGTATAACGGTTTCGTTTAAACACCCTGACTAAAGTGATATATCGCAGTGTCATTGCTACTATGGCTGCACCCGACCCGAGGTCCCGTATTGTATGGTCGAAAGAGTTGGATGAGGCTCTGGTTGCGGCATTGAGGAGACAATATGACATGGGTAGGTGCGTCGATGGAATATTTACTAGGGACGCGTAGAGGGAGACGCTACGCGATTGGCATATCAGGATGGGGAGGAACGAGGGTACATTGGATCAGTTAAAAACTCGGTGGAAGAACCTCAGGAGAGACTATGCAAAGATAAAACTGGTGACCAACAAAAGTGTTGGATGGGATGACAGCAGGCACAAGACAATATTGCCTGACACCCCGGAGTGGAGGGAGGCACTTGCGGTATGTCTAATAATATACGCTCCCCTGAGTATTATATATTAAACTAAACTTGTTAATATTGACCTAATCAGTAGTTGTCCCCTATTTTAGGCAAACAGGGAGCTAGCGAGATTGATCAACAGACCATTCTACCACTACCACGACGTCGAGCTGATGGGGGGGAGGAACATAGCTAGGGGCCATCATGCAATGTCCTCAACCGATAGACAACCTCCTTCTGATGTTGCATCTGAAGATGATGTTGCTGTTGACCTAGATGCATCTGATTCATTTGTGAGCCCAGAACCGACCGGTCCAACCGGTCCGACCGGTTTCACTGAAGACATGGGTAATTCTGGGACGCAAAGTGAGGACACCAACGGCGGATCACACAATCAAGGTGTTGGTGCAGGGACTCCCACCACGATCAGACGCAGGAAGCGAGCGTCAAGCTCACATGACAGTTGTGTCCTGTCTAATGATGTCGTGTCCGAATTCACAAAGGTGTTTTCCAAGGTACATGAGATGGGCAGCGGAATTGCTGTTAGGTCTAATGATAAAGACGAATACCAAACCATTTTGCACCACTTTCATGCAAGCTACCCTGACGCCCCTGTCCCAGTTTTTACCACTCTTGTGCACGCCATAAAAGATCCAGCTAACCGTAACATTTACCTAAGCCTTATGGACACCCCACAAAAAATTACCATTTGGTTGCAAGACTTGTGGGAAGTGAAGAACACGGCTTCTGGAGCTTCTGCATCACAATCACCCTTCACGCCGCCGTACTTATGAGGTTGTCTAATTTAAGAACTATATCAGTATCCTGCCTTTTATTTTATGAACTTTCTCAAAAGTTGTTGTTGTACTATTTTATTCCGTTGGGAACAATCTCTGAACTATGGTACTATGTAATGGTTTATCTTGTTATTTGCTATATGGTCAGTATTTGCTATTTTTTCGCTATAGCCCTAATTTCATTTCTGCAATATCTCGATATTTTTCTGATGTGGGTAATCGCTTTTAATTCTAGACGTGATGGCCGGTATTCATCCATATGAAACAACTGATGACATTCTACAACTACTGGATCTTATGTCTGGTCCGGCTAATGACATTGCTAACGCAATATCCTACCAAATAGCTGACCAAATATCCCACAATATCATGCAAAATTCATACGCCGCAACCACACACCAACCAATACCGAGATCGGTTAGTATTAGGAGTGGCCATCAAAAGGTTTTAGAAATAATAACCGGCCATGAAAGGAGGGCGTACGATCTGTACCGTATGCTACCCAACACGGTTTTAACCTTTGTTGACAAACTTGAGGACCGAGGTTTGTTGAAAAGTACCAGAGGTGTGTCATCAGTGGAGGCAGTTTGCTACTTCAAATGGTTGGCCATGGCCATACCAACCGTGTTCTGACTGAGGACTACATTCACATCGGTGAGACCATAAGTAGAAAGTTTAACGAGGTGTTGGATGCAGTGTGTGCTTTGTGCAACGAATATATTGTCATGCCAACTACATCCACAACTCTGCACCGCCGCATCGCCGAGAGTTCAAGATTTTACCCTTACTTCAAGGTATGACCATCACTTAGTTGACCATTGTCCATTCCGTTGTTAATACAACCACTATCGTCATCGTTGAGTTTGGTATTTACTTGCGTATTTCCTATATACTTGTCTTAGGATGCCATTGGGGCAATTGACGGGACACACATCCCCGTTTTGGTGAAGCGCGAAAAGCAGAACCGATATAGGAATAGAAAAGGGAATGTTTCCATGAATGTCATGGCTGTAGTAGATTTCTCAATGGAGTTTACATATATCATGACTGGTTGGGAGGAATCTGCTGCTGACCAAAGGGTACTTCACGCAGGTACAACCACAGGCGGGTTCAAAGTACCCGCTGGGAAGTACTATCTTGTTGATGCAGGGTACGCCAACACCAGCCAATTTCTTGCACCATATCGAAACGTTGCTTACCATATAGCAGAGTATCGGGGGTAACAGAAGCTCATACACCAGCAAAATGGAAATGTTCAACCACCGAAATGCTCAACTACGTAACGTTGTTGAGCGAGCCTTTGGTGTGTTGAAGAAGAGGTTTTCCTACTTTCGTAAAGGAGCGACTTTTCCCGTGCAGTCTCAGTCTCGAATTGTAATGGCTTGTTGTATCGTTCACAATTTTATCCGGCGCCAGAATGATGGTGATCCTATGATGGACGAAAACTTGGATGAGCCTCATACTACCACTGACATCTTGAACGAATTGAGTTCTCTCCAACAAACAAGCCAGGCCGGTGCTAGAGAGGGAGATGTTTTGCGCGAAACTGTTGCCAATTCTATGTGGGCAAATCAGTGATTTATACATATGTTTTCTAACTTGCAGACATTGAAACATGTTCTACAACATGTTTCACTTACTCCCTTTTCCAATTTAATTTTGTAACTTAACGGCCAAGTTTTGTTCTCAAACTCTATTGTTGACTACAATTTTGCCTACTTATAAACAATGTCAAATTATGTCTCATTAGGTTTTCTATCTAGAAATGGACAATGACATGCCGCCGTGCCCATGTGATCTGCAGTGCACCGTACGAGTGTACATGGATGCCACAAATGCGGCAAATGGACGGTTTGAAGACAACAATCCCCACAGGCCATATTTTACATGTGGTAGGGGTCTTGTACCAACTAGATGCCATATGAGGTTGCTCGCGCAGCAAGTACAACCTACAGTGGCTACGCTGACTGCAATTAGGGATGCAATGGTATCACAGCTCGCATATGCACGTAGCGAACGCAAGTTCTGGTCAGAACACTGTGACTTTGTCTGTTCAACAAGAGCAGACACCGATAGGTTACAAGAAGAAATTTCAAGTATGTGGGAGAGGTGCCGATATCTTCGGCACCGACTTCAAATAACGAGCGATAATGACTCTTCAACAGAAGAAGATGGATACAATACGTCATAGATATACTATATTATGATCTATCCAAATGAACTGCACTTGTCTGTTTCAACAATTAGCTACTCCTGAACAAATGATCTGCATATTATCTTTGAAAACTATGTCATGAACCCGACATTTTTGTATTAATCGTCAATTTTGTTTTATTAGATGTCGATGACTCCATTTGAGGTTCCGAGGTGTGATTGTGGGCTAAATGCTGCCTTACGGCTTAACACAGAGGATGCAAGGTTATATGACTTTGCCATTCTGAGTCAAAGGCCGGGCGAAATGTATTACATATGCCCTACTCGTGAGGTGCGATAGTACATCAATCAATAATAGACTGCCCTTGTCGAGGCTCTGCATTCTTTGCCATTAATTTGAACTTGGTACTACATTTTAGGGAAAAGACCGATGCAGATACTTCCATTGGGCAGCCGATCTCCCCCCAACAATTGATTCATTGAAAGCGGAGATTATGTTACTAACTGTTTAGTGCAAGTCAGTGTGGGGTCAGGCGATGAACATAAAGGACTTCGTTGAAATTCATCACAACTACGATGAATTATACACTAACAAAAAGTATGAGCATGAGGTTTTAGAACGCAACGTTGCCAGTCTGGAAGAAGATTGTCGTATGCTTGTGGACTTCCCTTCACCTCAACTGACTCCATAACGTTGAATGGCAAATACATTTACATTGTCTTCTCTGTTTAGAATGACTATCAATGGATGTTATGAACATCATACACTTGTTTAATTTAGGCACTTTTATAAACGTCGTATTACATTATAAGTGTTATGAATTTTTTCTTCATGTTGGTGAATGTTTTATTAATGATGTATGTTATTAATCGAAATTTTGCTTAACGTTAGGTAAAACCAAATAATACAATTAATTGTGATATACACCCTTACTTCTGAAAAATATATTACTTATAGAATCTATTATATGACTGGCCAACAGCCGACACCGTCTTTTATTTGGTCTATCGAGCTTGATATGGTTCTCAGGGGTTTGATGAGAACCCAATATCACGTGGGTAGATGTGTAAATGGAGTATACTCTACACAGGCTTGGATGGAGGCATGGCACCAGTTCCTATACATAACAGGAGTCCCTTACATTTCATTGGCTGAGTTGCAAATGCGATGGCAATACATCAAGAGAGAGTTTGTAAGAGACAATCTTTTCATATTGGGAGATTTATTGCCTCCCCCCACATTGGCCGCGCAACAAGGCATTGAGCGCAACTTTTTGACAATGCGTCGCACTTACCCATCAGGAATTTCTGCATTCTTTAACACTGACGATTGAAATAAACAAACGAGCTTGTAACATATGTGATAAATGTTGTAGTTGTGTGTTTGCATCGCAACATTTTACATGCTCTACTTATGCGTTACAATATTATATGTTGCTACCATAATGTGTGTTACAAAAATTGCATCACCTTCAAACTTAGTATCAGCTAAGTTAGGTTGCATTATTTATTTGTAAAACTTATTGGCACAGTTACTTTACGATTTCTGTTATTTGTTCATACCTTTGTTTTTATTAATTTTAGATGTCGACATCACGTGCAAAGGCAAGGGCAAGGGCAAAATTCGAAAAACTATTGATGTCTCCGGAAAAAATTCACATATATGTTGAAGATAACCTTTTATGCACAAAACCATGTTGCAATCACACAAAGGAGGAGGGCAAATTTGGGACCGATGAACAAGTCAAGGGCTGGGTCAATCAACATGTTCCTCATTTTCCGTTGTTGTTTGATTGGCCAAAAGACGACACCAAACAACAAAACAAGCAGCCGGTGTAGGAACCATGCCCAATGTTATGAGACGAGTACGATGAGGCCATAATGTTGGCCAATTTAAATCAAGATCCACATCCAACCATGTCCCCCCAAAGTGGCTTGTCAAAATCTTTGCTTTTGTTTGGCTGTTTATTGCTATGGCATGCGTCCCATTTTTTGTCCGTCTCCCCTGACGAAGTTCACCCGTAAACAATTATTTTATTATCAGTGATCATTTATGTTTAACTAATGACGACAATATGATTATTATCAATTGCTATTACTGACGATAATGTTATTTGTTTATGTTATGAACAAAATATATTAGGCCAATTTCATATTTCATGTAGCTTGACAATTACTGTGTCGAATATGTTCAACATTACATATTTACCACATGCAAATGTCATTCCAGACGACATTAACGTTTCGTTAATTTTTAATCACCACGTAAAAATTAGCATTATCATATCTTATTTGCACTATTCTAAATATACAAAATAACACCCACACAACACAAATAAAATAAATTTTTAATATATTCTAAACTTAGGTTGAAGTGGCATCACAAATACACATTCTGCGTACTTGTTCAAACAATGCTGCAAGAACAGGACTGAATAAGCAGATACTGACTACGCTGCCAAACAGAATCAGACTTGCAGCCAAACAGATTCAGATTGCACACAAACTCAAAAGTCTCAAATCAGACCAGCTGACCAGAATCAGACTGCGTTGCCAAACAAAATCAGACTGCATCCTGACTACCCCAGCATCGGAATCCAGACTAACCCCGATTAACCCAGTCCAGATTCCAGAATCCCAGTTCTGTGCCAAACGCAGGCTTAGGGTTTTGGAAAAAATGTGTGAAGCCGAACTTGAGAAGAAAAGACACAAGAAGGAATGAGGAGGAGGTTGAGGCCGTGTCCTTTTCTTCTCCTCTGCTTGTCCTGTTACTATACTCAACCCCCTTTTCCCCAAGCAATCCAACCCCACCACAAACCCATGAGAATTGCACCACCATACATCTCCACCCGTTTCTTTACATCTTCCATATCCTTACAGAAAGAAAGCCACTGACTTTATCTCTATTTGCTCCTTTCTTTCATGCAACTGTAGTGTGATTTGCTTCTCGGTTCCATACACACTCTTTGTCCTGACACCCAACATAATAGAGATGGGACCAGGTACCAATTCCAATCTGTGTGGAGGTGGAACTTATAGTTGTGACTAATGGGAGCTTGATAGGTGTTGATGCAACCAGTAGGGAAGAGTTGACTGGGAACATGGTCACAACCACACACTGAGAGGAGCATGCTTGACATGATGCTCAAGTTGTTAAGGTAGGTCAAGGGTGAAGCCTTTGGCGACATCTTGACCTTTTCCAAGGGAGAAGTGAAGGGATGAAACATGACAGTGAAATCGTCTGAGAGGTATCACTCTCCCTAATGATGGCTTGTGGGCTAGCCTAGTGAATATTCCTTCAGTTATGATTGGTGATTGCAAAGGTGGTTTAACCTATGTAACTCTGTTCGACAACATAAGAAGCATGGATGCACCAACGACACTGAGCTTGCCATCACTGAGAGATAAGCAGTTGGTAGGATTGTTAACATCGGAATCCAAGTTTTAGGACCGTTCCTTGATAAATTTGTCACAAAATGACAATTTCTTTTCTCCTTTAAGATTCTTCCGCTTGATCCTTCTATCTTGATTTTTGTTATGCTTACTTTTGTTGATTTTACTGTTTTATACCCAAAACCGCCAACCTATATTGGGTGGTGAGTTATTCATTAGGGATCACTACGCAACATTTACATACTTTTTAATCCACCCACATTGTAAGTAATGAATTTGTCTACAATTCCACCCACTCTTGAGTTGATAGTAATCATATGAAAATATCTTTTCTTGAAGTAACTGCTAGAATATATATAAGTGAATAAACTTGTTTTATATATGGTTTAATCTCATAATGTGTAATTGGGTTATAGGCCACCACCAAAATCTTTCTAAATAGCCTTTCCTTGTTCATAATACAAATTCAAGTTACTCCGCCTCTAATATCTCAGTGTCAACATGGTACTAGACCATAGCGGTTCATGACCCTAACCCTAGAAGTCAAGTAGTTCCTTGCATCTGATTCTTGCAACCGTCACCACTACCGATGTCAGTTGTCATCCCATGGTACATGCTCGTGGTTGTCATCATCTCCACAATGAAAGTCATTTCCACCACTCCGGCGGTCATCTTCGTCATATTCTTGTTGAAAGTCATCTATAGCAACGATCGTCTCCAATACTCACACAGTGTAAGATCATCTTCATCGCTCAACGAGATTGATTCACATTCACACCAAAGTCCATATAGGTAAGAAGGCAGTTCTCAATCGTCCACAATGTTCTCCTCATGGATCTAAAAATCAACGATGTTGGGTGATGTTTCACCGATGTTGTCGACATTGACGGGTGGTGAAGTCAAAGTCTTGATAAGTCGACTTAGTCACACTGTCGCCCCGATTTTTCTCCAACATCGACAGTGTTGGCCTTTCACAGTTAATTTCCATCATAATGTCGTCGATGTTGTCGATTAACGCCCAATGTTGGCGATAACAAGTCGACATTTAGATGTCCACAATCAACCCTCTCAAGTGTCATGTTAGTTTTATCAAAGCAAGAGGAATGCTTGAATTGGCCTCCGACTTCACTCCTTAATGAATTGAAGAGTGGTGTGTGCTAGGAGCTTGGCGTTTTGACTCTTTTGAGTGCTGGAGCTTGGAAGAGGCATCTCTTGTGCTTGAATTTGAAGAAGAAAGCTGTTGGCATGCTATTTCGTAGTTAATCTACTCTCCACATGTCTATTATATGCTTTGTGACTTGTGAATCTTGTGTTGGTGTTGTCAAATCATGATTTTATGTTATTATTGACATGTTTAAGGTAGAGTTCCAAGTTCGAACAATGATTAGAAGCTAGCAAGCACGGATACTTCCCGAGAGGTGCCGTGGCCGTGGCCGTGTCTGACATGTGTAGGATCCAGACACGCCGTGGACACGGCTTTGGCGTGTCCAATTTTTTTAAATTTTTTACGGGCCTGGGCACTGTCCGGACACGGCCTGGACGCGGCTTGGACATGGCCCGAACGCGGCTTGGACATGGCCCAAAGCTACAACCTAGGTTTTAGAAAGCGCGAAGTGTGCGGATTGCCCGACTTGAAGCGGGAAGCGGGTTTTGAAGCGGAATAAAGCGTGCGGATTGCCTGACTTGATGCGGGAAGCGGGAAGCGGGTTTTTTGGCCCACAACAAACATGCGGTCAACAGATTGTAAGTTCACGCAAAAAAAAACCCCAAAACCCTCCCCCGATCTAAACCCCTAGACTCGATACCTTGACCCTGTCCTCTCCCCCTACCCCCGCGATACCTCTCTTCCCCTACTCCTGCCCTAACCTCTCCTCTCCCGTCTTCTCTTCTCTACCCAACAACATCCTCGTCTTCTCCTCTCCGTCGAGCAACACTAGCGGGTGGAGAACAAACCGCATGGAGAAGCGACCGTGTGGAGCAGTCACTGCCGTTCAGGTGGAGCAGCTGCCGCCAATGCTAGAGAGCAAAGAGCAACAACTTCCCAGGTTTGATAGCAACCAACTCCGACCCCAGTGCAAGCAACACTACCAGATCGAGCTGCCGCACCGCGGAGCTGCAGCACACAACTCCATTTCTTTGTCCTCCGGGTACCATCGTCGTCCTCCTTTCTCCTCTTCTTAAGGACCTCCTTATCCCCTTTCTCTTCCTCTTCCATGGCTTCTTTCTTCTCCTCCCCTTTCTCTTCCTCCTGTTCCACGTCTTCTTTCTCCTATTTTGTTTTTTCCTCATGCTATTCTTTCACCATGATATTCTCCTTCTCCCTTTACCCTTCCTCCCGCACACACATTCCTTCTTTCTCCCAGATTATGCTCTCCCTGCCCAATTTCTTCTAGTCTACATCCCCTTTCTTCTTCCTGATTTAGTTCTTATTGCCCATTTTCTCCTCCACCTCCTATTCTTCCCGATGTATGTTTTTCCTGCCCAATTTCTCCGCCTCCCATGTTTTGATCGTTTCCTTTCTCACATAGAAGAAAATGTCCGATTTCGATGTCGTTTCGGTGGCCACGGAAACAAAAATTTCAACAAATTTTGAAGGAAATTTTGATAAATGCGTTCCTGGCGTTTCGACGGCAAAATAAACGAATTAATTTATGAAATTTTACCATAATGATCTACTAGTGAAGATCTACTCAAATATGTAATAATATTTCATATTGGATATGTGGGGGGTGGGGTCTCGCCATTTGTGAGTGAATGACCCTGAACTGTTTCGATGGACATTTCAATGAGGAATTTTGATGTCAATTTTCAATGGTGAAATCAATGAATTAAGTCATTATAGTTTGGAAGCACAATATATAAAACTGTGCAAAAAAATATGCTCTAGGCAGTACATAGCATATGAAAAAAAAATCGATGATCTGCGTGTTTCGAGAGTTTCGACAGTCCATTTCGATGTTCGATTGGCAGCGACATAGATAAAATTGGCGAAATTTTGCCAATGTCGTCGACATTTTGAACATTGCTTTCTCATCTATTCTTTCTCCTCCACCCTTTCCCCACCACAATACCTTTCTTCTCCTATATCCCTTTCTGCTCACTCTTCCCCTCTTACATTTTGTCCTATTTTCCAGTTCTATTTCTCATCCTCCTTCCCCAACTGTTACAGTGAAACACCTAGCCTTCTCTCCTTTCTCTTCACACTTTTCCAGTGACTTCTTTCTCCTCCTCCAATACAACACGGTTTAGGTTCCTCCTATCTGTTGGTTATGCATCAATTATCCTCTTCCCATCTAATTCAATCCACGGACTTCCATCAAATCTTAAATGATTTTACTCTCATCCTCTTTTCCCAATTGTTCCCTCTAATTAGATATCTACTGTCTACCCTCCCAATACATCATTTGAGTTTTTCATGTTTGAGTTTATTGCTGAATTTGCATGCTTAAAAATTTAAATACATTTACATTTGAATATAATTTGACTGCTCGTAAATTTCAGTACAATTACATTTGAAAGTAAATATGTTATTTGTGCTGTTGCTTGGTTTTTATATTTTATTCTTTACCCAAAACTATTGTTGTTACCTAGACTTGTAATGTTGTACAGTTGTGAAGTTATTACTGTTATATTGAGTCAATTTTTTTTTGTCTCAATAGTATAGCTTGAATTGTGGTTTAAATACGTATGCCACAATATGAGATTACAATATGGGCTTATGGCATTGCGTTTGTTGGTTGAATTATAATTTAGGAAAAAATCCTATAAATTTAAGGATATATATATATATATATATATATATATATATATATATATTGTCAGGCTAGGCTACACTTGAGTGTACCAAACTCACAATACAACCGAGTTTTCTGCCGTCAGATCTGATCCTTGATCATAGAAACAGAGACCCCACTTGCTCTATACGTTAACCTCCGTTCGCTTTGATGTTTTACCGTTACCTCTCTCCGCAGTTACTCGACACCGTTTCATGTAAATCGTTTATTCGTTTACCTTCTCTCTACTGGCAGTCGTTGACGGAAGAAGTGCTTCTCTCACCGGCCGCTCTTTTCTCCAGCCGCAGTGCGGCAGTGCCTCAGTTGAAGTGGGCATTTCTTTGCTTCCCAGCAAGCACCAATTTGACAGACAAAAATTATATCCCACCAGGCCCGACAGAATCTGCAATCCGAAGCTATTGGTGCGGCAACAACAACGCCCAGAAATCTTCTTCAACCTGACCTTCTTCCATTTCCCATCATCTCGCTGCTTTCCCATTTCTCCTTCCTTTGCATTTCCTTTTCTCATCCAACCCCAGTTGAGACTTTCCTCTCCTTTCCTAATGCTTCTTCGAAAATGTTTAGGGAGTAGACATATGTCTAACCGAACTGTATCGACCAATGTTTTAAAAAACGTTAAGCGGTAACCGTGCGGACAGCACCTTGTAACTGGTTAAGCGGTAAGCGGCCGATTTTTTAAAAAACGGGTTTTAATTTCCTATATAATTTTATACAAAATTACATATATATGTATATAAATACTAATACTCTTTGGAACTTTTATATATATATAAAGATTCTAAACACACTACCCAACAGTAAAAACACCCAATTAGTTTAGCTATAAGACAATAATTATAGCCATAATATAATAAGCAATAGATTTGACATAGATAAAATACCCCACATACATGATTCAGAAATATTTTTGCATCACATGTTTACATAGTTAAGCAGTAAACAATAGACTCATTATTGGATACCTTTTTAACTTATTGTTATATGTGCATATCATCAATTAGTCATACATTACAGCAGTACAAATAACTAAAGTATGCATTCTAAAATTAGATAATAGTTACATATATTTTACTTGTATAAATTACACTTTACAACAGTACCCTATTATCCCAACTTGCATACAAGTATGCATTCTATTAGACTAGGCTTATCATAGGATATTTAAGTTTAATATATTATAGTCAGTAATACTTGGGGCCATATAGTTTATATAAAGTTACAGGTGTACAGAAAAATTTACAAAAAACGGACAAAAAAGGGAAAAAAACGGGCAAAAAACGGCCAAAAAACGGGAAAAACGGCCGATTAATTATAAAAAAATTAACCGGCGATTTTAGCAAAAATCGAACGGGCTGGGTGTCTGGCCGATTAATCGGCCGTTTAATCGGCCGCTCAGGCCGTTTTTCATTTCACTGGTATCGACCATCATATTGATGTTTATTTGAGTAAGATTAGAGAGAAGACATCTTTTATTGCTACAACCCAATGTGAAAGTGACTTTCTACGTTGCTGAAATATCAGATATTTGTGCAAAAGAGTGAACCAATGGGCATCTGTCAATAACAGTGGTCTTGGCTACGTCGAAAATGTAATAACTGGAGTTCAAGAGTTAAACGCACTGATGTCCAGTGACTTCATGGTTTAGTCCTGAATGCATAACCAATTTTGCATACATGATCACATGATGTTCAAGGAATTAAATGACCGATACCGACGCCGTTTCGACAGCTTGGGTATAGATATTTACAGGTATACTGACGGAAATACCGACAGATGCAATCCTGGCCATACCGACGCCAAAATGAACGAATTAAATCATGAAATTTTACAGGCGTGGTCTCAACACCTAGATGCAACGTTTTATGCAATAAAATTCTATATTGGGTATGTGTGGGGGGGGGTCAATCATGTGTGAGTTAAGGAATATGTCCTGTTTTTTGGAGATTTCTATGAAAGATATCGATGAGAAAATGCAAGAATTAAAATCTAAAATTTTACTAGCACAATCTATAAACTCATGTTAACACACTTATGCAATAATATTCAATTTACAACAAACATATAACAACGTAGTAAATTACTAACTCACATCAGTTGTATGTTGAGTGGCGCGCTGGTTCTCTATACAATATGTTGTTCATATGCTCCACATATTGCTCCCATGTCATGTAACTTCTGTAAGACTTGTTGTATGAAACAACATGTTCCTCATACACTTCAGGATTGGCAAACTGCATCATCCCAAACTTCGGAAAATGTTCTTCCAAATCTTTTAGATATTTTTCCTTTGCTGCTGAAATGGAGGGAGGTTGAGTAGAAGCAGGTGGAGGTGCCCTTGCTCGAGGAGCTTGAGGTTGAGTAGCTGTAGAAGCAGGAGGAGCCCATGTTTGAGGAGCTTGAGGTTGTAATGGATAACCGGCAATAGGATAAATTGTAGTATGCCCACCACTCCATGTTTGACCTCCATCACCAGAGTATGCTTCGGTGTTCACCCGAAAGCATCCATAAGGGCTACGGACAGAGTATGCTTCGTGATATCCCAGACCAGGTCCAAGTTCTAATTGTAATCTTGGTGGTGGTTCAGCATGATATCCAGGATACCCATATTGGGGCTGAGATGGGTATGGAAGTGTCTGCCCAAATAACATATCTCCGAATGATTGTTGAGATTGAGAGTCAGATATGCTCATGTTATCCATTGAATCCACAAGATCAGAATGATGATCACTTTGGCTATGATATGCACCGCTGTAATCTTTCCCAGTTCGAGTTTTTCTTCTTTGAAATCTTTTTTCAGCCATGGGATTTCCCTGTTCTTGTGGAGGTGCAACCCTAGTAACATCATGACTAACATAAGGTCGGTCATCATTTTGAGGATCAACAGCTGGAGGATATTCTGGAGAGCGTTGGCTGCGATTATCACCATCATTGCCGCCATCATCAGACTTAGATTTAGAACCAGATGTAGAAGAAGAATCTGAGCTACCTAATTGTTCTTCCACTTCTCTATTGATTTCCATATCAGTATCAACTTGTGCAACTTCATAATCAAGTCTTTTAGGCGGGGCATCAATAATAATATCATCACCATTATTTGCATCAAATTGCTCTTCTATATATGGATCTGGACGTCCATCTAAACTATCAAGAACAGGACGTCCTATCTCATTCATCCATTCCTCTAAAGGATTTTCTGAATCATCCTCCAGTCCTCTACGTCTTTCAGTATTAAAAGTATATGCGGTGTCAATGGGATCATGGACAACAACAAAATCCACTTCCTTGTAGTTGGCATGACGTATTGTTCTAGCCCTCAACCGCATGTTGTAATGAACGTATACAAGATCCCTCAACCTGTTTGCACCAAGTCTGTTCCTTCTCTTGGAGTGTATCAGATTGAAAGTGCTCCAGTTTCTTTGACAACCCCCTGCAGATGTTGTTTGAGAAAGGATGCGAATAGCCACTTTTCTTAAATGAGTGGCACCTGTTCCATTCCAAACCCACCACTCACAAGGATCACCTGCATCGCGGTCAGCAACCGCATTTGGATGGCCAAAGCATCCAGTGCTTTCACGAAACTGGCGCAACTGCAAAAATAATATATACGATATTAAGATGATGAAATCAAAGGAAAGAATAATGAGAAATAAAGAATGTAACTAAGTCATATAGTTATATACCTCTTCCAGTACTAGCAATCGCTCTGGAGAGGTAATGAACATGTTAGTGACTTCTCTCACTGCATTCATTAGAGTCGCATTCAGTCCTAGTGTTCGTGAGTATTGAAACCTCGGATTCAAATAGTAAGCTGTCACAAATATAAATAAGGAAATTAGAATGACATTTTATTGTAGACAAGTATGAATTAGACCAATAACTTAGAAGTTAGAATATAATTGAGTCATTGAGAGAATCATATACCTGCTTTATGCAATGGATGCAAAAGCATATTTGTCCAACGATTCTCACAAATGTTTATGTATTGCTCATTGGACCTAGGAGCTGCTTCTTTGATATTGTCCACCATTGAGGTCATTGCATCATAAAGGAAAGGCATTGTTGCAGTTTTGTCACCATCTACAAGCCTCAATACTTTGACAATGGGTTCCATTATTTTCAGCACTCTAGTAACCTTATCCCAAAAAGGTCGGCTGATAATCAACTCCTCAATTCTTCTGCCAACAGGGGTGTTGTGCTCCTTCATGGAGGTCCACTCCACTCCATTGAAGAGCCTCCTAAGTCCATCCTTTTTGGACTTTAACGATTGTAAGGCAAGAAAATTTGTTGCAAATCTAGTTGCCCCTATTCTAATAAGATCACCACCACAGTACTCAGGTCGCCTCATGGCATTTCGTAGAAAAGAATGGTTGTAGATGAATCCCGTTATCAACCTACCATCAATGACAACAGATTTGATGAAATTAATTGATCCCTTGTCCTTCAGAATGAGATCTATGCAGTGGGCAACACATGGTGTCCAGTAGACTAGATATTTCTTCATTAAACTCTCGCCGGCCTTCTTAAAGGCAGTAGCATTATCAGTAACAATTTGCATCACATTCTCTACACCAATTTGCTTCATGTATGTCGTCATTAATTTCTTTAGGTATCTGTGGTTCCTGACCTCACCTGAAGCATCAACAGAATCTAGAAAAACTGTGGATCCACGACAATATGCAAGAAAGTTGATAATTTGTCTTCTATTTCCACTAGTCCACCCATCACACATAAGCGTGACGCCATATTCAGCCCACATGTGTTTTTGGTCTGAAATCCATGCTTGTAGATCCTTCTTCTCTAGTGGAAGATACTTGTTCATTAATTCATATGAACTGGGGGCCTTGATGCCCCTACCAGACTCCCCTATCACATCTACCATATGCTGCAAATAGGGTTCAGTTGCAACATGTGCAGGTATACCACGAGCAAAGAAGAACTTACCCACTGCCTTACCAACCTTTTCTTTTGCACCAGTAAACATTGCTTTGAGGCTTTTTTGCCTAGCCTCAGGCTTCCTAACCCCTGGTTCATCAACATTCCTCAATCTCACACTTGCAGAACGGAAAAGTGTATCAATGCCTCCTTTCTTCCTTTTACCATAACTAGCTTGGTCTTCATTGTCGTCATCTAGGTCAACAACAGGAATACGTGCAGTCCCACTGCCTCCACCCGCACCAGATGGCCCATACCTCCTTGTAATTCGAGCTGCCTCCTCCCTTTCCCACTCACTTCTACGAGAATCTCTAATAGCACGTCTATACATACGACGTGAATAAGCTGTATCACATTCAGGAGGATATCCAATATCATCATCAGATTCAGCAGAAGAACCTGTGGGCCTAACATCAAATAATGTATCTGTATAAGCCCTTTCAACCTCCTTCATCTTATGTTGTTTTTGTTTCTTTCAGCCCATCAGTTTCTTGAAATCATCTCTAACACTTTGGGGACACCTTTGGCACATTGCCACATTTTTGTCACCACCAGTAATGTGACGTTTAAATCTAGTAATCCCCCCTCCACCAAGTGTCTTCTTGCAGTAATTGCAAATTATCTTTCTCCCCTCAGCAGGCGTGCAGTGATTCCATGCAAAATCCACATCCTTAGCTCCAACATTACCGGCCCCAACAGCCTCACCATCGCTTGAAGACATCTTCTCAAATCAAAAGTCAACACTGCAAAAAGACAGACAAACAAAATTAGGTGTATGAAATTAATAACCCATTAAGTTGCAAGAAATGAAGAAATTATTCTATTTTATGTATTATAGAACAAAAAACAATACTTTAACTGTATAAATGTTACATGTATCTATAGAAGCAAACACAATATTTTTTAAGATTTTTATTAACAAGAAAAAAGGGTTAAATAAATAAAAAAAAGTCTGAAATTATTTTTAAAAATAAAAAATCTGTCATTTATCTAGTATTAAGGAAAGTGATGTGTTACAAATTGCTCATTCCATCTTGTATTACACTAACACACATAAATCTGTAGAAAAAACAAAACAAAAAAACAAAAAAAATGCATTTTTTTTAATTTTCAACATTTTTAATAAATGAAAAAACGAAAAATATATTTATTTGTAGTATATTTTTGTTTGTATTTGTTCATATTAGTATTTGGTACAACTTTTTCTACTAAACCTAAGTTAGATACCTATTATTAATAGTACTTATTGTATTATTACGAATTTTATATTAATTAGTAAAATTATGTGATAATATTAATTAATAGTAGTAGATCTAGTGATACATTAGTATATCTACATAAATTAATCATAGATCTATTGTTAAATAGTATTAATCTTAAGTTTTTAGGAGTAGATCTAGATTTTGGGTGTATTTAGAGAATTTGGAGAAGTTCTATGGTGAAAATAGAAGAAAATAGAGGGGAGGGGTTAGAGAAGATGAGAAATGAAATAAATTAAGAAAACATACCTTGATCGGGGCTGATTCGAGCTCCAAGGAAAGAAATCGCCTCTAGTCTCCAAGAAACTCCACTCAAACAGCAGCAGCAAGCAACATGTTCGCAAATATCGACATGTTGGGCGGCATACCGCCTATATTGCCTGTAAGTTGGGCTTTTTGCAGCGGTAACCCTCGGTTTTCGGCGGTAAGTGGCGGTATTTAGCGGTAAGTCCATCGGTATACCGATATTTGCGGTACCAGCGGTAGACTTGCTCAAACCGATACCCAATGGCGTCGGTATCGATATTTCGACCGGTATACCGACGATATCGGCGATATTTCATTCCTTGATGATGTTTAAGAAGATCAACGGATTAGATTTAAAAAAAACATTGCATCATGGAAAACTACTTGAGTGTATTCTGCTCCGGATACACTCGAGTGTATTCTAGCCTGACTCTCTCTCTCTCTCTCTATATATATATATATATATTTGTCGTCTCTGTGTCCTATATTTTTGAAAATCGACGTGTCCCGTGTCGTTGTCCGTGCTTCCTAGATTAGAAGTTTTCCTTCGATGTTCTCTTTGAAATTGCTTCATTTTCTTTCAAAATGGCATCAAACTTATATCAATGTTTATCGAAGCTTGCATCTCAACTTCTCCAAAACTTCCTCGATGTTTACACAAACTCACTTCCAAACCTGGCAAATTCGACATGAAGTCAAAGTCCTGCACCATGGTTCTCCTTCAATTTCACCCAAGTTCGTTCCTAAGGTCCGCCTTCACCTCTAGATTCTTTGGGATAGAGAGGAGGTTCCTTCTCATCACTCGCTGTTTTGGCTAGGTTCTCCAATCAATGCAGGACGTCACACGACACGTAACACATTTACATGCCGTTTTGCCAGCTCAAAGCCGCACGTCTTCAAGCAGTAGAAAACTACACGATGTGTGCATTAATTACACAGTCTTTAGTTTCACTCAGAGTTTCAGAGTGGTGGTCTTTGTCCCTGACACACACAATGTGTACATCAACTACACACATTGTTCTTTCAAGACACGTCGTGTTAGAAGATCAACTATCTCTGTCTCCTGATTCACACGACGTGCACAATCTCGACATGCTGTGTACTTCACCTTTGTTAGAGAGTCTGTTTATTAGTTATTTATATTGTCATTGTAATATGGGCCTCACTGTGTCTTGGCCCATTAGGGTTTAGTTAAGTTTGTATGCTTCCCTGTTCTCCTATTTATACGAGCAGGGTTTCTCCTATCTAATACAACTATGATCCGTCTTTTATTTTCTAACATGGTATCAGGGCAGTGATCCAACCCTAAACCTAGAGGAGACAAAAACATTTCTTCCGGCTGCGGGCGGCAGCTGTTCTTCCTAGCTTGGCCGCCCCCCGGGCAACCTCTTGGCACGGCCGCCAACTTCCTCTTATCTGCTGCTCTCCGATCTGTTTAGTTTTTTTTTTTGGTTCTAGCCCAGACCGTCTACCTTTTGCTATCCTCTCCCTTTGCCCGCCCTGTCGGGTACCCGCCGCGCTGCGGCTTCATGACTCTCGTTCCCGCTATTGCTATTTGTGATAATATTGCTGCTACCCGTCACAACTTGCCCCTTCTACAAGCATGTTGTCTCCTGCCCGTGTTTCCCTCATAGATTTGTCACCATCAGCAAGCTGGAAAGAACTACGAACAGTGTGCCGTATTCAGATTGCACCGCACACAGATCCGCTCTCCTCAAGCACAAACAACCGCTTCCTAGTGTCACCTTGTGCGACATGCATCCGGAGGAGAACCTCCTGGCCGAGACCACTGATTCAGAAGTCTGGAGTAATAAACGCATGAGAGGGTTAGATCAGTGCGGGAGTGTGCGTGTTTATGCGATTGCATTGGATTGGAAATCAAAGCTACTCGCACAAGCACTACGAGAAACAGAGTTTGAGATCTGTGAAGATGCCGGTTGTAATTAATATCTGTGGACGTGTGCCTCACGCAAATATTTGTGAGATCTACGAGGATGGCAGCTTTAGTTGGTATTGTTGTTTTTATATTAAAAACAAATTCATAGGATTAATGTTCGTGTCGGCACCCACTGCGATTCCTTGAATTCCATTTTCTTAATCTGCTTATCTTGTTGCCTAAGTGGATTATTGCTGCAGAAGTTTCTCTCAACATCAAAGTGGCTAAAGTATATCTCTCTTTTTATAATTTCTGCAAACTTTTTATTTCATGTTTGGCTGTCCTCGTCTTTCAATCTATAAAGCCAGATGTCATTTCTTTTCTTCTTCTTCAAGCCAAGCAATGGATGCCTATTACTCTTTCCTTTTCTTTAATGGTCCCTAATTCTACATCAACGTCATATATTGAAGCTCACAATATTTGCTGCTATCTTTACTTTTTCGAGCTGCTTCTGATCTAACCACTTTTTAATGTTGGTCTCAAAGATTGGAATTCACGAGTGGGCTTATTGTCATGTCCTTCCTACCGGTTCACTTATACAACTATTGTCATTTCTTGACCTTTTATCTAAATGAACCATGGTTTTCCCTCTATACTTTTTAGAATGCTGCCTTCATAGTCCACCCCAACCACTCTTGATTCTTTCCGTGGTTGGTGTGAGGGGGAGAAATAGAGAAGAGATGAGATGAAGAAGAAGAATTTCATTCTGTTGTTCTATGAATCTTCGTGCTACATTTACTACTGATATATGGAGTCTTCTGCTGCTATTTGGTATATTTTGCTGCTAGATTGTTTATTCATCATCTACCTCGACTGCTGCTGTGAAGTTGCATACTTGGACGTCATCTTTGCTACTTGTGCTATGATTAGCACACCTTACCTGCTGCTTTGTGCTTTTGCACTTTCTGCTGTCCGTGCTTTATTTGCACGTTGACTTTCTACTCTGTGGACCAACACTCTCTGGATTTATGACGTCTACTACTGTGATGGATGCTTTATAAAGAGGGAAGATGATGAAGACATTTGTTGCTGACATTACATGGAGCTTCGTCTACTGGAGTTATGTATTTGCTTGCTACTCTGCGATACTGATTTTCTATCTGCCTACGTCGTCGACTCTCTACTGCTGTGCGCCAGCACTCTCTGGCATGTCTGTGCCTTGTTTGCACGTCGACTCTCTACTACTGTGTACCAGCACTATCTGACTCGTCCGTGCTTTATTTCGCACGTTGACCCGTCCGTACTTTATTTGTACGTTGACCTCTACTGCCTGCGATCCAACACTCTCTGGACTTTGCTGCCTGTGACCCAACACTCTCTGGCTACTACGACGACGACGTTGATGAAGACCTTGGTGCCTATCTGCTATTATATCTTTTGCTCCAGATGGTTGTGTTGTTGCTTATTTCTGCTCCAGATGATCGAGAAGCTTCTGTGACCTGCTTGTCTGCTTGCCTGGAGTATCTACTTGAGGGGGAGTGTATGAGTATTTGTGTGCTTTATTGTAATATTGAGGGGGAGCAATTTCTTGTATGGGCTTGGTTTATCCTTTTATTTCTGTCTATTTGTTTTCTAGTTTGACTCTCTATCTGCAAGTTGATTTGGGATTCTCCCAACTTCAGCTTGAGGGGAGTGTTAGAGAGTCTGTTTATTAGTTATTTATATTGTCCTTGTAATATGGGCTTCACTGTGTCTTGGCCCATTAGGGTTTAGTTAAGTCTGTATGCTTCCCTGTTCTCCTATTTATACGAGCAGGGTTTCTCCTATCTAATACAACTATTAGCCGTCTTTTATTTTCTAACAACCTTCATGCCGTGTACACGTTGTGTACTTTACCTACATCATGTCATCCAATTCTAATTTACCGTCATTACTACAAATAAAGTAATGACGGTCCCATCTTTATACTCGTTCCCTCTTGTTCGTGATCAAGTCATTACAACAAAAATGAGAACTTCACTCAATGGCGTCTCACGGTTAAGATTTGGTACCAGGGGCAAGGAAAGTATAAAAATCTTATAGAGTCCTAAGGGAGACACTATAGGGTAACAGGAACAAATTGATGTGAATCTCCCTCTACTTGTGAATTTTATGGATGCTCATGTGAATGACATCACTATTCACTTTGAGACTTGCAAAGACGTTACCTTCACTTGATGTACACATTGAACATTTCATGCAATTGTAGACATGACAATAGAAATGTGCAATCTACAACAAGATGAAAAATCTCACCCTATATTTTGGCAAGGTCACTTGCATCACTGATGATCTTCATGCCTTAGTTCCTTTATTTGTCGACCTCAAGGAGCTTTAGAAGGAAAGGGATCAAATGTATTCCATCAAGTTCCAAGCCAACCTCCCGCACGAGTATGAATGGGTGTGCAATCAATTTCTTTTCAAGCAAACTTTCTTCTCTTGCTGAAGCATACGAGCGAGTCTCATGTGCTTTTAGAACAAACCACACTTACTACCACTGATAAACCAACCGTGGTCTCTATCATGAATACTGATGCACGAGAAGGTCGCAGAGGTTGAGATACTGATGGAATTAGTGGATGAGTTGAGGTCAGGGGTGAAATGCCCACTCAAATCGAGAGCTAGTTGGTTCTCCCCGAAATATGTTTTGAGGCGCAACAATTGACTAGACATCTAGGGGTAAAGCACTAGATGAGACCGTCTAGAGTGCACTCGCTATGTAAGGAAAGGACATTATTAGGAACTTGCTATGAGATTCATGGGTATCCACCTTGATCTTCCTCAACCAATGTTGCATCTACATAAGAAGTTCTAGAAAACACCATCTGCAACATACAAATAACATATGAAGAAGATAGTCAGTTCTTCTAGTTTAAAGCACATCGGCACACCTCTTCATCTATTGCTTTGGGCGCTTCCTTCACTTACAACCTGGGTGATTCTACTGCATAGATCGTCTAAACCTTCTTATGCAGGTTCGTCTTCTTGGATTTTTCGTTATGGTGCAACAAATCAAATTACATGTACACCCAATCTCATATCCAATTTGTCCACCAACGTATCACCTCTGTTTCAAGTTACCTTAGTGCAAAGAAAGCAATAATGGTATCTAAAATGTGTGCCCAATCCTTGAGCAAAAATAACTAAGTAGCCTAAGAGTAATCATTACTGAAGGTCATGAAGTAGCGGAATCTTGTCATACTATTCAGAGAGCAGTGTCCCAATATATCAACATGCACAATATCAAACACTGACTTGGAAGAAATATTTGTTTTTTCTAGGAATATACTTCTTGATTTCTTGCCAAGTTGGCATGCTTCACATTTAAACATAGTTTCAAATATAGGTATAACTAAATGATTGATCTTTGAGGCAGAAGGATGGCCCAGTCAATAGTGCCACTGAAGGCTAGACACATATGAAGATAGTAGCGCAACAACTTGTGGAGCGTCAAGATAGCATTAGATGTCTGGACCCTCATGGCCCGAACCAGTCCTCATCCTCGTGCAGAGATCCTGAAAGACACCCATCAGGGTCAAAAGTAATAGATCACTGAAGTTGTTTAACAGTTTTGCTAACTGAAAGCAGACTAAGAGGAAAACGAGGAACATGTAAGGCTGATCTAAGCAAAAAAATATTAGATGTGCAAATATTTCCAACCCCATGCACTGGGGATTGAGTGTCGTCCGCTACGGTGACAAGTGGTATAGTTGAGTACCAGTCATATCAGAAAAGAGCACATAAGTCCCAGAAATATGAGTAGAACCACCAAAACTGGTGAACCATTTATTTTTACCATAGGGGGTAGAGGGAGTGAGGAAAGCAAGAGTCACAATCAGGTCGACCAATTGTAGTCTGAGTAGGGAGCCTTTCTTGGAGTAGTTTTTCTAGTTCAAAGTAGATCCAGTCGGCGGAAACAGTGCACCACCAAATTCAATGCGTTCACTATAGACAAGAGAAGAAGGGCACTCAAAATGCTTATTGACAATGCTGGGGTAAAACATTAGATGGCGCTCACCCAGCTGATGGGATTGAAGCAACTCTGATAAGATACACTAGGTTCTAGCCTGTGTTGTACAGGGGGGTGCCCAGGCGCCTAGGCGTGCATAGGCGGCCCAAGCCTCGCCCCAAATTGGTGCCCAGAAGTAATACACATAACTGAGCTTTTAATTTTACTGATTTGTATCAACTGATTAGTTTTTACTTCTCTACTGAATTGTATTTACTTATTTACTGATTTGTATTTACTTATCCACTGATTTGTATTTATGTATCTACTGATTTGTATTTACTTATCTACTGATTTGTATTTACTTATCGACTGATTTGAATTTACTTATCTACTGATTTGTATTTATGTATCTACTGATTTGTATTTACTTATCTATTGATTTGTTCATCTACTGATTTTTGATTCATCACATTGTTGAAATTTAGGGCTTTGTATTTGTTCATCTACTTTTTAAAATTATTTAATCATCTACTGATTTATATTTGTTTATCAACTGAGTTGTACTTTTTTATCTAATGCTTTGTATTTGTTTATCTACTGATTAGTATATATTTATTTGATGCTTTGAGTTTACTTATCTAAAGCTTTGAATTTCTTGATTTGTATTTACTTATCAAATGCTTTATATTTATTTATGTACTAATTTGTATTTACTTATCTAATGTTTTGAATTTTTTTATCCTCTGATTTGTATTTACTTATGTATTGATTTGTGTTTATTTATCTACTGATTAGTATTTACTTATCTACTGATTTGTATTTATTATCTACTGTTTATTTATTTATTTATTTATCTACTGATTAGTATTAATGTACTGTTTTAACTTGTCTACTATTTGACACTATTAATCTACTGTTTTGTTTTATAAATGT
Organism: Alisma plantago-aquatica; assembly: GCA_963693085.1. Lineage (NCBI taxonomy): Eukaryota > Viridiplantae > Streptophyta > Magnoliopsida > Alismatales > Alismataceae > Alisma > Alisma plantago-aquatica. The sequence goes on from OY856409.1 coordinate 258,533,384, forward strand.
ACTGCCTAATGAATAAAAATACAAATATAGTTAACCTTTCTGATTTCTGATTTCTGATTTCTGATTTCTGATTTCTGATTTCTGAGTAATCAATTTGTGATTAACTCAAATCGGCTTTACAAAAGCCCAATAAAGGAAAATGGCAAATATCTCCTAAAAAAGTACTACAAATTCATATTTTTGGATGTACTATTTTTACTCTATATGCAATTTAGATATATCTATATATATCTATCTATCTATCTATCTATATATATATATTGAAATTATATATCTATCTATCTATATATATATACACTCGAGTGTATTTTAGCCTGACTCTCTCTCTCTCTCTCTATATATATATATATAGATATATATAAGAGAGAGAGAGAGAGAGAGAGAGAGAGAGAGAGAGAGTCAGGCTAGAATACACTCGAGTGTACAGATCGCACGAATACACTCAAGTGTGTTTGCATATCAAGACTATTTTTTACAAAATGTAAACCATTGATTTTTATCGTCATACTATAACTAGGCTACATACAAATTTTGAGCCCATTTGGATGAGTGTAAGTCACTCATCCAAGGGCAACAAAATTGACGCACAAAACTAATTTGAATTGCATAATTTTTGCGGTCTTTATAACAGGACCTATAAATGTCCAAATGTGCTCAAATTTTGCATATGAGCTATTCACAAGATGTTTAAGAAGATCAACGGATTAGATTTTTTTTTAAAAACATTGCATCATGAAAAACTACTTGAGTGTATTCTGCTCCGAATACACTCGAGTGTATTCTAGCCTGACTCTCTCTCTCTCTCTCTATATATATATATATATATATATATATATATGAGTCAGGCTAGAATACACTCGAGTGTACAGATCGCACGAATACACTCAAGTGTGTTTGCATATCAAGACTATTTTTTACAAAATGTAAACCATTGATCATCACTGTCATACTATAACTAGGCTACATACAAATTTGAGCCCATTTGGATGAGTGTAAGTCACTCATCCAAGGGCAACAAAATCGACGCGCGAAACTAATTTGAAATGCATAATTTTTGCGGTCTTTATAACATGACCTATAAATGTTCAAATGTGCTCAAATTTTGCGTATGAGCTATTCACAAGATGTTTAAGAAGATCAACGGATTAGATTTTTGAAAAAAATATTGCTTCATGAAAAACTACTTGAGTGTATTCTGCTCCGAATACACTCGAGTGTATTCTAGCCTGACTCTCTCTCTCTCTCTCTCTCTCTATATATATATATATATATATATATATACGCCTGGAAACACATGGGCCTCCGCTTGGGTGCCTAGGCTGCTTGGGCGTCCATATGGAACGTCTAGTCGCCTATACAACTATGGTTATAGCTTCATGAAGGTCTCAAAACCTCGATATTCATATATGCAATGCAATTACAACAAAGAATAACTACCAAGTACCGCTAGGATAAGTCCTTAACATGGAATACACCACTAGGAAACATAGACTATCACATACATGAGACCAATGTTCTAAAAAGTAGGCAGCATAAGGCATTTAGAGAACACTTTGTGGCCGCTTGAGTGCTAAGTGAGCTTCGGAAAAGCGGGTGCTAATTTCTTATATAATTCTGTACAAAATTACACACTTGTATATAAATAAATATTACATAGAAAGTTTTATACATATATCAACCTTGTAAGTGTAAAATTGGCCCTTCACTACGATGTAAACAATTGATAACACTTTGTAGAACAATGGGCCAAACAAAAACAATTACATAATTTTAAGACATGTTGAAATTCTAAGTACATAGCTATACATGTAACAATTAATAGACGTGTACGCTTGTATAGGTAGCTTGTGTATAATATATGATTAGTACATAGTAGACAAAATTACATACATACATACAACCCATAACAATACGTACATAGACTAGTAGCACATAGCAAGAAATAGTACATAGGTACAAACAAACATTTAGTACATAACTAATGTTGGTTGTATGCACTGAGAGCCAGTCATATGACAACTATAATGGTACACTTTGTAATTGATTTGATTATTCGTAAAGGTAATTATGTTTATGATGTTTGCTTCAATGAGACAATGGATAAATATAATAATGTCCTAAAAATGCATGACTCAATATGTGTTTTTGGGTTGTGGACCTGAACATGAAATCATGTTTATGCTAATAGTATTTATTCATGTATAAGTCTCTAGTCAGATATTATTGTGGAAACTAGGATGGCAATAATACAATTACGTCTAGTATGTGTGTTGACTGATGACCACGTCTCATTAGTCATGATATTGAATATCAAGTCAAACACATGGGTACTTGTTATGAACAAGTGTACCAGATAGGTACAACTTGAGTATGATGCATGGAAGTTAGAAATGACAGTCAGAATCATATCTTAATGTGATAGTGGTGACTATGGTCCTTAGATGTAGAGTCACTACAATACTCACATGTTATTCAGTGTACTTTGACGCTACTCAGCGTGACCTCGAATAAGGGTTGCCATACAAGTAGTGCTTTGGTACATTGTGACACGTGAACTTTTGTTAGTGATGTAGATGGAATTTATCTCTCATATTAGAGTAATATACTGACCACTTGATAAGTGAGACCGTGAAATGCGTGACGTCATATGATAGTGAGTTCTCATGTATCACAATAGTCTACTTTGGATCTAGAAACATAGATTGAACGTTAAGAGAATGACATTTTTATGCCTCAGATTCTATATGAATATCAAAGACAGATTATACCGTCTACTGTAGCACTGGTCGCAACACTAGGTTGAAGTTGTTGTTGAAGTTATCTAATTACTTGAGTGGCAATGAAGTCTTGCTGGATACTAATTGTTGTTTGTGAAATTTGTAATATAATTAGAAATATTGCTACCAACGTAATGGGGAGTCTATAGGGTTAGCACATGATGACATGGAAGAGGAGTGTAATCATGGACACAAGTTAAATTAGTTATTAAAAGATTTAGGTAAGTAATTAGAACAATGATAAAATGTGTGAGGAAGCCGAATTGATAGGTTGGAAAGTCCAATAGATTGACTGGGTGGTCGAACAACCGGAAAGTCCAGTTGATCTACTGAATAAAATCAACCAGACGATTGAATGGATAGTTCAGTCAGTTGAATGGGGAGTGTAGTCAATCGACTGGACATGATTAGTAAGCCAACTATTCGATTCTAAAACATTTTTATGCTATTTAATCCATTGATTGGTATGTATGCGGACGACCACTTAAGTGCAGCCACCGCTGCCTTTTCGTGTCTCTGAGTTTCTTTTAGAAACCATGATTTCTGCCTCTTCTATTTAAAAAGGAGCATGACGGTCAGGGCTTTACATACATGCTTTTACGTGAACCCTAGCCGTCATTACCTAAAAGGGAGAGGGAAGGAGATAAGAGTGCAACATTAACACGTTGTCAACAAAAATGTGACTTATTCTTAGCCGCCTCAAATAACGCGATAAGGAGTTCCGGGTCATCTGTGTGGACTAGGTAGAGACACAGGTACATAGGATGTCATCAAACGTCGTCAGTGCACCATCGCGAGCCAAGCACGATCCCGCATAAGCAGCATTGCCTGATCTTCTCCGTGACAAGTTATATCTCACTCCCTAGGGGATATGAAAATTTTATTGCTTTTGTTGTGCCATTCGCCTCCATGTTTCCCAACAATTACTATACAATAGAGCACTAGTACGTGCATATAAACCATTTATATACATATATTAAGTCAATTATGTATAAAGGTTTATAATTAGTATTTACAAATGCATGTACCATGGTTTGCAAACAATGTAAGAAGAACATGTTACACGAGTTTAAGGTAAATGCAATGGATAAATGAAGCAGGAATGCTTTTCCATTAGTTTTCTTAACCCTCCTATCTGGCCAACAAGTTTGAGCCTTATTTTGGGTCCAGCTGGTGCTTTTCAACTAAGCAGCTTAGATGGGCATTAAGCGGCATTCAAATAGGGTATATAAGCAGGTGCTTAAGCAGCTTAGATGGGCATTAAGCGGTTGCTTTTTGCTCGCCTGCTCAACTGGCGCCTAAGGCACTTTTCAAGCGACATAGGGTGTGGAGAGCTCAAGCGGCCACACGAAACACTTTTCAAAACAGTGCACGAGACTACAACATCGTGTTGAGGAAAGGAAGTAGTTGATGTTGCTAATGGTTCATCAAAATCCCCTAATCAGAGAGCGGATATCTACACACTTGACAAAAATGCATATGGCCAGAAGAGACGAGACTGTTGCTCTCCCTGAAACCTAGAAGTGTACCTCGCATCAACTGAATTCCCCTTCTGTCGAGCTATTATGGACCATGCAGACCGAATGAAAAAAAAAACGTGTTAACTTGAGAAAAAAATGGATTATGTAAATGTGTATGCATGTTGGAAGTCCAAAGGGACCTCCAAGGACCTATTGCCTTGTCGGAGGAGTGCGTAGTTAAGGACTAGTGCGTTTCATTGTTGACGCAAACCCCCATACACCTATGAGCCAAAACTGATGTCTTCCTTTTGGTCATAAAATCAATGAGAAGTCAAATTTTGAAGCTCAGTGTGAAAATTTATGAAAATACATACAAAGTTTGCATTCTAAAGTAGGACTAGGTATATCATAGAACATTTAATGTATACAAGCTTCATATATTATACTCAATACTACTTGGATTATATAATTAATTAACATTACATGCTTACAGCAGCATTTTTTTAAAAAAAGCGGGAAAAAAATGGAAAAAAGCGGGCAAAAAGCGGCTGAAGCGGGAAAAAAGCGGGCGTTTTTTGAAAACCCACTCAAGCGGGCGCTTAAGGGCGATATTAGGCGGATGGGCTTTGCTGCCTGCTTAAGCGGCCGTTTTTTAATTCACTGAGATCACCAATATCTATTTGTGATTGCTTTTTCTGTGGAAGCATACTGACTTACTAACCATCCATGGTATTGTCTGCCGCAACTTGTAAATCTGGAGATACCTGTATTTTTTTTTTTTTAGTGTTACTTTCTGGTAACGAATATGCTTTCACAAGGAACATTTTTTCTGTTGCCCCAGTGTTGTTTCTGCTAAATGCAGAAATCGCTTTGTCAATGCTATATGAAAATTGTCATAATGCAAATGCTAATGTGAAGTCTTTACATGCATTTCTACTAAAGGTTTTTCTGGTGTCATGTAGATTGAAGCTTTGGTCTGCGAGGCTTGTGGTGCTAAGAAGCCCAAAGACGTTGCTTCAAAATATAAAGTCTGGGAATGCAAATTTTGTACCCTAGAGAATGACATTAAGTTGGACAATTGTGCTGCTTGTGGGCAGTGGAGATATTCTTCAGGTGCACCAGTTTCTACTCGTGCACCCAATGTTGGAACTTGACTGTCTGCTTCATGGTGTGACCAAGTTCTTGATTTTAACCACATTCTTTTTGGACTGTTGGGATGCCTTCAGTGCCTGCCGTGCGTATGGCACACATGTTTTAACATCTCGAAATAGTGTGGCTGGCTATAATTTTTGTACTGTGTATATGGCAAGTACGCCCCCCCATGAAACTGTTGAGCATATACGTCACATCTATTTCTCGATGTGTGTAAATTCTTTGTTGGCTTATATCTCAGGATAAGACTTTTCAAGTTGTGTGGGATGTTATTTCTTTGCAGAGCTCGGTCCTTTCCTTCCATTTCTTCCCTTGGGAGTGTTTTAAGGCATCTAATAACTAGAATGGATTGATTCTTGATCAGCTACTCTGTGGAAGACTAACTGCCAAATATTTTTGTTAGCCAATTGCTTGTGTATTGTGATAGTAATATTGGTTTCTGTGAATCTAAAGACCACTGAAACCAAACAACCTATTGTTGCTTTGTTTGCAAAGCGAATGGGCAGCAGACGACAACTGTGGGCTGACCTGGGCTGGGCCGCCGTTTGCAGCTTGATTGCTACTGCGCTAGTGAATCGCTGCAGTGCTAAAATACATTATACTTGATTTCTGAATGATTTGTATCGTTAACTGACAGCGCCACAAGTTACAGCATGTTTGGTTATATGCGGTTCATCTTCCTTGCACTAAAAAGCAGTGGTCCTGAAAAAAAAACCTGTTTGACACCATGCAGTCGGGTGACTTGCCTGATTCCTGATTGCATTCAACCACTCACTTGGCCATCAACTCTAGAAACATGTACTGCCTCCCTATCTTTCTGTATTGCTGCGCTCAGTCATGGGTGGTTCTGAATTCTGACATCATATAATTCTATATAAGTAAGTCATGCTTCCAATGATCTGTAACCTTGGAAGGGTTGTGAAGTGATTGGCAACGCTGTCTTTTTTTCTTTGTAGAAACGTTGTACGCTGTACAAGATGTGTTAACAATAACCGATACTGCTATTTATAAATGGGATGTGCTATATGGACTCAACCAAACACAAAGTTGGACTTTTTTTAATGCATGCATAAAAACAAAATGAGGGGTTCGTTTCTTACTTCCCTCCTTTTGTCTTATGCAGGCATCAAGATAAAGGAGTTCAGCTTTAAGTTTGATTTCTGGTCCAATAGCATTTTCCTGTATATATCTACATCAATCAAACAACTGAAAAGGAACTCACGGAGTTCAAAGTGCATCAAACCAAATCAGTTTATTTAGTTATTTTTTTAAAATCAGTTCATTGAAATTTCAAATACTTGCAATGTGTTTCACTGTCTTTCAGGAGCCGTTTGGATGCGGTAATTCAGAGAAGTATTGTATTTGACTAAAGTATTCTGACTACCGCATTTCTATTGAATTCGTTTGGTTACCAATATGGATTTTATCAAATCCCAAATTCGGCTCCAAGCCTCCAACTCCTCGCGATACCTCGCTTCTCCCGATTCCTTTCTGATGCTCCACCCGTGGTCGATTGTCTCCTCCCGCAATTATCTCCTACAATGATCTCGTTCCTCCGTGATCAATCCTCCTCCATTACCTACATTTCTCATGATCCCTCTCTTCTCCACGGCGGCAGCCGCCTCAATCTAGAACCTCTTCAACCTGCAGAACCCGTCGGAGCACCAACCTCTAGAGCTCTGCGATGCTGTGAGCAAGGAACATGCCAGCTTCGGGTTAGAGGACCGCCTGCGGTGCTTGGCGGCGTGCCAACAAGGTGTCCGCCGCCACGCTTCGGAATGACCTCGAGACCATGTCCTTCCGCCTATAACAACGTCTCTTGGGTGTCGAAAGAAGAAGGCAGGAGGAACCGCTTGATGCGGCGACAACAAAGACAGAGATGGGAAGCACGATAGCGTCCAAGTGGGGTCTTTGTCTCCCCCGCCGATGCGGAGAGGATCGTGCTTGACTATGTTGTTGACTTGTATACACCTTTGCCGTTGCTCTACATGTGCGTCGCGGGAGCAGGCATGCCCACTATGCTCCTGCGCCAAACAATGTATTGTTGCCTCACTCTGCCCTCCTCTCCTCCATCCCCATCCATAAAAATCTCCCAGCCGTGAAGTAGTAGTAACAACAACTTCTCATGTCCAAACAGTGCCATTAGAACGTACAAACTTTATTAGTTCGGCAGTTGAACTCCCAATTTTATTCACTACTGCCATGGTTTAAATTGAGTCGTCCAAACGACCCCTCAAAGTTTATTAATCCGCATTTTCAACTCAAATTACATTTTGCTAAACATGCCTTAGTAACTTTTTGGTGAATAGTTACAGTAGGGGGAACAATAGGGTGATATTTGTATTCTGTAAGTAGGTATGTTTCTCTTTGATAAGTAGATAAGTTTTGTTTGATGCCACAATAGAGTTGTACTCATTGGATTCATATCTTGATGTTGACCAATTAGCAAATATGCTACTAGGTGTCTTTTTTAGGTAGTTTCCCCCACCAATTAGTCCAGGTGTTCTCTCAATCGATCAAAATCTGACCTTTTGTCCCTAATAGGCTTGCGTGACCCTGTCATGCAAGAGCGTCAATCAAACAAAATTATAGTATGTCTTTTGTGTAACTGCAAATATCGAGGCAATCACGTTGCCAAATGACACATGGGATACCTAGGAAAATTGTGTATCTATGTGGATGGGCACCCAATCATGATGTCATACTAAACAATATTCCCACTTATTTCACACCACAGAGCCGTTAGCATTGGCATTTCAGAATGGTGTCAGTCTGCTAAGGTGAAAGGGTGCTCTACATTTCATATTCCCACTTATTTCACACCACAGAGCCGTTAGTGTTGGCATTTCAGAATGGTGTCAGTCTGCTAAGGTGAAAGGGTGCTCTACATTTCAACCATGAGAATGGTGAGTGCTCCTAGCTAAAGGGTACCCCCTCCATCAACCAGGTTGACCTCACATTATAGTGGATGGTGTCAGCCTGCCAAGGCTAAAGGGTGCTTCACATTTCAACCATGATAATGGTAAGGGCTCCTGGCTAAAGGGTGCCCCCTCCATCAACCAGGTTAACCTCACACAATAGTGGATGGTGTCAGCCTGCCAGGGCTAAAGGGTGCTCCACATTTCCACCATGATAATGGTGAGGGCTCCTGGCTAAAGGGTGCCCCCTCCATCAACCATATCGACCTTGCATAATAATGGTAGATCTGGCTATAGTGGTGTTCATGTAGGTTGTAGGCGAATGTTGTCAATGGAGGGGAGGGGAGGGGGTCGAATAGAGTTAGCACTAAATATTAAGGAGTCAAATATAGATATGACAATGACAACACAAATATTTTGCAAACATTATGACAACTATATATAATAAGTTAGAAAATTCCTATATTAATCTACTTAGTGGGGTTCCCAACGTGATTCATAACTAAATCTATTTTAATTTGTGTGTATGATAATGAATAACAGACACTTTCTTTTTTCTTAGGCCAAAAAAGAGAAGACTTCAAACATCTTTCATGTTTGGGTTGTAGGACATCATTTAATATAGAAGAATCAAAATAACCATCTCTCCTTTTAAGGGTCACATGAGAACTCAAATAAGAATACCAACTTCTACATCAAGGTATAACCTTTGTTTTCTAGCAAGAAGCACACAAAAACCATGAACAAGGAAAGAACAAGACCAAGAACAGGTGATTGCAAATGCTTGATGAGGATCATAGGTGTAACAACTAGCTTGGGCTAGCAACTCAAACTAGATGACACATTGTAGTAGCACTTGAAGAAGATGCTAGTGTACATCACATGTGTAAGTTTGAACATCATGATGTAGCACATTGAAGATAAAAAATAAGAAGAGCAACTAAAAGACCTTTAAGAAAAATACACACAATTACTATGGGCAAGTGGACAAGAGACCTCTACAGAGCGTTCTCTTAAGCGTGTGGTGATGGGGGGTCTCACTCATCACTATTGAAATTAAGCTAAATTGCATTTACGTAATCAAAACATCAATATAATCTGAATGTAGTAAGTAGGAGGGTTCATACTTGATTTCAAAGGGATTCTCTGAAGTTTGTATTCAGGGTATGTTTTGGGGGTTCTTATGACCTCATACACACAAACACATAGAAAATCCTTGGGACTATCTGGGGCATTTATGTTTGAGTTGGTGCTCAAGAAGTGGTTCTACAAAACCTAGTGAAGATCAAACGATTAGTTGAGCACTTACTCATGTTTGCATTAATTGTAGTTAGACCAGATTGGGTTTCATTTTAAATGGACTTTGACTGAGAGGTAGCTACATCTCCATTGAGTGTAAAGACTACCTTTTGATCAACTTACAATTTTCTTAAACTAATGTCCAATCAAACTATAGGTTCAATAGAACAAAAGTTGGTAGCTTGTGTATCTCAAATTTGAATGCAAACAAAATATTTCCATAATCTTAGAAATGGCCTTAATTGGAATGAAAAGGCTATGAAATCGGTGTTCCGTCTAGATAGGGGCACTTGTACACTTGATTTTATATTAAATAAAATATTTTTAAAACACCTTGTACAAATTTACAAGTCATTTACAACCAAAGAAAAACATTCATTTCATTTTGACTGTAAGTCATAATTGTCTATGTTCGTCTTATCATGACATATGTCACACACATCCCTTGGAAATTACCCCACCTATTTCAACGATGGCAACCACATCTTTAGTAGATGATCATATCCATTACATATCTGTAACACAAAATCACAAAGTCAGATGTTACCCATTTTCACCATTTGGTTGCAATTGGTAACATGTCCACAAATCTCATTTAGCAAACATGTAAATATCTCTACGCAAGTGAAAAGGAATACGAGCTAAACCGTTTGCGTGGATATTAAAATTATAATACAAACCATGTGAGTCACATTTTATGCTTTTTTCATTATTGTATTCTTGTTATATATACTCTTGCTTTCCATCGATCATATATTTATTCTTTCTTCCTCTCCATCATTATCTGGGAAAATTATGGATATGTAAGAAAGTTAAATATGCACCAATTTATACATCGGAAAGGGTAAATAATATTTTTCAAGCATTATATACCATATATTATATGTCAAATTCTTCATTATCTTGAATTTCAAGGTCACATAAAAATAAATGACATAGATATTAAATTTTAGCAATCTTGCAGTATTCGTTCAAAACAAATTCATTAATATTTTATGTGGAAGAGAATTTATTGTTCTCATATTTTTCTCCCTTTTGATATAGTACCCATATTTCAATACTATCAATGCATATATAAAAAACAATTAAGTTCTTATGTTCTATTTGCCACCTTGTTAGGTGTGGAATTAGAGCATGGTTGTTGAGACAATTCTCCTAGCTTTCCATTGCAATATTTAGGCTATCATGAGAGATGTTTGATAGTTTATATGATATGAAGTGGCTATGTCGATGTGAGCCGTAGTTAGCAGGAAACACCAAGGGACATCTAGAATTTTTGATAAAGTAAGAAATCATCCTTTTACTAGTGACAATACTTATATCATGGTGTTATCTTAAAGCTCTCAATGGGTTATTATTAAATATCATACTCGCAAACACTAACACAAGTAAGATATCCATCAAGATATAATAGATGTATTACCATGTTGAAGTGATTCATCCTTATATAGCATCATTCAACTTTTCATTAGTTGAATCTACAATGTAAATCACAATAATCATGGTTATCAGACATGATTGTCAAATTTATGTGGCGTATATGACTTAGTTATTAGATATAGTGATCAAAATGCAAATTCTTGGTTTACAACAACTTCTAACTACATTTTTATTTAGTGTTCACATATGTATCATTTTCTAGTGTTATCTCTATACGTGAAACTATTTTTCTTTGTTTCACAATTAGTGCCAATAAACGAATATGCTTTATCAAATATTTTGATCTAGTTGAAAATTCTTAGAGTTATTGAAGAGTGTTGATTTTTCTTAAAATGGCCCCTCAACATAGTTTTTAGTAGTCTTGTATTCCTAATGATGATAAAGACAATGACAATGACTTAAGTAAAGAGAAAGAGTTCATGGAAATCAATAGCTCTTGCGCTATGTCTTCTTTCACTTGGGTATCTACTCTTGTTCCCATGTTTCTTCATACTTATAGGTCATATGGGTGGTGATCACTACCAAATTTATGGGTTCTTAATGCTTGGCGTCCTTTTTTCTAACCGGTGAAAGTTTAAAATTTTGGTTAATGTATATTACATTTTTTAGTTGCTCTATAATCAAAATGTATTTTATGCATGCGTGGAGTGAAGATTTAGTAGGTCCTTTTTCCACAGACCTAAGTTTTTCCATGGAGCTCCTCAAGGAACATGTGAATAAAACCTTGCAATGGTGGATCACTTAGCTTTGCTTCAAGACCCTCAACATGAGCTCCTTCTCTAATCATGTGTAGGGATGCCCAAGTTGTTGTTTTCTCTTCAAATGACATCCCCAACTTCTATCGACTATGCATCAGACAATTTTGAATGTGGGATTTTATGGATGGATAGAATGTATTGTGATTGACAATGGCCCATGCTTTAGTGATCTACAATGGTGCTTGACTATGCTTCCTATGAACCTCCAAGGTTTGGACATCAAATCTTCTCAATATGTCAACAAGTTTGCCTATGTTTCCTCTAGAATCTACACCTAGAACTCTAAGACCGCATCATAATAGAGGTTTGGATATTTTCCTACAAGAGCCTCTTTTGTTATTGCACATATTGTCATTTGTAAAATGTTATCGTACTTTAGCTGGTCCCAATTATCAATTAAACCTTATGCAAATCCACAGATCCAGACTATTTTTCTAGATTCTTACTGCAAAAATGTCACCCAACAATTCACTACAAGTGGCATACCTCGATTGCAACTAGCTATCCTCACTTTTCTCTAAGCCGTCCATGCACAATACTTCCTACTTATCACTCCCGTTGATGGTCTTGGTTTGTCCATGTCATCTATTGAATATTGAGCTATCCTTTTGTTATCGACTCATGATTCCCTTTTACCCAGGTTGTGAATATATCTTGTTTTGCAATGGCGCAAACCTCGACGCCTACAGTGATCATATTGTGCATTGCTCCACAAGACCTGGATATAATTTTTGACATGATGTGCATAGTGATACTCTTTCTAACTCGATTAAAGATCCTAAAAGATGCTCATGTGTCCTTCCTTGACATACGACCTGGTGGTATCCACTCCCAACATCATGCTGACATCTTGTTATTTGATTAGACAGATGACACGCACACCTGTGGTAACCTCACCAGAGTCTCCCTTGACTAGTGTTCTTTCAAGTAACTTTAAAGTAGGATTGATAGGCCGCACAAAATGTACAAAAGCATGGTACAACTTCTTTGGCAAATCACCATCATTTTTTACCTTTTACTTTTGATATCTTTGGAGTAACTATTGGTGACATGACGTCTCTTCTGTGGTGCCTTCAACACGTCACCACAAGAACCTTATGCTACCATTGTCTACGCCTTATAATGGGGTCTTTATATCTATAAGTTTCTCCATATAGAAAGGAATGGCAGCCGATTTGTTGCATGTACCTCTGTGAAGGTATTTTTTATAAGACACGTTTGTGAAGAATTGATGAATACGGAACATAGTAAATGTATTATTCTATTGATGGGAAAATGAAAATGAACACATTGCCCTTCATCTTTTCTAGATGTATACATGAAATTGTATGATTTTTTTATAGAAATTTTCTTTGTTAAGCCTTTTCTTCCATACAATTGGTGAAAGAAATAAAGCTAAAGCTAAGGTTGTTAGATCTAGGGTTAAACAAATGGCTTCAGAGGGTGAGACGCATGTGTGCGAATTTGGAGTTCTTGACGGGGAGGGTGTGGGGGTTAGTTCTATCAAGCCTCTAGAATACATGGGAGAGGAGGCAAAGGAGATGTCAATGATGATACTGATGAGAATCAACGACCAGAAATAGAAGTAGAAAGATCTTACATGCACATCGATGAGATAGGCATGGACTTTGTCTTTGGAGAAGATAATGGATACCATGATGAAGTATAATCGATCTCAACTTCTACTTCAAATGACTCTACATCAGGGATGGAAGTACATTAACAATTTCCTACTCTATCAAAATTAAAAAATTAGTCAAGACAAAGAGATGTTTGTGATTGTAGCTAAAAAAGCAAAAAGTTTTAGAGACATTGTTGATGGTACATCATCGTCTATATGTAATCTGATCATACTAGAGGATGAACCATAAGTTATCAATCCTGAAGATATCTATGTTGCTGACGATCGAGGGTTCCTAGAAATTTCACTCATTCCAAAGAATATAACATATTACACAAACCCTATAGGTATATGCTTGTGGCTAAACTTATTAGTAAACCATGATACTTAACATTATCTGATCAAATTAGATTATTGTGGAAATCAATGCACGTTGGAAAGTTTACGGACTGTCTCAACTATTCTGCTATTTAGTTAACTTGCGAACGGGCTGTATAAACGCACTCACAGGAGGACCATGGACTATTTTTAGATCCTCTCTCAAGGTTTGGCGATGGCATGAGAAGTTTTTTCCGTCTTCAGGACTTCTATCAAAGATTATAACATTGGCATGTGTTCTTGATCCACCTCTTCACCTCTATCATATTATTCTTGAGAGCATTGTTTTAGTGTTGGGAAGATTTATTAAGACCGATGACCATACTATTCAACATACCAGGATCCTCTCAGCACGATTGGCAGTTGAAATATATACGACGGTTCCTGTTCAACTGTAGTGGTGATTAACGGTATTGAATTCAAAGTTGATGTGAAACATTGCCACTGATTTGTCATCATTGTGAAATAATGGGGCACATGGAAAGCAGTTATAGTTCGTCAGTTACTATCACTGAGGAGTAGGAGACGAACAGATGCACCAACGATTGTGGTTTTAGATGGGATCTAGAAAGGGAAAAATGGTATACATATTATGGAAGGAACATTCACACTTGTAGATTATATAGGAACAAGGTGGGTAACAATATAGGCATCTGCAAACCTAAAAAAATAAGTAACCATTTTGGTGTTGTTCATGATGATGATGAATTGGAGAAAGATGAAGATATACATGTTGCTGCGACAACAACTAGTTTGGAGAACACTATACCAGTCACCCACAAGGTGTGGACAAACAAACGTAAGCCAAGAACATAAGACATAATCAGACCTTTTCGAACGTACAAGAATAAGAAGATGGTGTAGGTTCAATGAAGAACATATCAGATGATAGCTAGAAGATTTTAATTGGGGAGAGTTTCAATGATACCTTGATGAATAAAGAGGATATCCACATAGCTATAAACTCAGAATTAGATGAAGTTATTTTTCATTCGATTATGGGGACAAAAGGCAACAACCCCAATCTAAAAAGAAAGGAAACGCTACATTCTAGTGTTGACCAATATCATGAAGTAGAGCATCAACAACGATCTCATAGTTTGTTTGAAAGATAGGACGTGAAAACAAGTAGTGTTTGTCGAATGAAGGTTAGTTCATACAAAACAATAAGCCAATCTAGGAAATTAGCTGAATTAGTTTCTACTTTGTGGACTGTAAGTGGAGATTCTGATTAAACCTCACATGTTTGATTGTGGTAATTGTCTTTGTTATGATCAACTCTGTTGACTGACAATAAATGCAACCTTGTTGAAGCAAGTAAGTAGGTTTAGTTTGTACTAGTATATCAGTAGTTAGGTTATTGGTGTATGCTCATATCAAAGGTTGTATTGTATTTGTTTTTTCTTAGTTACATGGTAGTAGGTAAGTACCCTTTGACATTCATGTAATGTACTATTCCCTATTCTTCTAGAGTAGGTTTAATAAATGTTTACACTGTTCCAAAAAAGGGCTAAGGCTAAACACGTCTCTGATGCAATGTGATAACGAAAAGAAAATTAGTTTGTGTTAATTGCATGGCATACTTATATCTTGATTCATTTTTGTTAGATCTCAATAGCACCAATCAACCTTTTGTCTAGGAGTTTGAACATCTCAATGAAGAAAATATTACTTTTTAGAAAATTGAAGAATGCAAAAATGAAACTATATGTCAGTTCTAAATAATGTATGATCATTTACTCATAAAACAATAGTATTCTCAAATGGTTTATATTTAAGTTACTTAGTCCAACCAATATTTGATAGGGTTTTTAATACAAAAAGCAATTAGTCTATAGATTTCAAAGAGAATAAATCAGAAAATAAAGAAAAGATAAAATGATCATTGGATAATATTTTAAACTATGGTTTCACCTATGTAGGGTACTATCCATGCACAAGCCTTCTATTTAACATGTACAGAGGTGTCTTTGTTACTTTTGAGGGTCATAATGATACCTACATCCTATTTAAGTAATGGACACATGCCAACCTCCGTAGTCATGTATACTCTTTTGAAGAGCCAACACCATCATTCTTAAGCTATAAATTCCCACCATTGCTTCCTACTCTTGATCTCATCTTCTCTAGTCAAGATCAGTGAGCCTTAGTGAAAGGTCTAACATGTTAGGAGGGGGCAATCACACTAAATAAGGCATTCAAGCATTGGAGCAACAAAATGGTAGCCATACAAATTAAAAGGTTCAATGCAAAACTATATTAGGTCTACTCCTAAACTAATAGATGTTTAAGAAGTAATGGAAGATATAGTTATACTATAGATAAACATTGTTAGATGATTTGCATTAAAGTGGTACCCAATTAGGGTGTTCTCTCCTTTATTACATAGAGAAAGACTATTTACATAGTAGACCCAATAGGAA
Source organism: Alisma plantago-aquatica (assembly GCA_963693085.1). Lineage (NCBI taxonomy): Eukaryota > Viridiplantae > Streptophyta > Magnoliopsida > Alismatales > Alismataceae > Alisma > Alisma plantago-aquatica. The sequence continues at coordinate 258,549,610 of OY856409.1, forward strand.
AAGGAAATAGTAAAGAGATACATAAATAAGAAAACTAGTTTTAACACTCCCCCTCAAGCTGGAGCATACACATCATGTATGCCTAGCTTGGAAGTCATATGCTTGAAAGCTAAAGATGCAAGTGGCTTGGTGAAGATATCTGCCACTTGTTGACCAGTCCGAATAAGAGGAGTCTGAATCTTCATGGAGATCACTAAATCATGAACAAAATGGCAGTCCACTTCTATGTGCTTGGTCCTCTCATGAAAAACTGGATTGCTAGCAATATGAATGTCTGCCTAGTTATCATACATGAGAGAAATAGGGGTCTCAGCTGACACACCCATTTTTGACAAAATAGACACAACCCACTGTAGCTCACAACAAGCATGTGCCATGGCTCGATATTTGGCTTCTTTGTTGGAACGTGCTACCACATTCTATTTCTTACTCCTCCAAGTCACCAAATGTGACCCAAGAAATACGCAATATCTAGAAGTAGATAGTCTATCTCCAACATCACCAGCCCAATCAACATCTGTGAACCCAGTGAGTTTCACAGATGTATGTGTGAGGTGTTACCTCGTAAAGTAAGTAAGGCCCTTCCCTGGAGATCCTTTGATGTATCGAAGAATTTGGGTGACTGCCATCCAATGTGACATCTTAGGTGCACTCATGAACTGGATAACAACTTCAACAACATAAGAAATATCAGACTGAGTAACTATCAAGTAGATTCATTTCCCTACAATCTTTCTATACTTTGTTGGATCAGAAAACTCACTGTCATAAAAAATAGAAGTATTGGCATGATAATATATAGACGTGGAGACAAGTTTACAAAGTGCCATGCCTATCTCTACAAGTAGATCAAGGATATACTTTCGCTGAGAGAGATTTGTTCCTTTCTTGAAGCATATGACTTCTATACCAAGGAAATAGCAAAGATTACCCAGATCTTTCATCTGAAATTGTATTTGCAGCCATGTCTTGAGTTGTAGAATGCTAGCAGAGTTATCACAGGTGATGACAATATCATCCAGATAAACAACCATAATAATGGTGCCACTCAAAGACTTATGCACAAAGAGTGAGTGATCAGTAGACAACCAGGTGAACCCAAATTGTATGAACTGAATTTATCAAACCATGCACTAGGTGACTACTTCAGACCATACAAAGATTTCTTGAGCTTGCACACCTTCTAACACTCCCCCTGAGCAACATACCTAGGAGGTTTCTCCAGGTACACCTCCTCAAGTAGATCACCATGAAGAAAGGCATTCTTGACATCTAGATGAAGAAGAGGCCAATGAAAATGAGTAGCAACAGAAATAAGAATCTGCACATAATTTAGCCGAGCCACTTAAGAAAAAGTCTCAAAGAAGTCAACACCAGGTGTCTGAGTGTACCCCTTTGCCACCAAATGTGCCTTCAAGTGATCAATGGACTCATCGGGTTTTTGTTTCACAGTGTAAACCCAGTGGCAGCCTACAACAGACTTGCTAGGAGGAAGATCCACCAAGTACTAGGTAGAGTTCTCATGAAGTGTTGCTATCTAATTGTCCATAGCTCGGACCCTACCATCATGTAGGACTGCTTCCTTATATGAATGAGGAACAAAGTCCAGTTGAAGAGAAAATGTGTGGGCTGCAAGTGACAAGTGAGACAAGCAACACACATTCGCCAAAAGGATGACAGATAGTGCAGGACCAAACACCTTTTCGAGCTACAACTGAAATGTGTAAATTTGAAACTGAAGAATCAAGAGAACTTTCAGTAGAAATAGGTACCTCAGGAGTGGCAGACGATGAGGAGGCATGCTGCTGGACTGGTGACGCTACATCCTCTTGGAGACACCATGATCTTCTAGTGTAAACTAGAGGAAAGGATGGATAGTGGTGGTGATGGTGGGGTGATATCAATAACACTCTCATCACATGATATAGGAAGTGGTGGCTCTCTCTCACACTCAAAGATGTAGTCACTCTCAGGATTGTGCTCCCCCTCACTCTAAATAGAGTCACTAAAGAACGGAGTAGACTCATGAAATGTAACGTCAGTCGACACAAAAAGATGAGGACAATAGCACATGTATCCCTTCTGTGTGGGAGAGTATCCCAGAAAGATGGTGCAAACTATGTGAGGAGACAACTTGTCAGCATGTGGATCACACACATGAACAAACATAGTGCAACCAAACACACGAACATGAACAGGAAAGGGTTTCTCGTCAGGTCGTAAAATAGAGAAGAGGGTAGCCCCTTATAAGACAGAAGATGGCTGATGGTTAATCAAAAAACAGGCAGTGAGAAGAGCATTAGACCAATATCTCTTGGGCACATACATTTAAAACAATAGAGTACGAGTGACATCAAGTAAGTGACAATTTTTGCACTCAATAATCCCATTTTTTTGGTGTGTATGAGGACAAGTCATCTGGTGAATCATGCCAACAAAATTACATAATGTAGAAACAACCCTTTGAACATATTCAAGAGCATTATCAGTACGAAGAATCTTAATATGAGTATCAAACTGAATTTTATTAACTGATGAAAAATTTGAATAACATACATGACTTCATCGCGAGACTTAAGCAAATAAAACCAAGTCATGCCAGTGAAATCATCAATGAAAGACATAAAATGTCGAAAGCCATTATAACTTGGCTCTTTAATAGGACCCTAGACATCACTATGAATAAGATCAAAAGGACGCTTAGAGAATTTCACAATGTGACTCAGAAAAGAAAGGTGATGATGCTTGCCTAACTGGCATGACTGACACTCTAACAACTTAATTGATGCTAAGCCTGGGACAAGCTTCTGAAGACTCTATAGGGATGGATGTCCATAGAGACAATGCCATTGCAGGGGAGAGCACCTGAAAATGGTGGATGAGGTGGATGGAATCTGGCGAGCTGGGCGACCACCTTCAAAGAAGTAGATATCATCTTTCCTAGACCCCCCACCAATCGTCTTCCAACTCTTGGGATCCTGTAACACAAAGAAAGAGTATCCAAAGATTACCAAGCATTTTAAGGAATCAACCAGCTTAGCAACAAACATTAAGTTAAATGGAAAGTCTGGAACATAATGGACAGATTGTAAAGTCAAATTAGATAATGCGTGTACGGTGTCACATGCTTGGACGCTTTTGACAGAACCATCAACTAGTGTCACAGAGGAATGTGGGATATATGAGTCAGAAAAAAGAATCATAGATCGTATACCTATCATATGATGGGAGGCCCCGGAATCCACTTCTTACATAGAGGATGGATGAGAGGCAACAAGTGAAGTCCCATGGTTACCTGAATCTGAAACGAAATTGACGGAGGCGATAAGGGAAGGTTGCTGGGTAGCCTGCAGGAGACGGCCATACTCCTCCTTATAGATTGTGACATTTTAATGGCACCTACTTAGAACCTCCAGATGAATTGGTAGTATAATGTGCAACTCTAGTTGGAGGCCGATAATGCTTAGAATAGCATTTTTCTTCCACATGTCCAAGTTTCCCACATAAAGTACATTTTGGACTATTTCCTCCAGTACCTCGTACTCAGCTAGCACCTCGTCCCATTCCTTTGGCAGCAACAATAAGAGAAGCCTGAGTCTCAGTGTGGTGGTCTCCTGGAGTGATAGAGAAGGATTCAAATGATGATTATTGAATTCATACAAAGGCTTATTTAAGACTTGGTAGTTTGTCTGTAGCCAGAATAACACTCCTAGCTAAGGCATACACATGATTTAAGACGGATAGAAACCTCTCTCTCACTAGATCATCTATGTCCTTCATCTGTTCATTAGTCTTTAATGGATGGTAAAAGATGAGTTTTTGAGAAATAGACAGGATAGTGCCAAAATAATCCTCAAGAGAGAGACTACTTTATTTCTCTACAAAGACGCAGTCATAAACTGCATACAGACAAAGAGCATTCTTCTCATGAGAAAAATGCTTCGTTGCATCTTCCCAGATTTGTTTTATTGTAGAATCGAACATGAATCTAGATGTAATCTGAGGCTCCATACTATTCCATATCCATGACTTCACGATCTCGTTGTTTTTCCACCAAGCAGGGTAGTCTTTGCTACCTTCATCGGGAGGTTTCGACTCAATAATGTCCACCTTCTCATGAGATTCAAGTATGGTGTATATAACATTTATCCAAAGAAGATAGTTCTATGAGTTTAGCTTCACAGAAGTGATCTGAGATTGGTCATTGTAGACTACTGCAGTGGAAGTAGCAGGCTTGGCATCTCCCATATTGAGAAATCAAGAAGACAATAGAAGACAGAGTGAATGACACAATGTGTCGAGGAAGGAATATGTCATGTCTGAGTAGTGCATGACGTGTCTGTATTTTCGCACGTCGTGTGAGTTGACAGAGGAATACACCAGGTTCTCCATATGCAATGTGATTTGCCAGAGACTTCTGGTGGAGTTTTCACACGTCGTGTTTCTAGGGGACACGTCGTGTCCAGTTTTGGAGGCGTAAATTTCACCAGCTAGGACACGCCGTGTCTTCTGCGAATAGTGTCGTCAAAACAGAAATCTTCGATAGAAACACATCGTATCACCTGAGATACACGCCGTGTTGGCAGCGACAGAGTGTATGTTGATGGGAATTGGCTCGGTCAAACAGTGAGAAACAACTCTGGGAAGACGCATTGAGGAGGGGTGATGAGAATTAGCGTCTTCACAAGTCGCTTGATGATGCAAAAATGACGCATCAGCAACCCTAAGATATGTGGGCTCTCATCTACGTATGGGGATTATGTGGAGAGTAAAGAAGATGAGAAGAAAGGTGTTCCTCCTTCTCTCTTTGGGATAGAACGAGGGGTTCTCCTTCTCTCATTCAAGCATCCACTGTGTCTTGACGGATTGGAGGAGGACTAGTGTCTGGTGAGGAGAACCTCCGACGCTTGTCTTACTGCGTTGGTGACGGTGGATGTAACCAGAGAAGGAGACAGATGAAGGGGAGAAGGAGGCGGTGGGTAGGGTTGCAACAGTCAAATATGATCTGATACCATGTGAGATGATTTGAGTCAAAGAGGTACCCGGTTAGGGTGTTTTCTCCTTTATTATATAGAGAAAGACTATTTACATAGTAGACCCAACAGGAAAAGGAAATAGTAAAGAGATACATAAATAAGAAAACTATTTTCTAACAAACATAATAGTAAGGCAATACAAAAAATCATGGGGAAGATGAAAAAAACAAAGAAAGAAATGGTGCATGCATCTCCCTCAATATAGTTATCTAAGATGGCGGTTGTTATCTAGAAAATAATATCATCCTAATTTTTATATCAAAGGCGGTGATGGTGGCATGCTAGTACATCCATAGTGGATGACATGATGTAGACATTGATACCAGACATTTACATCCATAATATGTCATAGAAGCTTTTTTTTCAAAAAAAACATGATGGCTATGGATAATGGAAGATAATAATATCATATGTGGGTGGAAATGATGTTGGACTTCATCCCTTGGTGGACCTCCAACATTGGTAGAGAACCTTTTTCACACTTTCAATTAGTGACAAGATGATGAACTCAACCTGAATGTGCATACAGTGACACAACAAACTCAATGCATGATCAAATAAGTCATGATGGAAATGGGATGTATGAGTTAATTTAATGTATGAATAGAAAATACTTGAGTAGCTCATATTGAAAATAAAATACATTTTTTCCGGAGACCTATTATATAGAGGGGAACTTCAAGGGATTTAGAAGCATAAAAGAATAGATGTACATATGAATGGAAGCATATACACCGCTTTTTAACTATGTAATGTGTGTCCATGTGCATGTGCGTGAGTAAGCACACATAGGTGGTGTATGGGTGCATGTCCGTGTGTGTGATTCAACATGCATGCCCCCTTGGGGACTTGTAACACCCCTATGTACCTACATAATGTGAGGGTGAGCATGTGCATATGTATGAGTCAAGCACACACATGTAGTGCTTGTGTACACATTTGTCCAAAATGTGCCACTTCATTTGTGCTAAATGCTATATCGAAGTGGCAAATAAAGTGCATCAACATGATGCCATTGAGGATGTATTTATTAGGTTAATAGTGATTACATTCTCTTAAGAATGTTAATATTCAAATATAAATGAACGAAAATATTATCAAGTCACAGGTTCCACAATGGGGCTAGAGCCTCATATTTTTGCTGATAATATTTATTAGGTTATTGCTAAGGATATGGCATATCTAAGAAGTGTGATTTCACCTTTAATTAATCTCAACAATAGTATTAGATGACTTAGGGTTTTGTACTGTATACACCCAACATTGATTACTATAGACAAAGCTGATGATACCTAGAAGAAACTTTTGGTAGAATATTTATATGTTTCTAATATCCGATTTCAACATCTACAATACCTTTTGAAATAGTTCATAATAGCTTTGTATAAGACATGTGATAAAGGGACCTATAACTAACCAAATGACGACAAGAACCACAACTTTGATTCAAATGTAATTTGCACTCTCATGGTCATTATGTGTTTGTGTTTCTCTTGGAGAATCCATGATGACCCAACTACTCTTAGCTCAAAATTGGATAGGTGTCTTATTGTTTCACTAGCATATACAATGTAAAACAAGAAGAAAAACAACAAACTTGGTACATGAATATAAATACTCTTGTATTTGGGGTTGAGGTCCATTACTGAGTGGCTAGTGTACGATAAGAACAAGTTTTCTCTTGATTAAATAGAAAAGAAGACCCAGTTCCCTGACTATCTACTATCTAGCCACAAATAGACAACCTTTTACATGTGTCAAAATGACAATATACACATCACGAGATAATACTGTAAAATTTTCTCAAACAAATCATATTCGAAAAATGTCAAGAACATTTCCACAAAACTTGCTTTGATTAAACATCATTCGAATAGGAGTAACAACCTCAAAAGATTTTTCACTACCCATTTCATCATCCCATAAACTGAGCACATAAAAAAGACCCTTGAACAAGACATCAGAAACAAGTTACTATAGAAAATGGATAACAAATATCATTCTAAAGCCATATACACCTTATTCAGTGACTGGGGTCATACATGTCCTTATAACTAAATATGGCAAATCAAATGTTCCCCAAAATATATCATACACATTTGACTTATAAGACATAATAAAATCATGACCGGGTTAAATTGGAAGAAGAGAGGTTTCAACAGAACCACAATGTGTATGCTTTGTTGGGCAAACAGAACACATCGTCTCTAACTGTAATTTCAATAAACAAATAAGCAAAAATTTGTCCACATCCAATCATGCACATATGCCATTTACATAGACACCATCAATTGGATCACTCCAATCAAATCATACTCAACCATGCAGTGTGACACTGCAATTATGTCTGTCATCATGATGTGGATGATTATGAATGAAAAAATTATAAAACTTTTGTAAAGAATTTTAGTCATAACATATCCTTTCTACAAGACTCTATAAGAAACACTTATATAGACAGTTTGTCATCTTACAGATGATGCATATGTAGGTGTTATCATCAGAGAGCGCCTACTTAGTTTTAGAGGTGGTGAAACTGATAGGAAAATTATAACCATGGAACACATTTTGGAAGAGAACATTCTGGAGTTTGATTTATGATCACTCATAGTTTATGTTACTATGTTAGCACTATTTTTTTCTAGATGTTTTCTCTATCCGAGGCTTTTTATGGGTTCCTCCCCCTCTATCACATACTCTTTTATCTTTTTTATTCAAAATGTGGAAACATTACCTCTATGAATTTTATTACATACTTGCCTATCCTGTATGAAACTGATTTCATGGTTGTAATATCAGTCTTAACATTATATATATATATATATATATATATAGTCAGGCTAGAATACACTTGAGTGTATAGATTGCACAGATACACTCAAGTGTGTTTGCATATCAAGATGATTTTTTTTGCAAAATGTAAACCATTGATCTTCACTGTCATACTATAACTAAGCTATATACAAATTTTGATCCCATTTTGGATGAATGTAAGTCACTCATCCAATGGCAACAAAATTAACACGCAAAACTAATTTGAAATGCATAATTTTTGTAGTCTTTTTTAACATGACCTACAAATGTCCAAATGTGCTCAAATTTTGTATATGAGCTATTCACAAGATGTTTAAGAAGATCAACGGATTAGATTTTTGAAAAAAAAATATTGCATCATAAAAAACTACTTGAGTGTATTCTGTTCCAAATACACTCGAATGTATTCTACCCTGACTCTCTCTCTCTCTCTATATATATATATATATAGAGAGAGAGAGAGAGAGAGTCAGGCTAGAATACACTCGAGTGTAGAGATCACACGAATACACTCAAGTGTGTTTGTATATCAAGACTATTTTTTGCGAAATGTAAACCATTAATCTTCACTGTCATACGATAACTAGGCTACATACCAATTTTGAGCCAATTTGGATGAGTGTAAGTCACTCATCCAAGGGCAATAAAATTGACGCGCGAAACTAATTTGAAATGCATAATTTTTGCGGTCTGTATAACATGACCTATAAATGTCCAAATGTGATCAAATTTTCTTTATGAGCTATTCACAAGATGTTTAAAAAGATCAATGGATTAGATTTTTGAAAAAATATATTGCATCATGAAAAACTACTTGAGTGTATTCTGCTCTGAATACACTCGAGTGTATTCTAGCTTGACTCTCTCTCTCCCTCTCTCTCTCTCTCTGTATATATATATATATATATATATATATATATATATATATATATATATATATATATATATATATATATATATATATATATATATATATATAAGAACTACTTATAAAAAATAATATTCAAATAGAAGCAAAGTTGGTTTGCTTGTGTTCCAACTCAAAAAGATACTTTAGACGTGTGCACTAGGTATATACATAAGCCAAAACATCTCTTTATTGACACCTCTACTTTCTTGCCAAGTCCCAAACCATGCTTAGTTCTGCATCACGAAAACCAATCTTGAAGCTCAATAATTAGCTATATAAGCGAACTTGTACCCTTTCACACCTCTACATGAGTAGTAGGCAATCCCAGTCTCATAGAAGCCTGCATATTTTACCATGTACTAGATCAGAAACTCAATTTTCAAGTAAATGCAATTTAAGGTATGCGTATAGATGTTTGTATAGAGTCAATAACATATGTATAAATGTACGTATAGAGTCAATCCAGTTTGATAGAGTCGATCATATATGATTAAATGTTTCTTTCACATGTTTATGGACAAAAGTGTGGACAAGGGACTTAACAAAAAAAGTAATTGATAAAAATAGCCAAACAACTTGGATGTAGACATCTTAAAAGGTGAATGACAATGTCTTCTTTTTTATTTTCCTGTCACTAGACATACATTTTTAAATAAAACAAGCAAGATAGAATATGATAATCAAATTATTTAGACTCCATGCTGGATAGAAAAGCAAGAATGCCAAGTACCAAGAAACACATACGCTTGGGAGTGATCACCGTCCGTATCACCCCTTAGTATGAAGAAACATAGGAACAAGAGTAGACACCCAAGTAAAAGAAGAAATAGCACAAGAGTTATTGATTCCATGGAATTCTATCAAGGGACTTGTGAGCATAGGAGAACCGCAAATATTTCTCTTCAGCCAAGTCTCTGTCATTGCCTCTATCCTCATTAGCAAGACAGGAATATAGAACACAACGTCAAGGGGTCATTTCAAGAAAACATCAACATTCTTTAATAACTACCAAGAACTCTTAACTATATTCAAGATAATTAATAAAGAAAAATTAGTATTACTAGAAACAAAATATAAAATAAAGACAAGAAGTTGCATGAATCAAGCTAATATAAAAATTAGAAAATGATACATAAATGGAGACTGGAAGACAATATAATTAGAAGTTGTTTTTAGCATTAATGTTTTCAATTACAATATATAATATGCCATATATGAAAACTCAACAGTTTTTACATACAGAACCATATAAATTTACAATCAAGTCTGATCAAGTTAGCCATGATAATTGTATATAATGTTGCAAATTGACCTAATGAAAATCTCAATAATGTTCGATTAGGATAATGACTTCAATGTGGTGATATATCTATCATATCTTAGTGTCTATCTTATTTGGTTCAGTGTTCACAAGTATGATAGTTAATGATAACTATTTAGATCTTCAACATACCACCGTTGATAAAAGTATCCTAACTTGTGTTGTTAAAAGATTATTTATTAGTTTATCCAAAATGTTGGATGTCCCTTGATTTTTCTTATAACTATGTTCCCACCTATACAAGTCACTTCGCATCAAAAAAACTACCAGACATCCCTCTTGATAACTAAAGTTTTGCAATACAACATAATAGAAGTGTCTAGATAGACATACTTTGATTCCACCCAACCAAATAGTCAGTAGAACAAAAGAATGCATAGAGTTTGTTCCACCATATCACCTCAATTTTATATGACACAGGGTAAAGTGTAGAAAATGCATATAACATAAGCAATCAGTGATTGAGACTCTAACAATTGTTCTAAAGTTTAAAAATGTTACAGGTCAGTTGGTGCTTTCCAATACATCTAAAATACATATACAAATACAAAATTGTGTTATTATATAAATCATAAAAGAGAATTACCCTTGAACATGAAGTGTTTCTCTCACAGAGGATAAAGTATGAAATGAAATACATGCTAGGGAAGCAAAGGGTCGTGGAGGCGAAAGATGAAAAGGTAGAAGGCAGGAAAGAAGGAAGGTATGGAACAAGTGGTGATTGGTTGTGTCATGACGAGGCCCGATTAAGAATATTAGCCAGTCGGCACAGATTGTGACCTAGGGATAGATTTGGATATCAGGGCTATCATGGGCAAAATGTTCCTTTCAGTTAGAAAATGGAAAATTGGTAGAGGAACATGGGACCGAAAAACCCGCCGTTTGCGGTGAAATGGAAGGGGAGCGGACTTGGGAGGAAGAGCAGTCGGAGGTCAGCGGTGTTTGAGAACACAACAGGCATGGAAAACCAAGATTCTTTGAGTTAATGAGTGAGACAAGGAAGGGAAGATGAGAGCAGAAATGAACATAAGAAGCATGATTCAAAATTTCGGTCGAAATCTCAAAATTTCACTCAAAATTTTAGTTTTGACGGTATCAGACATAGAAATGCACACGTCCAAGAATAAGTAAGTGGAAATTCAAAATTTCGATTGAAAATTTGAAATTTCGATAGAAATTTCACAAAGGAGGTTAAAATTTTGACAAAATACAACAATTTCATTGAAAAAAGGACATGCATTTTGCGAAACACAACCAAAATGGGTTCACAATTTCGAAAATCAATGACCCAAAGCCTGGTGAACTTGGACAGATACATAATTACTTCTTTGGTGATTTTTTATATTTTCTTGGTCTTGAAGGCTTTGTTATTCAAATATAAGGTAAGTTTACTTTCTCTCCTTCCCATCTACATCTATTTCTTTTACTTTTATCCTAGCTTGGTTAAAAGATTACTCTAAATTGCAAGTTGCAAGTGATAGACTACAACTTAAACTTGAGGATTTATGAAAATATGCTAGAAAATACATATAATTACAAACATTTTACAAATATGACTTGATATATATCATATTTGTCAATATCATGGATAAAATATGATTATTAACGTGATGACCTATAAACTATTTCCTTCATTATGTTATTGAAAATGTCAACCAGATCCCCTTCGAAACATTTTTCAATGTTTTCACATGTGTAGGACCCCCGCCAAGATCAATATATGATTTGATTTGATAAATAGTTGTATTTATGTAGGTAGATCATCCTGGTAAAATTTTGTGACTTAATTCCTTTATTTGGTATTCAAAATCTTGTATCGAAATCTCGTGTCGAGAAAAGCGTAAATGTCAAAATTTCCATTGAAATTTCTGTAAATTTCTGCTTCTGAGCTATCAGAAACAGCATCGAAATCGAAATTTTAAACCATGATAAGAAGTGTGAGAGAAGAAGAACTTAGGTGTGGATGTTACAAGAAGATTTAGGCTGTGATTGTTTGTTAGTGGGAGGAGAATGGTAGGAAATAAAAAAGTTGTTTAATTAGTATGGGAAGATTTTCATAGAGAAATTATGGAGAATTAACTCTATTTTTATTTTATAGAAAAATATGGTGAAGTGAAAAAATCTCCTTCAGAAAAGGTAAGTATTCACTAATCATTTACACTTATACCTAAAAAAATCAGATCATTTTCCTTCCCAAGACAAACATGTTTCTCTTTAATATTTTCCACCAACAAATTCTACCTTCCCACCAAAAAAATATCTTATGAAATACTATTTATATCTTACTTCCCTCCAAATAAATTTTTCCCACTATTTTTTCATTAATATAACCATTTTCAATTGAAAATATTTTCTTCCTATTAAAAGACATCCCTCCAAGAATAAATTTTTTCCCACTATTCCTATTAAAATAAAGTTTCTATCTTTTTTTATGACAGAGAGAACCCATCTCGGGCGAAGCCGGCATGGTAAACTCTCGAGGCATGAGAGGGTGTGGTCCGGTCACCCCCCTCCCGTGCCTAATCAGCGTGAATTGTCGTTCGCAAAGTTCCTTCGGTGAGGTTTGAACATGGGTGCTTCATTGGGACTTACCGAGCTCTTACCACCCGGGCTACTATGGCCGGACAATATAAAGTTTCTATCAAGAATTTATTTTGTCCATAAATGACTTTCCCTCCAAGTAAAAACCCTCTCTAATATAGTTCTTGCCAAAAGTTTAATCTCTACCTACACTTCATTCCATCCAAACAAATAATATTTCTCTAAAACATATTTTTATTTCAAAATTAATTTGATACCAAAAAAGATACTAGTTCTAACATAGAAATTTTTTACCAAAACAAAATATACACTAGATTCTTTTGTTAATTTATCAGGTGATGATGACAGACCACAATATACAATCAAATCTTCATCTGTAAAGCATAAGAAAAGAAAGACGATGGATGATGGGGAGATTATGATCATTAAGGAGGTCACATACATGTTATTGAAGTTATTAGAGAAAGAAATGTTATTTATGCAATAAGTATTCCACATCAATTCTCTGAAACATATAGTTTTTCTACTTTGGATACTTTAGGAATTGAACTTTCATATCTTCACTAAGGCTTATCTATATCTAGTTGAACATCCAGATGTGATGAGTGCCTTCTTTTTTTTCCCATGGCCAAAGCAACGTCCAATCATAGTTAGTATGATTGCAATAAGATGATTATGTTTTATTTATTAAGAAAATAGTTACGATGAAAAGATTTCATTTTGCCTCCATTGTTTAGTATTTGGTTATGTCATTGTTGTGACCAGACGCGCGAGCTTCAAACTCCTCATTATGTCCTTCTCATTTCTAATGAAACTCGACACCCTTAATGTAAACCTATCTTCCCCATTCACTATAAAATCCACTACAAGCTCCTCCACTACTCTTGATCAAATTTGACTCTTCGTAGTGATTATTTCTATGCAAATTAACCACCCTGGGCCCTTATTTCTCTATATAATTATATTGCCTCGGTCCAATTGGGCATTTCTTCTCCTTCCTTGATGATAATCAACCCCATCAATAGACTCGTGAAGCTTCCTTGAATCTCCCCAACATATCACAGCTTGGTCCCAAAGCTTCACCTCAATCACGATCTTATGATGACATCCCATATACCACGATTATCGTTACATGACTCTGAAAAATACTAGAGGGGGTGAATAGGATTTTATAATAAGTTTTAAAATAATTCAACCAACAAACAACCACAAAGATGTTGCAGAAGGAGACAAGGATTTAGAGTGGTTCCACCCTTAGAAAAAACTAAGGGAGCCACTCCACTACCCAATTGTTTCCAATTGGGATTTGAAAGTATTTGAATTTTATTACCTTCTCAAGGATGTTACACAAAATTACAAATACCTTCCCAAACCCTTTGGACAGCCTTCACCCGAAGTCATCTCACCAACCTTGAAGTAGCCTTCACTTGAAGTAACTTCAAGCTCCCCATTGAAGTAGCTTCCCATTGAGACCTTCTAGAAGTAGTCCAAAGTCCTCCTTCTCCACCTAAGAAGATTTCACCCTCTCCGCTCCGCAGCCTCCAACCTATAGGACACGAAATGCCAGTAATGGAAAAGATTAGCAAGTGTTGAAGTTGCTCAATTTCTCACAAGAATTGATTCTCAATTGCAAGTATGTGTACTCAAGTGAGTTTAGGTATCCTAAGGCATGTACTTTTTATAGTAATGGTATACTAGTACTTAGTGACTTTCTAGACACTTTCTAGGGGGTTCTTAGTACTTAACTAGCCGTTAGGTATCCACTAATTGCATTAGTAACGACTAGTTAATTACTTCTGAAAAGTGCAGACAGACACCTTCTCGGTCGAGAAGTTTGTCGACTGAGTGTCTCTCGGTCGAGGAAATTATTGACCGAGGGTGAGTCTGGAGCAACGTTCAACTCAACTCCCAACCACTTTTTCCACTAACTCTAACAGTTATATAACTAAGTCTAACGGCTATAGAACCTGCTCGAGACACTGTCTCGGTTGAAGTAAAGTTTGAACGAGCCTTTCTCTGTGATTGCTTTTAGCAGGTTATGAAAAGATGTTCATTCTTTAGACTTGGGAGTTTCTCGGTCGAGAAAATGTTCGACCAGGAGTATCTCAGTCGAGAAGTGTGTCGACCGAGACAAACTCTGTTTCAAAACTTTAACTCATATGCTAAGTGTAAGAAATGAATGTGCAGTTGTGATGCTCACTTAGGGATGACTTATCTAAGTGTTGTGTATAGATAGGGAAGATCTAAATACTTGATTTACCTGATATCTAAGTACTTGTACATTATATATTTGTACAAGTTTACATTTGATTATTATCATGAAAATAAAGCAATTTAAGCATGTAGATCTTCCAAAACTTTGTCATCCACTTTGTTCCTGAAATACTCAAGTAGCACATTAGATCCACAGGAATGAAATGTTTGTCATTTTCAAAACAAAGGGATTTTGACGATGTCCATTTAGCCAACAATCTCCCCCTTTTTGAAGATGACAAACATTTCTAAATATAACTCAAATAAGCTTGAATAATATTGAGTTGAGTTTCATACCTAAAATTTACCTTGTGTATACCTTCTCTTGTTTATGGAATGTGTGCTTATTATTCGCAAAGAGGTGTGGAACATAAAATCCAACTCTTTAGGGAATATAGTAACATTTGATGTGAAGCCAAGATAGTATGTATGAAACTCATTGATTGAGTATTTAAGATTTATATTATTTCTCCCCCTTTGTCATTTCAAAAAGATAACCGTTAAAAACATTTTTAAGACTCCCCCTTAATTGGTTCTCTCCTTTCAAAAAAAAAAATCCGTTAAAAACATGCTAAAAGATGTCCATTTACAGCCAAAATGTAAGGATCGGAGAAACAAATCGATTTTAAGAAGCACAAATGTCAAAGAAAACATCTTCTAAGGGAGTGATAAGTAATTTCTTCCTTATGTTATTAAATTGATCTAATGGAAGTGATTTTGTGAAAATATCAGCCAATTGATCTTCCGTATCAACATTTGATGAAGGGATATATGTTTTTTAGAAATATGATCCCTTAGAAAATGATGACGGATTTCAATGTGTTTGGCACGGCTGTGTAAGATAGGATTATGTGTCAGGTTTATAGTGCTTGTATTGCCACAAAAGATAGGCATAGATGAAAATATAAAACCATAATCATTTAAAACTTATTGCATATAAAGCACTTGAGCACAACAAGACTCAGTTGCCATATATTCAGCTTCAGTGGTAGAAAGGACAACCGTGTTTTGTTTCTTGCTAAACCATGATACTAAGGCTCTTCCTAATAAGAAACAACTTCCGCTTGTGCTTTTTCGATCAAGTCGACAACCAGCGTAATCGACGTCGGTATAAGCTTTCAAATCCAAAGATTTTTTTTAGTCGATCAAAACTCATGTTGCTTTTTTTCATTTTTGTTTGTTTGAAAGTACAAAACTTGTTGATTCCCAAACGAGAATCAACTAAAAGAGAACCTATCTCCTATCTTTACATCAGAGCATGTTGCCTAAGAGATATCAGACCAAAACAACCTTCTATCTTTACATCAAAAAATATGCTATTTGTACTCGAAGCCCTGAAAGAACTCCAAACACTTCCAGAAACACTCAAACTCAACCATCACATGTGAGCAGGGAGCACAAAGAACAAGAAGCACAACTTCCATCAATAGATCCTAAGCCATTAATATAACAGACTTCGGCAACAAGGAACTATCTTTGAAACTACCTCAGACGTCATCTCAGCTCATCTCACCAAAAGAGGGAGAAATAAACAAACGTAGCCAGACAACTCATCTCTCAGCCATCAAAACACGCCCAAAAACAGACTCAACCATCACTATGAAGTGAGAGGGGAGCAAGAGAACGATCTTCTTAAACTAAACCAGCATAGAAAAGAAGGAAACCAGAACCCAGAAAATCATAACTGAGCTCAAAGCATCTAGTGAGAGGGGAGCATTATACTCAACCATCACCAGGAAAAGAAAAAATAAACCAGAAAGTGTCCACATCTTTGAGCTCAAAGAACACAGCCATATGACCAAAGTCCCAAAGCAGAGATTCAAACCTTCTAAGCTTGTCCGCAAGCACCACAGAAGTATGCCACATGATCTCAAGGCCCAGAAAGGAAACCAAACATCCAACAACACTCAAAATCAACCATCACTATAAAAGTGAGAGGGGAGCAACAATATCAATCACACCTAAACACAAAACTGAAAAAACAAACTACGGCAACCAGAAACTAACTACCTTTGTCTTCATCACATCTCATATCACCAGAGGAGGGAAAAGGAAGCACACTCATCGAGACAGCAACAAACTCTCAGATCACCAAACAAATACCAACTCCAGGACTCAACCATCACCAAAAGTGAGAGGGGAGCATAAGAACTGATTAGATGCCTAGACCTGGAAGAAACCAAGATTTCCTTCAAAAACTGACCAGATGCCAAGACCAAGAGAGCAAATCTCACAGCCAGCATCCCAAGAGGATAAAAGAACAGATGAGAATCAAGACTTGCACGATATCTTAAGAAATCTAGAGCTCAAAAGGAAAACAACCATAAGTCTAAGGACCCAGAGCAGAGGTTCAACCAACCCAAGCTTAACCGCAATCTCCATAGAACACTACAAACTCCTGGACAATACATTTCAAGAGAACCTCATCAGTTCTATACCTATCATCATGAACTTGAAGTTTCTCTCGCACCAACAGTGATAGTATATAAGACTTGCAAGTGACAAGAACTTCCTAGAATGACAATTGGCAATCGAGCTCCACTCCATGGGCATACTATAACTACTGTCAATAGAGCAAGCATGCGTCCAAATCTTCTAAGTGTACCAGCAATCAAACAAGATATGGTGTGTATCTTCATATGCTTCCATACATAGAAAACAAATTGAAGGTAAAGCAAGACCAATTCTCCTCAAATAGTCAGATGTAGGAATTTTGTTATGCCAAGCTTTCCACAAATGCAGTTTGGCCCTCATATGAGTTTTAATCAACCAAATCCAAGAGAAATCAAAACCTTCATTACTTTTGGATCTAATAGAAACCCAAGCAACCTTAAAGCTCACATTTCTATTACCATTGAAAGAAATGTAATCACTAGATGCAAAATTGATATTGGTTGCTTTCAGAGCCTCAATGATCACTTGCAGGTGTCTATTATTACTTCTGGGCACAACCCAATCTCTATCTTTAATAACTTTCGATAGCAAGAAATCCCAAGAGAGACCAGAAATAGACATAAGATTTTTGCCCACAATATCCTGCAGAAAAGAATGAGGGGGAATCCATGGATCCTGCCAAAGATAAGTGTTCAAACCATCTCCAATATGAAAGGACGTATATTGTAACGAAATGTCCCTAGATCTGAGGATATTGTTAAACAGCCATGAGAAGTTGGGTGATTCCTTAATAATCCAGAAAGATGCACATTTTAAATACTTCTCTAAAATCCATTTAACCCATAAAATATCTTTTTTGCTTGTAATAGACCAAGCATTGATAAGAAGGCAGGATATAGATATATCCCTAGCTTTCTTCAAACCTAAACCACCATTTTTCTTCGGTCCAGTAATAGAATCCCACTTAACTAAATGCAAATTATTTTTATTATCCGATCCTCCCCACAAAAAATCCCTGCAAAGCTTATCAATATGATCAAGAATAGAAGCAGGTAAAGGGAAAGAAAACGTCCAATAAAGATGGAGGTTCCTAAGGGTAGAGTTAATAAGCTCCAGTCTAGCAGCCATGGATAAAATTTTACCTTTCCAACCTTGTAGCTTCCTCTTGACTCTGTCTACAAGAATGGTGCAATGATGTTTAGACAACTTACCAGTAAACAGAGGCAAACCAAGATATTTAAAAGGAAAAGAACTTTCTTTAAACCCAAGAATGTTAATGATAGGCTCTTTAATCACACCTTTACTAAAAATAATGGAACTTTTTCCCGGATTAACTTTGAGGCCGGACACAATACCCAAATCAACAAGGATCTCATTAATAGCAGTTGCAGAGCTAACATCATCCTTTGAAAAAATCATTAGATCATCCACAAAAATTAATTGAGATAGAGATAGATTTTTAGATGCCTTAACTGGTATAAGAGTCCCATTTTGCTCAACAGTCTTGATCATTTCAGAGACTCCCTGCATTGCAATCATGAAAAGATAGGGTGCTATAGGGTCCCCCTGTCTAACCCCATTAGTGGGATAAAAAACCTCCGAGGGCTCACCATTAACTAGAACTTGATAAGACATAGAGAAAAAAAATTCCTCCATCCATTTTATCCAAATCATGGGGAACCCCATTTTAGTCATAATAGAAAAGAGATAGCTCCATCGCACAGAATCGTAAGCTTTAGTAATATGAACTTGTAAACACATCATATTACCCGCATTTGACTTCTTGAATTCACTAAGAATATCGTTAGTTAACAGGGTAGCATCCTTTATACTTCTGCCTTTTATAAATGCACACTGATTAGAATCAATGATGAACGGCATCATTTTCTGGAGTATGTTGGCCAACAGCTTACAAATGATCTTACAGAACACATTGCACAAGGATATTGGACACCAATTCTTGAAATCGGATGAGTCAGCTCCTTTGGATATAAGGGTAATAAAAGTTCTATTTACCTCTCTTAACATCTTACCATTTTTGAAAAACTCTTGGACCGCATTGAAAACATCATCTCCAATTATATGCCAAGCTTTCTTGAAAAAAGTATCATTAAAACCATCAGGCCCCGGGGCCTTATTGTTCTTGAGGTTCTTGACTACACCATCCACCTCATCTCTAGAAACAGAGATAATAAGAGAATTTTTTGAGTCTCATTAAGCCTCTTACCAGTCCATGCCCTACTCCAAACATCACATGAGGTAGAACAGTTGTTAAACATGTTCTGATAATAGCTAGAAACGTACCTTTTGATGTTCTCATGACAATAACAGATTGTCCCATCAATATCTAGCTTTCTAATAGAATTAGAAATATGTCTTGTCTTCATGGATGAGTAAAAAAAAGTCGTATTGGAATATCCTTCCCTGATCCAGTCAACTCTAGACTTTTGCATATAAAAAGCTTCATATATGTTAGCTTGCTTCCTCACTTCAAGTAAAAGAGATCTAGCTTTCTCACGCAGCTCCAGATTCAGAGGGTCGGCATCAGCTTCGTTTTGAGCTTGAATAGCATAGAAATTAGAGATTCTAGTATTATCATTAAGGTTTCCAAAATCATTCTTATTCTAGGTAATCAAGTTATGTTGCAGGATAGAAAGCTTCTTATAAAGCCTAAACATAGCGAAACCTCGCACATCGGTATCCCAAGCACCTTGCAAAATATCATTGAAGTCTTTATGATTAGTCCATGGATTAATAATTCTGAAAGGGGACTTACATTTCCTTGGCTGGCCAATAGATAAAATGATCTTCTTATGGTCACTAATGGTATTAGAAAGACTTTCACTAGAGAAGTCAGCAATAGTAGACATAAACTCTGAATTATAGAAGATTCTATCGATTCTTGAAGAAGCAAAACCATCACCCTCCTGATTGTTACTCCATGTGAAGTGAGGACCACTCAAGTCAAGCTCAAACAGACCACAGTTAATAACACATTCATTAAACTCATCCATAGATTGTTTAGAAGGCAGCTGCTTACTAATCCTCTCATTTGTCCTCCTCACACAATTAAAATCTCCCAGAATGACCCAAGGTCAATCAACATTAGCATAGATTTTCTGAATGCATTCCCACAGATTTGATCTATCCTTATCAGCATTATGACCATAAACAACTAAAATTAGAAAAACTATTTTCATCAATATTAATCGAAGCATGGATGACTTGATCGGTTTCCTTAATTTTTGTAACATCACACCTATCTCTCTTCCACAGAATAACAACTTTCCCAAGAGGGTGATACATCAAATTAGACATCCAGCAAAACTCAGGAAAAAACTTAGCCATGAACTTAGCAATTTTATTTTTCCGCAACTTAGTTTCCACTAGAACATTTATATCATACCCACTCCTCCTAATCTCTTCTTGGACGGGGTATACCTTATTGCATATACCTCTCACATTCCAAGAAGCGACAGTAAAATAAGTCATTTGGAAACATCGGTTGTTGAACTATCAGCCTCAGTAGTAGTAATAGAGTTCATTAAGATCCCCCCATGCACAGGAGAGAAAGCTGAGTTTTCATATCTTTGTAAATACTTGCATTCATTTTGACTTGGCATAGTCCTTTGTTTAATTGTTGTTTCCCTCTATCATACATTGGAACATAACTAGAAGAAGCCTGTGAGCGAAGCTCACTCTCAGGAGATCCTTTCTGAACGACTTGAGATGGAATCAAAGTAGAGGGATTTGATACAAGATTCTGACTAGACAAAATATCAAACACCTCACCGGCATTAAATAGTTTCTCATGATAAACCCCTTCATTTACTTCTTTCGACAACCTTAAGTCTTCAACAGTTGGAATCCCCAGAAACAAGCTTCTATTTCTATTTATCTCCTCTTCATCTTCTATTTCTTTAATAATATGCTCAATAACATCAATCTTTTCAATAGCAGGACTCACCTCGACAATAACATGTTCTTGTCTCCTCCTAAATCTCCAAACCTTCTTTGATTGCTCATATGTCTTCAGAACATTTTTATTTTGCTTTGGCACATTACAACTATCACCATGCCCCAGAAATCTGCACTTCATACACCGATGTGGGATCCAGTCATACTCCAGATCGATACTAAACTCATCCCCTTCATCACTTATCAAAGACATGTTCCTAGGATACTTAGCTGTATTTTTCATTAAGACTTGGATACAAGCATAATCAATACGCCTGAAATCTCTAGTTGGAGCATCCATCCTCATCGACGTACCCAAATACGAGCCAATCCTTTCAAAATTTCTAAAATCCTAAAGTTCAATCGGGAGATTCTTAATTGTCACGCCGACTGGCACCTCAGATAACACTATTTTATACAAACTGTCCCCCGGTTTCCAGGCATGAAATATGGCTAAGCGATTCATTACATACCACTCACCATCACGAACAAAATCCATATCTGCGGATTCAGAAAAGAGAATGAGAAAACAACCACTCCCTCTGTCAAAGATCTCAAACATACCATTCAAGCTCCAGCTATCAAAGTAATTAGCAAGCAATGAAATATTAGGCCAGAAATCCACAACGTATCCCAACAAACACTTGCTCCATCTAGTTGCATTTTCATTAGCTTCATGTTTAGGATACAACAGTTTACCATCGATGAGAGAGATGTTAACTTTCTTTAGGTCTCTGTGGCTCACATTATCTTTATGCATGAACGCATCCCATCCAACTGGTTCCCGCCTCAGATCTACAGCAACTACTACATTATCCTGTTGTGCGATAGGCATATGATCATTTCCAGGACCGGGATCCACTTCCCTCACCAGATCTCACTGGTGAGGCGACAAATTGAGTTGTGTCGCCTCACTAGTCGTGTTTCCTCTCAAGGTGGACAGAGTCGCGGGAGCCATCACTATGTTTTGGCATCTATTTCAAATCCAAAGATTGTCTTTTAGGATACCATAAACCATAGTTTGTGGTGCCGGCTAAGTATCTTAGAATCCTTTTGACAGCTTGAAAATGAGTTTGCATGGGTTTTGATTGAAACTAGCACAAAGTCCAACGGAAAACATGATATCTGATCTAGAAGCGGTTAAGTAAAGCAAGCTACCAATCATGGCCCTATATAAGGAATCATCAATGGGTTCCCCATTTTCATCCTTGTCAATTTTAGTAGAGGTAGCCATTGGAGTGGTAGCTTGTTTGCAATGTTCCATCCTGAAATGTTTTAAAAGTTCATTTGTATACTTCTCTTGGCTTATAAAAATCCCAACGGGTGTTTGCTTTATTTGAAAACTAAGAAAGAAAGTCAATTCTCCCATGAGACTCATTTCAAATTCCTTTTACATAATATCACTAAATTGTTTACATAAAGATTCATTTGATGCACCAAAGATAATATCATCAACATAAATTTGAACAACTAGAAAGTCGGATTCATATGTTTTGAAAAATAAAGTAGAATCTGAATTTCCAATTGAAAACTGTTATCAAAGAGATAATTTTTTAGCCTTTCATACCAATTACTAGGTGCTTGTTTTAAACCATAAAGTGCTTTCTTAAGTTTGTAAACATGATCATCTTTACCAGGAATTTCAAAACCAGGTGGTTGGGAAACATATACTTCCTATTGTATTATTCCATTTAGAAATGCACTTTTTACATCCATTTGGAATAGTTTGATGTTTTTGTGGGCAGCTACAGCTAGTATCATTTTAATGGCTTCAAGTCTTGCCACCGATGCATAAGTTTAATCAAAGTATATTCCTTGTTGTTGATTATACTCTTGTGCTACCAACCTTGCCTTATTTCTTACTGCTTCCCCGACTTCATTTAACTTATTTCTAAAAACCCACTTAGTTCCAATAATGGTTTTATCTTGAGGTTTAGGAACTAAGTCCCATACATCATTCTTAGTGAATTGGTTTAATTCTTCTTGCATTGCCATTATCCAATAATCATCTTTTAGAGCTTCAGTCACCTTCTTAGGTTCAATTATAGATACAAATGCCATGTTTGCAACATCTCTAAAAGATGATCGGGTTTTTACTTTATCCTTAGGATTTCCAATGATCAGTTCTTGAAGATGATCCTTAATGAGTCTAGGGATGGGTTGTTGTGTCTCAATTTGTTGATCATTTTCAACATTTGATCATCTTTAGTTGATATGGTTAGATCTTCAATTTGATGAGTAATATCAACTATGTTATCACTTTGTTTTTGTTCTTCATGAAAAGTAATGTGAATGGATTCTTCAACTTTTCTAGAGATGGTATTGTAAACTCTAAATGCTTTGATAGAAGTTGAATATCCTAAGAAAAAGGCTTTTTGTGATTTAGAGTCAAACTTTTCTCTATCATCTTTTGTGTTTAAGATATAGCAAGTTGATCCAAAAGTATGAAAATAATCAACCCTCGGTTTCTTATCATAAATGAGTTCATATAGTGTTTTCTTCAAATAAGAGTGTACGTTTACTCTATTTAGCACATAGCAAGCTGAGTTTACTACTTCATCCCAAAACGTTTTAGATGTATTATGTTCAAGCATCATAGTCCTAGCCATTTCTTGTAAGGACCTATTCTTTCTTTCAACTATGCCATTTTGTTGTGGAGTACATGGAGCTGAAAAATTGTGAGTGTAGCCTTGAGATGTGCAAAATTCTTCAAATATATGATTCTCAAATTCTCCATCATGATCACTTCTAATCGTGCATATTTTATTTTGTAATCGATTTTCAATTTTTGAGCAAAATTGTATGAACACTTGAATGGTATCATCTTTATTTGCAAGGAAATGAACCCATGTATATCTACTGTAATCATCAACAATAACAAAGCAATATCTTTTTCCACCAATAGATTGTGTCCTCATAGGTCCAAATAAATCCATATGAATAAGTTCTAGTGATCTACTGGTGCTAAGCATGTTTTTGGGTTTAAAAGAAGTTTTAGTTTGTTTACCCAAAGTACATGGTTCACAATTTTCATATTGATCAAAAGATAGCTTAGGCAAACAACGAATAAGATCATATTTAACTAGCTTTTTGATAACATGTGAACTAGCATGACCTAATTTTCTATGCCATAATTGGAGAGAATTATCTTTTGCAAGTAAACATTTTCCAACTACATATTGCATAGAGTTAGGTCTAAGAATATATAGATTTACAATTCTTTTTCCTTCATACACAACATTTGTAGTGTTCTCTATCAATAATTTGCAGCAATTTTTATTGAATAAAACATCATATCCAGTATCACATAGTTGACTGACACTTATTAAATTATTGTGCAGACCATCAACAAGTATAACATTTTTATTTCAAGGTTTGTACCAATATTACCTATTCCAACAATTTTATCTTTGCCATTGTCTCCAAAAGTGATTGTTCCACTTTTCTTTTCTTCAAAGGTTTGAAAAGCATCCTTATTGCCGGTCATGTGTTTGGAGCATCCACTATCAACCACCCAATCCTGCATTAAAATATGGATTTTGGTACCCATGTGATGGTCCATTATGGTTAGGTACATTTAATAATAAACTGAACATGATTACATAATTTAAGCTTCTCAGAACCTCATTCGGTCGACAAATACTTCAACCGATCTTGTCTCGGTCGACAATTTCTCGACCGGGATTGTTATTGTTTTAACTGCAGATTTCAGATTTGGTATAGGAACTCCTTCGGTCGAATAATTTCTCGACCGAGAAGTGTCTTGGTCAAACTATTTGTCGACTGAGATTGTTTCTGTTTGTTTTCAGCAATCTGTTTATGTCAGTTTGGGCTTAAATCATTGTAATATGCTAAGGTACCATTCTATTTAGTTGAGATGATACATTAAGATATTCAAATGAAGTATTATGTCAAATCTCAACTTAATCATATTAAATTTGCTAAGTTTGGGGTCGTGGAACCCATAATAACTCAACATCCTTTTTCTTATAAGGACATGAGAAGGAATAATGTCCAAGATGCAAGCAATAATGACAACAAATAGAATCAATTTCATTTCTCTTTCTAGGATTTTGAGTTGTGTTCTTGGGTACAAACATGATCTTGGTCTTGGGTGCTTGAGTTCTCCTAGGTTTGGGTTGATAAGAGTTTCTTTTGGAACATATCCTAAACCTCTTCTTCTACTATAACCAGAAGAGCTCTTTAGGATCTTATCAAGAATACCATTATTTCTCAAGCTACTAACTTCCTTTTATAACTTAGCAATCTCATCCATTTCTTTTTGATATATAACTTTTATTGATCTAGATCAGATGATAAAGCATCTCTTTCTTTAACAACAACATCATAATCTAGATGAGTACATAGGATAGGTTGAGTCTGAAAATTATTTAGTTTTGCAAGCAATTCAACCTTTTCTTGAGAAAGAAGATCATAGTTTGTTTCTAAAGTAAGCATCTTCATATTGCAATCATTTAAAGATGATTTCAAAGTAAGGTTTTCAGAAATAATTTTGTCCTTTTCAAAAGAAAGATTATTTAATTTAGCATATAAATCCTCATTAGTTCTAGTAGCTTTCTTTAGTTTCTTTTTGCAATCAACATATTTGTCATGAGTATCTTGAAGACTAGCAATTAGATCTTCTTTTGGCAAATCAAGAAGTCTTACCTCTTGAGAATCATCACTATCATCTTCTTTGTCCATGAGTCAAAATAGAGGCTTCTCTTTAGCCTCTTGATGTATCCTTTGCAAGACTTGCAGTGAAACGACACAACACATACTCTGGACCTGTAGTTTTTCTATGGAGATTTGGCATAGAGTGTACTGTTGGAATGCCTCAATTCCAAAGAACTGAGAAGACCTGTTACTTATTACTGGTAGCAAGGAGAAGTTGCTCATCATCCTCTCCTTATACCACATATGGTACCAAAGAAACATTTCTATTTTTGAGAATGCAGAACCATCCACAAATGGTGTATGGAGATGCATTCAAAGCGATTTGGTTAGCCTACATAGTTAGCTCTACTTGTTGTATAGTTAGCCTTACTTGCTACATAGGTTTTCCTTTTGGGACATCTACATTCTCCTTTACATGTACATGACAAGTTTTAAAGAAATATAGAGTCTCATGCTTACTAATAAAAAAAGGGTCCATAATTACATTGGTAGTGAATGCCCATAACAACTTATGACATCATAAGCAAAGAGTGGTGTCTAGTCACACATCATTGCTACCCAAGTAATTCAGAAAGTTGGAGAACAACTTCAACATGTAATTTGTGAAGAGTGTTACCATGATCATATAGTTCCTTTATCTCTGATATCCGTATTTGAACTCGAGGCATGGAATCATCATCCTCTCAACATTCAATCCATGTTCCTTGAACTACAGTAGACTGTCTGAGATGAACGTGAGCTCACATATCATATATTGAGTCACATGAGTATGACCATACAATTCTCAGTCTCGCTTATCAAGGGGACCTAGATATCAATCTCTAGTAGGAGGGAAGAATCACACCTACAACACTCACACTAAATCCAGATTGTCAAAGCTACCCGATCATCACCATTATGGCAACCCGTATTTCAGGATTACATTTGATGATGTCAAAGTATACCCAACGACATGTGATGAATGTAATGACTCCAGGTCTAAGAACCACATTCACAACCATTACTATGAGAGATAATTCTGACTACCATTCCATGGTTTCCATGTAACAGTCTCATGGTGGGTCTGTCCGATACACTATCCACTAACATGTATATGTGTGCTTGACTTGATATCATATATCAAGAATAATAAGACTCTATCATCAGTCAACACACACTGTCATCAATCAACACACACTCCAATCATCATATGATTGGCTCTCTGGGCATATATAACGACACCCAATTCTTACGAAGTACAAGAACACATGGATAGATGTCATGTGCATTCATAATTGGATCTATCATGTATGTATACATCATGTTATCTTATATGTATTGGACATGATGAGAGGATACCCAATTATCTCATATGCATTGGACATAATGAGAGGATGTCAAGATATCTCATATGTATTAGACACAATGAGAGGATATGTATACATGTCTAGTAATCTCATATGTATTGGACATGATGAGAAGGTATATGTCAGATGCTTGTGAGAGTCACTGGACTACCATAAAAGAACATCTTTAGGTGCTTGTGAATCACTAAAAGGATTAGTTCCATGGTTATGGTAATAAGAAAGAGTTGGGTGTAAATGGTTATACCAATGCAAGCTTCAAAGCTGATAAATAAATGATCACAATTGAAAATTGTGTTTGACCTTAAAACGAGAGTTGTAAGATGGAAGGGTTCTGAGCTAATGAAAATTGTTTAAATCTATAATAGAAGTTGAGTATCTCTATGTTACATAATAGTAGAGGATACTGTATGAAGTTCATATGGGTGAACTTGTAGGAGGTTCCAACCATTGATGACTTAGTAGTAATACTGTGACAACAACGAAGCTATATGATAGGAAAGGAATCACAGAAAGCATACTAAGTAAATTCAATCTCATATGAGATGTCGTATAGCTAAGAGATGTGAAAATTGCAAAATACTGATTAAAGAAAATATTGCTAAACCCGCTAGAGTGCTTGCACAATAGAAAACATGATGGACATGATTCGTGGATGATTGGCTCTAAGTACAAGTGAGAGTCTGTTGGTATGTATGCCCAGAGAGCCAATCATATGATGATTTGAGTTTGGTATAATAATAAAGGTAATTCTATCTATTATGTTTGTCTCAGTCATGAGATGATGACACAAACATAAGTAGATGTCTAAAGAATGATGTTACTCGATGACATATACCTTTAGGTTGAGGACCTAAATGATGAGATCATATGTATGATAAGAGTACATATATTCTTGTTATGTCCCTGGTCGCTTACTAATGTGGAAGCAAAATAGGCAACAATAATACATAAGAATAGAGTGTGTGTTGACTGATGAAAAAATCTCATTAGTCATGATATGTGATATCAAGTAAAGCACACAGATACATGTTAGAGAACAATGTATCAGCCAAACTGACCATGAGAGTGATACATGAAAACCATGGAATGGTAGTTAGAATTAGGTCTCATAGTGATAGAGGTGATTGTGCTTCTTAGACTTGAAGTCAGTACATTCATCACATGTCGTTGGGTATACTTTGACATCATCAAACATAATCCTAAAATACAACTTGCCATAAATGTGATGATTGGGTAGCTTTGACACATGGGGGTTGAATTTGGGTGATGTAGATGAGATTTGTCCCTCCTATTGGAGATTGATATCCATGGCCCATTGATAAGTGAGACTAAGAAATGTACAACTATACTCATGTGATTCAATATATGATATGTGAACTCACATGCATCTCATATAGTCTGCTCTATTTCAAGGAACATGGATTGAACGTTGAGAGGATGACAATTCCATGCCTCAAGTTCAAATCCAGATATTAGAGAAAAAGGAACTATACGATCATGGTAAAGCTAATCACATAATGTAGGTTGAAGTTGTTCTCCAACTTTTCGAATTATTTGGGTAGAAATGATGTGTGACTAGACACTACTCTTTGCTTGTGATGTCATAAGTTGCCATGGACATTCACTGCCAACATAATTATGGACCTATAGGGTCACACACATAGGATACACTTGGATTAAAGGAGTATATTCATGAATGATGTTTAGATGAAATGCTAAAGGTGTTTAGGTATTCAATTAAATAATAGATCAACTGACTAGACTCAAAATCATCAAGTTCAAGTGTTGGACTAACTGATTGGAGTGTCAGGTTGATAGGAAGTTGAATTGGCTGATTTTTGCATTACTCGGGACGCCAACCAATTGGCTCATAGGGTGAACCGATCGGATTGGGCTGGTGATACGACAGTTTCATACAATGGAACGATCGACTCAGGCCACTGAGATGAATGGTTCACCTAGTGAACCGACCAGCTCAGATGGACCAGCTGAATGTTCTGGTGTTTTCTTGAATCATGATAAAAGTGGACCGTTTTGCATTGTTCAAAGAGTTTGGTACAAGCATTAATGATTGCATTAATTAGAAATGAATTGGCAAATTCAACTGCAAATAGGAAACTACACGAGATGATCATCTCACTATGCGAAATGATCATCTTTCTCATGAAATGATTGTTTCTTAGTGAGAGACTATCATCTTGTAGTTTGTAGGTTCCAGAACATTCATGATTATAGACCCTTTTACTCCCACATCAAGTGAGATCACTAACAGTAACCCTTCCTATAAATAGAGGGGTATTGGGGGCTTCCCAACGCATACAATTAGGATCAGTGGCTCTGACAATTGTTGTCCTCTCTGGTTGTGATAACCAATAGAGAGCTCGAGCAAGTCCTACCCGTCAAAAGAAGGGATAACAAGGAAGAGAACAACTAAGGATCAATTGTAGGAGAGCATGTCAGCGACTAGTACGCTGATAGAAGGGGACAACTCTTTCTTTTTGGCTCTAGAAGCACAACATGGAGTTCCTGGTGGTCCGCGTAGACTACTCTAGAGGTGGGAGGCCATCATCTGTAGCTTGGAGGACATCATCAGCCTAGAGTCTATGGTGAGATTGGGAGTTGTTGTAGATGCTGTTCGAGTTTGTTGTCCATGGTGAAGACTAGGAGCTGCACATACACCATACAAGAGCAACTAGAATACAGTTGCAATGCGAGGGTAGTGTCGCTGGACTTTCTCCAGCACCAGGTATAAGCTCGCAACATTTCCTTCCTAGATACATTGTTGTTGACGCGCTTCTGCTGATTTCTGGGAGATAAGTAAATAATATTTTTTTTCACTACCTATATCTGCGCCTAATTTCCCTACACATCTCTCTAAAAACTATCCCTTTTATATATATTTTTGTCTCCATCCATTCACGTTCCCCTCTTTTTATTTAATATTGTTGCTATCTATCCACTCTCACCTCTTTCTATTTAATATAATTTCTCTTTGTCTTTGATCACCTCCTCATATTTATTATAGCCCTTTAATACAAGCATTAAATGAATTTCACTCTTTTTATGAACTTTCTTGTATGGCATAAACATGTGCATCACACAACATCCTCATGAATATAATGACTTTGGAGTTACAAACAAATTTATATACAACTCCTCCCATTCCCTTTCCTACATCATATACATATATGCTCAATTGAATCTATACCATGTAAGAAGAACCACAAAGAGTCAAAGATGCAATTTATAGATGCATTCAATAATTATGGATGTCTTTTGTATACCATGGAGAGGGTGGGCTGCGATTGATGGTAATTATTAGTTACATATAGGCTTACATATTCTATATTATATACAAATAGTTATGGAGGGTGACAATTTATTATATTTATTTTATGATTTTTAATACACTCTTCTATTCTATAACTAAATTTTAATAACTGTGGCATTCATATGGTCCCCATTGAAGAGACCCGTGATCGAACCACATACAACCATTTCTCAATTCACCGCCTCTCATTAGCCTCTTCCACAAGTTATGGGAGATAGGGAAATCTTTCTCCTTTAATCCTAAATATGAAGAGACATGAGGTTACATGCATGCAGTGAGCATCACATCAACCCAAACCAATTAAGATCATTCCTAACCGAGACAACCCTTTAGAAATCTTCAATTTTATTTGTTATATGGACCGACCTAAATATGACTTGAAACATATATATGCTATTGTAAAGAGTGGGACCCGATAGGAGATTTTTTGTAACACAAAGAAACATGATGAATAAACAACATAAACATAACTATTCACAAAGTTACAAGATAATTTGTATACAATTAGTCCACACCTTAAAGGTGGCACTGCAAAACATAAATGACTGCATTAAGATGTACACAAGACTAATTGTAGAGGACAACCTGGCCAACTTAAACTATTCTCAACTTCAAACTCCTATAAATGATCTTCATTGGTTATTGTTGTCTAGAACACCTACACCTAGGTGGTTCGTGAATAAAACCTAGAAAGAGATAAATGTATGGGTCAATAAACATTGAGCTTGTACATGACAAGCATATTTGAGCATTATTAGGTGTGTAAGGAGAAAAAGTGTGGTCCCAATACAATAAGAGTCTTACAAAATATAGGTAAGTTCAAAAGTGTATTGTTTCAAGATAAATGAGAAAATCATTAGGCAACACAATCTATGCGAACAAAAATCATTTCAAGATCTTATCCAATGAATCACAACAATGATAAAATGTGCATGCATGTTAGACTAAGTGAATCTATTGTAGGATCGAGACACCTTAGGAGCATGAGCCAGGGAGAAAGGGTGATTAAAACCCTAATCCTACAAGGATAAGGGGGATTAGAATCCATGATACCCCGAGGTAAATGGGGATTAAAACCCCAATACCCAAAAATATAAATGTCAGACACATGCCAATCTTTATGGTTATATAAAAGTACCACTACTCTACATTACTAGTATAATAAGCATGCAATATAGTATGGAAAGACGAAATGATTTCATAAAATAGATATTAAAGAATGTCAAAGTAAGGCTGAAAATGGGGTAATAAACCCAACATCACAATATAATTTCACATTAAGAAGCAATAAAAGAATCACATTTGACGAGGTATGAAAATTATGTCAAGAAGAAAAAATATAAAAAAGATGCCTCTTTATAAAAAGATGAGTTTATAATCATTTTAATGCTCGAAAAAAATAGGGATTGCACATGCCTTATATTTACGACTAACCCTATCTCTAGGTGTGAACTACACATTTCATCCTTCTCGACCTAAAAGTGATTTATACACACACTAGTCCACAACCACCCAGTCATAATTGGAAGTATGTGAACCTTGTATTTTTTACCTAATGTGAGTAATTAGGGTCTATAATTCTCATAAATACCCATACATAGGGTGAGAGATGGGATTAGCTATTATTTAATAGAATATCCTTATAGGGCTTTAGTTCTAATAGAGCTTGTGAGACATTTCCATTACAAACTCTAGGTTCTCATTTGTGAAAAGTTACCATTACCTTTCAAGAATAAAGACATCAATATGTGTCTTTGGTTGTTATAGTATCATATAAGATTCACTATTCTTCTTTTCATTGATTGAGTCATAGTAACACAACTACTAATAATTCATAGTACCAATGTTGTTTATCACTAAAGTACATGCCACATGCATGTTTATTTCACAAAGTACATGGTTAAGGAATCAAACTACTTACTAGGCTAGTTATAATATACCAATATTTCAGACATTTGCTAATACAAGTATGGTAGTGTGCAACCTTATATAATCACCATTAAGTAAATGACTCATTAGTCCATATTTTATAACATGTTTATTTTGTATTATCTTACCTCTAAAAAATATAGGTGTTAGTACTCTTATGAGACTAGAGAATATAGTAGATTGATTTACACAGTTAAATATAAGAAACTAACATGTATGCATAGATTCTAACACATATACAAGGAGTTCAACACATTAGAATAGTATCAGGTTATGTTTAGTATACCATAAGTTCTGAGATCATCTACAATATAGAAATTTTACATAATCCCTATTGAATCACTTGTATACTTGCATATGTATATATCACATAGTTATAAGGTTAAGGAACATACCTAAGGGTTAGGTTTACCCATAAATACTATGCACTATCAATTCTAGATGGTTAATACCCATTACTCTATCATCTTAATCTATTAAGCTAATGAGATAGTAATAAAGAATTGTGCCGCAAGAAGGTAGACACTGACCTAGAATAACTTGGTTTCTATATAGCCATGTATTTAAATTACAGATCATCTAAGATTAAGTGGTTTTGTAACATATTCAAATCTATATTATAGGTTAGTGTTCCTTTCTTCTAGACTCTATCTGATTATGTTGCATACCACTCTCCCTATCCCCTTTTCTTGCCCCTTCTTTAATTAGATACCTCTTAGTAACACATTTTCTTATTTTGGGAATAGAGTAGACCTTATTGGGATCTGATAACCTTGATTTACTCAATAGTATCCTATGTACATGAAATCTTATGATGTTATTAACCCTAAGTCATAATCAATAATACTAACTATACTTTTAGACACAATTAAAAAGTCTAGTAAAACCTAGGATTTTAGAGTGAGGATATGAAAGATAATATAAGATATTTAACCATATTTGACCATTATGTTAAGCTTGTTACATCAATTAAGTGATTAATGTATAATGGCAAAATCCTAACATACTTTATCTCAAACCTGAAATCTAAAATCAAATATTGGTTCACCATACCTATATTATGTAACGGGACAAATTTGAACTTAATTAGAGGTCAAATGTGCCATCAATATCAAATTAGAATTTTCAACCCTAAGTTAGAAGGACTCATATCATTTTAATCTTGGATTTCCTGGTTTTGACCACAGTCCAAGGCTTGATCTTGTCACGCGCCCGAAAATGACTTGCTGGTCACACAAGTTAGGTACTTGTGAGGCAGACCCCATCACCCCCTTCCTCCATCTTCTTCATTACCGCATTTGAACATGTCATGCCATACTGAATGGCCACCATTATGAGCACCTTACTTAATAACTCACTGTGATTTTGTTGCCAAAAGACTGACCTTCCTCCTTCGAGTCGTTCAAGACATCTCCTGCATCGTGTGTGAAATAGGACTTAGAAAACCCAAACAAACCCTAGGGGAGCCGCTGCTCCTCAACCCCAGAACCCTAAAATTTCCCTCCTTCTCAGGCAACTATCTGTCACAGTCCATACAGAAACACTCTATGTCTATTCTCCTAACCTTGCCCTTTATCAATTGGAGATGGAAGACTTTAGAGAGCCTGGACGGAGCCAAGATCCTTCTTCATCGAGCAACTTGGACTGGTGATGACTTGGTTCATTACCGACTGATTCAACCTATGGTAACCATATAAAAACCTTGCTCTCTCTTTTTATGTATGCATTACGTCTCAGATCTTAATGTGTCAGATCAACAAGCACCACTACCCTCCCCTATTTTTGTTTGCTGATGAGAGAAGGTTGTAGGCTCCTGATCCCAAAAATGTTGCCAAACCCATAGTGGGTAATCGACGAAACTGGAAATATCCCATGATGAATGTGCACGGATATCCTCCCCCACCAAATCTCAGATTCCCCTTCACAGAGTCGCCATATTCTTCCTCATTTGTTCACAAGATTAATGATATATCTCACATAGTGTTTCCCAAGATCTAAACTCATCCGTTCTGGTCCTTCACCTGCTGTATCACTTCATCTAGGCCTCTTATCCTTATTGCTTTTGGTTTTGCCTCCCTAATCACCTACTGACTTACATTCTCCCTGATTAGGTGTTGCCAGTCCTGTGCTTTGTTTTTCCCCACCAACAAACTATTATCCTTTTGTCGGCAGATTTAGAACATAATTTGAGGCTTGTGGAGTCTGTAATGGTGAGGTGGAGCCAACGGGAGGGTTCCCCACTCGTGAAGAGATCGGGTTTGAGAACCCCTTCCATGCCTCGAGCTCCAGTATGAGATCAATGGTGTGAGACACAAGGTAGTCAATCCCTGGGGAAAAAGCTTGATCTCGCCCATGAAGCATGTGACATATACGTCTCACAGGTGAGGGCATTAAGGATATTTTGATTGATGTTGACCTTGTTTGACCCTAGAAATTGCCTACTAGTATTCCTATAGTTTGCACGACATCGAGCCTTTGATCCACATTTCCATTCAAGGACAAAACCGTCATTGGACAATTCATTTTTGTATTTAGTCAGAAACTGTTTAAACTTGTAAAATTCATAAGTAATTATTCCTTTGTCCAAATAATACATATAAATACATTTTTGGAATAATAAAAATATGACCAATTTAATGGGATAGGTTTAGAGACCAAATGTCGATTTTACATTTGGTTCATTTCTATATAATGAATCTAATGGAAACCATATTAATTTAGTGAATAAATATTGTAATTAGGTGTGACAGTCTTGACAATGAACTTATATAGTACTACCAAATACATATGTTTCATTATAAGGTATGTACATCCTCTATTTGATTTTGGGCATTATTTGATTGAACCTATATTCTTTAATGATGCATCTCTTCAATATCAATTCTACTGTAAACTCAATTGTTAGACATTCATATTCCTTGATTTGAATTCATACAAAATTCTTGTTATCGTTGACTTAATCTTTTATAATGGGCCTTTGGAACCCTCCTGATATGATTACCATTTTATGTGAAATTGACTAGAAT
The DNA here is from genome assembly GCA_963693085.1 of Alisma plantago-aquatica. Classification (NCBI taxonomy): domain Eukaryota; kingdom Viridiplantae; phylum Streptophyta; class Magnoliopsida; order Alismatales; family Alismataceae; genus Alisma; species Alisma plantago-aquatica. The sequence goes on from OY856409.1 coordinate 258,585,145, forward strand.
TCTAGTCTTTTCACTCTATTTATGCAGGCTACATGTTTGACTAGAATATCTAGAATAGTGGTACTTTGTACAACCATACTTATATAAGGTGTGCATATTCCACCCGGGTGTGCATTTCCACCCTTGTTTCTTCAGGCCATGATCCTATGGTGTTATGGCCCTATTTTAGGTATATTTAGTCTACATTGTTATGCATGCAAATTTCTATTATTTTATATTGAGATTTTTTATAACTATTATGGCAAGACACTTTTATTCTTCATTCGTATAATCTAGATTTTAATATGCCTCATTTCTTCAGTTATATTTCTCTTAAACTCACCTAATTGAAAACAACTCCCTTTCTTGTGGGAACATCTCATTTGCACTTTTAACCTGATAAAATGCCCAAAGTGTTTATTATATGTACATACTCAACCTTTGATGACCTATACCTTGTTTCCTATGTTTTGGTGACGTTCCCTTCCACCCAGGTGTAGGTACACTAGAAGATAAGGATATAGGAAGATCACATACATGGTATTGGATTTAAGGCTTGTCTGGAATTGCCGAATTTCCCTCTGTATCTGGCTTTAGATGTATAAATTTTTATTTTGTCATACCACCTTTTATGGCGAGGAATAATTGTATATGAATGATCATTTAACTTTGTAATAGTTTTGTTTCTGATGCCTTATTCATTGCATGGATCTAATATGTATATCATTGAAGAAATGAATGAAAATCCACCTTTCCTTCTTATTTGGAGTTGGATGGACTTATTCTTCAATTTAGTGAAGAGTGGATCCCCTATTGGGTCCCACTCTTTACAAAATGGTATTAGAGCCTAAGCAATCGGTAACTTGACTATTTCAATTTATCCTAGGTTGACCCTTAATTATGTGCTTACCTTCATATGTAATTGTTTTACCTAATCCTGAGTATTATAATAACAAATAGGGCTTCAATCCTTATCTAATTTGGTTATATCCACTCCCCAAACCACTATGTGGTTGAGACTTGGTTTTTGGGAACCCTAGTTAACCCTATACCCTTTATAGAAATATAATATCCCTACATAGAGATTGACCCTCTTGGTCATTAGATTCTTTTTGTCCACCTTATGGGAAAATCGTTCATGACTAAAATGTAGGTTGACTTGAACAATAATAGCTAGATTTTTACTCTAGTTCTCACCTTAGACCCCTTTCCTATGTTGTTATTCTATCATGCCCCACATACGTTCACTTTGCTAAGAATGCATGAATGAAAACACAAAATTTTGAGTAAGTTCTAGAATTAAGATGATTCCCTTATACTAAGTGATAATATGAACTGGATTAGTTATTGTTAGGCATGAACTGCCTCCAATATGGAGTATCTCAACATAGGTATGCTCTAAGGCCATCTATCTAAGGGTTGGATACCATCTTCATTTTTTTGCCTCATGTATGAGGATTGGTGGGTAGAAGCTATTAAGTCAAGTAAAATACTCTTAGGAGTATGCCTCTCTCGACTCCATGGTATAATTAGATTACCTAGTGAACAATGTGATTAGTATTTTGACTATATAGTTCACCTTATCTTGTGATGGTACTGTAGTTGTAAACCAACTAGTGATGAGAAAATCCTAAATATCTTCTCATGAATTTGGGTAGTCTTAAGAGTTCAGTAGGTCCCGATATATGAGGAAACATGAATTGATGGTTACGAGTGACATGGGTATTTGTAGATGTTGTTCCTTATTAGGGTTCAATAGATGGCAGTCGTATGTTAAGAGAAACCCTTATATCTCATGCTTGCATATTATTGAAGTAGTCGTATGACCTTTTAGGTAATAAAACAATTAGACTCCTTTTGTAGAATGAAGTGGTGATAGGATAATAGTGTATGCATTTTTTTGTGGAAGGTGGTTGACTTGGTTCTACGATCGATTTTGGTGCCAATTTTGCATCTTCATCACTAAGCTTTTATCGCGAAACTTATTTTCATTATTAAATTATTTGTACCAAAGAAACTTTTTTTATTCCATTGATGATTTTTATAATTAAGTCACCACTACAAGTAAGTTCATTAGTAGAGAAGCTCTTTAGTGAAGTAACCTTTGATTGATATGTTCAACCCTAATACCCTAGGCCTAAGACTGACATAGCTAGTTTTGAATATATATATATATATATATATATATATATATATATATATATATATATATATATATATATATATATATATAAGAACTAGTGGATCCACCCTTTTTGCCCCTCTATATTATTCACTAAGTTATAGTTTAAGCCTTTTTAGGGGTGGAGTCTCGTACTATTTACTTCATTATGAATCAATGTAACTTAGAGAATAATCAAGATTAATAATATTTATAATAAGTAAAACTTGGATAACTCCTAGTAATAATGTCAAACAGTTGTACATGACACCTAACATGGATTTCATAATGAGCCTTGCTAATTATACCACCATAAATGTTACTTTGATAATTAAAGTAGATTTTAAAATTTTATCTTGGATTGTCCCTAAAAGATAAATTTAAGTCATATATTGTTAAAAATAAATGCACACTTAAGATATCGAGTTAATACCCTATACCCAAAATTGCTATTAATTAAATGGTAACGATAACTTTACACTAGAGGCTAGGGTGAACACACTGTGTAATGGGATTTCTGATCATTTTCTCATGTGATCATAACAAAATAAAGTGAAACTAATCTGATTACACATTAATAAAAGCACGTGTAATGTAACATGTAAGGTTAAATAATGAATGAAAAATTCAATAAGTTGCATATAATACATTGTAGTCCTAAAATATGAATGCTAAACAAGTGTGCAAAATAAAATATTAATCTTATACCTTTACTCTAATCGTTCCTATAGTTTGTAAATGATGGTTTGGTAGTCAAACACAAACTAATTAATTTTCTTAGCAAAAAATGGTAAATACATTCAACATAAGAGAACCCTAATATTGGATGGTAAAGAAGACATATATGCATATTATACCCTAGTTTGTATAGGCACCCAATATTTATTAGACATGGTAACCAAAAATGAAAATTTACTTAATAATACTAATGATACGAATCATGGTGTTTGAGGATTGATGTTTCTACACAAGTTTAGTCCACCAATTTAGCGATCACAATCTAAATGGTTCTATTAGGAGATCTATATATGAATAAAGTGTTGGAGAATGAGGAAGTATAGAATAACCTATTGACTCATGTGTGTAATGGTGATGGGAATGTAAGAGTATAATTAAATTGACATAAGAAAATATGTAAGCTTAATGACTGTAGCACCTCTAAGATAATCTATGTCTTGGTGTAAAAAAATCTAGCTCAACCCAGAACATGATGAGATCTTATGGGGACTTGATGCATGATATAATGTGGTCACACCGTGGAGTTTTGGATATAAGTATGATATGGAGTGATGTACAATAATCCACAACATTAAGTTTATTAGAAAAATATTAGATTGATTTAAAAGTATGACTTAGTACACTTGTCTAGTAATGGATGGCTTTTGGGGACAAAATCCTCTTTAAAAGGTAGAGTGTTGTAACATACTCAAATTTAGAATATAGGTTAGTGTTCCTTTCTTATAGACCCTATCTGATTATGTTGCATACCCCTCTCCACATCCTCTATTCTTGCCCCTTCTTCAATTAGATACCTCTTAGTAACACATTCACTTATTTTGGGAATAATGTGTACCTTATTGGGATCTTATAACCCTAATTTACTCAATAGTATCATATGGATATGAAATCTTATGATGTTATTAAGCCTAAGTCTTAATCAATAATACTAACTACACTTTTCAGACACTATTAAAATGCTCTAGTCAAACCTAGGATTTTAGAGTGAGTATATGAAATATAATATAAGAGATTTCACCATATTTGACCATTAGGTTAAGCTTGTTACACCAATTAAGTGATTAATGCATAATGGTAAAATCCTAACATACTTTATATCAAACCTAAAATCTAAGCTCAAATCTGGGTTGACAATACCCATATTATGTAACCCAACAAATTTGGAGTTAATTAGAGGTCAAATACGCCATCAATGTCAAATTAGAATTTCAACCATAACTTAGAAGGACTCATATCATTTAATCTTAGATTTCTTGATTTTGACCAAAGTCAAAGGTTTGATCTTGTCATGCACCCAAATGTGACTTGCTAGGTCACACGGGTCAAGTACACAGGAGACGGACCCTGTCGCCCCCTTCCTCCATCTTCATTGTTCCCGTGTTTGAACATGTTACACCTTAATGAACAACCACCATTCTAAGCATCTCGCTTAAGGATTTGCTGCAATTTTTTCACCAACAGACTCACCTTCCTCCTTTGACTTGTTCAAGATATCTTGTGCGTTGTGGGTGAAATAGGGCCTAAAAGCCCCAAACAAACCCTAGGGGAGCTACTGCTGCTCAACCCCAGAACCCAAAATTTTCCTCCTTCTCAGATAGCTATATGTCCTATTCCATCCAGAAACACTCTACATCTACACTCTTAACCTTCCCCTTTATCAATTGGAGATAGAAGACTCTGGAGCGCATTTTCGGAGCCAAAATCCTTCTTCGGTGAGCAACCTAGACTGGAAATGACTTGGCTCATTATCGATCGGTTCAACCTATAGTTTCCAGATACAAACCTTCCTCTCTCTTTTCATGTATGAATCACATTTCAGATCTTAACGTGTTGTCGGATTGGCAAGTGCCACTACCCTCCCCTATTTTTGTTTGCTGATGAGAGAATGTCATATGCTCCTAATCCCAGAAATGTTGTCAAACCCATAGTGGGTAGTCGACACAACTGGAAATATTTAGTGATGAATGTGTACAAATATCCTCCCTCGCCAAGTCTCAAATTCCCCTTTACAGAGTCGTTGTCTTCTTCCTTGTTTGTTCACAAGCTTATAGAAATCTGCCACACAGTGTTTCCTAAGATCTAAACTCATCCGTTTGGTCCTTCACTTGTTGTATCACTTTGTCTAGGCCTCATATCCCTATTGCTTTTGGTTTTGCCTCCCTGATCACCTATTGACTTACATTCTCCCTGGTCGGGTGTTTCCAATTCCATTCTCTATTTTCCCCCACCAATGAACTATTATCCTAATGTCAGCGGATTCAAAACCTAAGTTGAGGCTTGTAGAGTTTGTAATGGTGAGGTGGAGCCAGTGGGTGGGTTCCCCGCTCATGAAGAGGCTAGGTTTGAGCACCCCTTCCATGCCTCAAGCTCCAGTATGAGATCAATGATGTGAGACACATGACAGTCAATCCCTAGGGCAAAGGCTCGATCTCACCCATGAAGCATGTGACACATATGTCACACCGGTGAGGGTATTAAGGGTATTTTGATTTATGTTTACCCTGGTTGACCCAGGAAATCACCTATTGGTATCCCTATAGTTTTCTTGACATCGATCCTTTGATCCACATTTCCATTCAGGGGCAAAACCATCATTGGACAATTCATTTTTGTATTTACTCAGAAACTATTTAAACTTGTAAAATTCATAAGTAATTATTCCTTTGTCCAAATAATACATATAAATACAATTTTGGAATCCAAATGTTGATCATAATATGACCGATCTAATGGGATAGGTTTTGATACCAAATGTTGATCATATAGGAGGTTCATTTTCTATATAATGAATCCAATGGAAACCATATTAATTCAGTGAATAAATATTATGATTGGGTGTGATAGTTTGGACCCTGAACTCATAGAGTGCTACTAAATACATAGGTCTGATCATAAGGTATGTACATCCTCTATTTTATTTTGAGCATTATTTGACCAAACCTGTATTCTTTAATGATGCATCTCTTCAATATGAATTCTAATTTAAACTCGATTGTTAGACATTCATATTCCCTGATTTGGATTCACATAAAATTCTTGTTATTGTTGACATAATCTTTAATAATGGGCCTTTGGACCCCTCCGCATATGATTACCATTTTATGTGAAATTGAATAGAATGCTACTCTTGCTACTCTATTTATGCATTCTACATGTTTGACTAGGATATCTAGAATAATGGTACTTATGTACAACCATACTTACATAAGGCGTGCATATTCTGCCTAGGGTGTGTGTTTCCATGCTTGTTTCTTTTAGGCCATGATCCTATGGTGTTATGGCCATGTTTAAGGTATATTTAGTCTACATACAACATGCATGCCGAAGTTTATTGTTTTATATTGAGATTGTTGATAACTGTTATGGCAAGACACTTTTATTCTTCATGCTTATAATCTAGATTTTAATATGCCTCATTTCTTTTGTTATATTTCTCTTGAACTCACCTAATCACAAATAGATCCCTTTCTTGTGGGAACATCTCTTTTGCACTTGTAACCCGATAAAATGCCCAAATTGTTTATTATATTTACATACTCAGCCTTTGATGACCTATACCTTGTTTCCTATGTTCTGGGTGATGTTCCCTTCGACCCGGGTGTAAGTACACTAGAAGACAAGGATGCAGGAAGATTGTATACATGGTATTGGATCTAAGGATATCCTTGAATAGTTGAGTTGTCCTCTGTAACTGGCTTTAGATGTATACATTTTTATTATGTCATACCACCTTTTATGGTGAGGAATAATTGTATATGAATGATCATGTAACTTTGTAATAGTTTTAGTTCTACTGCTTAATTCATTACATGGCTTTGATATGTACACCATTGAAGAAATGAGTGAAAATCTTCCTTTTCTTCTTATTTGGAGTTGGATGGGCTTATTCTTAACTTCACTGAAGAGTGGATCCCCTATCGGGTCCCACCCTTTACAAGTTTGTTTGGCTAAAATATTCTCCCATATTCTCCCTCCTCTAGTTGGATTTGATCTGACTGTTAGGACAACATGGATTTGAATAGTTGAGTTGTCCTCTGTAACTGGCTTTCCTAGTTGTTGATCCACTAGTTCTAGTAAGATTTGTATCATAAGGGTAGAGGAGATGGTTCAATATAGTTGTAGACTACATCCTATGGATGTAGGTATTGATGTCAGATGTATTGAGGCATTTTCATAGCATAGGGGTGTTGAGGTGATGAGGTGAGCACTCAAGGTGGGGTCTATATACTTACAACCACATCAAATAGCTGCAACTTGTTTGTTAGGATTGCAACAAGACACTATGATGATGGCTAGGCAATGGTTTTTTAGGAAGTATGAGTGAGTAGAACTCAATAATACCATCACACCTCCCCTAGAGGGAGCGGGAATAGTCAATGCTGGGAAAACTAAATGGTTCATGAGATTGGTTGTCATCACTGAAATCAAAGAAGGGGCTAAAGGGGTTGAGGCAAGGTCATTTTTTTTACAGAATATGCCATGGAAGATGGGCAAGAAAGCCCCAAGGTCATGGAAGGGTAGTGTAAGGAGTGGGGATCGAGAGGAAATGCACTCCCTACTAAATCAAATGAAAGGAAATATCCCATATGCCAAATACACAACTAAATTTTTGCAAAGGGATGATAATCCAATTTATTCAAAAGTATGTTTCAAAATACCAAATCTGATACCAGACCCACCAGGGCATGAAGAATTTGAATTTAAGTTTTTTTTTTTCACTTTTGTTTTCATTCAATAATTAATTTAATATTTTTGGCCATATCTTATATTTTATTTTCTTAAAGAATTTAGGATTGTTCAAATTATGTGAAACTTATCACCCAAGCTAATTGGGACCCAAGAAATACATTTTTACCATTTTAATTTGGTTTTGAAGTTCCCTTTTATGAGTTCTAATACAATAAGATTTTAAGTTCATCACCATTATTTTTATTATATCATTACATCAATATTATCACTATTCATTAAAGTGAGTCCTATTATCTTCACTTTATTACCAAAAGAGTTTTATTATATTTTTTATAGGAACAATTGTATTATATTCTATAAACCCATACTACACCAAAAAAAGATATGTGGTGACACCAGATCAAGAAATAAGGTACGAACACATTACAACAATGAGAACAGAAAGAGATCAAGCGCTTGAGGCATGGAATCCTGGTTGTTGCGCACAAAGGCAGCTTGTCTATAAAATCCATCATGTGAACTGAATGAACTCCATTAACCTATACATAAAATAGAGCCACAAATCCACTAGGTTTAGCTGTAGACTTTCTTCCTGATGCAACATATAGTTTGAAAATGATCCTCCAATATGTATGCAAAAAATGGTAACAAGGGGGCACCCCGTTACAATCATACAACACTAGTCTAGTGGAAACCCAGAGCCAAGCCACCTCCCTAGCCAGAGGAGAACCCATCACACAAATGGGGGATGACAACACAAAAATGGTGGGTAAAATAAGCCAAAACACTACCACAAAAGAACCAAGCAAAATAAAAGGAAAACAAAATAACAGAGAGTAAAACAAGAAAATAGGTGAACCAGGAAGGGGAATCACTGAAGCCAGATCAAAAGCTATGAGAAATATAACTAAGATCCTTGAGCAAAATGATCGAGAGTCCATCACATGCACTATGCCACACAATCATCTGCTCGTGTCAAGACCCCCAACTAAGCATCACTGATCACTAGATCAAAAGATCTAGGAGAAGACAACGCCCATGCAGAAGAGGATGAGCAGATCCCAACCTTACACCCTCTAGGCAATCAAACCACACCCACAACAACTGAGTAAGGGCTCGGGGGGAGAGGGGTGCCACCCTCTAGCGACAGAAGCCCCCTCCCCCAAGCCAACATTGAGTGGTTGTGAACCCTAGGCTATCACCTAAATCACCAGAGTGGAGTGAATCATGAATACTTCTCAAGTTTGTCAGTTTCCTTATATTATTATGCATGAATTTCCATATCTTACTTATTTATCCTATTAAGTCCATTAAATAAATATTTATTTAGATTATGACACATTATTCATGTTTATAGGCATGGAAACTCCAATTGTTATTCCAATTCATGTATTAGGAATATTATACCTCTGACTAGACATATTTTAACCATCATGTTCATAATAGTTAATCAAGAAAACATATGTGACATATTTCATGAACTCACTTGCATTTTAGCACATATTTAGGTTATTATGTTGATATGAACATATCATGATATGTGATGTTAATTATAAAACCTAATGCCACTTAATGAGTTATTTTCAAGTCTATACATTTTATGTGTTAACTTTGAGTTATTCATGTTACATGAATAAACTATATTCATTAAGGTATAACCTCATCCTTGTTTGGTCAAACATAAGGAACCAACCTTACTAACCTCCTAATAATGGAATAAGGTAAGATTCTAGGTTTCAATATGTTACACCACTCCACCCCTTAAAATGATTTCATCCTCAAAATTGCATCATATATATTTTATCCACCAATAATTTCCACCCCTTAAATTATTTAACCTAATAATTCAAACAACCCAATAGGTACAAAGAGTAGTCCATCCAGACTCATACACTTCATCACTTTCATCCCCAAAGTTATCATGAAGCATGTGAAAGGGGAAACATAGCTATAAAACCTAACTAAGAGAATATGGATTACCTTCAACATGATCTTCTTCATGAACATCTTCACCATCCAAACCAAAATTGTTCCAACATGTCTCTAATTGGTCTTCTTCCATCATTATTATTTTATGGAGGTGCTTGAGGTTGTTGTTTTTGAGCTGGTGCATGACCATCCTGAAGTTGGGTGCATCTAGGTTGGATATGTCTAAGATCATTGCAATGATGACATACAACTTGGAAGTTAGGTTGTGGTCTATCTAGATTGCCCATAGAAGGACACTTACCATAAGGATGATAACCATGACACTTTGCACACATGTACCTCTTCTGATGTTCACCTGAGAACCTCCTCTTCTTATCATTATGTTGGGGTTGGTATCCTAGATAAGCCTCAACTGCCATAGCTTTATCCACTAATAGCTAGAATGTCGAAGGAAGTTGGGGAACTCGAGTGCATCCAAAGTTGTAATTGAGTCATTCAAGTAGAATATTTGCATGACTTTCCTAATACAAACCCTTGGCGTACCTCTCTAATAAGAGAAAATTCTACACATACTCCACCAAAGACGAGGAGTGCTAATTTTGGTTGTAAAACTCTAATTCCTTCTTCTTTAGAGGATGAGATGTACTTATCACGGAAGATAACTAAAAAATACATCCAAGACATATCATAGATATCTCGAGTCCTTGCAATACCATTCCACCAATGGAGAGTAGGTCCTTCAAGTATGTAGGTGGCAAACCTGACCTTATGGTACTCATGACATGCCATACCCTAGAAAGTGTGCTTCATGACGAAAACCCAGTTGTCACCATCATCCATCATATTGATCTAACTTCCACCTTTGAAGCATGTAGATTCACATCTTCATGAACTCAAAAAGGGTGTACTCCTTGGGGTTTCTTTGGAGTAGAAACTAGGTTAACCTTCCCCATTAGGGTTGTAGAAAGAAATTGTATTAGATAAGACACCTCTTTCTCAAGGGAGATACCCAAACATATGATAGCCATAATAGATGTCGGGGGAGCTTGACCCACCAAGGGCAGACTCTGCTATAAGGATAACTTGAGATACTGGAGTAGTAAAAGGAGGATCCATCCTTGGCATTCCGTATTTTGATTTCTAGGTGTCTCAAAACCATGTAGGTTATCAACAAATGAGTTATCTCCAACCATTAGGGTATGCCTGCACAAGGAAAGGGTACCATGTAGAAGCGACCTATGTAAGAGGTAAACATCTTAAGGGAAATAAGATTGAAATTTTAGACTAACTAACCACTATTGGATTTGATACCATACTATAAGGAGTGGAACCCAATAGGGGATCCACTCCCTACTAAATGAAATGAAAGGAAACATCCCATATGACAACCACACAAGTAGCTTTTCTCCAAGGGATGATAATTCAGTTTATTCAAAAAGTATGTTTCAAGATGCCAAATTTGATACCTAGACCAACTAGGACATGAAGACTCTAAATTTAAGTTTTGTTTACACTTTTGATGTCATTTAATAATTAATTTAATATTTTTATCCTTATCTTATATTTTCCTTTATTAATGAATTTAGGATAGTTAGGATTGTTCAAATAATGTGAAACTTGGCACCCAAGCTAATTGGGACCCAAGGAACTTGATTCTACCATTATATTTTGACTTTGAAGTTCCTTTATAAGTTATAATACAATTGGATTGTAGTTTCATCACCATTATATTTATTATATTATTACATCATTGTTATCATCTTTCATTAAAGTGATTATTATTATCTTCACTATGTTACCAGAAGAGTTTACTTATATTATTATACATAAATTTCCATATTTTACTTAGTTTAGTCCATTAAATTAATATTTACTTAATTTATGACACATTAATCATTTTTATGGATATGAAAACTCTAATTGTTATTCCAATTAATGTATTAGGAATATTATACATCTTAGTAGAAATATTTTAGCCATTACGTGCATATTACTTAGTCAAGGAAATATATTTGACATATTTCATGAACTCAATTGTATCTTAGCACATATTTAGGTTATTAGGTTAATATGAATGCATCATGATATATAATGTTGATCATAGAACCTAATGCCACTTAATATGTTGTTTTCAAGCCCACACATTTGATGGTTAATTTTTAGTTATTCATGTTACTTGCATTAACTATATTGATTAAGTTACAACCTCATCCTTGTTTGGTCAAATATAAGGAATCAAGCTTACTAACCTCCTAATCATGGAATACGGTAAGATTCTAGGTTTTAGTATGTTACACACTCCACCCCTTAAAAGGGTTTCATCCTCAAAATCGCATCATCCATGTATTATACACCACTACTCTCCACCCCTTATAAGGTTTAATGTAATAAGTCAAACAACCTAATAGGTACAAAGAGTAGATCGTCTAGACTCACATACTTCATCACTTTCATCCCCAAAGTTATCATGAAACATGGGAAAAGGGAAACATAGCTATAAAACCTTACTAAGAGATATGGGTTACCTTGCACGCATATTTAACAATCTTCTATGCTCTTGACAGTGAGACTAAAAAGACATAGCTTACCTTGACTTGTAAGAGAGAAATCCATGAGGGAGGTAGGGCAACCCACCATCATTATCCTAATAATCATAGTAGTTAGGATTTGCACATAGGGGAGAGACGAAGACGTGCATAACAAGAAGAGGATATCGTGGAATTGGATGAAGGAAAGGTAAAAGAGCAAGAAGCCCATGTCTAGCTGGATTTGGTAGTGAGACTCCCCACCAATAGGCTGTATAATTTCTAATCTTTGAAGAAAATAGTCACATAGTCTTGGTCGCTAGCACACAAGGTAATATTCAATAAAATAGATGCATATGTCTTCATCGTGCTTCTTGCACTAGAAAGAAAAGTGGTAGGTGATTTGGGGGCATGGAATTTTGATAATCGACTACTGTTGGTGAAGGAGGTGGAAGAGACAGACTTTTTGGGGAAGATGGTTTTCTCCGAGGGTCATTTTTAGATCTGGCTTTATGAAATCCTGATGGGGTACCCATCGGAGGTAGCGATCGCCTCTATTACGAGAAAGATTGATCATGTATCTAGTTTGATATGGACGCGTTAGGGTGGGAATCCTCTACTCGAGTCTGTGTGGATTTGGACATTACAAAACCCTTGAAATGAAAGCACCAAATTCATGATAAAAAGGGTAATATGGTGAACATGGAGATTAAATATGAGATTTTACCAAATTATTGTTATGTACGTGGGATGCTAGGGCATCTGGAAAGGGGTTATGCTTTGAAGGAAGAGGAGGAAGGGCAACAATGCTATTGGGGAGCTTGGCTGAAGGCCTCACGGTGGAAGCCTAGAGTTTTACTAACGGAGGAAGTATACGGGGAAGGGGGTGAAAAGAAGGAATTGGTTTTCCATATTATATCACAAAAGAGTTCCACCGCTGCAGCATGAGCTACCACCATGAAAGTAACCTTCACAAAATGTTAGGATGATGGAAAGGAGGAAGTGAGAGTTAGAGAGGCGAACATGGCTATTTCATGGTGAAGAGTGTTGGATTTTTGGATATGCCATACTCAAATTTTGATGAAAATAATTCCCAATTCGTGTCACTAACACGTGTATTTAAGTGTTTCAGGTGATCAAGGAACTAAGTCAAGATCTAGTTATAAAAACCATGTAATTTTATATATGTTTGGGTACTTGTAGGTCAAGTTGTAACATGAATATGATTATACAAGTGTGTTTTGTACAACTTAATAGATATGATGTAAAAACAAGTGATGTTCCTCCAAAACCTACCCAAAAATCCTATCCCACTCTCATATGAAGCCATTACGGTTGTTAGGTTTTATTAGAAAAGTTGTTAGATAAGTTTTTCCAACTTATTGCATATTCTTTTATAGAGTTCTCCTCGATTGAGGTCTTATTTGACTGAAATCCAATCGGACAAAGACTCCGTAGCCCGGAAAATAGTCGTTACATACATTGACCTCTAGGTCATTCTCAGTCAAAGTCTTTCTCAAGCGAGAGTGTCAGTTGAAGAAAAGTTTGACTGACAAGGAGCTGTTAAACCCAGTTGGACCAAGAACTTGACCAACACATAGCCGTTAGACCAATTGTGAATTCAAAGCACTACTCGGTTGGGTAATAGTCCAACCAAGACAGTTCTCTATCAAACTCTTTCTTGACCGAGAAAGTTCTAGAAACGATTTTTATTAACACTCAATTTAGCCATTGCAACTCAACTAACTGTCGGCTAGTTCTCCACATAGAATGCCCTAAACACTCCCTACAGTTACCCTAACCACTTGTAAACATTTCCTATTTATAGGAGTGGTCTTAGGACAACTAAGACACAACTTCACAACAACAATTTACATACAATTGAGCATAATAATACTTGTGATCTTACTCAAAGTGTTTTAGCTTCTACACTTCAAGTTGCCGTCATTCTAGCCTAAGACTTAGCTCAATACTAGTGTCCTTCTCCACCTAATACATCCTTTCCTAAACCTTGTAGAGTGGATCCTCATCACTTGTCCATTAGTACTTAATTGTAGATCTTGTAAATATCATTATAATTTCCTTTACCCAGTCTCTTTCTAGATTGGTGTGTCGGTCTTGGACAACTTCTTGGAGTGAAGACTGTCCAAGAGATTGTAAGAGAAGAAGGAGTCTTCTCAATTGGTACTCTTTTGTGGCCATTAAAGAAGAGGCAAAGTCGGTTCTCTTCTATACCTGTTAAAGAAGGGGTGGTACAGTGATCTTCCACGTCCGTTAAAGAAGAGGTGAAAAAGGTGACCTTCCAATGACCCGTCAAAGAAGGTGATAGTTCTCCTTGAGATGAAAAAGAGGAGTTGTCTTTATTCTCAAAAGGAGCTAATAAAATTTGTATATTGTGTGTTGATATAGAAAATTAATAAAATTTATGATTTAGAAATCTTGGTTGGCAGTAACTAGGTAGTGGACTAACATCATTCGATGGAACCACTCTAAATTTGTGTGTTCTTGTGGTTGCTTCTTTTGTCCGGTAACTTGCTTTATATTTTTTCATTCTTTAAACAAAGTAATTTTAATATTGGTTAAAATTATTTTAAAACTCTATTCACTCCCAACGCTCATAGTTTTTCAATTGGTATCAGAGTAGGTATTCAAGGAGCCATAACAGGTCTTGAAGGATGGGGGACAACATGCTCAACCAACTCAACCATGAAGGACCACACATAAACCAATGTCAATCTTTGATGGGTCCAAATATGACCATTGGAAGCAGGATATGCCATTGCACATCCAAGGTATTGAACTTGATCTTTAGAATATAATCATCCACCTATATGTACCTACAATAATAGAGGGGATCCAAATACGGTAAGAATGCTACTCTTAATGCTAGAGTCATAGACTTGTTTTATTCTTTTCTTTCTCTATGATGAATATAATCATATTTTTACTTGTGAAACTACTTATTATATTTGTAGGAAATTGTCAATTATTCAAAATGAACCAAACAAGTTAAGGATTATCAAAATATGCTTACTCATAATCTACAATCATATGATGTGGGAAAATATGAAACTATTTCTAAAACGAATTCTAGACTTATCTCTACTACAAATATCATAGAAACTTTTGGAAATAATATTGAAGTAATTTAAGATAGAAGAAAACTGTAATCATGTAGTTGAATTTTTTATTACCAAAAATAATGAACAAAAAGAAGGAAGTACACAAAGTAATGATAATGATGTATATTTTTCAACTCTTTCCAAAAATAAACTTTTTAAATTTATGTTAGAAAAAGTTGAAAGATATAAGAAATAAGAATTGGCTACTATTATTAATATAGAAGTATAAAGTGGAAAACCTTTATTTGTTGTAAGTTGAAATGATTACAATGCACTCTCTTTATAGGATAAGAGAGGAAGGGAGATACAAGGCCAGACAATATGGGATAAAGGAAGAGCTAAATACAAGGACAAGTCTAAAGCATAAAACAACACAAAACATAACACACAACACATGATGACACATGACAAAAATAGACAACATACAACAACGAATAAAGCGTATTACTAATGCTCCCCCTCAAGCTGGAGCATAGATGTCAAGCATGCCCTACTTGTCCACCAGTGTATCAAAGTGTGTCTTGGGAAGTATCTTGGTGAAGATATTAGTAACTTGATCCTCTGTCCTGAGATATGGATTGCATATGCGCCCAGAGAGAACAACTTCACATACAAAGTGACAATCCACTTTGATGTTCTTTGTGCGTTCATGGAAAGTGGGATTGCTAGAAATAAAAGTGCAACTTTATTATCACATTGCATAGGAATTGGATCAGAGTTTGAAATCTCAAATTTCTTGAGGAGTCCTTGCACCCACATTAGTTCACAGGAAGTATGGGCCATTGCCCTGTATTCAACTTCAACACTCGACCAGGCAACCACAATTTGCTTTGTATTGTGCCATGTGACCAAGTTTCCTCCAACAAAGGAGTAGTAGCCAGAAGTAGATTTCCTATCACAAGGACTATCGACATAGTCATAGTCTGAATAACTAGTAAATTTGCAGTGCCCATGTCTACGATACAATAAACCTTTTCTTGGAGAAGATTTTAGATATTTAATAATGTGACACACAACATCCCAATGACATTGTCGAGGTTTGTCTATATACCTACTAAAAAGTCCAACAACAATAGTTATATCAGCTCTTGTCACCATTAGATAGATAAGTTTACCAACAGTTCATCAGTATTGATGGTTATCAAGGTATGGAGGTGAAGATTCATCATACCAATTGGTGTTGGGATCAAGAGAAGTACTAGTAGGTTTAGAACCAAGCATACATGCTTCTATTAGAAGGTCAAACACATATTTGCGCTGTGAGAGGCAGACACCAGAAGACGATCTGGAAACTTCAATTCTAAAGAAGTATATAAGTTTACCCATATCTTTAGTAATAAAATGTTGTTCAAGCTATCTTTTGGTAGATACAATACCTTCAGAGTCATCACCAGAAAGAATAATATCATCCACATAAAGAATAAGTACAACAAGACCAGAGCTGGTTTTTCAAATAAAAATAAAGTGATCAGAATGGTAGCGCCGAAAATGAAACTTGAGAAGTATCTGGCTTAATTTATCAAACCACGCCCGTGGACTTTGTTTTAGGCCATATAGTGCTTTCCTGAGTCTACAAACTTTGGAACACTGCCCCTGACTAGAAAAACTAGGTGGTTGCTCCATATAAACTTCCTCATGTAGGTCACCATATAGGAAGGCGTTCTTGACATCAAGCTGATAAAGAGGACAATCTTTGTTGACTGCTACAAAGATAAGAACTCACACAGAGTTAAGACGGGCCATAGGAGAGAAAGTTTCAAAGTAGTCCACTCCATAGGTTTAAGTATAGACTTTGGCTACAAGTCTATCCTTCAACCATTCAATAGAACCATCTGGTTGATATTTAATAGTAAAAATCCAATGACAACCAACCGTTGGATAGTTTGTAGGACGATCAACAAGATACCAGGTCTTGCAATCTCATAGGACAGTCATTTCAATTTCCATAGCTTGATGCCAGGAAGGATGTTGAAGAGATTCTATAGCATTCTTTTGTACAAAAATAACAGACAGAGTAGTCATAAATCATGCAAAGGTAGTATCAAGGTTAATTGAAGAGAAGTAATTACTAATCGGATGTTGAGTACAAGAATGAACACCTTTCCTTAGGTCGATAGGAAGATGTAAGTCAGTGAATACCTGAGGGTGTTATGACCCACCATCGATGGAGGAATTGATTGTGGAGGAGCCAGAGGGGGGCTGTAACTGTGGACACTTCTTCATCTTCTTCAATTTGATCATATTCTACTACCTCAGGTAGAGGAGTAGGATCTAGTAGATCACTAGATAGGGCGGCCCCTTTTTCAGAGTAGTACGACATGTTTTTAAAAAATACAATATCCGCACTCACAAACCATTGATGATTAACGGGACCATAACACTGATAACCTTTTTGAGTTTGGGAATAACCCCAAAAAAACACTTAATGGAGTGTGGTTCAAGTTTAGACATCCCAGGGTGAAGATTTTTAACAAAAATGTACCGCCAAAGATGTGTGATGGAACAAAAAACATAGGCACATCAGGATATAGAAGAGAGACAAGGACATGATTATGTAACACAGAAGATGGCATACAGTTGATTAAATAGCATGCTATAGATTCAGGCTAGAAGTGTTTAGGAACATGATAGTAAAGGAGAATTGTGCATGCTACTTTAAGAAGATGATGATTCTTCCTTTGTGCCACACCATTTTGTTGTTGTGTGTAAGAGTAGGAAGTCTGATGAATGGTACCCCAAGAACTACAAAGAAGAGCGACATATTTTTGCATAAATTCTAAGGCATTATTTGTTTGTAAGATTTTAATAGTAGTTTTGAATTAGGTCTAAATATCAATAAAAAAAATTAGTGATAGTTTGTAAAACAGTACTACTATCCTTTAGCAGAACCAACCAAGTTGCCCTGGAATAGTTGTCAATAAAGGTCATAAAATAATGATATCCAGACAAGCTAGAAACAGAACATGGACCCCAAACATCAGCATGAACAATGCCAAGATAGATTTTTAGAACTAATATCTTTCTTCTTATGAAACAAAGCACGAGTTTGTTTGCCAAATTTTCATGATTCATACAAAAAAGGTTTTCAAGAATGTTTGAAAATAAATAATGCAATTTTGTATCAGAAGGATGCCAAAGGTGATAGTGCCATTGCAGACTCATCATAGAAGTAGATAGTAGTGCTGTAGTAGATTTTGGCACATCTAGGTAGTACAGTCCATCTGGTCCCTCATGGCCCGAACCAATCCTCTTCCTTGTATAGAGATCCTGAAAAACACAACCCTCATGATAAAAAGTAATTGAGCACTGAAGGCTCTTAACAATTTTACTGACAAATAAAAAATTAAGAGGAAAGTGTGGAACATATAAGACGGATTTTAAGGGTAGATTGTTGGATAGAGATATAGTTCCAACACCATGTACATCAGACTAAATCCCATCCACGATAGTCACAGGAGGGACACGTCTAGCTTTAAACAAGGCAGTGAAAAGTTTATAGCAGCCAAAAATATGGATAGTTGCACAACAGTCAATGACCCATTTATTTTTACTGTAAATAACAGGAGATGCAAGTAGAACAGAGGAACCCCCTTTGGTAGTAAATGCTGATGAGAATAGGCAGCTTGGAGGAGTTTGTCAAACTCCACATGAATCCACTCAACCGTGGGATGAGTAGAAGTTGAGGCAGCAATAGTGGAGTCATCACATACTTCTAAGGAGACTTTATTTGCCCAAGCAGGTTAACCATGTTTCTCCCAACAATAGTCTTACGTGTGGTTCGTGCATCCACAGAAGTTGTAGATGCATTTGGCAGTAGTGGGTTGAGTTTGACCACATCCAGTATAAGATCCTCATCCAGGAGTACATCCACCACGACCACGGCCACATCCACATCCCTGGACCGAATAGGAGGAACGAACCACAAGTATTGAGTGATCAACAATAGTAGAAGTCATAAAAGGAAGGCCTTGAACCTACTCGAGAACATCCCTCAGCGTAGGTAAGGGATCACTGGACAAAATTTGGTCCACCACACCTACAAAGGAATTAGGTAAACCAACCAGAAATTGAACTAGTTGAAGTTTGTCATGTTGCCATTGAACTTATTTTATATCAGTAGAGAATGGATGATAGACTTTAAATTCACCCCAAAGTGCAAAGCACTAGTTGTAACAATTTTCAACAGAGTCACCAATGGAATACTCCTTTTTAGCCGAGCTTTTGATGATCTTGAAGACCTTCTTTGGGTTTGCTGATGTGAGTACACATGGGACAGTTGATCGCACATCGCTTTGGCATTAGGTAGATGAAGAAGAGACTGACTGATCTTTGGTTCAACACTATTTACCATCCAGATCATGATACTAGAATCCTCTTTGGCCCATAGGTCATAGGCCTATTTGACTTTGTCACCAACCGAGTCAATACGAGGATCCTTAGCAGCAAAAGAGAGATGAGACTAAAACCCTTGGACTTTGACATAGAGTACGAATGAAGCCACCCATATATGCTAGTTAGAGCCATAAAGTTTCACGGTCGTAACACACAAGGTCTGTGAAGGTTCTGTAGTAGCCATGGAAGCCATATGAAGTAGAAGTAGGTCAGGATCTCGATCACTAGATCTGAAAAACAGAACTCATAGTGTAGCAGTAGCAACAACCAATAACAATAGAAATTAGTAGCAGATAAGTAGATCACAAATAACCCATGTAGGGGCAGTGACAACAACAGACAGATCTAAAGAGACCCAAGGAACCCGCTTAGGGGTAGTAGATATAAACAGTAGATCGAATTTAACACATCCAAGGAACCCTCATAGGGGAAGTAGGGAGAAGTGAAAACCTATGCCGCTACGATAAGAGAGTCACTCCACCATGTGGCATAGATAGGAGATGAGCTGAGACTTTTAGGGCTTCAATGTGCTATTTTGGAAATTCTGGATGAGGGGTCGACGGGGTGGTCGATGAGTAGTGGTTGAAGGGTGGTGGTCTATAGGTGGTGGTCAATAGGAGGTGGTAGACAGGGAGGTTGATAGGTGGTGGTCGATAGGTGGTGGTCGACGGGTGATGGTCGGTAGGGGGTGGTTGATAGGTGGTAGTCGATGGGAGGGTGGTCTATAGGTTTGTGGTCGATAGGTTGGTAGTCGATAGGGTGGTGGTCAATAGAAGGGTGGTCGGTAGGGTGGTGGTCAATAGGATGGTGGTGAGTAGGGTGGTGGTCGATAGGGTGGTCGATAGGAGTAGGTTGATAGGATGAGGTCGATAGGGATAGGTCGATAGGATTAGGTCGATAGGAGGAGGGTGGTGGTTGACAAGAGGAGGGTGGTGGTGATGATGGTGAAGGAGGTAATGGTGAATATGGTGGGGAAAAATGGTGGTCGATGGTGGAAGGGGAGGGGGGTTGACGATTGTCAGGGAGGATCGAACACGTCTAATATCATATAAAGTGGAAAACCATTATTTGTTGTAAGTTGAAATGATTAAAATGCACTCTCTTTTATAGGACAAGAGAGGAAGGGAGATACATAGCCATGAAATATGGGATAAAGTAAGAGCTAAAGACAAGGATAAGTCTAAAGTACAGAACAACACAAAACATAACACACAACACAGGATAATACATAACAAAAATAGACAACACACAGTAACGCATAAATCATATATACTAATAAGAAGTAAATGAGATAACTAATGGATATATTGTTCTATTTATTTACTTAAAATTGGTTGACAATGGATAACTGTTGTGGCAGACAGACTCTCAGTCATAGTGCAGTTCGAATGAGGGGTAACTCACTCAAAATCAATTCCACCAAATTACTAACAATAAGTATTTAATTTGGTTATATTTAAATCATTTCAAGAATATGTCTTAACTTCATATTTGTAAAAATATTTTTGGATTGTATAATATAAGTTCCATCCATGATATCGATTTTATTCTAACCATCATAGACTCTACTTGAGTGCCAAAAGCTTCTTAACCTTGTAGGATTGGGTGGTGTATAGTAGATGCTCCAAGCATATGACTTCAATTCACTTGAAAAGAGAAAGGAAGAATCAATCACACTGGAGACACTGGCAAAGGCACCACTATGGGAATAGGTGATAATGAAGACAAAGGCATACATGTGAGTGTAGATGATGAAAATGAAGTTCAAGGTATAATGATAATGTAAGGAGTGGGGCTCGGTAGGGGACCACTCCTTACTTACTTCAAGAAAATAACTTGCCTTTAACCCCATGAACACAAATATAGCCAAGTAAAAGGGGTGCACTATTTTCTCTCTCAAATAGATGAGTATAGAAACATAGTTTGTGGCAACAGAAAATAAAAATCTAACTATTACATAATATCAGTGTTCATCATTACATTGGGCCTTATAGGTAAAGTCTAAACTATGAATCTAATTATCAAGATCATATCATGGTGAGCAAACTTCCCATTTGAAACTCATCCTTGTACTTGGTCCTGAGCAATATCCCCCCTCCCTGAACCTCAGGCTGAGTTAACTCTGGGTGGGTTTAACAACAACACCCAGGAAAAGGAAAATATAAGAAAGTACATCAGTGAATGTTGAGTATGCACATAGTAAAATAATTGGGAAATAATTAAAGTGAGTGAATATTTAAAATAAATAGATGCCAATAATGAGATGTCCAAAAGAGAAGGATTTGCCAAAAAGATTTAACATGACCAAAAGATGAGGCAATTATTAATAAGTATGTCATAAATAAAATGTTTCTTGTCATACTCACTTCAACATAATCACAAAGATAAATGGTTGCATGGTGATAAATAATAATTGATTAGCGTACACTAAAAAGCAGGATGAGAATCTATGAATATCATACTAAGGGAAGGAGAATTGGAAACTTAGTGCCATATAAGATATAATAGTACAGGAGGACTATAACCTCTGTGCCTAAAATAGTAAATTGTAGGAGGACTAAAACCTCAATGCAACGGTAGGAGGACTAAAACCTCAATGTCTCAAACATGGTGTCACTACTTCTAGTTATGACTAGTCAATTACTCATGCTAATAGGGAAGGATATAACAAGATAACATTTCTTCATGTAAAGGATAAGAAATAAAAGTTGTAAACAAGTGGGGTCAGAGAACCCAAATAATTTGTTCAGAAGACCACCAATGTGGCATTCACATATCAATGGTAACAAATCAAGGATATATTCATAAGGAAGAGAACCATCATAAGATGACATGTATGTTCACAATTTAATCACGCCTCATATAGGAAAAAGGTTACAATATTATGCCCAATTTGAATAGAGTAAATGTACATACCTTAGCTTGAGTTTTTAAGTCAAATATTGAATCCTAACCCTCCAAGTCTAAAGTAAACTCAACCTACATATAGATTTAGATCCATCAGTTAGCATTTATGTATATGTATTGGGAAAACTCTAGAAATCCAAATCCATCTATAAAATCCTAGATCGGAACATGTTAAAGTCCTAACGATGAGTTTAGAGTCTCTTAATGAAATCTTGACCCAAAATCACAACTTTATTAATTTTGATGTTATCTTTAGTTATTTTTTAGATCATAAGTGAGAACCAAACCCTAAAATCCAAATCTTCAACAAAAACCTAGAATGACATGATTTTATCTCAGAGTGAGTATAGAAGATTATTGATCATGAATTTGACTCCAAGATCTCATATTTTCCCTTTAAAACGTCTCTTTACTTATTATTGTGATATTATGAAGGTTTAAAATCCAAAAAACCAATTCTTTTAAACTTGAACCAGTCGATGAAAACTATCCCAAAAGGTAGAGAAAATTCTTACGATTCTAAAACACATTTGTTTTGTAATTTTTGGATAAGCAGAGAGAAAGTTACAATTTTTCAAAGTTTTGATCAATCAGAAATCACCAAAAATCTACATCAAAGGCCTAGTGGATCAAACCATCTTACTTGCCTCAATCATGGGTGGACAAGTAGCTCAGTTCCATTGCCAGCTATCCACTCACAAAGAAACACAAGATGTAACAAAAATACAAAACCGTCCTTAGTGAGAATATAAGAAAAGAAGACAATGTGAGGGCACAAGGGGAAACTCATAGTAGGGTCACCCCCTTCCTTGCCTACTCACCATGGTTGCGAGTGTCTACAACCAGCACAACCTAGATTTGGGGAAAAATTATATGGGTGACGATTCAACGATTTGATGACACAGAAATGAAGAACACATTCACTCAAACTCACCTCTAGCTCTGATTGAAGATGGGTGATGCCGAAAGGCAATGTGAGGTGCTACAATACACATGGACAATCTCATTTGGCAGAAGATGATCACATGACAAACAAAGAAATTGAAGCAAAGAAAAAGATTCCTATGGTGCGGCGGAAACAAAGAAGAAGTCATTTTTATACAAGGTTGGGTATTAGGGTTTATAGGGGTGGTAGGCATGGGGTGAGATTTAGGCAAATCTTAAATAAATGGTGATAGTTTCCAAGTAATATATTGATCGGTGTGGAATTTAGTCACGAATTAAACAATTGGCAAGGAATTCTATATGAAAGGTTAAGAATTAGAAGAGAAATCTATATTTTATCCTCCTCATATCCGCAGACCAGTTTCCAAATTTGGTGCAGGTTGAAAACAACTCTTGGGTCATCAGCTTCGGGATCGGACGACTGAGAAAAATATCTTGCATCATATATAAAAAGTAGCCTACATGACATCAATGCTTACCAAAATAGAAATCAAATAAAGTGAAATGAAATTAATTTCTTTTACTTTATTTTTCAAATTGGATGAGTAATTACCATATAAA
Source organism: Alisma plantago-aquatica (assembly GCA_963693085.1). Lineage (NCBI taxonomy): Eukaryota > Viridiplantae > Streptophyta > Magnoliopsida > Alismatales > Alismataceae > Alisma > Alisma plantago-aquatica. The sequence goes on from OY856409.1 coordinate 258,609,093, forward strand.
TAAAGTGAAAATTGGTGGGTAAGGTGATAAGGACCCAAAGAATCCAATTTTGGAGTCAAATTTTCTTTTTGGAAAACTCTAATGCATGAAACACCCAATTTGAGGGGAAATGTATTTCTTCATATTAATGCATTCTTTTATCATTTCTTAACTAAAATTTGTTTTTATCTCTCTCTAACCAAATATACCCAAAGGAAAAATCTATAAGGATAATTTAAACTTAATTGCCTTAATTTGTTAATTTTGCACAACTAACCTCAAATAAGTGCATTGCTCTTATTTTTATATAAAATCCATAAATAATTGTGTTATTGGATGAAACTCTTATATTTGAAGGTTATTAACATTGTAATGTACAAAAATCTAATAAGAGGAGTTCAAAATAAAAGATCCCATTATTTCCTCAAGTTTGGGTTTGTTACAGATCATGATGATGACGTATGTCTTTCTACTTTATTCAATAATGATCTTATATAACTTGCTGTAATTACTTTAGATAAAGTTGAAAAACATAAGAAGAAAAAGAAAAATGTCTAGTATGCTCGATCCCTTAAACTTAAAGAACAAAATGCTATTAACAAATTGGATATCTTATTTTAAGTCTCTGCATTAAAATAAAAGCTACTTTACATGAAATATTTCACCTCCTTTTTGTGCTCATATTGACCACAACATTATTCTTTAAGAAAATCTATATTTAAATGATAAACTATCTATGCTTGAAAAATATCTTGCTATCTCTAGACATTGATTTATTCTACTACTAAAAACAATCTATTTGTTGCTAAAGAAAATGAAAAGTTGAAGTTGTATTTTAGCAAAGAAAATGTGTTGAACAACATGTTACATTCTCATAATTATGTTGGTATTCATGGACTTGGCTATACTTCTAAACATGATAACAAAAACAAAACAAAGGATCCTATATTTGATAGATTAAATGCTAGACATTCCACCTCTAATAGTAATGTTACATATTTTTTGTGAAAGATTCAAACATTATGCATTATCATGTTCTTTCAAAAAGAAGAAAGGATAGCACCATGGTTTGGATGCCCAAAACCTCTCTCTAGATAACAAGTAAAAAGATCGTGAGCTTTATTTGCAAATCCTTTTGATCTTAATACGGAGATAATTATTTTCATGCTTATTGTACTTAAATTAGTTTTCTGATACAATCTGTGAGCATCACGATCGAGTAACACTTGGACTAAGCAGAAATTCAGTCAAACACATTATCGACAGAGATCTTATTAATGACATAATTCATTTGGATATTTTAAAACTTGATTTACAAATTCAAAATTTTACTAGATTTCTTGGTTTCTACATGAATGCTTTATCATGAAATTTAGGTTCTTAAATGGCATTTTTTTAAATTGAGCTCTTTTTACTTGGTATGGGATTAAAGGGGAGCTCAAAATCATTTAATATGACTTGCATATCTTTTCATCTCTTAATTGATTCTCTATATTAATAAAGGCTTAAATCCTTTGAATTTTGGTTTAGAGATTCTTTTAGAGCTTTTATTATGATGCTTAAAGGCTTCTCTATACCAACATTGGCTTAACATCCCTTATATTTGGTCTAGAGATTATTTTATTGATATCATTTTTTGCTTAATGGATTCTCTAATCATTTATGGGCTTAACATTCTTTCAAATGATTGAGAAATCAATTTTGATTTTATCTTTTGATTTTTATGGAAAATATCTATATCATAGAGGACTTAACATTCCTTACATCAATATTGAGATATTCTTTAGAAACTTTCATGACATCTCTATACCATGGTGGACATAACATTCCTTACCATTGGTATAGAATATCCTTTTAATAATTTGTGCTAATTTGTTCTTCTTATCATGAAGGACTTAACTTTCCTCTCATTGGTATTTAGATAATATTTTGATATCATTCTTTGATCATATACAACTTATTGACTACGCCTTAATGTGATTAATGTCTATCTTTGTTTTTCATTCTCCCCATCAATTGGTTTTTTTTCCTTCAATTGACACAATGGGTATACATTTTTCCCTCTCTAAATTGATCATCATATTTAGGGAGAGTATCTCACTAAGGGGGAGTCATCTTCATAACTTTCTATCTTTTTGAGAAGACAAAAGGGGAGAAAAATCATGAGATAAATTGGATATCAACAAAGTAATTTAAAAGGGGAGAAAACTCATGAGATAAATTAGATATCAACAAAATGGTATTTTAAAAGGTATGAAGTTCTATATTGGCTACTTTTAATTTATCTTGTGGAAATATTTGTCATCATGAAAAGGGGGAGATTGTTGGCTTTTTGGGTATGTGTCACACCCCAATTTTCACAACTAATTTAGGCTTTATAATGTGTTTTTTGTAAATAATAATAATTGATGGACTTAATGTAAAAGACCATGATATGGTATTTCGTATGTGAAAAATGAAGTAAGAAAAATTGAAACGAGATTCAAAATATATTTTCTCTTTCATATGTGCAATATGTGTTGCAATTAATTCAAATTGATGGATAGTAGTCCCCCTTCCCTTTTTCTCTCTCTCATCCTTGAAAAATGTTAAGAAGAAATATAAGGGAAAGAGAAAACAAGTGGAATTCAAAAATATAAATATGGAGTAGATGCTTGGGCAAGAAGTTTTCCTTTTTCCTTTTATGGCTTTTAATATAAGAGGAAAGTATCATTTAGTGCCTTTTTTCTCTCCCCTCCAAAGAAGTTGCTCAAAAAGTCATAAAAGGTGAATGAAATAAATTTTGAGTAGGTAATAAGTTATTATCTTGAATTTTTTCTCAAGGGATTACGAAGGAGAGTATTTACACAATTATCTAATGCATCAATACATTGAATTCAAGTTAAATGGCCTATATGGAAATTATGGTCAAAACATGTGAAAAACCTAAATCTAATTGGTTAGGAAGGATATAGACTGCTTATTGGGCTTGTGGTCCAAATTAAGTCAAGTTTTGACCTTGTTTGACCCTCCAAATCAATTAAAAAAGTTTCCATATGGTTTTGAATTAGGTCTAATGGGATATATCATTAACGTGACATGTTTAACCTAAGATTCTAGTTATTTCTCAATGTCACACATTATTTTATCTATTTTCCTTTCTCACGTGCCATCCACACTATTTCATCAGGATCCAACCGTCAGCTCATCATCTCCGTCCTCCACTTTTCTCACAGGCATAAATTAGTTTCCCAGTGATCTCATCCCGCGATCCTTTCTCCCTATTACTGCTCCACTTTGCAAGATTTCTCACCCTTCCCCATGGTCATTTTAGGAAACGTCCAAATTGTGGCTTTCCTCCTCGGGCCACCATGAATTGTAGATGCCACAGTAGTGTCTCACCCCATTATAGATGGGTGTCAAAAGCACAACCAACAGACAAGCTTTGCTCCTCCTCATCCAATTTCACTGCCAGTGCTTCGATACCCTATAGACCTGCTTGATCTTTTGAGAAATTGAACCAAAAGCACAACCAACAGACAAGCTTTGCTCCTCATCCAAAAACCACCGCCTTGCATCAGCCTTATCCACTATCTTTTGAGAAATTGAACCTCCTATGAGTACTACCCTAACCCCTTTGACATTTCCATATCTTTATTTCTACTGAGTTTCCCCTCTAAGCAGCGTGTCCTATAGACAAGCTCTGAGGTATTCATCAACATGCACCACCTTGTTTATAAGGGGTTCTCCAACCACGAAATAAACCCTATGGCTTTGCCTTGATTTAAGGGATAGTTTCCCATGTATGGTTTCTCCGGTCTTCACCGTAGCCTCAGTTTTCCACTTTTGAATAGATTCCCTCTATTTGTCTATGTTCTCTAATGACAAGCTCTGAGGTATTCATCAACATGCACCACCTTGTTTATAAGGGGTTCTCCAACCACAAAATAAACCCTTTGGCTTTGCCTTGATTTAAGGGATAGTTTCCCATGTCTGGTTTCTCCGGTCTTCACCGTAGCCTCAGTTGTCCACTTTTGAATAGATCCCCTCTATTTGTCTATGTTCTCTAATGAACTAGGATGCAATGGTTCTTTGGCCTCATGCCTTGCTCTATCCATCTTTGGTTTAGTCTTGTGAAGTCTTACCCCTCATTTCTGTGATGAATTCACAATGTTTCTCCACCTACCCGCCTCACGTGCATTTGCTTGTCTATGGTAGAAGCATCCTTTGACGTCATGCACCCTCATGACCTTGAGCTTAGGCTTGCTACATCCGTCGTGCCATGGTGAGTGCAATGGAGGAGTTTCCCTCCCTTAAGGAGGAACAACTTGTGCCATGGATTAAGGCCATGGAGCCCCTATAAGGTGCTCACGCCATGGGTTGGGAGGAGAAGAAACTAGGTCCTTGAAAGACCGTGGTACCCCTGCCCCTTTGATCACATTATCTTATTTGCATGGGCACTTTAGCCTTTTTGATGCACGTCTTTGACACGTTTACCCCCGCTATTTCAATTATATGTAGTGGGCACTATGATTTTCTCGGTCTTTTCACATTTTATTTGCATTGGATCAATTGTTGATTTAAATTAGTGTCACTATATGGTTTCCTGACTTTTGATTGGTTAATAATGTAAAATTCATAAGTTTTGCATACAACCTTAGAAAAATATGAAAAATATGTTTTAGAAATATATTTTGATTCTATATCAATCTAACTTGTTTTTAAAAGATGTTTTACACATTAAACCTCTTCAATAATTCAATTTCAAGATTAGGGTTTAATGATTATGAGCCTATGTACATATTATGATTTTAATCAAATTACGGGTAATTAGAGGACTCAATGAAGTCAGAGGACTTGACCTAAGAAGGTTTATTCTAGGTAAGCAGACCACACATATTTGGGACAAGTAATTTTAGTTTAATGCATGTTTATTATGATTATGTATATTAGTTGATTTCATGAACTATGAATGATTTCTCAAGAAGACAACATGTATATCTATCACTATTTGATTAGTTGTTTACTTATAGTATACGGTAGAACCCTAATTATGATTATGATTAATATTAACAAATCATGCTCAAGAAGGGGGAGCCCTGTTATGGTTTATGATGGAGAAATCCCATTAAGACATTAAGCGGGAGAAATCCCATTATGGTTAAAGGGGAGGAATCCCATCATGGTATTAGGAGGGAGAAATCCCATTATGATCAAGATTAAGACTAAGGAAAGTTAATATTGAAGTTAAGATCTAAGTTAATGATGAAAACATAGAACTGGGTGTTGTGTTTTTTGTTGTGCAAACAACTTCTACCGAAGATCAAGGACCTTTGCAGGTTAGCAACTTGGTTGTGTGATGGGATGTTAGCTCAAAGAATCTCCCTAATCTTATCATAGTACCACAATTTGTGGGTACTTTTAATAAATAGTTGGTTTTGTGCTAAGAATGAAGGAGTGAATTGGAGCTGACCTTTCCATCCCACACTTTGTTGTTAAAACGCATTGGTTATTGCTTCTCATGCGGCTTGTTTAGCCTCTTACTGATCTGATGCTAGGGGTTCCTTTTTTGGGTGATCCGCCCATCTAGAAACCTAAAGTTGGATAGTTGAGAAGGTCAGAAACTCCATGACTAGGTACAGGAAGGAATGCTAGCTAGTGTTTGATCTATGTCAAGTTGCTATTACTATTTGTGGGTACGTTGAATGCATGTAATAGTGGCTTGTAGTAGTCTTCTTCTAGTAGGACTGCCTGGACCTAGCTTGTTTAGTTAGATTGGTTTTCTTAGTTTTGTTTTTTGCCTAGAAATCTTGTATGTCCCCCTGTGTGGGATTTTGACCCTTGAATGAGCTTTTTTAGCTCCTGTTGATGTAATGGGGTACTTAGTGCCCAAAGATTTTTGGTATCAATAGTAACACGCTTTTTGACCAACCAAAAAAACATAGAACTAGTTAATTTCTTAGATGTGCCTCGTTCATGGACCTTAGGAGATCGACAATGGATTTCCAAGCATTATAGGCTTCCTAGAAATTATGAGCTCCTATGGGGCATTAAGAGAGGTGGAATATACCTACCTTTTCCAATTCATGATGTTAAATTTGTTCAATGAATGCTTAAGATAATCGATGTTTAGAGTTTGTCAATTTATTACAATTCAAGTTATATTTATTTTATGTCTTATAAAGTGCCAAATATTGTTTACTAATGTGATGTTTGTTTTGCATGGATGGAGACACGATGTATGTAGGACTTGGAGCAAGCAAAGAGTGCCAAGGACAATCAAAGACTAGGAGCTTTTCAAGTTTTTCCTGGTGGGGTGCCATTTACCAAATTGATCTAGAGATTTAGATATCATTTACATTATGTTTAGTCATGTTACCAAGTAGACTAGATTTCATAAGATAAACTAGTTTTAGTTTTCTTTTACCCAACAACTATGTATGAATCTAATTTCATTCAATGTAAAGTGTTTCATTTATATAAATTGCTAAGATCATCATATTATGACACCCCCTTGACTAAGAATGCTTCTGCTTAATGATATTTACATGAAGTAAAAGGTGGGGTGTTACAACATGCCACACTAAAATTTCAATAATGTAAATATTTCCCAAATTGTGTCACTAACATGTGTATTAAGTGTTTCAAGTGATCAAGGAACTAAGTCAAGATCCAATTACAAAGAACATGCAATTTTATATATGTTTAGATGCTTACAGATCAAGTTGTACCATGAATATGATTGTACTATTTTTTTGTACAACTTGATAGATGTTATGTAAGGACAAGTGATGATCCTCTCAAACCTGCCCAAGAACCACTACTACAGAAATAGCGTTCAGTGTCGCTATTCTGGGCATCGGTTATTAAGGAAAACCGACGCCTATAATATCAGGCGTCGGTTATTTAGGCAAACCGACGTCTATATTTGAAGACCATCTAGACACGGGTACCGCTTTGTATTCAACGTCGGCTTACTATAACCAACCGAAGCCTAAAAGCACTCGCGAAATCCAATTTTTGACCGAAAAAAATTTGGGCCACATACAGCGTCGGGTTTTTAACTATTCACCGACGCCTATTTCAAATGAAATTCTGCGCGAAAAGTTCCACTTTAGGTGTCGGTTATCCTTGGATAACCGACGCTGATAATAGTTCCCGCCAACTAATTTGGGGTCGGTTTTTTACTATCAACCGACGCTGAAGATAATAGGCGTCGGTTGTTTGAAACAACCGACGCTATTTGGGAACTTAATAGCCCCACGAAACAGAGAACTCTTCCCCATTTCTCTATTTCATTGCGAACCTCCTGCTAGGTCTGGCGATTCTTACCGCCGGTGCTCCCCGCCGTCGTTGCCCCCTCCCTCGTGCCGCCACCGCTGTTGCTCCCCCGCGCCGCTGCTCCTCTCCTCGCCTCCGCGCCGCTCCTCTCCTCAGCTTTCCTCGCCGCCGCGCCGCTGCTCTCCTCGCCGCCGGTGGCTTCTTTGGTGTTGTCCTTGCCGACGCCGGCTGCCTGTAGGTCTCTGCTCAGGCCGCTGCTCTCCAGGCCAGGCATTCTTCCTCTTCCCTCAAGGTACTGCCTTCTTCCTCCTTCCTTCCTCTGCCTAGGCGGCTGCTTGGGCGGTGCCAAGGCACGCCAAGGCTGCTGCTGGGCGTTTTTTATTTTTTATTTAAGTTATTTACTTATTGGTAACTTGATAAGTAACTCATATCCATTGATGTTGAAGTAAGTTAGGAAGCCAGTTTGTTGATAGTGATATCTGATTATCCATCTGACTTTTGGTTCTTCATCCTATTCATCATGGTGGCATTGCCTCATACTGTGGTCAACTAGGGGAAGTAACATTTGTCTGCAATGTAACTTATCAAAACATGTAGAATAAGTAACTGAAGAACTGGGAGTAGGAACATGTATAATGGGTACATCACAATGGCGAAAATTTAGCTCAAATGAGTGAATTGCTTGATTTTTTTTGAAACCTCTAGTTATACTTCTTATATTTTAATGTGATGTTACTCTATGCATGTTTCATGTTTGGTACACGACTGAAGCAACAATATATTAATAAAAAAAATGATTGTCTTTGTTTCAATATTGTTGAGTATATTGAGAATCCTAATCACCCTTCTTGCTTAATGATGAACTGTAATGCACACATGTGACATGCTTGGAATGTAAATAATGAACTTTTCCCTAAATTGCCAATCATGCTTTTAAAGACATCAATAATCACCCTAACTTGAAGAACTAGGATTGTAGGTATGAGAATGACAACACATGTATTTGTTGGCCTAGAAACCCGTCCAAGATTTACTCATTAGGAGTAAATCTTGGATAGTCCCCGGTTTGGGACTGTTCTTGAACACCTAATCTCACTTAGGATGTAAGTGTATAATGTGTATTGGGTTTTCGAGAAAATTTCGGCAGCATTTCCCCGTTTGTTCTCTAAGTACATATGTACTTAGAGAACAACGGGGAAATGCTGCCGAAATTTTCTCGAAAACCCAATACACATTATACACTTACTAGTGAGATTAGGTGTTCAAGGATGGGATAGGTGGTACACATTTATTATATATAAGAATGACATCAAATGTATTTGTTGGCCTAGAAACTCGTCCAAGATTGACTCATTAGGAGTAAATCTTGGATAGTCCCCGGTTTGGGACTGTTCTTGAACACCTAATCTCACTTAGGATGTAAGTGTATAATGTGTATTGGGTTTTCGAGAAAATTTCGGTAGCATTTCCCCGTTTGTTCTCTAAGTACATATGTACTTAGAGAACAGCGGGGAAATGCTGCCGAAATTTTCTTAAAAACCCAATACACATTATACACTTACTAGTGAGATTAGGTGTTCAAGGATGAGATAGGTGGTACACATTTATTATATATAAGAATGACATCACATTATACACTTAGGATGTAAGTGTATACCCTAATCTTTTCCTAATATATACTTGTTTCCTAATATATACTTGTTTTCTCTGATCATAGAATGGATAGATCATGGATGTCCATTCGTAATCGTTGCACCCCAGAGTTTATATCTGGTCTTGATTAGTTTATTAGATTTGCCGAGGAACATAGGGAAAAACCTACAGATAGGTTCTACTGTCCATGTAGGCATTGCGGTAACAACTTGAAAGTCAACACTGGTGAGGAAATAAAAAGTCATGTCATGTGCAACGGGATTGTACAAGGCTATACAGAATGGCATTGGCATGGAGAGATTTCAAAATTGAAACCGGTAGATGTCGATAGCAGTGCTTGGGTGGACGAAGTGAGTGTTTATATCGAGGAACATACCAATTTCATAAAGAGACAACATCCTCGAGCAAGTTCAATGTGGCTTGCTAGAGAGCATAATAAGACTTTTACTAAGTGGTTTGAAGATAAAGTCTTACATCAACTATCTCAAACACCAAATGATATTACAGAAACTATCAAATGCCTCGCCTTTAAACCAAAACCAAATGTTATGTCTTATGAAGGGTTTGACATTAATGGATTCACATATTACACAAAGCGCCAAGATGATAAGAGTGTCGTCCAAAATAGTGGGGTCACTCTTCAAGCGTCGACTATGTACTTTGCAAGTGCAAAGGATAAGAGTCCACGTGAAGCTAAAATGTCATATTACGGTGTCATTGAAGACATTTGGGAGTTTGACTACATAGATTTCAAAATTCCACTCTTTAAATGTAATTGGGTTGATAACACCAAAGGAGTTATAGTGGATGAATTGGGTTTCACTTTGGTGAACTTTGAAAAGATTGGCGAGAAGGGTGAACCATTCATATTGGCATCACAGGCGAAACAAATATTCTATATCGATGATCCTGCAAATGATAAATGGTCGGTTGTTCTTCATGGTAAAAGACAGTTCATTGAAGATCCTATAGATGAAGAAGAGTACTATGATAAGTATGATGACTCCAGTCCATTCTCAGTTGGGTTGCCAACTCCACAAAATATTGAAGCTAATGATGACTTATATGTGCGCGGAGATCACAATGAAGGATTGTTAATTGATAAAAGATCACAATTTTAGAGACATGTATGTTTATACAAATGCTAAATGTTTGCCTTTTTCTAGTTAATACAAATGCTAAATGTTTGCCTTTTTCTAGTTAATACAAATGCTAAATGTTTGCCTTTTTAATGACATTTTCAGATGGTTGACCATGATGAGCAAGGTGTCCATGATGAGCATGAAGTCCATGATGAGCATGCTGTCCATGACGAGCATGGCGAGGATACTAATGTAAGTTCTAAAAACATATCCTGTATTTCTATAAAATTCATTATCTTCTAGTTATGTCATATATCTTATATTTCTATATTGGGCTAATTCAGTGTGTTTATTTTTGTCAAATTTTAGGTTGATGATGAACATGTACCCACTGAAGCACTGGAGCAACTTGATGCGCATCACCAAACACTTAACAAGAAAAGGGGCATCACTCTGTTGAAGAAGTTAACAATGCTTAGTGGCAGTGGATCCAAATTGGTTGTGGAGTTTGATAATGGAGGAAATGCAATTGGAGTGAACCGCAATAATTTTGTAAACTATCATGGGTGTACCACTCGGAGCCATTGTGGTGTTAAGTATGATAATTGACATAAAGTTCCTCAGGGGAAAAAAGACTTGATATGGAAGGATTTCTACGTGAGTTATTATTATTTGTAATTCTATTTTGTAGATTACAAATTCTATTATTTGCAATTCTATTTTGGATACTAGTTAATAACATTTCTATTTTACAGAATTTGTTTGCATTGGATGAGAAGTTGCATCGTAAAAGTATGATGCAACGCGCTGGAAAGATGCTTAGGAATTATAGGACAAATCTGAACAGAGAATACATAAAAGAGGGTGATAAGAAAAAGAAGTCAGCCCTTGAACAATGGAACTTCTTGGACAAAGAAGATTGGGACAATTTTGTTGCTTCAAGAAAATCTGAAGAATTCAAGGTATTAGGTGTCACTCCCAATTTAATTAATATACATTGTATTCACCTATTCAAGATTAACATTTAGTGATACTAACCAAATCATTAATGTGCATACTAACTAGGCCCTCAGTGACGCACAAAAAGCAAGGCATGCACTGAATGTGCATGACCACACTATGGGTCCAAAAGTCTATGCAAGCGTTCGCCAAAGACTACATGCGGAGTCTGCGGTTACTTAGGAGTCTGCTCCTACTTAGGAGTCTACTCCTACTCAGGAGTCTGCGACACCCATGCCTCGCCATGATATCTGGATAGCTGGGAGGCAAAACAAGAAGGGTGAAATAAAGAAGCCCGTAACTGCTGAGGCGGTTGCGAAAATGGTAAAATACAACTCTTAGAGTAATCGTTTGAATATTGATTATTTGTGGTGTTAACTTACCAATTTCTGTTGATGGTGATTAGCGGGAGCTGCTCGAGAAGAGGAAACAAGGCACATTCATCCCTCAGGGCATAAGGGATGAATTGACAATTGCTCTGGGTAACCCATGGCATCCTGGACGTGTTAGGGGTGCAGGCACTGGTGTGGGCATCAAAACATTCTTTGGGCCATCCCAGCGCAAACCCAGAGCGGGACTTTCTTAAGAAGAGGTAACCTATTCTTTTTTTAGAATGTTACTGCAAAAGGAAATTCAATAATAAGAAGCTAATGTTTCTTTTATCCATGTATAGGAGAATAAGAGAGTCAAGGATACAGTTGCTAAGAAGGTCAACGATGTAGTTGCTGAGAAGGTCAAGGAAGAATTGCTACGGTGGCAGGCATCTCAGGCTTCCAATCAGCCTATGGTGACCCACTCTTCTCCTGATGCACAGACTGCGAGTAATCCTGGAGACCCATCGCCTAACACATCTGCTGTAAGTATTGTTTATAGCATTGTAGCTAGTCTTTTCAAGATGATATATTTTCAAGATGATATGTATATATGTATAACATTCTTTACGTAAATTTGTAGGCATTGAAGCCATGCCGCTTAAGAATACAAGACTATGTTGTTGTAGAGGCACATGCTTACCCGTCCCTTCCTAGGGAAAGATTTCACAGGACTTCAATGCCACAGGGCTACGTTCGTGTGGGCCCAATACGTGTGTTACCTGATTGGAGGGAAGCTACATTGCCATATCCCCACCCGGATATTGATACACTTGCTGATGCATAAATCGGGGTCATATTGTGGCCCAAAGCAGATGTCGTCTACACTACTGAAATTGTAAGATAAATTTACATTGATTTAGACTATTAATGTGTATATATGATGTCAACTGATCTGAAATTATATATACAGGTTAAAAAGAAGACACCAGGAGCACCTAGGCCTCCACCTCCACTTCTCGCATTACCAACTTGGGTTCCAACTGACCTAACATACCCGTTAGGTCCTTCTTATAGGGGAATGGCATGTTGGCTACGGGCACATAATATACATTGCTCGATAATTGTTTCTTTAGATGCAGATTATGCAGGTCAATCATACGATAGCTCTTTATTTATACAAGATATTATTGAGGTGTTTATGTATGATTGGCTGAATACATCAATGATAGAGACATGGATAAGGTGAGATCTTGTTTATACATCCATATACCTTGTGTAATATCCGGTGATCTGGTTTCTTATATATTAATGCATACGTAATACATGTTTTGCAGCTACTTAGTCGAAGATCATTGCAAACAATTTGCATTTGAACATGTGGGATTTTTGATTCCATCATTGATTAGTATGGTAGCTAAAGACCCTGATAATATTCAACAATACTGTATAGATGCTTTTACAATTTTTGGTCAGCAAAAGAAGACGATAATAATATCTCCATTCAATGTCAAGTAAGTTTACTTTATTTATAATTTGGACTTAAGAAAATTCCATTTTTATTGTGCATTTTGAGTTATTAATTTTTAACTTTTTACCTCTAGCGGTAGACATTGGGAGTTACTAGTTATTGTCCCCGGGACGTTCACTGTTTATTATCTAGATCCCACGGGAAGTACATTAAACACTAAAATTGGACACGTAATGAGAATGCCATTATTCTGGTGAGAAATATTTCATTTTTGTATCTGTTAACATCTGTTATTACATTACTATTTACTTATGTAATTTACTGTGTTATATTAACATGTAGGGGTTTAGATGCTTTCAAAAAGGCTGGAGGAACGGTCCCAAGGAAAAAGAACCAACCAATAAATTGGCAGAACGTACAAGTAAGTTCCCGACTCCAATTTATATATTATTGATGTGAATTGTGCTTAGTTGTATTATTTTGTATGTTTCAATTTATAGTGCGCTACACAAGACAATGGCTGGGCATGCACATACTATGTGATGTGATTTATGCAGATGATTATCAAACATGCCGCATTGGACATCGATACCATACATGAGGTATTATATATAGTCTCATTAGTTAGTATGAAATATATCAATCTTATTTTTATATTATTACTTATATATACATCATTCTCTTTGCAGGTGTTTAAAACTGACAACACTATAGGTAAATGCTTAAAAAATATACATGCTCCATATACGATGGAAGCATTAAATGAAATAAGAGAAGAATGGGCAAAAGCCATACAAGCAGTGGCAACTATAAGATATAATTGGGATGTTGATAGCGATAATGAATGATACTTTGTAAATGAATATTTCTGAATGTTAATACATGTATTTGAATGTTTCTATATGTGTGAATGTGAGAATTGAATTGATGTCTGAATGTATCTACTTGTGTGAAATTTTCCTTGGGACTTTTACTGGTTTGTGGCCTGTTTGTAGGCTGATATCAATGGATGTCGTAAACCTGCAGTTCAGAAAACTGAACTGCAGGTTCTCATCCTGCTGACCAGCCACAACAGGCCTGCAAACTGATATGAAAAAAAAATATAGGCATCGGTTATTTACAGAAAACCGTCAGCAAAGACCTACAACGTCGGGTTTCTGAACAAAACCGATGCCTAATGTGGCAACAACCGTACTGGAAATGGCGTCGGCTGTTCGTGTCAACCGACACCTATTTAACATATAGGCGTCGATCTTTTAGTAGATAACCGACGCCAAACTGGTTCGCGCCACAGAAAACAGCGTCATCTAGGACACTTTCTGCGTCGGTTACCAAGTAAACACCGACGCTATAGTCCATATAGGCGTCACTCTTTTAGTAGATAACCGACGCAGAACGTGTCCTAGGTGACGCCATTTTCTGTGGCGCGAACCCTTTTGGCGTCGGTTATCTACTAAAAGACCGACGCCTATATGTTAAATTGGCATCGGTTAAAAAACCGACGCCGAAGTGTTCGACCTTTAGCGGGGCCCACATAGGCGTCGCTCAGAAACCGACGCCAAAGGGAGTTAAACAACCGACGCCAAAGGTTGTTTCTGTAGTAGTGAACCCTATCCCACACTCATATGAAGCCATTTGGGTTGTTAGGTTTTATTAGAAAAGTCATTAGATAGGTTTTCTAACTTATTGGATATTCTTTATAGAGTCCTCCTTGGTCGAAGTCTTATCCGACCAAAATCCAATCAGTCGAAGGCTCTATGGACTAGAAAATAATCATTACATACATTAAGTTCTGTGTAATTTTCTGTTGAAGTATTTCTTGATCGAGAGTGTTGGTCAAAGAAAAGTTCGACTATCAAAGAGCTGTTAAACCTAGTTGGACCAAGAAGTTCAACTGACACGTATTCATTAGACCATTTACACACTCAAAGCACTGCTCGATCGAGTAATAGTTTTACCAAGACAATTCCTAGTCAGACTCCTTCTTGATCAAGAAAATTATGAAAACTAATTTTATTAACAATCAAATTAGTCGTTGCAACTCAACTAACCTAATCCTAGCAGATAGTTCTACACATAAAATGCCCTAAACACTCCCCATAGTTACCCTAACCACTTGCAAACATTTCCTATAAATAGAAGGGGTCTTAGGACACCTAACACACACTTTGGAACAAAAATTGACATACACTTGAGAATACTACTACTTGTTATCTTACTCAATGTGTTTAGCTTCTATACTTCAAGCTACCTTCATTTGAGCCTAAGAATAAGCCTAATACTAGTGTCCTTCTCCACCTAATACAAACTTTCCTAAACCTTGTCGATTGGATCATCATGACTTGTCCATCAATGCTTAATTGTACATCTTCTGAAGATCATTATAATCTCCTTCTCCAATCTCTTTCTACATTGCTGCGTTGCTCTTAGAATACTTCTTGGAGTGAAGGTTGTCCAGGAGCCTGTGAGAGATGGAGTCTTTTTAATTGGTGCTCTTCCATGGCCATTAAAGAAGAGGTGAAGTCACTTCTCTTCTGCGTCTGTTAAAGAAGATTTGAGGCATGGTGCTCTTCTTCATTCGTTAAACAAGAGGTGTTGTGGGTGACCTTCTGATGACCCATCAAAGAAGGTGATAGTTCTCCTAGAGCTGAAAAGGAGGGTTGTCTTGCTCCTCAAAAGGCATCGAGAAATTTTGTGTATTGTGTATCAATATAGAAAAGGAATTAAATACATGGTTTAGAAATCCTGATTGGAAACAACTAGGTAGTGGACTTATATAATTTGACAAAACCACTCTAAATGTATATTCATGTAGTTGCTTCTTTTGTCCACTGTCTTGGTTTACATTTTCACATTCTTTAAGAAAAATAATTTTAATATTGATTAAAATTATTTTAGAACTCTATTCAACCCCCTCCTCTAGAGTCTTTCAATTGGTATCAGAGCAAGTCTTCAAGGAGTCATAACAGGTCTTGAAGGATGGAGGACAACATACTCATCCAACTCAATATGGAGGACCACACATAACCCAACAACAATGTTTGATAGATCCAACTACAACCATTAGAAGTGGGATATGAAATTATACATTTAAGGTATTGGACTTGATCTTTGGAATATAATCATTCACCCATATTTATCTCCCATAATAGATATAGAGGAACGGGATCCAAATGTGATAAGAAATGCTACTCTTAATGCTAGAGCCATAGAATTGCTTTATTATTTTCTTTCTCTTGATGGATTTAATCTTATTTCCACTTGTGAAATTGCTTATGTTATTTGGAGGTAATTGTCTATCATTCATAATGAAACGAAATAAGTTACTAATTCTCAAAATATGCTTACTCATAATCTAGAATTATCTCACAAGGAAAAATATGAAATTATTTCTGAAATGAATTTGAGAGTTGTCTCTACTAAAAATATCATAAAATGTCTTGGAAAGAACATTGAACAATATGAGATTGAATAAATTTTTAATCATGTAGTTGATTTTCTTATTACTAAAAACAATGAACAAAAGAAAGAAGTACAAGTGATGATAATGAGGTATCTTTTTCCACTATTTCTAAAAATAAACTTGTTAAGTTTATGTTAGAAAAAATTGAAAGATAAAAGAAAAAGGAATTGGCTACTATTATTGATATAGAAGTAAATGAGATGAATAATGAATATCTTGTTCTATTTATTTACTTTAAGTTGGTTGAAAATGGATAATAGTTCTGGAAGACAACATCTCGGTCGTTGTACAATTTGACCTTTGGGTAACTCGGTTGAAGAACAATTCCATCAAAGTACTTACAATAAGTTTAAATTCGGTTATCATATAAACATAGCACGAAAATGTTTTAACTTCATATTTATAAAAACCTTTTTGGCTTGGATAATATAAGTTCCATCCATGATATCTATTTTATTCTAACCATCATGGAATCTACTGGAGTACCAAAACCTTCTTAACTTTACAGGATTGGGTGGTTGATAGTAGATGCTCCAAGCATATGACTTTAATACACTCACAAAGAGAAAGGAAGGGTCAGTGGAGAGTTGAAAAGGAACCATCATGGGAATAGGTGATAATGAAGATGAAGGCATAAATTTGATTGTAGATGTTGAAGATGAAGTTCAAGGTAATGATAATGATGGTGATGTATCTCTTTCTACTTTATTAAAAAATGATCTTATATAACTTTTGTAATTACTTCCAATAAAGTTGAAAAATATAATAAAAAAAGAACAAATTGTATACTATGCTTGATACCTTGAGCTTAAAGAACATAATGCTATTAACAAATTGGATGATCTTGTTTTTAGTCTCTGCATTAAAAGAAAAGTTGATTTACATTAAATATTTTACCTACTTTTTGTGCTCATAAAGATCATAACATATTCTTTAAGAAATTGTTGAGGTGAAGTCGGTTCTCTTTTGCATCCATTGAAGAAAAGGAGAGGTATGGTTCTCTTCTACATCCATTAAAGAAGAGTTGATGTGGGTGACCTTCTAACAATCTGTGAAAGAAGGTGATAATTCTCCTCGAGTTGAAAAGAGGGTTTGTTTTGCTTCTCAAAAGATAATAATAAATTTTATGTATCTTGTATCGGTATAGAAAAGGAATAAAATACATGATTTAGAAATCCTAGTTGGAAACAACAAGGTAGCATACTGACTATGTGTTCTTGTGGTTGCTTATTTTTTCCATTAACTTGCTTTATATATCTGCATTCTTTAAGAAAAGTAAATTTAGTATTGTTTATAATTATTTTAAAACTTTATTCGCCCCCTATAGAGGCTTTTAAAGAGATGATGACTGAGGAAAGGAGATGCAACATGAACTTACCCACAATCTGTGGAAGCGGGGTGTAACATACCTGAATCTAGGAATATAGATAAACCCACCCCTCTTCTAGGACCCTATCTAGTTGTGCTAGTATATAGTAGATTTTACTTGATTTAAAAGGTAAACATATAAATTGGAGTCAAATAGCATAATGAACCTATAAACAACCTTTATATATGTAGTATTAGGATGAAATAACCAAATACATTTAATAGTGAGGTTCAATGTGCAAATACACCAGTTAAAATTTTAACTCTAGTCTGACTCTCTGAAATATAGTGTCACAATTAATTAATTTTGAATACTAAATGCCTTAAATGTATGTTCAAACATCCAAGTGATGGAATACTATAGCAAATAGTTTGAAAATATAAAATGGAGGTTAGAGTCAGTTTCCTCATATCCCATTTATCCCACCCACCAAAATTCATTCCCATAGGACCTTTTAACCACTAATGTAATTAATTTAATCTAGATGGAATAATGTACTAAAACATTAACTTGTCATTTAAAACTATAGTCAATTTTCCTTATATTTTTTTCCACCGTGTAAAGCAAACCAGGTATAATTGCCTACTTCTTAATCGCAATCCTGACCACACACATCACACATCTCACATGAAGACTAGCTATGGAAGCTTTTTCATCCTCTGGTATCTGCCACCCATCATCCCTCCTTGTGCCTTACATATTCCCCTCTCTATTTTTCTCTTACCCACTTCCCTTTCCTCCACTCCCTGAAACCCAGCTTCCACCACTTCTTATCATCATGTAGCCGACGACCTAGCAACGAGATGCCCTTGCATGTAACTATAGATTTTGATAGATACCACCACATTAGATGAGTCAAAACCACCCTTTTTCTGCCCGTCGGGACTCTGCCACCTAGTCCGCCACCCTCACCTGTAGCCCTGACAGCCAATACTACTAAATACAACCACCGCTATGTGCCTTCATGCTCCATTCTCTCTCCCTCCTTCCCCATGCCCACCTAGTAAGGAGGTCTATAAGAAGGTTCTTACCTATAGGTCAGATTCATCCTAGAGGCCACATGCTACCATAGTTTCAACATCCTTATCCCTCCTTACGCCAACCATCACACCGCAGGCTATCAACATTAGATACCATGACCAACAATGAATCTTCCTCAATCTCCCTTCCATGACAAGGAATCCCAATCACCACCTTCCATCCACATAGTAGTTTTGGCAAACATGAGCACATCGTTGACCATGGCTAAATCTAACACAAACTACAATAGAGATCATATCCACACAAAGTACCCTCACCCTCAACCTTATCTCGTACGACCCAATTTTTGTCTTATTTTCCTTACTTGTTCCTAGCCTTATAAAATCCAAACTTGCAAACACACTTTGACAACCCATCAATAGCCACAACTCAATGGCACCTCCCTCTCCCCTACCACCTCACAATACATGACAACAAGAAGCCATAACAACCAAGTTGTGGTCATTGTCAACTCCATTACACATCACACAACTAAACATCTTCTTTCATTCATGCAATCCTACCACACCTCCTATCCAAAATAGCCATGTCTACAGGAGGAAGTACATCACATGGTCCATGATGATAATCTCCTTGAGGAGCTTCTCGGGTTCAACTTAGAACTACAAGATAGGAGCTATCAAAGATCACCGGGATTCCATCGACCACATGGGCATTTTCAACTAGTTTTGCATTTAGTCATTGAAGATCAATAATAAAACCATATCTAAGTGTGTTGATGGGCTTCTCAACATATCTACACATGTTTGAAATTGGATATGAATTCCATAAGTTTGACTATAATGTAAGTAGGGGTTGTCATCCACTCATGAAGAAACTACCACCTCGGATATAGGCATAGAATATTTGGTCCAACGATCAATTTGAAGAACGATCCATTATAGATACATTGAATGTAAGTCACTAATTTCACTCATATAGATTTTGAGTCTAGAAAAAGAGAAAGTGTTAACAATAATATTGGGATACACATTACATTGGAAGGTAATCTGCATGTTGAGATGTAAAACTGTATCACACTGACACATTAGATAAGTCAATCCACTATTTTATATCACGATGATGTCTAGTATACTAATCATAGAATCAAGAAGTCTATAATATATAAACTTACACTCCTAATATTGATATGTTAAACCTTAAATTGGGTACTAATATGTGTTTAAGATATAAGGGTTGGTTATAGTAATGAACCGTATCCCTTGATGAATTCATACCAAATTTTGTATGCATATATATATATACATACATATATATATATATATATATATATATATATATATATATATATATATATATATATACCCATCCACACACACATATATATGTATATTTATAGATAATATGTAATTTTAGTAATTCTTAAGATTTATATTCTTAAAATGAATTAAATTTATGGTGCATATATGTATTTACAGATAATATGTAACTTTAATAACTATTTACTTTCCAAATAAATATACCCATGATAAGATAGGAATATGGAAGGGAAGAATGTACTTTAAATATAATAATTTTATGAACAAATTTATGATTACAAGTATACACTCTTATGAGAAATAATATATGAATGCATAAGTAACTTTCTATGGTGATTAATACCATATAATGCCTAGATATATGATTGACACTGAGTTACTTAAAATTACTAGTAAACACACACGTGCAACACATGCACATGCCTTTTGAAAATATACAACTTAGATAAGAAGATTCAATTAAAAAGAGAACTAAAATATTCATATTTTTTGTATATTATTATAACTAAATACGATCTACATGTAAATATATAATATAGTTAGATGCTCTCATATTCATGCATATATATATGAATTGTTATTAATATCTAATATGGTTGGATGCATCCACATTGTTTATATTATTCTTATTGTATATAGTTATTTCTATGCATTACCATTCAGTGTTGGAAAATATTTGGGCAATTGAATAATTTTCTTCAAAATGTATATACCAGTGTAGTACAAACTAATAATATTATATACATGTAATAGTATTTTATAAGTAATATGTGAACTATAAAACATAAAATAGAAAACACAATATATCCACCATAATATTCAGATGTTGTGTATGTATGTGCATATTCAAACCCACTTGCACAAATAAAGGTAGATTCAAATATTTCTACTATTGATTATACCATTCTAAAGAAATAGTGCCTACATTAAATAATTAGTTTGTACTATTAATAGAAATCTCATTGATGATTATCACAAAATGTGTGGATTCAAAATGAATGAATACAAATAGTAGATGAAATATATTAGAAAGATAAAAAAGAAAACGAAGAGAAATTATTGGAGAACAATGGATAAAGTTGTGCTATATGTTAGAAATGAGGGGAAGTTTGTTACTGGGCTTGGTGAGAAATAATAGGGCATTTGAATTAGATGAAAGAAAATAAATAACAAATGGAGGGGAAGAAAAATGAGGAGAAAAAGTCAATGAGAGCACACTTTTTATTAAAATGTTTTGTCCTAATTTGTTTGAATTATAGAAACACTTTAAATTTGTGACCTTATGATCAATAGATTCTATATTTTTAAAGTGGCATAAACTTTGATTTTTTTAAGGAATGCATAATCAAATAAAATGATAATGGTGCTATCTAGTTGTTAACTAAGTAAAAAGGTTTATTTCGTAGATAATTTTTCTAAGAATCATTATGTAATGTAAGAGAAAATTTTAGTTTCTAATTCAAATCATGTCATATATTTATATGTATTTGTAGATCATAATATGGGAATTAAGTGATTACGAGCTAAAAATTTTGTTGATGGATAGAAAAGAGAGTTCAAAGTGTAGTGGATAGAGTAAACTAAAAAATGAAATAAAAGGAATACCATTTAGATAGAAAAAATATAATGTATGTCTATTATCCATTTAACAAACCTCTAATTTTAGAAATCAATGAAGTTGAACAAGCATTCTAAAATACTTTTCACATCATGGGGGGAGGTTAAGGGTACATGAAAGAGACAAGAAAAAAAAGTCTAAAAAAAGAAATGAAGAAAAAACTTTGAAAAAAAATCAATGAATTCATGTAGTTATTAGAGGAACATGCCCAAGAAGTTGAGCATTGATTGAAACAAAAACTACACGATCAAAATGGGCATTAAATTATGTTTTACTTGAAAAAGAATTATGTTAATAACATAGTAACTTATAAAGATAAAACTAATGTTTATGAGAATAAACACTCTTGTTAAATGACTTTATTTTTGTACAATTTGATTTTACAAAGGTATAGCTATTGTCGCATATTTAGGCTAGTATTGCAAAGAGAAATTTTTATCTAAATGAAGTGTTTACTAATATAATATTTTAATCTGTTTAAGGATAAATGAAAAGTAGATAACAAAGTTCCATATTTTACATGTCTCTTATCTCTGAAGCTTTCAAAATTATTGTATATACATGCATAACACTTGCAATATAATTTGACGAAAAATACTTGATCTGCAAGAATCCTTCACAAAATCCTTGACGTGATATTTTCTAATTATGTCCATTAGTGTGTGATTAATTGGAGAATGTCAACCATCAGTTACGTAAGAGTGAGGGGTAAATGACTGCAGTGACAACAACTTACCCATACAATGCTTTGTGCAATCTAATAAATCATGCATGTAGTTCTATCACTGAAAAAGAGCAAGGTGAGAGTTATTTTTTAGATTTTTGATTTTGAACAAAACATTGTATATATAGGTACCATTGGATGACATATTTGGAAAATTAGTACGAAATTGATTGATGGATACTTCGACAGTAATCACGACTCTCAACTTTAAAATTTGGTTAGGAAATTCAACCCAAAAAAGAATCTATTAATTTCATGAAGTCTGTAACTTTGCTTATGTTGTTTCTTGGATCCACACCCAAGAGCTCCAAGATCATATTTTGTGAGAGGTCGACTTTGTGCCTACATGAATCTCCTTTGGTAATACTCTGCCATCTTTTTGTTGGTCCAAGTTGTCACATACTCCTTTTACCACTCCAAAGAATCAGTCTATTTTGGCAGACACTAACTACAAGATAATCATCCAACAATTTTATGTAAATCTACAAGCCTACCATACTATTCCTATTGATGGCTTTGGATTGTTCATGTCTCCCATTGAGTATCGATATATCTTTGGTACCGACTGATGATCCCCTTGTATCTCAGTGATGAACACTCTACAACATTGCAGACCTTGATGCCTTTGGTGATCATGTCGTCTACTATCACTTAAGACTAGGACATAAGTTCCATCATCATATTGTTCATGATGCTATTTTTGACCTTGTCTCTCGTGCTGGGTTAAAATCACCGAAGGAAGCTCCTGTGGCCTTTCTCGGATCATGTGTTGATGGTCTTCATGCACAACGTCCTACTGATATCTTAGTTTTTGATTGGACAGATGGTAAACACGCATGTGTGGATCTCACTGGAGTTTCTCTATTGACTTACATCCTTTCAAACAACTTTAAAGTAGGCCAGTCAACTTCTAATGTTGTAGTGTAAAAAGTCCACAAGCATGGTGCAACATGTGAAGCAAATCATCATCATTTCTACCTTTCACTTTTGATAGTTTTGGGGTTCTTGCTGATGATGTGATGCACCAAATAATTGTCATTTTCATAGGCTATTTAAGATTGTTTTTGTACACTTATTGGTCATTTTCATATTAATTTGTGCATTATTGATCACCATTAGCACATGACACTTAATCGCATCAAATACATGTATTTTAATGTTCCTGTTAGATTCATCATTATTTTTGGAGCTTATATTTTTTTTTGTGTATTTTAGGTGAATCGAAATGAATCTACAAATCTCATTACTACTGACTTTACTGTCGGTAGTACTGACACTTGCTCAGATAGGAACTTGATGAATAGAGTAAACTCGGTAGTACCAATCGAAAGAAGTCCATACTACAAACAACCTTATAGGGAGGATTCAGAATTTTGCATGAAATCTCAGTACTAATAACATCAACTTGGTAGTACTGATGATTGCACAGGCAACCACAATTATTGAAGGTGTCGGTAGTACTGACACAGTGGGATTAGGCATATCTGAAAATTGTGTCTAATCTAATGTTTTCCAATTAAAGATGGCCTCAGTCATGTTTATGACTTAAAGAGATTTTAGTCAGACCTATCTATCTCATTCTATCCTATTAGACGGTATCCGAGAGAAAGGAGAGAAGAAAGAGGAGAAGAAAGCCATGTTCCAGGAGATTAGAGCACCTTTAGTGGACAAATTTGCAGCCGAAAGATGGCAAATCGTCACGTATGTTGAAGAGAGTCATCCGACCAGCTTCTTTAGGTTTTTTTTAGTTCTCTTATATTTCTCACACTTTTCTTCTTTTCCTTCATGTCATTGACTATGGAAATCATGCAAGGCTAATCTCCTTATTCCTTAGGTCTCGAGAGTAGCCCGATTATGCATTGAAATTGATTTTTATGCATTAATATACATATTTCTTTTAATTTTTGGACATAATCCTATGAAAGTATAACGAACCATCCATGTTTGATCACCATAGGTAGTTAATTAGACCATTAATTGCTTTGAAAGAGGGCTAAGGTTGGAAAATCATAGAATTATATATTTCATATTGCCCCTTAAGAAAGGTGGCTTACGAATGTGAATAGATTACCCAGAGTTTTCAGTAAAGTACCTAACTAATAACACAATTACTATGAGAGTGGAATTGGTATTAGGATAGGTAGTGAATCACACCATGAGAGAGGGTGATTCTTGCTACAAGTCTCTTTGTCTACGGTTAGGAGAGATAATTATTAATGATAATAATTGCAATTTTAACCAAGGTGAAACCGTAATCCTAAGGAATTCACTCCATTTGAGATCGACAACCAGTAATCTTAGATTTATTTTTTGGATCTTAGATGATTAAACCTTCAATCAAGTTTTCGTCAACCTAGTTGATCACATTACGATTAGTAGTAGTCTCTGGAGAATGTTCCCTTGAGTTCGACACTGCACCTCTTGAGGACTATATTACATTGATATGTATACTTGCCTTTAATGTGTAGCTTGAGCATATCAAGTTTTTATCACAGTTGTCGGGGAAATAGAAACTCTAGCACTACGAGTGTTGTGATCGACCACTCTAGACCACAACCTTTATTTTCATTCTTTCTAAGATGAATTTTAAATATTTTTTATTCAATCTTTAGTATCTGATCCCACATTGTTTTCAACAATTTCAAGTACTAGTGCATGGTGCAGACTAGAGCTCATGACTACGATGAGTTGACTCCACAAGGCTTTAGCGGAGGATCTCTTGCACAAAGCACAAGAGTACGACGAATCAGTGGGGAGACTGATTCAAACCCTGCCAACGACTACTCCAACACCACCAGAGGAACCAGAACCAGTTCAGATGGCAAAACCAATAGAAGAACAAACTATTAGGGAGAAGATCAAGGCGTCTTCCTCAACAACTCAGCTACGGACAATAAAAGACAAGTCATAAATGTGGACCGCTACAACATAGATCCTGGGTTGGTGGAATTGGTCAAGTTATAGGTTGTCCATGGCCACATCACGGAGGATCTGATGACGCACATCAACAATTTTGTTGAAAGCTGTGATCTGGTAAAATTGATAGGGTGCTAGCAACAATGATTTACCTAAAGCTTTTTACGTCATCATTGACAGACAACACTAAATCTTGGTTCGACAATTTCCTGCCTGTGTCGATAGAAACATGGGAGGGGATGATAGATGCTTTCTTTGAGCGCTACTTCCCATCACATAAGACAAACAATATAGTTAGAAAAATATACAACTTCAAGTAGTAGGCATAAGAATCTTACTCAGAAGCATTGAAGAGGTTCCAAAACATGCCGAGGAAGGTCCCTCATCATGGAATCGATTTGTATGGATAGGCTAAGATTTTTTATTATGGGTTGCATCAAGGGGAGAGGACCACACTTGATAGTGCAGGAACATGTTTCTTCCTGAACAACAAGCCATTTAAGTGTCATGAGATCCTGAAGAACATGGCTAAAAACTAGTCATGGGGATAAGAAAGAGAGAAACCAACAATCATTAAAATATTAAGGAGTCCAAGGTGATTACAACATTGAATGAGAAATTGGACTTGATCACTAAGAAATTATTTCAGAAGGATGGAATCTCTTCTAGAAGAGAGGAAGAAGAGTACACGTTTACACGACAACAATAATACATGACCAATGATTATTCCTGGAGGAAGGATCTCAAATTCTCTTAGAATGATCCCAATAATTTTCAGTAAGACCCGTCCCAAGCACAACAAGCTACGCCACAACAAGTTAGTTCAAAACAACAACATCACCAGGACAGCCCCCCCAGTAAAATAGACCGCATTGAGGACATGCTAGGTAAGTTGGTCAGCCAAAATGAAGCGATAATTGGCCAGACACTAAGGGAACTATAGAATAAGGGAGCATAGATATGCAACATTAAAAATCAAATTTCACAGATAGCAGCAGAAGTAGCCTCCTTGAAGAAACCTATGCAGTAGGGGTTCCCAGAGAACACTGACATACCATATGAAAATCAAAAGGTCAAGGCGGTGTTGCTTCATAATGACAAGAAAGTGCTTAATGATAAACAAACTATCCTAGAAGCAAAGGATGCCACAAGTGACACATGGCCATCAATGTCTACTGATACAGTAGAGCCATATGCTATAGTAGAGAACAAGATAGCTGATGATGAAACTCATGAAGCTGAGGAGACAAGAAAGAAGGCATACATTCCACCTCACCAAAGAAAAGTGGTGAAACTAGTGCCCTTTCCAAACAACTTGAAGGCAAACAAGGTTGATCAACAATTTCAGAAGTTTCTTCATAGTTTTAGAAAATTGTATGTCAACATTTCCCTCATCGATGCAATTGAACAAATCCCTTCCCACGACAAATTCTTGAAGGACATAAATAGGAGGCGGCCAATTCTAAAGTGATGGTGTTTAAGGAATAGGTTAGCACTTTCATCTTGGGAAAATTGCTGCAAAAAAGACAACATATCATTGGGAAGACAAAGTTTGGAGAGGCTTTATGTGATTTAGAGTCAAGTATCAATCTCATTCCTTTGATGAACTTTAAGAAGTTGGGTCCTAAGGAGTCTAGAAAGATCATGCTTGGATAGTTTATCCCTAGAACCTAGACTTTGAAGTTTAGGGTTAAGTGAGCTATCAGAGTGAGCAGTGGAAGTGTGCAGATCTTATATATGGTATAATAGACTCATCATCTAACCCTAGTGTAGTTTGGCTTGATAAGTCAAACTCTGTAAGGGTTGGAGTACAGTTAGTTTGTTGATGTTGGGTGATTAAAGTTTGAGGACAAAATCCTCTTTAGGGGGATTGAACCCTGTGACATCTTGAAATCTATCTACTCTATCTTTAGAAACCCTAACTCTATGAATAGAAGGTTAGTATGATTGGATCCTTGGTATTAACCAAACATGTAATATTGGTAACTCTAACATGCTTGTTCATATATTAATGAACATATAATGATCATCTGAGGAATAATTCATATGTTCAAACCCTAATGAATATCCAATGCACATAATATGGGTCACTCACATATTAATACTAATTATGAATACGATGCTAATAATGTCATGAATTGATAAACCTTAATAATATGATGAGAAAGAAAAGTGTAACCTAATGTTGGAATTAATGCATGCTATAATGAAATATAATGATCAAGTTGATCCTAAACCCTAAGTTGTAATCATATAACCTTAACATATACATCCTTAATAATATTCATGTTAAATTAGTGGCATAGGTGTCATAATCAAATAACATATCTTGATGCACATAAATGATATGTATTCACCTAAAGTAGTTAATGTGTAATGCATATCACCTTGTTCTCTAATACACACCTAAGCAATCACCTAATTATGTCTTGGTACATGAATCAAACCATTAATATGACATATGTCCCACCTTGATCATTAAAATATATGTAATGCCTTCAATACAAATATGAAGTAATTGGATTCACATACATGTGAATAATCAATAATAAGAAGTGAATAAATATGATAAAATGAATAGTAATGAAATTAATGTGAATAAGAAAGGTAATGTGACAATGTTTAATATACATACAAGTAATCAATGTGACATAATTTGGATTAATTGTAGACTTAATAACAAATTGAATAAAATGTCCTATCACATGTAAGATAATTTGTTATAATTAATATAATGATAATATGAGGATCATGAAGTGTAAATCCAAATGATTAATAATCAAATATATTGAGATAATTGAGTAACCTCTAATTGTTCTAAAATTCTTAATAAGATAAATGATATATATAATATGAGGTTTAATGCATAATAATGAAATATAATTCTTTTTAGCAACCAAGTGAATATGACATGACATAATTAAAAGAATAATAATGATAATGTGAAATCCTAATAAATATAATGCTAATGAGCCAAAAATGTTAATAATGTTAAATCTCATAAAAATAATCTTAATAGTGGAACCCTAGGTGATCCTCGAGAATCTTACCCATGTCGAGACGCTTGTAAGGTATATGTTGATGAGTCGTTTGGTGGAAGTTATGGTTGGTGGAACAATATAAGTTTGGTGATGAGATGTTGCACCTTCACCTTCCCTCCTTGCTTGTGATTTTGGGGATGAAATCCTCTTTAAGGGGTGGAGTGTTGTAACATATTGAATCTTAGACATTTTGTTTTTTTTGCCCTCTTTCCCATCTTTTCCTTTTCTTTCTATCCTTTTTGTCCTTGATATTCAATTTGTAGAATTATTAGTGGTTTGGGGTGATTTTGATCACCATTTATGCCAACATTTGGGTTTATGCACAAATACCTCAGTAAATATTTTTAATAAGGGTATAATATGCAAATTTATCATATATGTGAGATAATGATAAAATAATTCATTCTAGACCATTCCTTAGCCTTATGGAGCTAGGAAGAAAAAAAGGAATGAATAATAATGCTTTAAACATGTTAATGTGATATGGAATTGTTTAATATGAGAAATAGTGGTAATATTGGATAATGGGCTAAAATTCATAAAAGGAAGAATAATTGGTTAAAGATAGCTTTAGATTCATTTTCCTTGAGTTAAAGTTTGCTTTAATGACAAGTTTCACAATTTTAGAAAATTAATAATTAACTTTGCATTAATCATAATTTGAAAATATGAGTTTTTCTCCAAATCATTAAATAAATTATTAAATGACTTCAAAATTGGAAATAAACCTCAAATTCGTAATCTAAATGTCAAAATGAGTCTATGTGTGAATTTGCATCTAATTTGATCGGTGTTAAATATTTTATTTTATTCAGGAGAGAGAAAATGATTTAAAGACCAAAAATATTAAATATATGTTAAAAATAATTAATGTCAAAATCATGTTCCTCACATTTATTATTGCTTATAGGCCAAGTTTATATTTTTAGAAAGTTTCTAGATGCCTCTAATAAATTAAAAGGATAATATAAGTTATAAATTTTAAATGTATTAAATAAAATAATAAAGTCTTAAAAAAATTCCAAATTCATATTCTATATGTTAATATATATCTTTGGATTAATTTTCACTTAATTTCGAAAATATTTGATGAAAAGGTGAATTTAGGAGAGAGAAAGTGTGTAGAACATTCAAATCATTAATTAAAATAACAAATGACTTCAACAAATGAAATTAATGTTAAATTCGTGTTCCATGTATATTGGTTTGCATGAGGGTGAAGTTTCACATTAATTGGGTAATTCTAGAAGTCTCTAATGTATTAAGAAAGAGAAAATATGGATTACTTTAAAAGAATTAAATAAAATAATAAAAGACTCCAAAGAAAAAACTAATACCAAAAATAGATTCTACTTGTCCTAGTTAATCTATATGTAAAATTTTGTATTAATTAAATTACTTTAACTAGAGAAAATAATAACATTTTATTAGAACTATAGTTGATTTATTTATTAATTGCAATTTTACTAATTATTCCATGAGTTAGTTTTCCTAATTTCTCTAGAACATGGATGTTTTGTCACCCATCATATTTTAATGTGTGTGCTGCATAGTTTTTCCCTTCCTTTCATTTATGGCTCGGTTTCCTCAGTTTTCTGATACAGAAAGCTCCAACTCATCTCATGTCCCTCTCTTTCTCTAAGTGTTCCTCCTCATCATCTAAGAATCTGACATCTATTTATATATTTTTCTCTCCAACAGATCCCATCATTTTCTTATACGTACTAGGGTTTAAAGGGCCTGGATTAATCACCATGAATACAGTGTGAAGGGTCATGAATACTCCCTTCAAAGTTCAACCTTCAACCTTAAGGACCTGGTGGAGCTTTTCTGGCAATCCGTGCTTCAGTATCTTCCTTTCCCTCCTCTTTTTTTTCTCCGGTATACATGCTGTGACACATATTAAGTTTCGAGTTTCATCTTCCTTTTTGCATGTATGATCGTGTGTATCTCTGTTTGAGTGTCACTTTCCTTGGTTTTCCGTTCGATCGCATTTTATGCCTTGATCTCGGTTGTGCTGGTTTCTGTGCTCCCCTTTCGACCAACTCACGCCCGGACCTGTCAATGCCACAGGAGGTCTTGCAGGTTCTTTTTCTTTGGGCTTGATCAAACTAGCGAGGATAAGAGGAGCCGAAAAATTTATCCTTGACATTTGCCTTTGCCGAGTTGCAAGATGGATCCTTTTGCTTGTTCTGTGATGATGTCACGTTCTGTTACAGCCGTGAATGAACGAAGAAGATGATTGCTTGATTGACTTATGAAAATGCCCCCCTTTGTTTTAGTTTTTCTCATCACGCATCCAGAGGCATAGTTTCTTTCTTGCTAATCTAGTCATGCTTGGTCCTCTGTAGGGCCGGCACGCTTGGCCGAATCTGATTTTGCGAATTCTACGTGAATCCCCACCTTAATGTGGACTTTTTTGGATACGCAGATTTTTGACTATTTTTTATTGGTCATTTTTATAAAAATCATATTTTTTTATTCATTTGTCCAAAAAATAAAGTAAAATATATTTTGGAATCGAAAAAAAATATAATCTTTATAATAAAAGAAAATTTGAGACTTAGTTTTGAGTTTTGTCAAAAAGTGTTTTCTGAAAATGAATTAAATATATAAAATCACCATAATGCACTTTAATCTTCATAACTCCAAAATATATAAATTATATGTTTTCTTAATCAGGAAAACCAAACTAAGTCAATGATGATGGTTTTAGAGTCTAAATCAGAGTTTTGTGTGAAAAGTCCAAAAGTAGGGTTTTCTTTACATTAAAGTACATAATGAACCCTAATACATGATTATTCATTGAAAATAGGAAAAGTGGATCTTGGATTATCTAGAAGTGGTGAAAGTGAATAATTGAAATCAATATTAAATGTATGTGCATCTAACACCTTAGTTGGGAAATTTTATGCCTTAACCTATTTTTCCCTAATGATACTTAATTGAATATAATTCTCCTTTCTTGAAACCCTAATTACTTGTGCCTCAAATCAAATTTTTATTTTATATTGTTTGGGTCTTTTACCCCACTGCCATGCTTATTGATTCATAAGATTATTCTTTCCATGACTACTTTTGTTTCATGTAGATTTATGTACAACCACCCATAAAGGGCATGTATTTATTTGCCCTGGGGAATATTTTATTCTCCCCATATTATTGTGTAGGTAACTGGGAATGTCTTATACTCCCCTCACATAAGGTTAGAGGTCCAATAGGTTCCTCAACCCTACTTAGTTAGGTAGACATAATTATCTTACATGCAAACTCATTTTTGATTTAATTGTTAATGGCAAGTTTCTTTTGATATAGCCTCATACTCTTGTTATCTTCATCTTATGATGAACCCTAGCACATTTTTATTTGTTTTACTTATCTTGTTACCCTAGACTAGTTTTGTGACACATACTTTTCTTTCCTTTCCCTTTTGTTGGGTGCCTTCCCAACCACCCAGGTGCTGAGCAAGGTGATGGATAATACAAGAATATCTTAGTGTTTGGCTTGGACTTTGTTGATGGGGATGTTTCTTTGGCCCTCTATCTAGATCCTATTTGAGTATCTTGATGTAAACCCTAAAGGGAGAATGATGTATTCTTGTGTTAACTTTTATGAAATTGATTATAGTCAGTTATTCTTTATTCCGCTGCTTTCCAATGGTCTTTTGTATACCATATAAATAAAGAATTGAAAATTTACACCCTTTTCAACATACCTTTTGAGTATGTTGGGAATAGAGGTTTGATTTTTCAAATTTTTAGTAAAAGGGTGATTTCACTCTTTTACACATCCCATATTCGAAACCTATAATGGAGAATTCTAGAAATGCCTAAACGTGTCCCTCAAATCTTCCAAAGTAACTTCTCGTACACTCCTTGAAACTCAAATTCATATAAATAACACCCTACCCTCATATGAAACACACACTCAAAGACTCTCCTCTAGCTTCAATTTCTCCTTTTATCACCATTTCATCTACCATCGAATGTGGTTCTTGGTTTGAGTTTGTGGTGCCTCTCCTCGATGTATTGCTTCTTCATAGCGTAATTAGACCTCATGTAAACAACTTTGGCACTTGTTCATCATGATCGGCTAGTTAGTTTCACAAATGAGATATGAACAAATTTTTCCCAAACTCTTAGAAAATCTTATCCTTGCCCAATTGGCCATGGTGTGTGTAGTTGGGAAGGGGATGATCCCTTGTGTTTTCCCATTTTTGCCCTTCGATTCTCTTTTATTTTCTTTTTATCATTATGGCATTCTTATAAATTGTCACATTTTAATTTTATTTTTGTCACTTGTCATGCCAGCACAAATAGTATATTTATACCCTTTCAATGTTAAATGAAGTTGTTAGTTTACATAATTTTCTATTGCAAGCCAGATGGATGTGTATTGTTTCTATTACAGATTCTGATGCCAATTCTAGCAATCTTTTTCAAATATTAACAATCTCAAATTTGATACTTTTGGATTCTTACCACCAGAAGGTGTGGAGCTTCCAAGATGGTCCAAAAATTTATGAATAGTAATGTTATGGATCCTAAGTTTATGGATGCAGTGTTTCAAAGGATTGGTTTTGCCATCCAAAAAGGACTACAGGCGCAACATGTTGCCCGCTTGTCTTCTATTTCGATGTAGTTGTAAATTAGAGACATATATAATATTATTTGGTCAAACTAATACAAATTAGGTTAGTGGTTGATTTCAAATATTCTTTTCAAAGATTAACAACGCAAACAATCTTTTAAAAGAAACTAAAAAATTGGGTCTATCCCCTAAGCTCAGGTAAATGGGGGGGGTGTCCTCCACATCATGTAAGATATCGTTTGCCAATTTTGTGTCCATCCCACATGGTACTCAATTATGACCCTAAACTAATCCCACTGTAACCTTTCAAATATTTTTGGGTCCTATATTGCGACCTAAAATTGGCCCAATCATACACTTTATCTTCTTAATGAGGGTCCTAAAAATGTCCTAAAACTAGATCACAACCTTTTCTTGAACACCATGAGAAGGAGAGGCCAAGCTAAGGCTTCCTCCTTACTAGTCGTTCCTCACAAGGACTCTCTAGATAAATCCCTTGAGCTAGGAGGAAACCATGGTGTCATGGATGTTGTCAATGGTTTCACTTTGGTAACCCCTCTGGACGAGCACACCCTAGGGAAGAAAAGTGGTTGATTATGCACAGTCACTGGCCCAAAGAGGGTCACCTTACTCTTGATCAACTACTCAATCCATCACCTTCCATCCTAGTTTGAATGGTTCTTTTGGAACATTTCTCAAAGGAACAACACACCCACCATTTTTTTTCTTTCTGCCATGGAATTAGCAGGTGTGTCTCATACAAAAATGGATAAGATACCTCATATACTTTGAGTTAGGGGTAGGAAAAACACCAAAGAGCTATGCGTGCCTTTCGTCATGAGAGGAGTGCATGTGGGCACAAAACAACTAGTATGAGTGTGCGCCACCACCTTTCTAACTAGCCCTACAACAAACAATCACAATCACTTCTCTAGTAGTGAGTAATTCAACATCCCATGTTGATCCAATAACAATTGCTCGGTCATATGAGGAGCCTCCTAAACCAAAGATGAAGTTCACATTCTTAGGAGCTTGTCTCAGAGATACCAAATCCCTTACCTAAGAGCTACAACGCCAACACATGTGACTACCATAGAGCAAAGAGTCAAAAGATGGACCCCTGCATTGCACTCAAACATGCCTTGCAAGATCTCATAGATGTTGGGGAAGTCCACACAATCACTTCATAAGAGGCATCGTCATCCTCCAACACGGTGGCTATGATCTCATTGTCGGAGGACTCACCCTACAAAGTGGTTCTTACACTAGATCAAGCAACCAAAAACTGGTCATGAAGTCCCAAATTGTCACCTCAGTCCAGGAAAAGACGCCCATGTTTTCATTGAACGTCAAAAGGTTGACTATCATGCCAAGTGCTTTCCAGGGGCAGAAAGTGCAACAGATCATCATACTAGGGGCACACCATGGGCAGAAGACACATCCAATCAACGTACCAAAGGAAAGTCTAAAGCCTAAAGTACAGAAGGTCTGGATTCTGAAGGAGGAAGTCCCTACAAATTCTCACCCTATAGTTGTGATATCAGACATAATGACTTGACCTATCACAACAAAGGGGGATCAATGCTCTATATCTCTAGAGGTACCACCACCCCTTGACAAGGGTAAAAAGAAAGACTACTTGCATATGAGTCCCTACCAACATTACTATAGCGGTGGGTGGTAAGGCCTCCATTTAGATTGTGAATACCAAAAAGGTACCACTGATGCTTGAACTTTTCAAGGAGACTAATCCTAGATATTTAGAAACTATCCAATTCCTTAACAAACCAAAGGGGGAAGTATCTCTGGAAGAAGTGATGTAGAACTCTCATGGACATTTGGGATGTTTTCACAAAGACCATGAAGGGGCCTATGTATCCAAGGATGTATAGACAAAATTTCTCTCAAACACCATCAGGTTGATCATAACCCTGCATTTGATAAAATTTTTGAAAATGATATTCTGACAGGTGGGAATCACAAATGTCCCAATTGATTATTATAATTTATAGTGGCCTCATGATACCCTCTGACTTCATCAACAATGGTGCATGCCTCAAAGTGTGTCCCTTAAAGACATTAATTATCCTTGGTAAGGATCCTTCTGACCTCCAGTCGAAAACAAAGAAAGCAACCACCTTCAATAGAGTAATAAAGGATGCTTTGGGAGAAATCATGCTAGAGCTTCAATGTCCTAGACATTCGTTGCCCCATTTTTGGCATGGATTTGAGTCCCTCCTTCAATCTCCTCTTGGGGAGGCCGTGGATTCATCTAAAGTGGGTAGTTCCCTCATCACTACATCAGAATTTAAAGTAGTGGTTAGGTCATGCCATTATCACAGTTCAGGATGATGATCCTAGTACCATAGCATGAATCACATACGATGATCTACTGCTTCCCGATTGAGATGTTACACATCCCCAACATTAGATGGGTGCCCCCATGTAGGAGGATACTTCATCTGCCATACAACCCCATACAGTTTGCAACAACGATTATGAGATATGAATATCCATATAGATAGAGGACTAAGAGCCTGACAACAAGGATGCATAGAGATCATCCAGGTCATTCCCAGACAGAATATGGTGGGCCTTGAGTTCTATGGCCCATCCTATGCACCACCTCAATTCACCGAGTGGATGGCCTACCAGAAGCCCATAATTTTGTGCTCCACTACAAGGGACTTAACCCAAAGAGGTTGCCTTAACAACTTGGCGATGACCTGAGTTCTAAGCTATGTAGCCATATGCCTCTGACATGAAAAAGAGTACTGAATCAAGGTGTTGTATCTGTGTGACATGGGACCAGAGCGTAAAGGACCCATACGTACTTTGATTGTACCTTTGCCATCACTAAAGGCCATTTAGATACAACTAAGGCAATCAATCTTGTGACATCACCTTACTCCATGCAAGAGGCTAACGATGATGAATAAGAGGAGTACCCCAGGATCATTGCCAACACTGGGGAGATTTCCCTCATCACAAATGAAGACTAGGGCATCTAGACCACCCATAACAATCACAAGTTTGAGACTAAAGTCATCCCTCTAAATGAGGACACGGTCAACGGAATGCCTGCCCCCATTATCAATAAGTCATGCCCTGAGTATTCAAACATTAGTTAAATCATAACACATCATCAAGATTACCATGTGGCCATTTCCATGAAGATTATCGACCCAACACCAGAAAGGGTGGAGACATCACCTAAAGCATATGGCTACAATCCTCTCTGGGTCTGCCCCAGATGTCACACCCATATGATGCCGACACAAGAGACACTGAAGTTGCAGAAGAAGACTATGGTGTCATGTGGGACAACTACAATGATGTGTACGACATGATTGAAGGATGGGGCATCAACACCATCTTTGGTTATAAGGTTGTGGAAGATCCACAGATGCTCATCAATCCTCTCTAGAAACAAAGGAAATTCTATAACTGGTGTGTGGATGACCGCAATGTCATAAGGACTATTTCTTCCCTCACATAAAAAAACCCTCATAAGAAGAATGGAACCCTGATGTGGTAGAGACCACAGAGTGGTTGTTTCGTCATGCTTTTCCACATCACCACTCATCACCGTAAAATCCAAAATATTTTCAAAATGCACAAAACCCCAAAAATACAAAATTTTGAAAATCCAAAAAATATATATGAAGATGAGAAGGCTCTTTGAGAGTTTCCCATCTATTTCACACAGGAGGCACAAATATAGAACGATGAAGATGCAAAATTCCAAGACATCCCTATCCCATAATATATGACAAAGGAGCATCAACATTTTCATATTGAAGATGAGACAAAGATGATCAACCTCAACTCAGGCCCTAAGCCACACAAAGCCAAAGTTGGGGCGTGTCTACCTCAACACATCAATGAGAAACTGATAGAGATTCTATGCCACTACATCAATGTGTTCTTCTAGAGCTACGTTGACATACCTGGGTTGGACGAAACAATCACTATCCATTGACTGCCCATCCCCCAATGTTTGCCCCATCAAACAGAAGGCTATACGACTACAACCAGAATGGAGCCTCAAGATTGTTGAGGAAGTTCAAAAGCAATACAACGATAATTTCTTAGAGCCGGTCAATTATTCTGCATGGCTCTCCAACATTGTACCAGTTCCAAAGAAGGAAGGCAAGGTACATATGTGTGTGGACTATCACGACCTCAACAAGGCATCTCCAAAAGATGACTTCCCACTTCCACACATAGATGTACTCATTGATAACACAGTCCGCCATGCACTGCTCAACTTTGTGGACATGTTCACCCTTCTACAATCATATCAAGTTGGCTAAAGAAGATAAAGAAAAGA
Organism: Alisma plantago-aquatica; assembly: GCA_963693085.1. Classification (NCBI taxonomy): domain Eukaryota; kingdom Viridiplantae; phylum Streptophyta; class Magnoliopsida; order Alismatales; family Alismataceae; genus Alisma; species Alisma plantago-aquatica. The sequence continues at coordinate 258,646,202 of OY856409.1, forward strand.
CCACCTTCATCACTGAATGGGGGTGTTCTGTTATCAAGCATTTCTTTCGGTCTCAAGAACACTGGAGCTATATAATAAAGGGTGATGGTTTCCCTCTTTCATGACATGATGCACAAAGAGGTGGAGGTCTACTTGAATGACATGATCACCAAACCTATAAGTCGTGAAGACCAACTCAACAACCTCAAGAATTTGTTTCAGTGAATGTGATGGTTTTCCATGTGCTTGAATCCTGCCAAGTGCACCTTTAGGGTTACATATGGTAACCTATAGGGATACATCATCAACAAAAGAGGAACCGAAGTAGATCCTGGGAAAACACATGCCACCTGAGAAATTCCATTTGCAAGAACTGAGAAGGAGATACATGGCCTGCTCGGTGTCTCCAATACCTCAATCATATCATTTCCAAACTTGCACCTTTGTGTGTCCCAATCTTCAAGTTGTTAAAAAATAACTTCAATTCTAGATGGAACAAACAGTCCGAGGTCATGCTTCAGAAGTTCAAAGATTACCTCGCTAATACTCTAGTGTCAAGGCTAGTGGTGCTTGGGATTCCTATCATCTTGCGCCTATCGATCTATGAGACATCAATGGGTTGAGTATTAAGTCAAGTGACAATATATGGTGAGCACACTATTTATTACTTGTCCAAGAAGTTCAATGACATAGAGTCTTGCTACACCATTACTAAAAAATATTGCCCAACCCTGATTTATGCAACGAGGAAGCTATGTCACTATCTAATGGTGTATCCTCTATAGCTCATGGCCAAGCATGACCCACTCTGATGTCTATGCGATCACCCAACCCTGACAGGATGATGCACTAAATGCAAGTAATGTTTTTAGAGTTTGACATTACCTATCTCCCTATGAAGGTAGTCAAAGAACATGCCCTCACATATCAACTAGCAGTTTCCATGCTATTGGAAGAAACTACTCACAAATATGAGTTCCCAAATAAATATATAGGGATGATCAACCCACCAAACATGGGGATACCTCCGAAAACTGACATGTGGGCAATCTTCTTCAATGGAGTTGTAAGTTAAAAAGGAGTTGAAATAGGCATAGTCTTGCAAAACCCCCATGGATATTAGCTACATGTAGCAAGAAGGTTAGAATTCAACACCAAAAAAAAGTGGCCAAAAATTTATCATGAATTATGGGTCTCCGACTCTCCAGACACCAAGGGGTGTGACAACTAAAACTCTACGGAGACTCTCTCCTTGTCATCTCTCAATTTGTAAACAATTGGAGAATGCATCATCAAAAGTCGGTACTATATCAGGAACACATATGCTCTTTGGCTTGTAACTTTGAGCACATCTCCATCCACTTCATCAACAGAGAGTATAATGCCTTTGTTGATGCACTAGTGACCCTTGCTTCATGGATTGACATCTAGGAGGGCCAAACCTTCTCTATGAAAGTTGAAGCACTTACACAACCAGCCTACTCCATGGTCATTGACAATGCACCCAACAACAAAGAAAGGGCTTGGTTTCATGACATCAATATGTATCTATAAAACCAAGTCGTTCTCAAGAACCTCTCACACAAAGAGCAACTGACACTCAAGAAACAAGCCATGCATTATGTACTAGGGGAAAAACTGTTATATTAAGATCTTACAACCAGATTCTCCTTCAATGTGTTGAAAAATAGAAGTTGAATCTCTAATGAAGGAGGTCTATGTAGGGTTATGCCACACACATATGAATGGGGATATGTTGGCCAAGAAAATACAATTCTCAGGATACTACTGGAATACCATGGAAACATATTGTTGTCACTTCAAAAGCTGATCCTACCAAATCCACGATGATTATATCCATTCGCCTGCAAATCAAGTCTACAACATGTTAAGCCTTGGCCATTCTCATCTTGGGACATCATCATAATCAGAAAATCAACCCTAAAGTGTCAAACGACAATTGATTCATCCTCATCACAATTGATTAGTTTCATTTCAATTAGGAGAGTGCACGCTACATCAAGAAGATGCATGTTCTTCCTTTTGGCAACTCCATTTTTTGTGGGCTATAGGGACACAATGTTTGGTGAATAATTCCATTGGCAATACAAATCTTTAGAAAACCACGTTGTACATATTTAGAAGCATTATCGATGGGGACAATTTAGGAGTAACAGAAAACTGAGTCTTTATCCAATTAAGAAATTTGGATAAAACACCTAAATTTTAGAACAATCTTTAAACAAATAGATCCAAATAGCACGAGACCAGTCATAAATATAGGTAACAAAATATTGTACACCAGTGCGATTAGAAATATGACATGGCCCCCAAACATCATAGTGAATTAAGTAAAATAAACTTGGACTCCTATTGCTATAACAACGACAAAATATTGTTTGATAATGTTTTCCAAGTTGACAAGACTATCATGAAAAGTTTTCACTATACAAAGTTGGAAATACATACTTTGATTTGGAAGCAGAAGGGTGACCAGGTCACATGTGCCATTGATGAAGGGAGATAGGTTGGGCCACAAGAGCAGTAGAAGTTGGGTTTGATAATGTCTGCATGTAGTACAAACCATCTCCACCTTCATATTCCCCACCAATTGTCTTCTTCACCTTGAGAATATTCATGGAGACATTGTAAGGAAAGAAGATTACACTACAATTTAAGGTTTTTGTGATTTTACTGACAAACGTCAAGTTTAATGGTAATTCATGCACAAACAAGACAAATTTAAGGAGATTGTTGTTCACATCTCCTCTCTAAATAATTGGAGAAGTGATGCCATCTTCTAGATGCACATGAGGTTGGAAAGTAAGTTCCTTCAGATAAGTAAACAAATTTCTGATTACCAATCATATGAGATATAGCACCAGAATCAAAATGAAACACCTTTTGATGAAGGGGAAGAAGTTTGAAGACATGAAGGGTCACCAAAGTGTTGGGAAATGTTTTCTTGAGGAGTAATAGTAGCAACAAAAGCAGCCATGGTCAGTTTATCAAGGTCGAAAGAACTCAGTGTCTCCATATGAGGATTAGTAACATGAGGAACATGGGTAGAATCTCCATCAACATCCATAGTCGACACTTTATTTTCCCATTTGAGTTTCCCATGCTTTCGCTAGCATTTGTCTTCATTGTGATTAGTTCACTTGTAGAAATTACAAAATCTGGGTTGGGAGGAGGAAGAAGGGGATCCTCTCCCATTGTTTTTGAGACTTCTTCCTGGTCATGATCAGGGTTACCTTGTCCGAGAACAATGAGGGTGCAAGATCCTTGGTAGTAGGAGTAGAAGATACAAAGCTAGATAGTCACAAGTATATATCATATAATGTCAACAAGAGTTCAGATGTAAGAATTTGTTAACGAACATATTTATAATAGGAGATAGAGATGCCAAAAATTGACAAATTGTATTTCTACTTACTTCTTTTGAATTTTGACAAGATCAACTTATAAGGGGTGGTGAAGCTTGAGTTCAACCCAAATCCCTTTGAAGGTGTCAAAGTGTGAGGGGCAGTTGAGAACAAGACAATGAAGAATCCTTTTCCGTGAGATCTAATCTCAATAGAACATTTAACTCCCCATACTTAGGCTAGGTGATGTACTAAAGCATGCCAGTGGGGCTTCAGTCCTGCCACGTAGCCTGCTACTGATCTGCTCCATCGTTCAAGGTTGCACTCTACAATGGTTTTGGAGTAGCGAAGTTCCCCATCGACCATCTGAACCTCTGTTTTGCTGAGACCGACTGGGCTCTTAGCATTGCTCTTGAATAAACCCGACCAGTTCATGGATTCCTTCGCAACTGTGACATTACCAGTAAGATTTGAGGTTCTTTCTTTCGACAGTGGATTTGAAATGCCTGGATCTGGAAGGTCAGACACTGTCGTCACCCCCTCCGTCGCCTTCCCTTTATCCGCCATCTTATCTCCATAATAGTTGAACTAATACCGTGTTACTCCCTACGTGAAAAAATTAATAAATGAGTTGCACAATTCAGTCTCTTTCTACATTTATTCCATCATTTCTTACCTCTACATCCACCAAAAGAAAATAAATACAAAAGCCAAAAAGTGCCCAAAAACATAACTACGGGTGGCACACCTCCTTCCCCCTACCACTTCTTCCATACCCTACAAAAAAGGAGTGTACCACCAAGAAAAGATGCTAAAAGAGAACACAAATATACGGTCAATGTAACTGTAGTATGCTAAGAAATAAAAGATTCTCTAGTCGAATAGAGGAGAGATCAAAATTCTTCCATACCTCCCTTCACCTTACTTTTCTACCTAGGGGCAACTATTAAAACCCCAATCCAATCAAGTAGCCCTGTCTTGTGCAAAAGATCATAATAATAAGCAGGAGTATCAGAACCAAAAGGAATATGATTGTCTATTTTCTTGCAACCTTTTGAAATTAAAACAACTTGTTAAGTAATATTGTATAAGGAATAAAGAAAATATTTTTCTGTGAATCTAGGAAAACATGGTTTCTTGGCCATAAAAGGAGGTGAGGGAAAATAGTGTTGTGTGAATGAGGAAGTACATGTTGCTAGTACAAATTGGATTTTGTTTTAGATTTATTATTGCTTGAGGATAAGCAAAAGCTCAACTCAGGGGTGCATTGATGAATGTATATATTCATCACTTTTTTTACCTTTAATTTATAACAAATTGTTATACATTAAATATTTTTAGCATAAATGATCTTAGTTTAGATCTTCTTACTTAATTGGAGTTTTGGGTGATTATTATGTATTTTGGAGGAAAATAGGCAATTATTTCAAAGCACAAAAATTCTCAAGATGTTTTGCACAATTTCCGGCAATGACTGACGTTTAGTAGATAGACGGCACCAACAGTGCCATAACTTTTGCATATAAAGATGAAATTTAATGTGCAAATATGCTTTATAAAGGGAATTCAATGATCTACATGAAAATTTTATTTTTGAGAGCACTTTAAAACTTGTTATAAGCATAAATTCACTTGAAACTTCAGGAATGAGAATCTACAGAGAGAAAGTTAGAATTTCAATGGTCAAAGGAAGGCAATCAATAATTTTTTCTATTACCTATCAAGGAAGGAAATTATTCCCTTGATCCATATTATACAGGTTTCACCATCCAATTCCTTTCTCACCCCCTCTTTAGGGTTTCTACCGCTTCCTTCTATTATAAAAGGAGGGGGGACTCCACAAAGAAAAGCATCCAACTTTTGTACTTGCACATTTATTTTAAGCATTGTTATTTCCATTCTTGCTTGTCGAATACTCTAGTTTTTCAATAAAATTGATTTTTGTTTCAAGATATCCAATTATTGCCCTTTTATTCTCATTCTTCTTTAGGAACAAGGAACTAAGAATGGCGGCCATTTCATAGTCACTAGCCAGAGTCTTCAGATTCTTTCTTTTCTAGTCTATGGGCTCCATTCTTTAGTCCTTCATTCTCCCTTTAATTTCCATGACTAGCAAGTAGTTCTCTATATCAAGGCATGGGGAATAAACCCACAGCCATATGTAACATAGATCGATCACCTATATGATTTATTTGGTAGATGGTTTTTGGTTTGGAAAATCACCGATTCAAATGATTTGATCTCTCATTTTTATCATGGATTAGACTTGAGGGATCTGACCATAAAACCCAAGACTTAGAAAAACCAAACCAATTACATAAGGATCTGGATGTGACCATGAAAAGATCCTTATTGGGATGATCAGTCTAGGAATTATGAACGATAGGATCAATAGGTTCACAAGGAGCTTGTCTTTTGTAGACACATTTACAAATATTTTTACATGCCATCTTTAATCATATTTTATCATATAGATTTCATCGATCTTGTTTCACATCAGTCATGGTGGTAGAACCCATAACCTCTATATCTCTTCTTCTAATTCAATCTCTTTCTTTATTTCTTGAATAGTTAATCTTTATTTCACCACTTTTATTCATGTTCTTAATTTTAAACAAACCTTCTCAAAACATAATTTACTTTCTCATTTTAGCATTTGGATTTCAACCACTCCTCTCACCATCCCTTGGATCAAAACCTATCTATACTTTGTTGACTTGTTGTTTGCATCAAGTTGACAACCAAGTTAGAAGGTTAAACTCTAGGACTTGTCCTAGTGAATGTTGTGTGTACAACGACATGGATCAGTGGGACAACTACATATGCCTATGATATGATTGAAGGATGAGGTATCAACACCATATTTTATTATAAGGCCGTGGAAGATCCACAAATGCTCATCAATCCTCTCCAAAAAGGAGTGAAATTCCAGAACTGATGTGTGGAAGATTGCAACGTCCTAGGGACTAGGTCTCCCCTCACACCAAAAAAAGCCTCATCAGAAGAACAAAACCATGACATGGTAGAAATCCTAGAGTTGTTGTTTCATCACACTATGCCACTTTCCACACTCATCATCACACCATCCAAAATATTTGGAAAATACACAAAAAAAATAAAAAAAATGAAGATGATCAAGCTCTCAGAGAGTTTACCAGCTACTTCACAGAGGTGTCAAAGATCTAGAATGATGAAGACACATAATTCAATGATGTCCATATTCTAGAATATCTGACAAAATATTATCTACATTTTCATATAAAAATGAGACAAAGTTGATCAACCTGAGTTTAGGCCCCGAGCCACGCAAAGTTAAAGTTGGGGCATGTCTACCTCAACACATCAATAACCAATTGATATAGATTATACACCACAACATCAATGTGTTTGTCTAGAGCTGGGGCGACATGCCTGGGTTGGATGGAACAATCACTATCCCTCAACCACCCATCACCCCTAGTGTTTTACCCATAAAACAAAAGGCTAGATGATTGAAACTAGAATGGAGCCTCAAGATCATGGAGGAAGTTCAAAGGCCATACAATACTAGATTCTTAGAGTCAATCAACTATCCGACGTGGCTCGCCAACATTGTAGCAGTTCTAAAGAAATACGACAAGGTATGTATGTGTGTGGACTATCGTGACCTCAAAAAGGCATCTATGCAAGAGGACTTCCCACTTCTACACATAGATGTACTCACTGATAACACGACTAGCCATGCACTACTCATCTTCATGTATGGATTCACCAAGCTACAATTGGATCAAGATGGTTAAATAAGATAAACAAAAGAACGCCTTCGACACAAAATCGGGGGTGTTCTGTTATCAAGTCATGCCTTTTGTTCTGAAGAACGGAGGAGCTACATATCAAAGGGTGGTGGTTTCCCTCTTACATGACATGATGCACAAAGAGGTGGAGTTCTATGTGGATGACATTATCGTTAAATCTAGAAGTCCTGAAGACAAACTCAACAACCTCGAGAAGTTGTTTCAGCGACTGTGATAGTTCTCCTTGCACATGAATCCTTCCAAGTGCACCTTTGGGTTACATTTGGTAAACAACTGGGATACAACGTTAGCTAGAGAGGAATCAAATTAGATCCAAGAAAACCATGTGCCATTTGAGAAATGCCATTTGTAAGAACTGAAAACAAGATACGAGGCCTTTTTAGGCATCTTGAATACATCAATGGCTTCATTGACAAACTCATACCTATATGTGACCCAATATCGAAGTAGTTGAAGAAGAACTTCGATTCTAGATAGAACGAACAATCTGAGCCCATGTTTTATAAGCTCAAAGATTACCTCACCAATCTTCTAGTGTTAAGGCCAAACATGCTTGGGTTTCCTCTCATTCTACATGTATCTATCTATGAGACATCAAAGGGTGGAGCCTTAATCAAGCAACAACTTATGGCAAGCAAATTATCTATTACTTCTCCAAGAAGTTCAACAACACAGAGGCTTGCTACACCACAATCAAAAAGTACTACATGGCCCTGATCCATGCAATGAGGAAGCTAATGCCACTATCTAACGACATATACTCTATAGCTCATCACCGAGCACAATCCACCCTGATGTCTATGCGATCACCCAACCCTGACCGAACGATGCGTTATATGGAAAATAATGTTGTCAGAGTTTAACATTACCTATCTCCCTATGAAGGCAGTCAAAGCACAAACCCTCACATATCAACTGGCAGTTCCCTACTACTGGAAGATACTTCTCACAAATATGAGTTACCAAATGAAGATACATGGATGATCAACCCACCAAACATGGGTATTCCTCTACTAACACATGGAAAATCTTATTCCATGGAGTTGTAAATTGAGAAGGATTCATAATAGGTGTAGTCTTGTAAAAACTCCATGGGGATCAACAACCTGTAAAAAGAAGGTTAGAATTCAAGACCACAAAAAATGTGGTCAAATATGAAGCATGCATTATGGGTCTCTAGCTCGCCAGACAACAAGGGGTGTGATGACTACAAGTCTATGGTGACTCTCTCCTTGTCCTCTCTCAAATCTAGAACGATTAGCGAACTTGTTACTAGAACTTGGTACCATATCAGGAACACATGCTCTCTGGATCATATATTTGATCACATATTCATCCACTTCATCAAAAGACAGCACAATGCCTTTGTTGACTAACTAGCGACCCTTGCTTCATGGATTGACATCTAGGAGGGCCAAACCTTCTCTCAAGAACTGAAGCACTTGCACAACCAGCTTATTGCATGGTCATCGACAATGAACCCAACGACAAAGAAAGGGCTTTGTTTCACGACATCAATATGCATCTATCAAACCAATTCATCCCCAAGAATCTCTCCTGCAAAGAGGAATTGGCGCTTAAGAAACAAACCATGCAATATGTTTTAGGGGCATAACTGCTATACTGAATATATTACAACCAGACTCTCCTTCGATGCATTGACAAAATAGAAGTTGAAGCTCTAATGAAGGAGGTCCATGCAGGGTCATGTGAGACACATATGAATGGGGATATGTTGTTCCAGAAAATACAACTCTTGGGATACTATTGGAGCACCATGAAAATGAATTGTTGTCAATTCACAACAAATATGAGCCTAGCAAATCCATGGAGAATATATCCAATTGCATGCAAATCAACTCTACCACATGGACATGCCTTGGCCATTCTCAGCTTGGGCATTGGCATCATCGGAAAGATCAATCTTAAAGCGTCAAATGATAATTGCTTCATCCTTGTCTTAATTGATTACATTACCAAGCGGGTCGAAGCAAAGTCCATTACTAACGCATCAACCCAACATGTGATCAAGTTCGCAAGAACATATCATAATCCAATATGGGATCTCGCAAGAGATCATTTTAGATAACAAGGCAAACTTCATCGCCAAGGCCGTCAAAGAGTACTTGAAATTTTTGAGAATTAAACATCATCGAACATCACCTTATCGACCACATATGAATGGAATGGTAGAAGCTACAAATAAAAATCTGGTCAAGATTCTAAAAAAGACTATCAACTCATATTTCAGCTGGCATGAGAACCTTACAATGGCTTTGTGGGCTTACCACACTTCCATTCAAACATCAATAGGGGCTATGACATACTTCCTAGTATATCGGATGGAAGTAGTCATTCTAGTTGAAATCCAAATCCCTTCACTCTGCATGCTACAAGAAGCAGATATACTGAAGACCAAATGGATTCAGGACCGAGTTTGCTGCCTTAACACTCTCGAAGAATGATGTACAAAAACCCTATTGTTGGTATGTATGCCCAGAGAGCCAATCATATGATGTTTGTAATGACATAACTTGTAACTTGATTTGATTAATGAATAAAGGCAAGCTTCCAATTTATTTTGTTTAATTCAGTTATGAGATAATGATGTAACATTATATATGTCTACAGAATAATATTACTCAATTATGTATGTCTTCAAGTACGTGACTTGAGGAAATGAGATCATACCCATGTTAAGAGTACATATACATATTCTCGTTATGTCCCTGATCAGTCATTATTGTGGAAGGTTGATAGACAACAATGACACATATGCTATGAGTGTGAGTTGGTTGATGACAAAATCTCATTAGTCATGATATGGCTATATCAAACCAAGCACACAAATACATGTTAGAGAATAATGTATTGGACAAACCCACCATTAGACTGATACATAGAAGCCATCATCATGGAAGTCATTGTCATATCTCATAGTAATGGTGGTGGTTGTGGTTCTTAGACATGAAATCACTGTACTCATCACATGTCGTTGGCTATGCTTTGACATCATCAAATGCAGACCTGAAACATGGGTTGTTATAAATGTGATGATTGGGTGACTTTGACACATGGGGATATATTGTGAGTGATCAAAATGGGATTTGTCCCTCCTACACGATTTTGATGTTCTAGGCCTCTTGATTAGAGAGACTGAGAAATGCATGGCCATGCACATGTGAGGGAATATGTAATATTGAGCTTACATATATTTCATACGGTCTGTTGTGGTTCAAGAAACAAGATTGAATGATGAAGAGGATGACTTGTCCATGTCTAGAGTTCAATATGTATATGAGTGACAAAGGAATACAAACACTACAACACCAAACACATACTATAGGTTCAAGTTATTCTCCAACTTTCCATTTACTTGGGTAGCATTGATGTGCGACTAGGAACTGCTTATTGCTTTTGATGTCATAAGAAGGCACTGCTTATTGCTTTTGATGTCATAAGCTGTTATGGACATTCACCACCAACGTAATATGGGACTTATAGGGTTACACACATAGGTCTTGACCTAGAATAGGAGCTTAATCTTGAATGACAATTGAATTAAGTACTAAAATGTTCAAGTAATTGATTCACGCAACAAATTAGGATGACTACATTGCCAAATACCCATCTCATAGAGTTAGACAACCATAAGAGTGCTAAACGGTCATCTCAATGGTTGAGACAAGCATTTGGAGTATCAAGCTAATTCAAGTTGAAATTGGCTAAAGGTGCAAACTGACGAAACTGACCAGCTCGGCTCGGGTCACTAGTCAACTGTCTGGGTGACCAAGACAGCTATCTCGCTTGGGCAAGATTGGTCAATTCAGATGAAGGAAGGTTCTAGATACTTTTCGTATTCGTTTCACTTGCACAATACTTGTTGTGTAAGGAATTGATGCTTGACATTAATGGGAAACAAATTGCCAATTTTGTATGCGATTGGGAAACTACTAAATGATTGTCTCGCAGTATGGGATGACTGTATCACATGCCAGATGATTTCCTGGTGTGCCATATGACCATTTTAGTGATTGCAAGTTGGGAAAATCTAAGATCTTCTGGTCCCTTCCACTCCCGCATAGATTGGGAATCCTAGCCCAAACCATGCCTATAAATAGAAGGGTATTGGGGGCTTCCTAGAACATAACACAAACAATTGAGAATCAATTACTCTGATAATTTTTTTTCTCTGGTTGTGATAACCATTAGAGCCCAAGAAAATCCTACCTGACTAGGGAGGGATAGCAAGGGAGAGGATAGTTGAGATCATTGTTGTTGGAGAGTAAGTTGGTGACTAGTATGCCAATGGAAGGGGCGACTCCTTCCTATCTATTCTAGTAGGATGATAGGAGTTCTAGGCAGTCTATGTAGACTTCTCCATAGGCGGGAGGTTTGTGTCTGCCTCTAGGAGGGCATTGTCAACCAGCAGTCTATGATGAGAGGATCTACTATAGAAGACAATGTTTGAGTTTGTTGTTAGTGGAGGAGAAGTCAGACGAGTCCCATTGCAACCATGAGTCAGTGTTGCACAACTACAATAATGTGGATTGTCATTAGAATTGCTCCAGGATTAGGTATATACTTGAAACCATCCTTTCCATATTATAGTTATTGACGCGATGGAGAATATGGTTTACATTTTTTTGTTTATGTTGCCTGCTCTATAGCCATATTACCCTATAGTGGTATGAACGTTGATCTACTATATTATGGGATAATTGATATGATTGGATTTTGGTTATGTCATTCTATTATTGCATGCGATGCGAATAATATCTTATCAAATCCACATACCACAATAATCCATATATATATATACATATGAAATTTATATGTGTCTCCCTAAAAGCAATTTTGATGGCGGATGTGTAGAATGGTTATGGCCAATAACCCCTATTATCTGTGCATGGTTGTATGTATGGTTCATCCTTTTATCTCGGTCTGGGTTCTGAGCCTCCATCTTATCTTATCAATATAAAGTTAATTTTTTCCTACCCTTACTCCCCTCTAATGTAACTCGAGGTTTCTTTGTAATCATGTAAAAGTGGGATAGTTTACTTTCCTATTATGATGAAGAAGATGACGCCTCGAATCAAAGACAACTTGATAGAGGACGAAGGAAGACCAGGTAGATGAGATAAGCCAATTGACTAGTGGACCCAACTAATTAGCTGGAGGAGCCAGCAGATGGTGGACCAATGGAACCAGATGACTGGTGTGACGACCAAACAACTGGCCAAGAGGCAAGCTGATCAGTTTAAGGGTTGAACTGATCAACCCAGATTGGCAAGTATGGATCTTCATCATCAACATATTTCCACATGTGATGTGGACCTAGGATGATGTAATTCCTTGTGGCTCCAAGGAATTACATTAGGTTGGCCATAACCATTGCTTTTGTTTATTGCATGTTTTCATTGTGGGATATAGCATATATATGATACATACTATATATGTGGTGATTGGATAAAGTATATGTATTTATAAATACAAACTCCCTCAATTAAAATATCAAGTCTTAGATGCTTTCAAAAAGTGGCACACATGAAAAGCTTGATCAACCAAGCGTAGGTTATGCCCAAGCATGGTGTGTCATCTATCATGTAGAAGTGTGATGGTAATAATGTAGGTTCCGTCCAGGAGAGGTGCATTATTATTGTGTTGACTTTTGGGTCAGCCTTGATCGGTGATTCTCAGAGCATCTGAGGCCAGAAGCATACATATGATTATGGCTAGGGGTTGTGCATATCATCTATCCAGAATTATATATGATGAAATAGGCAAGAGTTTCCTACCTTGATGGTTGACTGTGTTTTACGGTGTTGATCGGGCCACAGTCGAATTATCTTGGATCTGGCCCACTAGAATATTGTACACTGCAATATTCCGAATTGATATCAAGGGCTATCGATTTGAATAAAATAGTGGGAATGATATTAATTAAAGATCTAATTAATATCGTCAAAATTTTCAAATCAAATCAAATCAAAAGGTTTTTGACAGATGCAAATTTTCTCTTGTAGAATCAAATGACCAACAAATCCATATCATGATTGGTCCTGAAGAAGGACAAACTTGATGGGACAAATTTCCATGATTGGTTTTGGACTTTGAGAAGGGTTCTCAATGAAGAGTGCAAGCTCTATGTCTTTGAAAAACTAGTGCCAGAAATACCTACTCTTGATGCACCTAGGGTACAAGTGAATGCTTAGTGGAGCATGACAATGAGCCTTAAAAATACCTTATGATTAGCTGCATGAACTATGAGTTGAATGAGTAGTGCAAGGACATGAGTGTTCTTGAGATGGTAACACATCTTAACAAAGTGACACTTGGTCTCACAAAGCAATAAAGGGACAATATCCTAAAGGTGTTTCTTGAGTCTAAGCTTATAGAGGGAACCTCAGTAGAAAAACATGTGCTCAATATGATTGGACATGTGTATCATCTTGAAGAACTAGGATTCACCTTGAGCCAAGAGTTGGCCACTAATATGATTCTAAAGACTATGACAGAATTCATATAGCCGCTTTATTGCATATTATCATATGAATAATATGGTTGGACATATGTCAGATTTGCTTGCCATTTGATTCATGCTAAAGAAAAATTGATGAAGTACAAGCCCATGATGATGATCAGCAGTGTTGAGTCCAAGGATCAAAGCAAGACCGAGAAGAGTTTTGTGGCCAAGCCTAAATCCAAATCTTCAACACTCAAGATAAGGAGAAAAAAAAGTACAAGAGGAACTTACCCTTTGTACTTGAAGGCATTCGGGGAGAAGAAGATGGGGATGGTGATCTCCGCTTTAGGTATATACATTATTGAGATAAATATATCTGCTTCATCATCATGGGTACTAGATACCGGATGTGGATCTCACATATATTCTCATATGCAGGATCTAAAAGAAAGTAGGCCTTTGGGAAAAGGTGAGGTGGGACTGCGGGTTGCTAATGGTGCAATAGTTGCAGCCAGCATAGTTGGAACCTATAGTATATATCTACCCACATGGCTTGTAATAGAGTTAAAGAACTGCTATTATATACTTGCTATAAATAGAAACATCATTTCTGTATCTTGTATGGATAAGGGTGCATTTGAATTCCATATTAAGAATGGTCGATGTTCTATTTCAAAAAATGGGATATTGTAAGGAAGTGCCCCCAATGTCTTATGGCCTTTACTTGTTAGATATAAAGACAGATGTATATAACGTTAATACCAAAAGACTAAACTCAACAACTCAAACAAAACATACCTTTTGCATTTTCATCTAGGGCACATAAATGAGAATCACATATCTTGACTCCATAAAGATGGTTGTCTAAACTCTTTTGATCTGGAATCAGTAGATACATGTGAATCTTGGTTGTTGGGCAAGATGGCAAAGACCACTTTCACTGGTAACAATGAGAGGGCTAGTGATCTATTAGGAATCATACATACTGATGTGTGTGGATTTTTTAAATCAACCGCTAGAGGTGGGTATCAATACCTCATTACCTTCGTTGATGACTTCAGTAGGTATGTCTATGTTTATTTAATGAAACACAAGTCAAAAAATCTTGACAGGTTTAAGGAGTTTATGAATGAAGTACAAAACCAACTTGGTAAAAGCATTAAGACACTTTGTTCTGATTGAGTTTGAGAACCTTCTTAAAGTATATGGGTTTGTATCCCAATGGAATCCACCTGGAACACCTCATAGAAAGAAGGAATCACACATTACTTGATATGGTGCGATCGATGATGAGTTTAGCTGAGCTTCTGACTACCTTCTGGGGGTATGCTCTAGAAACTTCCGCATTTACACTAAACCGAGTACCATCTAAATCGGTTCAAAAGACATCATATGAGTTATGGATTGGGAAGCATCCCAATATGTATTTTATGAGGATTTGGGGATGTGAAGCTTATGTTAAAAGAATTTTTTTCTCGATAAGCTTGGTCATAAATCTGATAAATGTTATTTTGTTGGATATCCTAAAGAAACAAAATGATATTACTTTTATTCCCAATCTGACAACAAAGTATTTATTGCCAAGGATGTTGAATTCCTTGAGGTGGATTTCATTTCCAAAGGAGTCAGTGGGAGAAAAGTGGAACTCGAAGAGGTCCAAGACCAAAAACAAAACATTGAACCAATAGATGAACAAGAGGAACAAAGAGAATCACAAGATGTTGTGGAGTCTCAAATTCCTCAAGTAACACATGAACCTTATAGATCTAATAGGACACACCTTGAGCCTAAAAGATTTGGATATCTTGTAACTCAGGAAGGCAGTGAATAGTCATAGATAATAAGCCAATATTCTATCAAGATGCTATTGAGGGACCAGAGTCTGAGAATTGGCTTGAGGCATGAGATATGAGATGGAATCCATGTATACCAACAAAGTATGGGCTTTGGCGGATCCACCTGAAGGAGTAAAACCCATAGGGTGCAAATGGGTCTTCAAGAAGAAGACTAACATGAATGGTAAAGTACAAACCTATAAGGGCATATTGGTTGCAAAAGGTTTCAGACAAGTTCAAGGTGTTGACTATGATGAAGCCTTCTCTCCAGTAGCCATGATTAAGTCCATCAGGATCATGCTTGCTATTGAAGCTTATCATGACTATAAAATTTGGCATATGGATGTTAAAACTACATTCCTTAATGGGAATCTTCTCAAGGATGTGTATAAGACACAAACTGAGGGTTTTGTAAATCCAAAGGATGAAAATAAAGTATGTAATCTACAAAGGTCAATCTATGGATTAAAGCAAGCATCTCAGAGCTGGAATCTTTGTTTTGATGAGACAATCAAAGAGTTTGGCTTTATTTAAATTGAAAATGAACCTTGTGTGTACAAGAAGAGTAGTGGGAGCATAGTGACATTCCTCATATTGTCTGTAGATGACATACTATTGATGGGGAATGACATCCCTACCTTACAAAAGGTAAAGACATGGCTAGGAAATACATTTTCTATGTAAGACTTGGGAGAAGCATCCTACATCTCAGGGATAAAGATCTATAGAGATAGATCCAAGAGGCTTCTTGGACTAAGTCAAAGCACATACATTAATAAGGTATTGAAGCGGTTCAGCATGGAGGACTCAAAGAGAGGAAATTTGCTTGTGCGTCATGGTGTCCCCATCTCTATATCACAATATCCCACTTCTTGTAAAGAAAGGGAATGCATGAGTTTGATTGCATATGCCTCAATACTTGGATTAATCATGTCTGCAATGTTGTGTACCCATTTAGATGTCTTACATGCCTTGAGCATGATGAGGAAATATCAGTCAAATCCAGGTGATACTCACTGGATAGCTGTGAAGAACACCCTCAGGTACTTGAGAACGACTAAGGATCAGCTCTTGGTCTATGTCGAAGAGGAAGAGTTGGTGGTAAAGGGTTACACCGATGCATGCTTCCAAACCGATCAAGATGATTTCAAATTACAATCAGGATTTGTGTTCTGTCTAAACAACAGAGGTGCAATGTAACATACTAGATCTCAAACCCTACCCTAAGAATTTTGACCTTTTGGACTTAGCCAAACAAGGTTGAGGTTGGACCTAAGTGATGTTTAATATGACCCTAGTAAGATAATGCATGTATAAATCACCCTAATGTAACCTAATGTTCTCACATTAGACTTATTCCAATAATGGAACATAAAATGTGTCACCTAAAGTATATGATGGAGTACATGATAATTCATGCTTAATAATCACATATGACTCATTCAAGTAGTAATAAGAAGTTAAAGAACTTAATTAGATATATAATTTTGGTTAATGGGCCACTAGTGGGCCATATGGAATATCTCATTAAAATAAACCCCAAAAGTGAAATCTAAGTTAAAATTCGTGTTCCTTGGGTCCCAATTGCCTGGGGAGTTAAGTTTCACATTATTCACACAATAATAATTAATTTAATTCAATTTAGAAAATAAGACATGAGTTTTACTCAAAATATGAAATAAAATAATAAACGACACCAAAATAGGGAAATAATCTTGGATTCGTAATCTACATAATAAATATATCCTTTAGGTGAATTTTCATCCAATTTGGAGAAAATTTGCTTAAAAGGTGAAATCAGGAGAGGGAAAGTGTGTAGAATCTTCAAAGTATTAAATAAATGCTCAAACAACTCCAACATATAAAATTGATGGCAAATTCATATCCAACACATTAAATATGACTTGTGGGTGAAGTTTCATAATCTTAAAGTCATTAATACTTGAGGAAAGAGAAAATAGGATTTGCTTTACTTAACACATTCAAAGTCTCAAATGGCAAATCTAATTGCAAAATCGAAATCTACATACCTTAATTGGCCTCTATGTCAAATTTCATATTAATTGGATAATGTTTGGACCCCCAATTTGTTTGGGAAAAAAGGACATAATTAATTAACCACATTTTATTCTAATTCCTTTTGGATAAGGTTTTCCCGGTTTATATTGTCACGCCGGTTTTCCTTTTATTTCAGATATTCTGACTCAACTGTAATCGTCGGATTAAAAATCATGTGACTACTATTTTCTCTCCTACCTCCTCTTTAATCTTCACACGATCAAAGACCAGCTTCTTTCCCCCTCAGTCTTTCCCTCTCCTTTCCTCCTTTGCTTCCGATTTTCTCTCCCGCACATTCCTTGGATCATCCCGAAATCAAGGACCCTATATAATCTAGGGTTTCTGTACTTCTACCTTATTTCTGCCAGGTGAGTCCTTGTTTCTCTATTTCCCCCTTCCTTCCTTCTTCTCATTGCCCTAATGTTTCTGACCCTTTGAATACTAATAGACCTTCATCGAACCTCCAGAAGATGTTTCCACCAACTATTTTGGCCCCTATCACATTGGAGATAGCTTCTCAAACTCCACCTTGTGTCTTCAACCTCCGACTATTCGGCCCTATGTCTGGAGTCTTCGTGATCGTGGGACAACGTTTGGGTTTTGCTTCTGGTGACGCTACAATGTTTCTTACCCAGTCAATTTGTCGTTGAGGTGAGTATCTTGGGTTTCCCTCTTTTTGCCCTCTTCTTCACCGGTTCTGTGTCTGGTGTAATTCATCGCGTTTTGGTCTCCGTCCGACCTGGTTTGCCTACCGCCACCTTCACCAAGGATTCTCAGTCGAATAGCAAAGTTTTTTCTCGTTTTGGTTTTAGTTTTCCTGGTTTCCCAGTTTTCAGCCATCGTAGCAACTTCCTGCTAGCGACCATGGCACGAGCTCTCATGTGGGATGAATTGTTGTGGATGATAGATACCCTATTATTCCCTTAGCTTTTGCCTCATTTTAGCTTTTCTTCTCAGGGTCAAAATAGTAGTTTCATGGGTTTTACCTCTTCTGTCTTTGTGCCTGGTTCAGTTGAGTTGGATGAGAGGATGGCCGAGATGGCCACCCATGATTGGGCCAACTCAGAGCCGCGACCCCCCTCTCTCTTTTGTGAGTTTGTCGCTTATATGGATTTTTCTAATTGGATGTGCTTAAGAAATTCATAACTAATTATATACTGATAAAAAAATTACAAATAAATGGTCGTTAGATTTAGAAAAATAAGGGCTTTCTAATGGTGTTGGTTTTGTTGGCTAAATCCAATGTTGAAAGCATGTGATTTTAATGGATTAATCTAAATAAGTAATAATTTGTAAAATTCATAACTAAATATTTATAAGTCAGAAAAATATAATAAAATATGTTTTGAATTCATAATAACATAAAATAAATTGTGGCATACTTTTGATAACCAAATTCACACACTAAGAAAAAGGTGATTTTTAGGGTTTGAATAATGTATATGAAATTGACTCAAAATCTACATATATGTCTAATAGGATCTTTGAAGACGTAGACTTGGATCTAGAAATGACTTTGGACTTTGGACTCTGAAGTTGAGGTATGTCGTATCCCCTATTCCTCTATATTGAGCAATTCACCTATCTTATCATTCTTTTAACTTTGGCCTACACATATGTCTATTCTCTTCATATCATGGTTCGTGTGAACTATCTTGCTTATTATGAACTTGGATATTCTCTTGATATTTATCTTGTGCCTTGGTGCATGTTGGTTTTATATAATAATATATTCCCACTTTGAAGTGGATGTTTATATGTTTGTGTTGTCCATTGTGGTGCTATCCAACTATATGCTTGCCTCCATAAGAAACTTGCTTGCCACCCAGCTACCTGCTTGTGTGCTTACCCACCAAAATGATATTTTTTCAAATTTGGAAAAAAGTACCGCAATTATATTTTCAATATATAAAAGCTTTTAAATTAATCAAAATGAATTATTTTAATATTAAAATTGATTTTACAAAAAAATCCTCAAAGAAGCTTGTTTTTATGAATAGCTCTAATAAGGAGTTTTAATTTATTTTTTAGAGAGGAAAGTCAACTCATTCAGAAAAAGAAACACGATCAAAGACTAATTATAATGATGAACAAAAATAACCAAATGAAACTTCACTTGATAGATCCAACTTGTAAATGTGATCAAACTGGGAAGGTTTGGGAATTATAGCTCAAAATAGATTAAGTGCCCAAATTTCAATATGTTACACAATCCACCCCCTAAAAGAGGATTTTGTCCTCAAAATTGACACATCCATGGTCTAGGTAGGTATACTATATGCCTCTTAAAAGGATTCGATTAGCCATAAAAATAGGTGTAAAGGGTATGCCAACTAATGTCTAGTTTTCTTTTTTTTCACTTAATCATTTCTCTACACCAAACTCTAGGTTTTTTATTTTAGCATTTTCTCATACACTTTGATTGTGAATTAGATCAAGAAATCATCAATAGAATTACATAAAGTCATTTTTATACATTTACTATTATAAAGAAAATAATCTATTGATGAGAAAACTTTTTCATACAAAACCAAAAAATGGCCAAAATCAATGTGAAAACTGAGTCACAATCTCTTCTTACTAAAATTCACCATACAAACTAAGTGACTCAGTTAGGAAATTAGAACTCCATGGAACCTTAAGGGTTACTAGAGTGCCTTCAATTATAACATAGGGGGAGAAGAGCATTATTCTCTACCAAAGGGATTCACTAATTCCACCTAAGTGTCTATTTCTCTCTTAGATAGATAGGGCTAGTAAAACTAGAGTTTGTTGTAAACTTTAAGTTCTACATGTTCTAGTTATTTAAACCTAACTTCCGTCAAACATGCATGAGTTTCCACTGTTTATAGAGTTGGTACCATGTTGTAAAGACCCATTCTTTACGATCAAATTCTTAAAAAATAAAAAAATATAAACATATCTTTATACAATTCATGATTTACATCATAGTCGCAGAAGCTTATACATAGAATTACAAATTAAGAATGGCATGATTCCTATCTACTCTTCAATAGGGAGAAAATCATGGACATATCTTCTAGGTCTCCTACCACCTATTCATGAATTTCCATAGGAAATAAATTCGCACATGGACCCCAAGAAGTGAAGATGGATCGAAAAAGCTAGTACTAGATCAATTATTGAGCTATTTAGAAATAAAGATCTATGAAAATAGGTATCAGAAAGTTTTCTTAGTGGACTATGGTAATAACAAGAAGATGATCTATTTACCATTCTAGGTTCAAATTGATAAAATAGTTCAAACTGGTAACTAGAAACAATAAAAATATTCTCAAAATAAATATCAAGATATCAAGTTATTCTAATGAAATGATTTATCCATTGACACAAGCAATCAAATATTTTTTCATTGACATGCTAGGTGTCTAGTATTCTTCCCTCTATGATAGAGTGACATTTTTGTATGTGGGGGTAGCTTTTACTAGCGGAAATCTATGTCCATTATCCACTGTACAAGGTTGGGGGATATGAACCACTGAATCTAGTGAACCAAAACTCTTAGCCAATATTCTAATTTTTGTGCCTTTGTGAAAATCCAATCATTTTATTCAATTATTCCACAACACCCAATATTCAACAAACTATGGTGACGTTTAAGAGGGGGATAAGACTAAAAACAAATTGGGTTCACCACTTTTACAAAATTCTATGAACTAAATTCAAGAGGGACCAAAATAGTTCAATTATAGAATCGAGAATCTAGTACATGTCCCAAATGAGAATATCAAATCGAGATGTTCACAAGAATCAAGATGTCAATTTCTCAAGAATGTAGCAAGAGAGAGCATAGTAGGGTTACTTGATATTTCTTGGCTTGAAAATCACTTCTTAAGTTCTTATTGGGTGAAATTACCATTTTCCCCTTCACGAGTAGATGATCTAATGATCACTTTTGGTTGTTATAATTTCTCATCCTAAAGTCATTAATTCATTCAGATTAGTATAGTAATCATTTTATATGTGCAGTCACATATGATATTCTATTACCTGTTTTCATTATATACACGATTCATTTATTCATGTGTTACATACTCTTTAAGTAATACAATAATATAGACCACATACACATGCATATATACATGTATGCATTATGAAAACATTTTCTAGAAATTGTTTTCCATACCTTTATGGGTTTCAACATTAATAACTTAGTTAGCAATAGGGTTTTAGTCCATTAAATCCAATTTCCCCATATTTATCCCTCAACATAATTATTTTTATTCATTTATCCCTTTATAAGGTGGAAAATATTCATCATTTGCATCATTAGTAAGAAAAGTCAATCTGAGGTCAACTATAGTCTAGAGCATGGAATATATATATATATATATATATATATATATATATACACACACACACAAGACTTTTCCTTTCATCTTCTATAGTTACTAGTGATACATCTTATTTAACATTATTCAGGTATTGAGTTAGCCAATATAGATGTCACAATATGTATTAAATTTACTAAATAGGTACTTGCTTTCTATTACATCATTTTACCTAGGTTTAGTGGTGTGTCCATTCAAATAATTAAGAAAGGGGTGTTGGGTACCTCATTAGCATTGGAGGAAGTTGATCATGTACGGTAACTAGATTGTACTGCACTAATGTCACGACACTGACATATATAGGTCTGAGTTCTAGTGACGCGAACAACATCGTCGGCTATGGTGTCAGTAGCAAGGTCAACACATGACCTTCTTCATCTTCCATATTGAAGATCTGAGAAGGAAAGGGATACGACTGAGAGGTCGAGGCCAAGCGGGTTCTGGTATGGAATAATGGTCGGAGTTAGTGAAGAAGCAATGTAGGGCAAGTAGGTAAAGTGACAGCTGGGTGAGTATAGTTGAGGTGCTGATGAGGGCTATGGCGCATCAGAGCAACTATAGATTGTCTTCCCTCTTATAGAAGGTGGAAGGGTTGGGAAATTAGTGGTGGCAATGTGGCACATGGTAGGTGTGTTTCCAATCCACGAGCGGAGGTGTACATCAAGTTGCAAGTCTGTTGGTCAAGGGGACATCCATGTTTACTGTAGAGGGAATTCGAGATTCAGTAGGATGCAAGGGACTGTGAGTTGAGAAAAGAAATAAGTGGTAGTAGTGGCTAGGGATGCATAATATATGTGGCGCTCACTGGCAATTCTAAGTAGGTCTTGAACTATAGGTCGTCGTCGAGGGTTGGGATCTACTGATGATGATGAGATAATCATATCATATGGTTAAAGAGGCTTAGAGAGAGAGGGCATTCTGATGATTAGGGCTCAACAATGTGATGGTGGAGGAGATGAGAAACTCCCTACTATTGAAGCCCGGGCTCACTGCATTATTGTGTGTGGTCAGTGGAGGGTTACAAGTCGCCAAGTTGCAGATATGATTCTAGAGAGGTTGTGCTTGGTGGAGGGAGGAGGAAGAGTGAGAGAGAGATCGTAGAGTTTCTAGGCTTAGTGGTGGTCTTTTTTCAATGGTGGTCTATCCAACAGTGTTGAAGGAAAGACAGTTGGGAAGGTGTTTATATCGGATAAAGTCATACTAGGGTTTTGATGTGCTATTGATGATGAGGGGGATTGGGCTAAAGCAATCTGGGTTGCCACTATTTTGGAGAAATCAGGTCTGATGACTATTGCACTTTATCCAAATAATAACAATTAATGAAGATGGTGAAGGTGATGCCCTCTTCTAGGGTTAGAACCAAAGCCAACTATGACACCATGTGCATAACATCACGACAAAAAGGAACACTACAATTATCATTAGATGAGGTTTAGTTTTTGTATCTCCCTTATGATAGATACACTCTGCATAATCTGGCGAGGAACAAGGGGTAAACTACTACCCTATTTATTATAATTAAAATTTTTCTATATACCCTTAGTTGCTTATAATTTTTCTTGTAAATAGTACATTCAATTTCTATAAGATTACACCCAACAGTTCCACATTTTATTGTACTCATTATTGAAAATATTGGCACTCCAAGTTAATGAATTAATTTGACCAAACTAATTATCCTCCACATATATATAAAAGTTCATATGCTTTATCTCTATTATTATTTTAAATTAGTTTGAAAACCATTGGTTGTGACTTGTGAGACTGGGAGTATTAGATCAATACACGATAATTCAACACAAATACTTTCAATTGCATTCACTGATGCTGAGATGACTCACTAAGTAAAATGGAAGGACCTATTATCAATTATTTCTTTATAGAGGAGAGTCAACTTGTTTAGACAAAAGAAACACGATGAAAGACCAACAATGATGATTAATAAAAATAACCAAATGAAATTGTAATTGACGAACCATTTATAAATGGGACCAAATTGGGAAGATTTATGAGTTATAGCTCAAAATAGATTTAATGTGAAAACTTCAATATGTTATACTTGTTGACATGGTTTCTTCAAATGAACATCTTTTTCCACCTGCGACAACAAGGTTACCAACTCTTGATGTGAGCTTCTGCATTTTGCTGCAAATTGACTGATTTCTTGAAAAAATGCATCTATTCTTTTAATGGATTTTGTAAGAGTCTCAGGTCATCATCTTTCTTTAGGCCTTGATCATGCTGAAATTATTGAGGATCATGTTGTTGGTGTCCCTGATGTTGCTATATCTTTAATGTATCTTGTTCAAAATTAATTAGATCCTTCTAAGAAAAAAATTAGATTACTCCTCCATGAGTATTCTTTCATCTTGTTAGGTTGTTTCATATACATGCACTCCTCTTCCTCTCCTTCAGATGAGAGGGTATTCGTATTTTCCAATTTATTTGCCAACTAGGCCACCTGTGTCTTGAGTTCCATAACCTCATGTGATTTCCTAGCACTTTTAGTTGAGGTAGAATACACACATTCCTTGACCCAAGACTGATTTCTGACCATGTTCTTCAAAATTTCATGGAACTTTGATGCCTTGTTATGTAGAAAACAAGCTGCACTAACACTATTAAGTGTGGACCTCTCTCTTTTCTGCAATCCATAGTAGAAAGTCTTAGCTTGTCCATATAAATCAACCCCAAGGTGCGACACCTTCCTCAATATCTCTCCCATGCCTTTGAATAGGATCCATCTGTGTATCGCTTGATCCCATGAAATTTCCCTACCAAGTCATTGGTCTTCTGAGGGGGAAAGTACCTCTCTGAGAAAGCATCAATCATTTCATCCCATGCACCTATGAATTCAAAAGGCATATTAAGAAATCACATTTTTCACTATCTGTCAAAAATAAGGGAATAATTGCAATATTGTGCCTGAAATGTGGTATATCTTCAACGTGTCACAACTTTGAACAAAAGAATTAGTATGTTGCATCGATTCTTCATTGTTGTGCCCGTGGAGCATATGTGACTTGATTACATCAGCAAGTCCTATTTTGTAGCTTCCTACATTGCATGTTGATCGCCTTATGGGACCCAACAATGTCGTAACAGATGATGCCTTGAATTTATCCCATATGGTCTTCTCATCATCTGAAACTAACACATTATCATTGACTTTCATGTAGTTAGAGATATAGTCAACTTCGACCAAGGTTCTTCTACAATAATTTCATGGTGTTCCTCAACCTCCAGATTTTCCTCAGGTGGTGTTAATAGTGTAGACTCGCCATAGTCAATGGTATATGTATGGACTACAAGCAAGTACCTGAAAAGTAAATTGAATGTGAGAAACACATAAGATTATTTAAAAGTAACACAAAGATTTTACAATTGATTTTTAACTAAAAAGAAATTAACAAAATGAAAAATAGCTTAGAGTGGCTAGTTTTAGCACTCGTAGACTAGCCCTAATGTTTCCCTGGAAGCGATGCTAAAAAATTGACATGACTTAAGTACACGTGTTGGACGCAAGTGTACACATTGGAGTAGTAAAGGGACTCAAAGAGGCCTAAATGTCGATCTCAGAGAATTAGACTACTAGAAATTGCTATTAACTAAAATAGACCAGCTAGGCCTAAGGTAAGTGTTGGTTGATTGATTATACTAAGAACTATAATTAAACAACAAAATTAGAATAGTTTGAAGATCATATTAATGAAGTCTTTAAGATACCAGTTTCACCATAGTGCGACCTATGCATGCATTCTACCTAAATTATATATATTATTTTGCTTCTTTGTATTAAACATATATAGCTTATACTATCCAATCCCACATTATAACACACTATTTAGCCTAATAAGTAACTTATCTCATAGTTTTAATATATAAAACTAAATGATATGGTCTCTTTCTAGACAATCAACTTCACATTGGTCTGCCCATCCTCAAAGCGCATTATTGACTGTGTTGATAATGCTTTTCTAACAATCAATCCCTATTTGACACTAATTAATATTCTATCACATATTTATGGTGAGCAATCATAAATAAGGCAATGAAGAACTTCCATTATAAAAAAATAGCAAATATGATCTACACTAAGTCAATAATAATATTGCATAGAGTCAACACTGGAATACTCTAAGGTCCTAAAGAATGAGGGTTTAACCCCTCATGATCAACATGAGATCAAAGGAAGGGAAGGAGGAGAATAAAGCTGTAACGACTGGGCCCACTGCCCTAAGCCCTAGTAGAGTTTCAGGAATGACGACTGGCCCTACAGACCACCACTAGCCTTAACTGCGTGCTTTATCCTCATGCACGTGCAAGCCGGGGTCAACTTCCCGACTGGTCACCCATCCTAGTACTACTCCAAGCTGAGCACGCTTAACTATGGAGTTCTTTAGTTATGGGCTCTCGAAAAAAAGAGGTGCACCTTGGTGATATGGGTAGTTCAATCATTCCTTTTAAGATCATGTTATCCAAGGCCTCAAATCCTAGGATGTTACAATCTCCCCCACTTAGACTCTTGACGTCCTTGTCAAGGCTCAACTATATGGCCTCATAATCATTCCCCATTTCAGTGCTGACCCAAATGACCCATGTACACCCAGCTCCCGATCACGGCTGCCAACGCAAGGGCAGCTCCATCAACTCGGATAACCCTTTCCAACATGCCTGGACACTATCAGTGCATGGGCGGCTCCATCAACTCAGATAGCCCTTTCCAACATGCGTGGACCGCATGGCTCAAAGACTGGCATGCCACAGGCCCATGTGGGCTCCACCTACTGGAGGGGAATTGGCTCTGATACCATTTGTAACGATTGGGCCCACTGCCCTAAGCCCTAGTAGAGTTTCAAGAATGACGACTGGCCCCACAGACCACCACTAGCCTTAACTGCGTGCTTTATCCTCATGCACGTGCAAGTCAGGGTCAACTTCCCGACTGGTCACCCATCCTAGTACTACTCCAAGCTGAGCACGCTTAACTATGGAGTTCTTTAGTTATGGGCTCCCGGAAAAGGAGGTGCACCTTGGTGATATGGGTAGTTCAATCATTCCTTTTAAGATCATGTTATCCAAGGCCTCAAATCCTAGGATGTTACAATCTCCCCCACTTAGACTCTTGACGTCCTTGTCAAGGCTCAACTATATGGCCTCATAATCATTCCCCATTTCAGTGCTGACCCAAATGACCCATGTACACCCAGCTCCCGATCACGGCTGCCAACGCAAGGGCAGCTCCATCAACTCGGATAACCCTTTCCAACATGCCTGGACACTATCAGTGCATGGGCGGCTCCATCAACTCAGATAGCCCTTTCCAACATGCGTGGACCGCATGGCTCAAAGACTGGCATGCCACAGGCCCATGTGGGCTCCACCTACTGGAGGGGAATTGGCTCTGATACCATTTGTAACGATTGGGCCCACTTCCCTAAGCCCTAGTAGAGTTTCAGGAATGACGACTGGCCCCACAGACTACCACTAGCCTTAACTGCGTACTTTATCCTCATGCACGTGCAAGTCAGGGTCAACTTCCTGACTGGTCACCCATCCTAGTACTACTCCAAGCTGAGCACGCTTAACTATGGAGTTCTTTAGTGATGGGCTCCCGGAAAAGGAGGTGCACCTTGGTGATATGAGTAGTTCCATCATTCCTTTTAAGATCATGTTATCCTAGGCCTCAAATCCTGGGATGTTACAAAAGCCATAGAAAACTCTTGTAACACAAGACAAGGTAGATCCCTCTAATGATTAATGCAGTTGGACACCGTTTACTGATCCTCAGACCACTCCTCAAAGGTGATAGGATGCACCTTGATTTGTTCCTTATCCTCTCCTTCTTGGACTCTAGTCCCTCTTCGAAAAGATGGATGCCCCTCTATGACCACACTCTTGGGTTTATAAATAAAGAGACAAGGCACCACTTATTAAACGAGACGTTGAATCATCCCTTTCTTAACTGTGGATGTTAGGCAAATGTCAATGCCACTGACATCAAGTTGGTTCCACCGATGTGCCTATTTAATTCGACCAGAGCTTGCAATCTTAGTGCCATTGAGTTATCTATTAGTGGCAATCTCTAGTCAATGCCATTAATCTGACCATTTTCGGTACTTGTTTTCATCTCGGTGGTCTTGTATCAGATCTTAGTAGTATCAATATTTCTCTATGTGGAAGTCGTCTTTTCTTTAATTTCAGTTCCATTGACATAATGTTGGTGAACTGACACAATGTCAATGGTACCAACTTTCTCTAACATGTGCTTCATTTTATCTACAATAAAGCAAAAAATGTATAAGGCAATTGTAAAAATGCAATATTTCAAACCAAATGTATGAAAATAGATGCACAATAGATATTTTAGGAAATTTAGGAAAAAGATGCACAAAACATGAATATGAGATATTTTCTTATGAAAACATGCCTAAATTAGCCCCAATTTTGGTAGATAAATGATGTACATCACTTACCTTAGGGCAAGAATTTCCATCATACTCTACAACTTATATAAAAGAATAGGCTTCATCATCGAAATCCTTCCCATTGGCGTAATGACTAAACTTGCTAACTCTTCTATGACCACCCTATGGGTAGAAGATATTCCAATGAAGGTGGGCCCCAAATCCTATGTCCCTTGTGATGATCATAGACATCAAAGAGGACCTTCGTTATCCCCTTATTTTTGGCCTCCCATTCCTTCCAACCCCAGAGCCCTCATCGATGTTAAAGTTTGGAATTTTAGACATGGTCAACTTCAAGTTCTTTAAGAGTCTCAAAGGACCCACTTTACATGATCAATGCTTTTTTATTGACTACATTGACAAGATAGCACAACTATGGAAGGGGAGACCTACCTCAGAAGAACCTATCAAGACGGAACCCATTGACCCCAATGCTCACGAGCTGAATGATGAATAAGTGGAGCAAATACTTTTCCACTTAGACAATGTCGCAGAAGACCCTAAAGTTGAATTAGAAGAGCTCAAGTCTACTTCTTCATTAAATAAGAACAAAAGATACCTACTGGGCCATAAAGGAAGCCTCCACATGAGGGGCCTAAATATGTCTTCCTAGATGAGCAGAAGGTTTTCTCAGTCATTATCAATGCAGACCTCACACCTGAGTAAGAGGACAAGCTATTTACTGAATAGAGGAAGAGAAAGAAGGTACTGGGCTACATATGATAGATCTCACTGGAGTCAGTCAAGCACTATGCATGTATAAATTAATGTGGATGACAACCAGAAGCCTAACATTGAGCCTAAACACCATCACAATTCAAATCATGAAGGAGGTGGTGTGCAATGAAGTGACCAAGTTATCATTGGCATGGATTATCTATCTTATCCGTGACTCACCTTGGGTGAGCATTTTCTGTGTCACGCCTAAGAAATGAGGCACTATAGTTGTTCTAAACAAAAAAATGAGTTGATCCCCACCCGCATTGTGACAGGATGGTGTATGTGCATCGACTATCAGAAGCTAAACAATGCTACTCGGAATGATCACTTTCCTAATTTTGTTTCTTGAATAAGACCTAGAAAAACTAGCTCACTAGGAGTTCTTCTGCTTCTTAGAGGGGTACTTTGAATTCTACTTGATCCCAATCTACCCAATGACAAAAGACTACTTTACATGCATGTTAGACACATTTGCTTTTTGTTGAATGTCATTCAGACTTTATCATGGACCTGCTACCTTTTAATATTACTTGTCTGACATCTTCAGTGGCTACACTAGAACAATCATGGAGGTCTTCATGGATGACTTTCCTACTTAAGATTCTATTATAACATGCCTACACAATCTGTTCCTTGTCCTTGAAAGATGCAAAGAAACACATCTGGTGCTCTAATTGAGAAAATCCCACTATGAGAGAGAGATAGAGAGAGAAAGAATATCATGCATGCATGGGTATTATTAAAGTTACCTAGTAACATGGATTACAACCTAAGCGAAATTATTATTATAGTTTGAGAAAATTATTAAAGATGTCTTGTAAACCCATTGAAACAATTATAATTTTTTATTTTAGTTACAGTCGCAACATTATTATTTTTTTACCAAATAAATATTTTTGTTTTAGTGTTGATAGAATAAATATATTTTTCTTGGAGTATTCATAATTTGTACCTTATATTTACAACATGCATGCTCCAAGTGGATAGTGCAAGAATGAACCATGAGAGAAAAAGACCGATCTGGTATCTGATCCGATATTCAATGGATATCATATGGGATTTTTAATATAATCTGAATAGTTACAACCATATTCGATATTTGATCAAAAATTATGAATAGAAAATCTGATCAAAATTGATAGATATCAGATCTTTTTGAAATTTTAGATGCGAATACAGATTGGATATGTGGAGTTTGGATATTCATTCACACGTTTAATTCACAATTTATGGCTTTCTAGTACACACGGGCAATATAATTTTATTACCCACAAGGGTAATGAATAAATCATGTGTGTTTGTCTGTGTGCGCGTGCGGAAAATAGTTTTATATGAGGAAACTAATTTTTATTAAATTTGTAATACTTTATTAGATACGTACACATATATACATGGTGGGAGATCAATTTTCTTTTACTCCTTGTCATGTTGTCCTAGCCATGTCCCTTTCTCTATTATATTTCCTATCATCAACCATGTTTTATTGTTCTGGATTCATTTATTATACTTACCTTGAACATATAGATCTACAGGTCAGTTATCTGTCTGGTTAGTCATATATCTAATGTGGCTCATAAAGCTTTCTAACCGTTTATTTAAAATTATATTGTTATCTAATTACTAACAAAGTAAATTTATTTTACATGGTATATATTGCAGTGTTACACCTTGTTATTTCCTTTAACTCAATGTTTTCGAAAGTTGTGTTTCACTTAGAGGTATGACATAAATGTGACCAATAATTCGTTAGAATTGCAAAATGATCGTGTTGGCTATGGCATGTAACAAGCAAGTTATAATGTTATTGGACTCATACCGTTCGCGTGAGGACACAATCACACCGAATAGTATGTTGCACGTTGTCCTTTAAATTGGCAGCACTCTATTGTGGATTTGATGCATTGTTATCTTTCTACTTATAGGTGGTAGTAGAATAGGTCTTCATCTCAGGTTTTCATCCTAAGTGTTATACCACATCCTAAATTTTCTTCAACCCGTGTAAATAGACAAATCGTGTGGTATCACTGGCATATAAATTTGTATTTATCTAGGTATATTTTTTCCTTCATGGATATGTGACATTTATTGCAAGCAATTGATCTAACCATTTTTCTTATCATTTATATTTATTCAAGCAACGCTCAAACTAAGAATGATATTGGTTCATAGATGCACGCATGATATTGAGCTTTGAAAAAAGCGCTTATATACACTTTCTATTTCAAAAAAAAAAAGCACAAGTTTAAACCAATTTCAACAAACATTTAATAATTGGGCACATGTGTGGTTGTTATGTATTGTTCACTTTCTTGAACTCATTCTTTATTGTCAGTACATAGTATATTTTAGACTTCAAAACAACTGACAAATACAATGTCAATAATAGTCGTGATAATGCTTGCCTAGATTCTGTTTTCAAAGCTAGATAATGATTGGCTCAAAACCGTCGCAACAAGAATGTTCAAAATGCAACTTCTTATTCAAAATTGCAAGAATGGCAGGTACAGCTCGTTGTACATTATTTCCCCCACCTAAAAGTTTTTCTTTTGTGTTTCAATTTGAAACAAATAATTTGGATTGGTTCAACTTGATTGAATTTATTATTATACCGAGTGCTGAAAAAACTAAGACTAAATATAATGCAAAAATTCGTTTGTTTCACTAGGTTATAACATTTATTTATTGTGAACTTCTTGTCATGTTTTATTATAGGATTGTGTTGTAGAATGGTGTATTCTTTAATTCTCATCCATCAACCAAAGTGTCTCCTTAGTGGATTCCAACTGTAATTCACAAGAAGGATCCAATTGTAATGTATGAGACGACAAACTCGAGAAACATCATGGATTCCCAAATCGGACGACAAATGCTTCCATGGAGTTGTGTTCCATGTGTTTGAAAAAGATATTAGACCTCCTTGGGGAATGTATAATTTAGTTGAAGTAAGATATCGTTTGCATATTGATGTGCTATGTGGTTGACCCTAGCCTGTACGAGGGAAGTTGTTTGACTATACCGCCCAACTACTTCCGTCGTCACTTGGCTTGAAGGACATGTAAAGACAGTCTCGGGATGATCTGCATGTGTGTGTTTACCTTATAACAATGTAAAGAACGAAATGAAAAATTTGACAAAAATCTGACATGATCACATCATAACTAAATGGGTTGTATTTGCAAGCTCACTCATTCAGCTTCAAACTTTAGCCCATCTACTATGCATTATGGGGTAAAAGAATTTATCCACATCATATATCTGTGCGATGTTAACCATGTTACTTCTCATCATCTAGTCATACCGTTGTTGTTGACATCCATGTCAAATTATACTAGACTTTCCAAAAATAAATAATACCTTGAATAAATAAATATATTTTCTACTACATTTGTATTATGATATGTATAACAGAGTCAAATTTGATCACCTGTTCCTATAGAAATTATTAACATTGTTATTATCATAGAGAGTGCTAATATTTCAAACAAACTCTAATGCCAAAACCAATGTTTCAAAAGCACATCGTGGAATTGATTGGGATAATTTGCCACAATTTTCCAACTAGAGAATGGCTCATTATGCATTTGTTGCATTGATCCCATGTCCACGATAGCACCAAACCCAAATCCGTATTAGATATAGGTATATATGTAGTGATGTGACCATAATTTCATTTTTACAACATAAATGTGAAACTAGATTAAACATGGACCATCAAGATCTACAAGTCCAATTTCAATCCCTGTTCTGGGTTGAATATACACCAACAGAATCCTGATGTGATCAGACAATGGTCTAATATTGATCATCTAATCTACAATCTGACGTCAATGTGACAAAAAATTCAACCAAAACTAGAATAGACAATCAAACAACTTAGTGTCCAAATCCAAATTACACATAATTAATCCATAGACCAACCAGTATGGATTTCACAATCCCAAATCTCATCCCTAGTAGAGTGATCATGTGTTTAAACATTAAATTATATATGCTAAACAAAGGGGTCTTGTCTCAACTTGGAAGGTAATATTGAGAGGGAAGATGATTTATGCATCCAAACTTTGGTCATAGCCACTTTAATTAGCTTCATCACAACAAGATTTGGCATGTGTCTCTCGGTACTTTTTGTGCTTCACTTTTTGCTATGCATTTCCTCAATGGCTACGCTAATCATTTGGAAATTTCATTCTGATTGTCTTTCTCAAATTGATACGTTTAGTTGCAATCTTAAAACATGTGAATCAGTAACAACCCATTGTGATATATTCAAGCACTAACCTTAAAAAGTGCATCTTTGTTGGTTACCATTCTCAAAATCACCACTGCTTGAGTGATTCTTCATTACCTGTTTGGTACACGCGAGGGCAGCAAATTAGTTGGACCGTAAAAAAATCAAAGATCATGCCAACAGATTCAGATATCGGGAACCCATGTCACCACATGTGTGACCAGAAGCGCTATTTCCTTGTCACCCAAGAACTAACACTTGTGGTAACTCGGCGTGCATGGCAACACGCATGAAAAAAAGATCGACAGAAGGGGGTGAAACCCCTGCCAGGCTGCCACACCTTAGACCACCCAAACTCCTGGTGACATACTGACATGTACGATGTTTATGTGTTTTATAACAAGATTAGTAATTGTTCACAAAAAAAACTTGATTTGTAATTAGTATTAATATACAAATCTCAACAAGTTTTGTGCCTCAAAATATGGGGCTTTCCCCAGTAAAGCATACATGCGAGTGATTGGCTTGCTGTTGCATCATTGCATACATAGGAGGACAGGCGAAGCTAGAGCAAATGTACAGTTTCCTGTGAATTTCAGAGCACAACAGTGTGATACGGTCGTTAAGATTACAGCCTTCCAAAACAAAAGCGAGCTGATAACAGTAACTGTACATAACCAGACCCTTGAAGGATACGACCGCAAACGACTCGAGTACAACATTGAACGTGAAAGACTTTCAGAATACAAGGCTAAGAATGATATCTGGAGTCATAAGACAAAATACACAAGGGACGCTAGGAAACACAGCTCAATGCAATGCCAGAACATTAGTATCTGGGAGCCTTTAGCTTCCGCTGCTCTTCTGAAGGCCCTTGACAACGTTTTAAAAATGTATCCAGGGTCCCTTGCTTTGTTGGGCTGCTTCCAGCTCGACTAATATAGACATCCAATCCACTACTCTCTTGACCATCAAGTACCTACATGTACAGGAGTCAAATTATCGAGCACAGAATTTCCATACACCACACGATCTGAAAGACTATACAAAAGAATCATAAAAATGAGCAAAATATAGAACCATCACAACCAAAGCAAACAAGTTAGATGTACATCCCAAATATTACCAAGCAATGGCAGGTCGAAATTTGGTCTGCTATAAT
Source organism: Alisma plantago-aquatica (assembly GCA_963693085.1). Lineage (NCBI taxonomy): Eukaryota > Viridiplantae > Streptophyta > Magnoliopsida > Alismatales > Alismataceae > Alisma > Alisma plantago-aquatica. The sequence goes on from OY856409.1 coordinate 258,680,628, forward strand.
GAGTTTGGTGATCTATAATATATCCGTACTCCGACGTTACTATATGCATGGGTTGATTGTAAATTTGTAGATTTTCTGTATACAAGCTGTTATGCTCAGACAATCGAGTTTGTATACTTGTTTCCTTTTCAATGGTAATTGCAGAATTTTTAGTTACGCAATGTGCTGATTATTGTATATATAAACATGTTCTGCCTCACATAAACTTCTTGTATATGTATGTCTACCAGTAATGCTTGGCAATTAAAAAAAAATCTTGTATATCAGAATAGGCCGTGCTTGACATAGTAACACTGAAGTGTCATATTGCATTATGTTTATCGATTGTGCTTGATATAGAAACTGATAATCTTATAGTTATTATTTTCCTTGCAAGTTGTAACACCCAAAATCTTATTACATATCTCTCAGTCTTCATCAGTTTCTGCTACAGATGAAGTAAGTCCAGTAAAGGTGCTCCTTCACATGTCTTTGCCCGGTTGTGGGCCTAATAGTGGTATCACGACTTTTTTCTTATGCTTAATATAAAAAAAATGTAATGCTTCCCTTAGTTCTAGTAAAGATCGGAAAAAAAATCTATGCTTTTAACTAAAATGATTGTGAGCCTCAGTTTCCTCAGTTCTGTAGTTTAATGAACAGCCAGACATTAGCTGATAATAATTAGTTGAAATTGCCCACTACAGAATTTGCTCAAGGTGGAAATTGATTCATGGGTTTATCATATTTTGTTTATGGACCTTGCCTCCCATCTGTATTGCAATTATACATCAGTTTGTACCAAAGCCTAAATAATGCAAGTCTTTTCTATTCCACACTACATCTTAATCACCGTAGTATGTCTCAACATAAATTTCTCTTTGTTTGTTCTTCAATATTAATTAAGCTGATTTCGTTCAACGAATTGTCTCCTCAGTGACGACTTCATGCACCCTACCAACCCAATTTAGATTATTATTCAAGCCACGCCCACGCCAACACACATCACTGCCTCTTTATAGAACATGCCGGTCATAGTCACAGTATTCTCTGAATTATTGAATATAATTCACAAACTTTTCATGTGACAATGTTACACCTGAATTTTACAAGAAGCCCGCACTATTTCCGAATTCTACGAATTATTCGTGAATTTTAAAAAATATCCCAAATATCCCAAATTATTTATTTATGAAATAACAACATGCTATATTATCCAACAATTGGGAATAGAGAATTAATAAGTAAATCATGTGTGTGCATATACATAATTATATATCGATGTGTTTATCACCTGTAGTAACGTTTATATGTAATTTTTTTTTGGATACATGGGAACACTATATTAAAAAACGGCCGCTTAATTTAGCCCCTTCGTGCCCATTAATCGGTTTGAAGAAAATTGTCCGCTTTTTGCCCGCTTCACCCCCTTTTGTAGAAAATACTACTAGAAGCATGTAACATTAATTAATTATATGATCCAAGTAGTATTGATTATAGTATATGAAACTTGTATACATCAAATGTTCTATCATATACCTAGTCCTAATTTAGAATGCATACTTTGTGTGTAAGCTGAAATAATAGGGTACTTCTGTAATGTATCTAAGTAAATATCATATTACTCTATTATACTTCTAATGTATGATTAGTTTTACTGATTTCCTTGTTGCTTTCAGTGATTACTGATTGGTACTACTCACTATATAGAAAATCATTCTGAGCGGCCGCTTAATCGGTCAAGAGCTCCAGCTGTTTAATATTGCTGTCGAGCGCCCACTTAGCTGATTTACAAAAAAACCCTTTTTTGGCTGCTTAACCCCTTTTTTTCATGCTTTTTGCCCTTTTCCCCCAATGTTCTTGTTAATATATTTCATATTTATTCTATTTTGTAATTTCTATATCATGTTGGACCTCTATGTAAATTATCCAGTTTCTCTTATTAATAAAAAGGGAGAAGGCATATGGCCTCTCTCAGCGCTGCATTGCACGTTGCATTGCGGCACCACGTTTCACATGGTACCAGAGCAAAGTTTCTAACCTAACCCGACCCAGCCGTCACAACCCAGTGTCGCCGCCGGTCGGCCGGCCGCCAACGTGAACAGTGCGGCAGGGTGAAAAGTAATTCCTGCGTGAACAGAGCACGTCGTCAGCCTTCCCCGACTGCCGGCCCAAAGCAGGCGGAGCAGCTGTCTCCCGGGGCAGGCACCGTAGCCGCCGTCCCCCTTCTCTTCTATCTCCGGATCGTTGGGACCTTTGATTGATCCAATGGATTTCTAAATCCCAAACCGGAGGGTCCGTCGGTACGTAAGAAATTCTAAATCACATCTCCTCCATGTGTGATTAGGGAATTTCAGTTGGGGGTTGTGGAGGCGTCAGATACGCATATGATCTTGTGACGTGACGTGTATCTCCCCGTCACCCATATCTTCTTGTGACGTGTATCAATCCGTCACTCTTCTTCTCGTCAAATCATAGAGGACACCAATGCATCTACCATCTATAGTGAGATGTCTCATATCCCCTCCATCAAGCTGAATGGGAAGAATTATCTCTTATGGATGAATGTTGTCCATACTGTATTGGAGTTACGCGACAAAGCGAGACACGTTGATTCCAATCCTCCTGCCACTTACTGACAAAGGCTATGCTGAATGGAAGCGTCATAACAGTCTGGTGAAGACCTGGTTGTGGGGAGCATGGAACCTAGGATTGCCTCGAGGTTCATGTTCTACACTACCGCCAAAGAGATCTGGGATGCAGTGAAGAAACATTATTCTCAAGAGAAGAATGCGCTTCGTCTGTTCATGATATATGATCGCCTGTTTGCAGAACGACAGGGAGACAAACCTTTAGAAGAATACTTTGGAGTGATGCAAAGTATTGCACAAGAGCTGAGTTTCTACCATCCGATAACTGTCCAGGAGCAAGTCAAAGACAAAGATGACTTGATTACAGCAAAATTCTTGTCTGGTCTGAGTTCTTCGTGCAGTTCAGCCCACAATGTTATCTTAGCTTCTGATAAACTTCCCAGCTTGGAAGAGGCCTATTCAAGGATTTTACAGGCAAATTTTGAACCTGTTGATCCTACCGTAGTCTCATTTTAGGGAGATTCTCATGCTTCTGTAGCTGCTGCAGTGAGAGGACGGACAGGTATGGGCCGAGGACGTGGAACTCGCCCTAAGTGCACTTTCTGTGACAAACCTGGACACAGTTGAGAAATGTTGGAAGAAGCATGGTCGACCTGCTGCACTACCTGTGGGAGCAACAAACTATGCTACCACTACAGAGTCTACTGAGCCTCCTGCTTCGATTTCTGGTCCTTCTGACATTACAATCATCAAGGAGGAATATTCTGGCTACTCAACATCTGAGCTTGGGATCATCATCTTTGTTAAAATATGAGATTGATTGAACAGGAATAGATGATTACAAAGACTGACGGCCTCTCCTTTATATAGGAGGAGAGACGCCCTATTACTTAGGACCCAAGTAATCTAAACTAGACAGGCCGGAATATAAAGGCCCACTAAACTAATTAGCCTATTTAACTAATAGACTAATATAGACACTTTTAACACCCCCCCTCAAGCTGGAGCATGGGTGAAACACATGTCCAAGCTTGGAGAGTTACAGGACTCGGTAAAAAGAAATGATAAATGAAAGATGAAGATAAATATCACTCCCATACAAAATATGTTACTCCCCCTTAATCAAATAGTGATGATGACTTTACAAGCTGAAGATACTCGAGCTTTGAAGGTCTTTCTTGAAGTGCATCTGAAATGAAGACATCTGAAGATACTCTGCAGGTTGAAGAATGCACCACTGGAATACGTGCTTAACGCGGCACGAACGTGGATATAGTGTCGACGAATGGACCTGATACTGCAACAACTCGCCATTGGAATACGTGCTTAACGCGACACGAACGCGGACGGACGATCTGCTGCTTGATACGATGCAAGAACCATGGGGGCTTGACAGGAAAGTAGATATCATCCATCAAGGAAAGTCCCAAGAGGATCAGCTACAGGCGATGTCGATACAACAGATGCGGCTCGGAGAAGACGTGATGAAGTAACTCGGTGAAGATAAAACTCTGAGCTTCTGAAGAAGCACCCATCTATCTCACGTGAATGCAGCTGAAGGAATAGATCATCAACAGATATGGTGTCGACGTTGGATCTTCACTGCTGGCTCAAGTAGAGAACCGGTGTGCTGAACGATGTGAAGCTCCATGAAGACAGCCTGGGATATATATAATCTGAATACATATATCATCATCTCATCTCATACTCTCTCTCTCATACATTCTCTCATATGCTCTCATGCTCGCTCTCTCTTCTCATCTCTCTCTCTTCTCTATAAAAAAATAGAGAGGAGAGAAAGAGATGAGAAGAGAGAACGAGCATGAGAGCATATGAGAGAATGTATGAGACGCTGGATCTTCACTGCTGGCTCAAGTAGAGAACCGGTGTGCTGAACGATGTGAAGCTGCATGAAGACAACATGGGATATATATAATCTGAATACATATATCATCATCTCATCTCATACTCTCTCTCTCATAGAGGAGAGAAAGAGATGAGAAGAGAGAGCGAGCATGAGAGCATATGAGAGAATGTATGAGAGAGAGAGTATGAGATGAGATGATGATATATGTATTCAGATTATATATATCCCATGTTGTCTTCATGAGAGAAAGAGATGAGAAGAGAGCGAGCATGAGAGCATATGAGAGAATGTATGACAGAGAGAGTATGAGATGAGATGATGATATATGTATTCAGATTATATATATCCCAGGCTGTCTTCATGGAGCTTCACATCGTTCAGCACACCGATTCTGTACTTGAGCCTGCAGTGAAGATCCAACGTCGACACCATATCTGTTGTTGATGATGAAGACAACAGGTGATGGCGTAGGGACAACAGCAGCATGATGATGCAGATAACAGCAAATGGAAGATGAAGATCGCTGGGATGATGATAAAGTGGAAGAACAACTTGCGGATGATGGCAAATATGACGTTCGTTGGTGTAGCACTTTGTCGCACCATATGAGATGACAAAGGGTCTCCTGCGTGACTCCGGAGAAATTGCATGCGGAGCCAAGGCGGAGCCTCTCCAAAGCGGCGATGAAGGTTTCAAACGAACGAATGATTGAATCTCGATACCATCGACGAAAATGTCGATAGTAGCAACGACAGTCTTTTTCCGTCTGCAGTGATCTCGATAGTAGCGACGGAATTGTCGATAGTATCGACGGAATGCTCTTTGCATCTGGACTGATCTCGATACTATCGACGCTCGAGTCGATAGTATCGACACGGCGGCGGCTGAGCTGCTGCGGCAGATGGAGTATCGACGGAATGTTTTTTTGCGTCTGGACTGATCTCGATACTATCGACGCGGCGACGGCTGGGCTGCTGCAGCAGATGGAGATGGTTGCTCCTTGCGGATGGGAAGCGATTTCTGATGGCTGGCGACACTGTGGAGACGGCTGCTGGCGGCTACTGCTGCTGATGGTGGCAGCGGCGCTGCTATTGTGCGGAGTTGGATGCAGAGCTGCTGGTTTCGGATGGCGGAAGGAGATTACCGCGGCGGATGCCTACGGCGGCGACTGTTGCGGAGATGGAGGACGGCTGCTATGATAGGCAACGGAGGTGTTGTATGGAAAGAATGAAAGAATAAATAATAGATGACCATGGAGGTCGGGATATGCCAAGCGGGCAGCCGGCCAAGCCATGGTGATGGCGGCTGCGGCCGCCCGCAAGCGGGCGCTCCCCCAGTTGTCCTCGTGGAGAAAGGAGCGGCGGCAGCTTGAAGGGAGAAGACGGCGGCTTGGAGAGAGAGGGAAGCGGGGCGGCAGATTAGGGTTCCCTCAGGAGCGACGGCTCTGATACCATGTTAAAATATGAGATTGATTGAATAGGAATAGATGATTACAAAGACTGACGACCTCTCCTTTATATAGGAGGAGAGACACCCTATTACTTAGGACCAATGTTTTAAAAAACGTTAAGCGGTAATCGTGCAGACTGCACCTTGTAACTGGTTAAGCGGTAAGCGGCCGATTCAGCGGCCGATTTTTTAAAAAACGGGTTTTAATTTTCTATATAATTTTATACAAAATTACATATATATGTATATAAATACTAATACTCTTTGAAACTTTTATATATATCTAAAGATTCTAAACACTCTACCCAACAGTAAAAACACCCAATTAGCTTATAAGATAGCTATAAGACAATAATTATAGCCATAATATAATAAATAATAGATTTGACATAGATAAAATACCCCACATACATGATTCAGAAATATTTTTACATCACATGTTTACATAGTTAAGCAGTAAACAATAGACTCATTATTGGATACCTTTCTAACTTATTGTTATATGTGCATATCATCAATTAGTCATACATTACAGCAGTACAATTAACTAAAGTATGCATTCTAAAATTAGATAATAGTTACATATATTTTACTTGTATAAATTACACTTTACAACAGTACCCTATTATCCCAACTTGCATACAGTAAACAATAGACTCATTATTGGATACCTTTCTAACTTATTGTTATATGTGCATATCATCAATTAGTCATACATTTCAGCAGTACAATTAACTAAAGTATGCATTCTAAAATTAGATAATAGTTACATTACATATATTTTACTTGTATAAATTACACTTTACAACAGTACCCTATTATCCCAACTTGCATACAAGTATGCATCATTCTATTAGACTAGGCTTATCATAGGATATTTAAGTTTAATATATTATAGTCAGTAATACTTGGGACCATATAGTTTATATAAAGTTACAGGTGTACAGAAAAATTTAAAAAAAACGGCCAAAAAGCGGGAAAAAAACGGAAAAAACGGGTGAAAAACGGGAAAAAACGGCCGATTAATTACAAAAATATTAAACGGCGATTTTGCCAAAAATCGAACGGTTGGGCCATTGGGCCGATTAAACGGCCGTTTAATCGGGCGCTCAGCCCGTTTTTCATTTCACTGCTTAGGACCCAAGTAATCTAAACTAGACGGGCCGGAATATAAAGGCCCACTAAACTAATTAGCCTATTTAACTAATAGACTAATATAGACACTTTAACAATCTTCAGCCAACTTGGCGTTCACTACTGGTAATCAGGCTACCTCTTTATTGGCTTCTGGTTCTACTTCATCATGGGTCGTTGACTCTGGAGCGTCACAACATATGACTGGTATGAGGAGACTGCTTCATTCCATCGACTCATATTCCTCACAAATCTGTAAAAATAGCAGATGGTTCAGTGAGGAGAGTGTTAGCCAGTGGATATGTTTCTCTGACTCCTGGAATTGATCTTAAATCCGTACATTATGTGCCTGTTTTTCCTTTTAATCTTCTGTCTGTTGCTAAGTTGATTGATACTGTGAAATGTACGGTAACTTTTGGACCTTCTTGTTTCGTATTACAGGATCTCAAGAGTATGAGGACGATTGGTGGGGGGCCTAGGAAAGGTGATCTCTACCTCTTCCACGGTGACAGTCTGCCTCGCCCAGTGTCTGCTCCTGCTCCAGCTGTCCTGTTGAGTGGCTCTCCCTTACTGTGGCACTACAGATATGGATATCCTTCATTAGAGAGCCTGAGAAAGTTAGAACCAGAATTGTCTCAAGTATCGTCTCTAGAGTGTCAGTCCTGTCAACTGGGGAAACATCATAGAATGTCTTATCCCGGTCGTGTCAATAAACGGGCATCATGTCCTTTTGAGTTGGTCCATAGTGATGTTTGGGGTCCTATAAAAGACCATAGTTATAATGGTTTTCGTTATTTTATCTCTTTTGTGGATGACTTCTCGCGTATACTTGGATTTATTTGTTGAAAAGTCGAGAGTCTGTGCTATCTATTGTCAAACATTTTCATCAAGAAATAAAAGTTCAATTTGATTGCAATATTAAAGTTCTTCAATCTGATAATGCCTTGGAGTATGCTCAAAATGCTATGGCTGATTTTTGTATTTCAGTTGGGATGATACATCGTACATCCTGTCCTCACACGCCTCAACAGAATGGGGTAGCAGAGAGGAAAAACCGTCATCTCCTTGATGTTACCAGGTCAATCATGTTTCAATCTAATGTTCCTAAGCGTTTTTGGTCTGATGCCCTTCTTACTGCTTGTTTTCTTATCAACATGCAACCTTCTTCTGTGCTTCAAGGACGTACTCCTTTCTCTGTCCTACGTCCTAAAGATCAACCTTTCCTTGTTCCTCTTAGAGTGTTTGGTTGTACTTCTTTTGTCCACAATTTTGATCCTAAGGCTGATAAGTTATCTCCTAGGTCAATTAGGACTCTCTTTCTTGGGTACTCCAATACTAGCAAAGGGTACAAGTGTTATTGTCCAAGTCTTCGTCGCATGTTTGTGTCTAGAGATGTTACTTTTCATGAATCCACTCCATACTTCTCTAGTGTTCCCAGTAAGGGGGAGCAATTATTTGAGAGAGTGCCACCACCACATTAGAGTGAGAGAGTGTCACCTATCATTCCTGACTATACTACAATTCAGGAAGAGCAGCCAGCAGATGGTCCACCAATTTAGCAATATTCACATGTTTATAGCAGACGAGGCAAACAAGATCCAGAGGAGGTAGCGACTCCAGTCTCTGAGCCCTCCCCATCCTCCTCTACTGAAAGGATTCCTGAAGAACCATCTAACCTTGATGTTCCCATTGCTATTCGCAAAGGTACTCGTTCCTGTACTATTCGGCATCCTATTACAAATGTGTGTTGTTTGTCCAAGTTATCTCAGTAGGCTCGAACATTTGCTCTTGGGATTGATTATGTGGTCATTCCAAGAAATCATCTTGATGCTATGAAGGATATAGGCTGGAAATAGGCTATGCATGTTGAAATGTCTGCTCTGTTACAGAACAACACCTGGGAACTTGTTGACTTACCTATAGATTAAAATGTTGTGGGATGCAGATGGGTATTTACAGTAAAACATAATCCAAATGGTTCTGTAGAGAGATTGAAAGCTAGACTGGTGGTAAAGGGGTACACTCAGACATATGGGGTTGATTTCTTTGAGACCTTTTCAACAGTGGCTCGTCTGAATTCTGTGCGTATTCTTATTTCTCTAGCTACTACATTTGACTAGCCTCTATTTCAGCTCGATGTCAAGAATGCTTTTTCTTCATGGTGATCTACAAGAGGTGTACATGGAGCAACCACCTAGTTTTGTTGCTCAGGGGGAGTGTCAGAAGGTATGTAGACCGAAGAAAGCCATCTATGGATTGAAACAATCTCCTAGAGCTTGGTTTGACAAGTTCAGTGATGTTGTGCTAAAGATGGGTGTGAAGCAACCTGCATCCCGGTCGATACTATCGACACTCTGTCGATAGTATCGAGATCAGTTCAGGTTCAAGTTGAAGCCACCTGCATCTCGGTCGATACTATCGACACACATGTCGATGGTATCGAGATTGGTTCAGGCGCAAGACAATGTTCAGTCGATACCATCGACACTCATGTCGATGGTATCGACACCGGCACAGCGGCGGAACGGCAATCCAGCGACAGCTCTATTTTGCTTATAAAATTTGTTTTTTAGTCTTTTTCTCTCTTTGTACCTCATGTACTTACCCTAATATATATATACAAGTGTGTAGGCTTAAGCCCTACTCACGTTTGCTGCATCTTGCAGCCGACATGTGATCGGTGTTCCTGTCTTCTTCCTTTCTTCATTTCTTCTTACATGGTATCAGAGCGGAGATCGATCTAGGGTTTCTCCTTTCTCTCTCCGGCGGATCTCTCCAGGTCTCTCTCTCCTTGACGGTCGGCTGCTTCCCACCCGTCAACTTGGTGTAATCCACCGGCTGCGTAGAACCACCGTTGGCTACTCTGGGTCTGCGGTAGATGATATCTAACTCTACCGTAGCCACTATCACAAAGTGGTTGAGGATCTCCAGGTGATCTAACGATCATCTAAAAACACCACCGGAGGACTAGTTTCGTCGTCCTAGTCACACCTCCTCCATGTGTGATTAGGAAGATCATTTGGAGGTTGTGAATGCGTCAATAACGCATTTCTCCTTGTTTTTCTTCTGTGTGTGACGTGTATCTCTCCCTCACCACACCTTTTTTGACGTGTATCAATCCGTTCTACAATGGAGGATATCAAGACACCTATGATCTACAACGAGGTGTCACCTATCGCCTCCATTAAACTCAACGGGAAAAATTATCTTCTATGGATAAACGTCATCCACACTGTCTTGGAGGCTCGTGACAGAGCAAGGCATGTTGACTCGGGTCCCAAGGCATCTACTGACGAAGGGTATGCTGAATGGAAGCGACATGACAGTCTTGTGAAGACTTGGCTGTGGAATAGTATGGAACCTGCAATCGCCGTAAGATTCATGTTCTACTCTACGGCCAAGGAAATATGGGACGCCGTGAAGCAACATTACTCTCAAGAGAAGAATGCTCTCCGTCAATTTATGACCTATGATCGTCTGTTTGCTGAAAAACAGGGTGAGCGATCTCTTGAGGAGTATTTTGGGGCGATTCAGGCTCTTGCTCAAGAGCTAAGTTATTATCATCATGTGATTGTTGCTGAACAGATAAAGGATAGAGATGATCTGGTTACAGCCAAATTCTTATCTGGGCTTAACTCGGCTTGTAGCTCCGCTCGGAGCGTTATTCTGGCTACTGATAAACTACCCAGTCTTGTGGAGGCTTATTCAAGGATCCAGCAATCTCTGTTTGAGTCTGCTTCCTTTGTTCCTGATATACCTTTTGGAGAATCTCATGCGTCTGTTGCTGCTGCGGTACGAGGAGGACGCCCCGGTATGGGTAGAGGGCGTGGGACACGTCCGAAATGTACCTTTTGTGAAAAACCGGGACATACAGTGGAAGTGTTGGAAGAAACATGGAAGACGTGCTACACCACCTGTGGGGGCAGCACATTGTGCCACCACCACAGGATCCTCATCCTCTACAACTGTGGGTACTACCTCTGGCACCGGCATCACTCTTACTCAAGAAGAATATGATCGGTTCATTTAGGCGACACAACACATGAGTATGGGGTCATCATCATCTTCTTCATCGGAAAATCTGGCATCTATAGCTGGTAATCAAGCTACATCTCTCATAGCATCTAGCTCATCCTCATCTTGGGTGGTTGACTCTGGCGCCTCACAGCATATGACTGGTATGAGGAGATTGCTCCACACTATTGACTCATCTATTCCTCACCAATCTGTTACACTGGCAGATGGTTCAGTGAAAAGAGTTTTAGCTAGTGGATCTGTCTCCCTAACACCCAAGATTGATCTTAAATCAGTTCACTTCGTGCCTGAATTTCCTTTTAATCTTCTTTCTGTTGCAAAATTGATTGACACTCTAAAATGTTGGGTAATATTTGGACCTTCTTGTTTTATATTACAGGATCTCAAGAGTATGAAGACGATTGGTGGGGAGCCTAGGAAAGGTGATCTCTACCTTTTCAACGGTGGCAGTCTACCTCGCCAAATGCCTGCTCCTGCTCCATCTATCCTGTTGAGTGGTTTCCCCTTACTATGGCATTGCAGATATGGACATCCTTCTTTGGAGAACCTGCGGAAGTTGGAACCAGAGTTGTCCCAATTATCTTCCTTAGAGTGTCAGTCATGTCAACTGGGAAAGCACCATAGGTTATCCTATCCCAGTCGAGTCAATAAGCGGGCTTCTTGTCCCTTTGAGTTAGTGCATAGTGATGTGTGGGGTCCTGTAAAAGACCAGAGTTATAATGGTTTTCGTTATTTTATCTCCTTTGTCGATGATTTCTCACGCATGACATGGATCTACCTTCTTAAAAGTAGAGAGTCCGTGTTGTCTATTGTGAAACATTTTCATACTGAAATTAAAGTCCAGTTTGATTGCAATATAAAAATTCTTCAGTCTGATAATGCTTTGGAGTATGTTCAAAAGGCTATGTGTGATTTTTGTAGCTCAGTTGGTATGATTCACCGCACATCTTGTCCTCACACCCCTCAGCAAAATGGGGTGGCAGAGAGGAAGAATCGCCATCTTCTTGATATTGCTCGATCTATTGTGTTTAATAACAGTGTGATCTGGTTGATCTTCCTGCAAGAAAGAAAGTAGTAGGCTGTAGATGGGTTTTCACTATTGAACACAATTCGGATGGATCAGTTGAACGGTTGAAAGCCCGATTGGTTGCAAAGGGCTACACCCAAACCTATAGTGTTGACTTCTTTGAAACATTTTCTCCTGTTGCTCGCCTGAATTCTATGCGGATCATTATTTCTCTTGCTACTACCTTTGATTGGCCACTATTTCAGCTGGATGTAAAGAATGCTTTTCTCCATGGTGATCTACAGGAAGAAGTATATATGGAGCAACCTCCTGGGTTTGTTGCTCAGGGGGAGTGTCAGAAAGTATGCAAATTAAAAAAAAGCTATTTATGGGCTGAAACAGTCACCTAGAGCTTGGTTTGACAAGTTTAGTGAAGTTATTCTTCAGATGGGTTTTTATCGCTCCAAGACTGATCATTCCTTATTTTACTCCAGTTCTTCCCGTGGATCCATTATTCTTATTGTTTATGTTGATGACATAGTAATTACTGGCAGTGACACCATGGGAATATCTCGTGTCAAAGAGGGTTTGCAAAAACACTTCCATACAAAGGATTTGGGCAAACTAAGATACTTTCTAGGCATTGAAGTGCTTAGATCTCATGCAGGTGTCAATTTATCTCAGAGGAAATATGTGCTTGATTTGTTACAGGAGACAGGCATGGCTGAATCTAAACCGGTATCTACACCAATGGATTATCACATCAAAGAGGTGGTTGATGATGTTGAGTATCAAGATCCAGAATATTACAGGAGAATAGTGGGTAAGTTAATATATCTAACAGTCACCCGACCTGATATTTCATTTGTTGTGGGCGTGGTCAGCCAATATATGCATTCTCCGCGACAGTCACACTGGACAGTAGTCTGCAGAATTCTGAGGTATCTGAAAAATGCTCCCGGTAAGGGTATCACATATTCTTGACCAAAGGCACATCCATCTACTCTGTCTCTCACAGGATATTCAGATGCTGACTGGGCTGGTGATCATACTGATAGGAGATCTACATCAGGCTATTGTACCTTTCTAGGTGATCATCTTATCACATGGAAAAGTAAGAAGCAACATGTGGTTGCTAGATCTAGCACTGAGGCTGAATACCGTGCTATGGCCTATGCATGCTGTGAATTAAAATGGGTCAAATCTGTTTTATCTGAATTACAAATTTCTCTTCTACCTTCTATGGAGCTCAAGTGTGACAATCAATCTGCTATGCACAATGCCAGGAATCCTATCTTTCATGAGCGTACAAAACACATAGAGGTTGATTGCCATTTTATTCGTGATCAAATAAAAGACGACACTATTGTGACTCCATATGTCAGATCTGAAGATCAACTAGCAGATATTCTGACAAAGCCTTTGGGTTCAACAATCTTTCAGAGACTCTGCGGCAAGCTGGGCATACACGATGTGTACTCTCCAGCTTGAGGGGGAGTGTGAAGCAACTTGCATCCCGGTCGATACTATTGACACTCTGTCGATAGTATCGAGATCAGTTCAGGTTCAAGTTGAAGCCACCTGTATCTCGGTCGATACTATCGACACACATGTCGATGGTATCGAGATTGGTTCAGTCGCAAGACAATGTTCTGTCGATACCATCGACACTCATGTCGATGGTATCGACACCGGCACAGCGACGGAACGGCAATCCAGCGACAACTCTATTTTGCTTATGAAATTTATTTTTTAGTCTTTTTCTCTCTTTGTACCTCATGTACTTACCCTAATATATATATACAAGTGTGTAGGCTTAAGCCCTACTCACGTTTGCTGCATCTTGCAGCCGGCCCTACTCACGTTTGCTGCATCTTGCAGCCGACATGTGATCGGTGTTCCTGTCTTCTTCCTTTCTTCATTTCTTCTTACAATGGGTTTTTCTAATTCTGTTACTGATCACTCTTTATTTTATTCTACTTCTGGTGGATCTATTATTATTGTTGTGTATGTTGATGATATTGTTATCACTGGTAGTGATTCCACAGGCATATCTCGTGTGAAAGCAGGCTTGCAAGGGCACTTTCACACAAAGGATCTGGGAAAACGGAGATATTTTCTGGGCATTGAAGTACTTAGATCTCATGCAGGTACCAATTTATCTCAGAGAAAATATGTGATGGATTTACTACAGGAAACTGGCATGAGTGAGTTCAAGCCTGTGTCTACTCCTATGGACTATCATGTGAAGGATATGGCTGATGATTCTGATTATCCATATCCAGGATATTACAGGAAAATTGATATATTTGACAGTCACACATTTCTTTTGTTGTAGGAGTGGTGAGTCAGCATATGAGCTCTCCAAAACAGTCTCATTGGACATCTGTCTGTCGTATTCTGAGATATCTGAAAGGTGCACCTGGTAAGGGAATCACCTATCATAGGCCGAAGATTCCTGTATCCACACTTTCTCTTACTGGTTATGCAGATGTAGATTGGGCTGGTAATCTGAATGACAGGAGGTCTACGTCTGGATATTGCACATTTCTGGGGAATCATCTTATTACCTGGAAAAGCAAAAAGCAAAATGTTGTCGCAAGATCTAGCACAGAAGCTGAGTATAGAGCAATGGCACATGCATGTTGTGAGTTGCAGTGGGTTCAATATGTACTTTCTGAATTAAAGATTCCTGTTTTGTCTCCTATAGAACTCAGATGTGACAATCAAGCGGCCATATACATTGCTAAGAATCCAGTCTTCCATGAACGTACTAAGCACATTGAAGTTGACTGCCACTTTATCAGAGACCAGATCAAAAATGGAACTGTTGTGACTCCACATGTCAAGTCTGAAGATTAACTTGCAGATGTTCTTACGAAGCCATCGAGTCCAACAATTTTCCAGAGTTTTTGCAACAAGCTAGGTCTACACGATGTGTACACTCCAGCTTGAGGGGGAGTGTTAATATATTTCATATTTATTCTATTTTGTAATTTCTATATCCTGTTGGACCTCTATGTAAATTATCCAGTTTCTCTTATTAATAAAAAGGGAGAAGGCCTATGGCCTCTCTCAACGCTGCATTGCATGTTGCATTGCGACATCAAATTTCACAATTCTGAAATGCGTTATGCGGGTATGCGTTCGGTCAGGGTACCGCATAGAATATAAGCAGAATGCAGGAGCATAAGCAGGGCACATGCGTCTTTGGATTTTTTTTAATAAATTCTATATTTTATACGTATATTTAATTAAAAAATATAATCATAATCATAAATTTTATACTATATAGTTTCGTAGCCTAAGAGCCCAAATGTACCAACCGGTCATTACATCATGCAAGGAGAAACACATATTTTCCAATCATCAAGAAGAAAAATCAATCAACAAAACCCTAAGTTTATATAATGTACTAGAATATACAAGTAACACCACACATTTAAACATGCAATTCATAGCAGAACATTTATTGAATGAACACAATAAGAATAACCACAGTAACACAAGATATAGTAGTTCAAAGTAGAAATAAAAAAGAGCATCAAAAACAAAATCAAAACATCAAAATGACACGAAGAAATCAAGTCAGTAATAAATAGAGAAGAAAACATCGTAGGGAATATAAATTACTCCCCAAACAACACACAAATTTGATACTTTGTAAAAGAAAAATACATATCCAATTAATATCCGCGATAGATTCCCCCTTTATACAAGACAATAAGAACTGTTGCAAGCAAAACATCTTCTAATCTTGGAGCAAAATAGAAGAGAAAAAAAGAGCATAATGAAACATCGACAATTGTAAAATGTAATAATATATTTTGCAGCACTGATTCAAAATTGAATTATTTCTGAGGTAGAAAAATTTCAATATCTAATCTAAAACAAACTATATAGAAGTTGTCATTTCATTTGGTTGATTTTATTTGAGGTTTTATTTATTTATTAAAGTAACTCACCAAGTGAAATGTGGGCCTAAGCAGCCACATAAGCAAAACATGTTCTAATCTTGGAGCAAAATAGAAGAGAAAAAAAGAGCAAAGGAAAGAGCATAATGAAACATTGACAATTGTAAAATGTAATAATATATTTTGCACCACTGATTCAAAATAGAATTATTTCTGAGGTAGAAAATTTTCAATATCTAATCTAAAAAAAACTATATAGAAGTTGTCATTTCATTTGGTTGATTTTATTTGAGGTTTTATTTATTTATTTTACTTAACTCACCAAGTAAAATGTGGGCCTAAGCAGCTGCATATGCGGACCGCAGGCCGCATATCCAGTCCATGCCCAAAAATAGCACTGCATAGTTATGTGCGGAGCAGATGAGGGCCGCATAAGGGGCCTCATGCGGGGCATATGAGAACACTATTTTTCCCCCTTTTTGCCCGCTTTTTTCCCATTTTTTTAAAATAATGTTGTAAACCTCTAACATGAAGGTAAATAATATTGTCCAAGTATTATTGACTATAATATATTACTTATATACATTAAATGTTCTATAATAAGCTGTACTTCTAATTTAGAATGCATGCTTTGTATGTAAGTCGTGATAATAGCTACTACTGTAATGTGTACAAGTAAATTACATGTAACTATAATCTAATTTAGAATGTATTTGGTTAAATATATTGATGTGATGTATGACTAACTGATGATATGCAAATATAAAAACAAGTTAGTAAGGTATCAATGATAAGTATATTGTTTACAGTTTAGCTATATCAACATGTGATGCAAATTTTTGATGTACCATGTATATAGAGTGTTTTATCTATGACAAGTCTATTGTTTACTATATTATAGCTACAATCATTGTTTTATAGCTGTGTTATAAACTATTTGGGTGTTTTATATTGTTGAGTAGTGTGTTTAAATATATATAAAGTTCCAAAAAGTATAGTATTTATATACATATATGTGTAATTTTGTATCAATTTATATAGAAAACTAAAACCCATTTTTTCAAAAATCGCCCGCTTACCACTTAACCAGTTACAAGGTGTTGTCCGCAGGCTTACCGCTTAACGTTTTTTAAAACATTGGTACTACAGGTCGGTATTACCTTTTTGGTGCAATACTGATTACTTGTTTCGCAGTACAGTATTAAATCATTAAGGGAAAAAATGGCACACTGATAAAAATATTTCAAGGTATAGCACCTCCGTAAAAATATTTTCCGGAATAGCCCACTTTGGTGAGAAAACGCCACCAAATTTGGGGTTTTCAAGTGAAACATGTAAAAGTGCCATCTGTTTTGGAGCTTTCAATTACAAAAATAAAAAAAAAAGGAGAAAACACCAAATGAATTGGCGCTTTCACTTCTATGCAGAGGGATGAAAACGCCAATCCATTTGGCGTTTTCTCTTTTCCTTTATTTTTTTTTTTAAAATTAAAAGCTCCAAACCGGTTGGCGTTTTTACTTGCTTCACTTAGAAAACACCAAATCAAATGGTGTTTTCTCCTAAAAGTGGGCTATATCGGGAATAATGTTTTTGGAGCTATACTCCGGAAATATTTTAATCAAAGTGTGCCATTACGAGTTTTTTTCCAATCATTAATTAATAGTTTGTTATTTATAGTTTACTGGTCTGGTTGTTGATTTTAGTGATTAGAAATATTGATTAGTAAAGTATGATTACTACATAGTTAATTACTGATTTGCTGATTAGATATGTATAAAAGTTCCTTAGAAATATATTTTTATATACACATACATGTAATTTTGTATAAAAATATATAAGAATTTAGGCACCCACTTTTTCAAAAATCGTCCGCTTAATCGCCCGTCTGCCGCTTAATCGGTTACAAGGTGTTGTTCGCACGCCTCCCGCTTCCCACTTTCTAAAATATTGCATGTAAACCACCCCCGAAGATGGGCCACAACTAAGTGAGACTCCTCGACAGTGGAACCCCCCCCCCCCACACGTCAACTACCCGCACATCAGGGGAGTGTTTAAACTCACACAGAGGCCATGCCGCGTGATGGGACCAAGGAGCGCTGAGGCGCAAAACTGGGGATTCGAACTCGGGTCCCTACTTTGGGGAGGCCACTCCTTCTCCACCGAGCTACTACCTCCCCGGCCTATATGAAACATTTGTATGTATATATACACATGTATTGTGCCTTCCAAATTTTGTCAATTTTTCCTGAATATTTGACCAAGCTTTTACAAAATCTTTGTCGAATGTTATGCATAAATCCGGAATGCCAATTCTTTTCAACCTCGACGAATGAATCTGAAATCCTGAATTTGTGACTATGATGACAGCATACATAAGCAAATCAGTTATAATACATCATTAATATACTTTTTGCAGCAGTAAGGAAAATGTTAACTCAAGGATTAGGGAGGCAGAACAACTTGTGTTTACTATCAAAAGGGTACGCCTAATTAATACGGAATTGGGTAGAGACCGATAACCCAATTACACAGTAAGGGATTAAACCCATGTATATAACAAATATGAACAAGTTATAAATTGTTATCAACATATATGTATTCTAAGTTTCTAACCTAGGAAGCACAGACACAGATATAGACACGGACACGGGGCACAACGATTTAAAAAAAATATAGGACACAAACACGACACTGGACACGACAAATGATTTTATACAAAAATACACACATTTGCATATATATAATCTATTTTTAGAAACTTGTATACATAACTAAACTCATCTGGAAGTATAAAATTCACCCTACACATCAACATTGCTACTTAATAGTTGCTTATCTATAGATGAAGCATTAAGATACATTTATCGTATACAAACTAGTATCATACTATCATGTAATCTACTAAATAGCTAGTATCATAAATAGAGGAACTTATCACATATAGTCGTATGTTAGTATCAAGCCATGATAAAATGTACTCAGAAGTTAGTATTATATAGTAGTACAATACTTCACAGTAGTTTACATTGATTTTGCATTACATTTACAGACTAGTAGTTGTTTATTAGCTTAATGTTCTATACTTAGTAATTACTAATTAGTACTATACAGAGGTACAATATTACTGATTTATGACAAAGTCACATAGTTTTACGTTAGATATACACGGTATTACTTGCTTGAATAGCTTAATGGTACATAGTCGTTACTATTACTAGCAGCAAAATCAGTGTAGTATTACAAACTAGATAGCTATTATAAAATATTCCGATACATAGTTGTTTAATACAATAGCATCATATTAACATGTTAAATAATGCTATACAATATCAATAGTCTAATATTAAATACTAAATATAACATTACATATTGCTCTAGGGCCTCAGAATTGGTAAGCGGACTCAGGCGAGCGCTCAAGATCAGTGCTCAGGCGGCCGTCTGAGCGAGCTTGAAGCGGCCGCTTGATGCAGAGCCACCTGACTACCGCCTAAAGGCTATTTGGAGCAGCCAAGGATCCGAGCCATTTTTTAAAACATTGATATATATATATATATATATATATATATATATATATATATATATATATATATATAGAGAGAGAGAGAGAGAGAGTCAGACTAGAATACACTCGAGTGTATCCGGAGCGGAATACACTCAAGTAGTTTTCCATGATGTAATATTTTTTTTGAAAATCTAATCCGTTGATCTTCTTAAACATCTCGTGAACAACTCATACGCAAAATTTGAGCACATTTGGATATGTATAGCTCATGTTATGAAGACCGCAAAAATTATGCATTTCAAATTAGTTTTGCGCGTTGATTTTGTTGCCCTTGGATGAGTGACTTACACTCATCCAAATGGGTTCAAAATTTGTATGTAGCCTAGTTATAGTATGACGGTGAAAATCAACGGTTTACATTTTGCAAAAAATAGTCTTGATATGCAAACACACTTGAGTGTATTCGTGCGATCCGTACACTCGAGTGTATTCTAGCCTGACTCTATATATATATATATATATAGAGTCAGGCTAGAATACACTCGAGTGTATCCAGAGCGGAATACACTCAAGTAGTTTTTCATGATGTAATATTTTTTTTGAAAATCTAATCCATTGATCTTCTTAAACATCTTGTGAACAACTCATATGCAAAATTTGAGCACATTTGGTTATGTATAGATCATGTTATGAAGACCGCAAAAATTATGCATTTCAAATTAGTTTCACGCGTCGATTTTGTTGTCCTTGGATGAGTGACTTACACTCATCCAAATGGGATCAAAATTTGTATGTAGCCTAGTTATAGTATGACGGTGAAGATCAACGGTTTACATTTTGCAAAAAATAGTTTTGATATGCAAACACACTTGAGTGTATTCGTGCGATCCGTACACTCGAGTGTATTCTAGCCTGACTCTATATATATATATATATATATATATATATATATATATATATTATACACACATATAGGTATACATATGTGTTAAAGAGTTTGGCTAATTTAGTTAATTAAGTTATTTGAGTCTATTTTTATATCAATCCAAGTATGTCTTGGCCCATTAGGGTTTAGTTTAAAGTTTGTACGCTTTCCCTTGGCCTATATATAAGAGGGGGAATCCTCTTATCAAATATACCGCATAACCTTCATTTACTTTACAACATGGTATATAGAAGACAAAAAGTTTTTCTTTCGCATGCAGGCTGCAACCGCCGTCCATGGCTTCACCGCTCGACGGCCAACTTTCTAGCTATACCTTGCTTTGTTGTGGCTACAGCCGCCCCCAGCCTTGCTTCTCTATATATCAAATATACATGCATGTACTTATTTGTGTTATAATATCAAATATTGGATATGTAGGGCATCCCCACACATTTTACTTGGGTTGATAGTTTGTTGTTGATATTGACTCAATAGTCAATCATTTCATTGATCCCAAGAACACTAGTACACTGTTTCCGAGCTAGTTGATAGTTTGTTGTTGATATTGACTCAATAGTCAATCATTTCATTGGTCCCAACTAGGGGAGTCTGATTTGTAGAATGCCACTCTAAAGTTGTCGCATGTTATCTCTTTGTCGTGGATACCTGCATGATTGAAGAAGAAATAAATTATCTTAATTTTGCCATTTCCCAGGCCGTCGAGCTTCTTCTAGACAAATCACTTGTACTTATCAAATTCGAAATGTACGTTCCAGATGCACAAGCTAGTATGTGTGCAAATGCCAAAGTCATTCACATTCAAGGGGTCTAAGGAAGTGAGCATGCATACTATAGAAAGAATGGGAATTGTTTATTTGATGATTTAACAAGTGTACAATACAATCTCTTATATAACAGAAGAGTGTAGAGACTAAAGCAGAGATGAGCAATATGGGACTTATAGAGATATGTTGTGTTTTGTTGAGTGTCATGTGCATAGCATGTGCATCACTTATGCTTTCACTTCCATAGTTTAGTCCCATATTGCTCACCTCTGCTTTAGTCTCTATTCTCTTCTGTTATATAAGAGATTGTATTGTACAATGTTTTACTCTCAATAAGTAATTTCTAGTTTCTCTATATGGTATCAAGAGTAGGTCTGGTTCTCCAGTTTTTTCTTTCCCACCCTGCCCCTATGTCCTGAGACTTCACACCACCCCCCCGACCGCCAGCCGCCACAACCAACCCCCCCACCCCCCGCCGCCGCTAGCAACCAACCCCCTCTCGACCCACCGCCGCCCGCCCCTCTCCACCCCTCCCTGCCGCCACCGACTCCCTTCCCCACCTCTGCCGCTCCCCGCCCCTCTCCACCCCTCTCCCATCCGCTGTCAGGCTGCTCCTCTCCTCCACCACAGCCACCGCCCCCCCTCTCCTTGCTGCCCTCTTCTTCTCGGGTTCCACCCGCCTTTTTTGCACCTACAATCTTCTGGACAGCCATAGCCATCCCACGTTGAGAGTTTTCTAACTCTCCGGTTATTTTTCTGCCTGCGCCTCATGATGGCATATTGATTTCCTCATGAGGGCGTAGGTTCTTTTATCAATCTATCTGCCCGACACGGGTTTCTTCTGATCTGATGCGTCAGATCCCTACTGCTGCTACTGCCCCATAGTGGGTTCTTTATTTGCTGCAAGTTGTTGTTGCACCGCCACCTCATTACTGCCTGCTTCTGCTCATCATGACTTCAGTTGAGCCTCCTCACTCTCTGTGTGTTACCACCGTCAAGCTTGATGGTTCGAACTACCATCTGTGGTCGGCGTCCTGTGTCCTCTATGTTAAGGCTCAAGACCGGTACTCACATCTTACCATTGCTCCTCCTTCTGCCCCTGCTACTACTACTGATGAAAAGAGCAAACAGGCTAATGCTCAATGGTCCAAAGACGACTCTGGTGTTATGTCCTGGCTTCTCAATAACACCGAGCCACACATTAGTCAGTCTCTGTTATGTCTTCATGATGCCAAAGCAACGTGGGACCAGCTTTCTCATGTCTACTCCCATCAACAAAATCATAAACGGGTTTTTGAAATTTTCAAAAACTTGGCCAAGGAATTCTCTTTAGATGCTTCCATTGAGGACTTCTACAACAAATGCTCTGCTCTCTGGAATGAGTATGAAATCTACCATCTGTTGGTTGTTGACATCAATGAGGCTCAGAAGCAGCGCAATGAACAACAACTAGTTCAATTTATGGCTGCCCTACCTGCTTCCTTTTTGGGCGTGGTCGATCAAATTTTGTCTAGTGACCTTCTGCCTACTCTTCGTGACGTCCTCAAGAGAGTTCAATGGCTACCATCTGTGTCCTACTGTCCTCCACTCCAGTTATTGAGCACCCTGCTTTAGTTGTTCGCTCTACTGATTCTGGACGTGGTCGCGGTTGTGGACGTGGTCGTGGCGGACGTCCACCTCCTAGTGGCAGACGAGGCTCCTCTGCTACTCATGGACGACGTCAAGCCACTGGACCTCGCTACTGCAACTGGTGTGGTCGTTATTATCACACTGAAGATAGGTGTTGAATCAAGCATGACAAGCTAGCCTAGGCGAACTAGACCTCTACAGAAACTACTACTGATGCTGCATCAGATCCACCAGCTACCCCTTCGACTACTAAATGGCTTCGCTCTGAATTCGAGAAGTTTTTCTAGGAACGCATGACTCAGCTACCTTCGACGTCTGCTGTCGGTTCGACTGCCATGCTTGTTTCTCCTTCTGCCGGTAACAATAAGTGGTGCATTGATTCTGGTGCGTCTATCCATATGGCAGGAGACATCCAATTATTTTCTGCTCTGTCGAAAACCTCCAATATTCCATCAGTCACGGTTGCAAATGGCTCTAAGACTCCTGTTCATGGAATTGGCACCGTTCCTCTATCTCGCAAGTTGAATCTTCACTCTGTTTTATACATACCACAATTTCCTGTTAATTTATTATCTGTCAGTAAAACTGTTAAACAACTTTAGTGCTCCATTAAATTTGATCCCTCTGGTTGTGTTTTGAAGGATCTCCGCACGAAGACGAGGATTGGATCGGGCCATGAAGGACCAGATGGACTATACTATTTGGATGGACCGCCTGCATCTTGTGCTCTCTTGTCTACATCAGTCAAAGGACTTCAGTGGCACTTACTATTGGGTCATCCGTCTGTTGCAAAGTTGAAACATTTATTTCATGCATTATCTGAAAACATTTTTTCTTGTGTTTTGGGAAAACAAACAAGGTCTGTCTTTCCTGCTAAGAAGGAACTTGGTTTTAAAGAAATTTTTGATATTGTTCATGCGGACATCTGGGGTCCATGCTCTGTTCTGAGTCAAACTAGAGTCAAATATTTTTTGACATTTATTGATGATTATTCCCGTGCTACCTAGCTGTTTTTGCTCAAAGATCATGGTATTGTTTTGGACAATATCTGCATTTTCTTTTCTGAAATACAAACACAGTTCAATAAAACCATTAAAATTTTCTGTACCGATAATGCCCTGGAATTTATGCCGAAGTCTATCACTTCTTTTTGTTCTGATCGTGGCACCATCCATCAAACCACTTGTCCTTATACTCCACAGCAAAATGGTGTTGTTGAACGGAAAAATCGCCACTTATTAGAGGTTGCTCGCACCCTTCTTATTCATTATAAAGTTCCTCCCCGTATTTGGCCTGAGGCAGTCACTACGACATGCTATCTTATAAATCGCATGCTATCTTCTATTTTATAAAATCGGATACCTTCATTTTGTTTCCTGATGCACCTCTTTTCTCTATTCCTCACATTTTTGGGTGTACTTGCTTTGTTAAAAATTTACGCCCAGGAATGACGAAACTTGACCCTTGATCCACTAAATGCATTTTCTTGGGTTATTCGAGAACTCAAAAAGGTTATAGCTGCTTTGATCCGATACTCAGACAATGGTTTGTCAGTGCGGATGTGATCTTTTTTTAGCATATGCCATACTTTCCTGATGATGGAGCAAAACTACCACATGATATGTTGGCACCCACACCTCTACCAGATATTGTTGAAGATTTGCCTTCTTCTAACCAGCTTGAAGATCGTCCACTACAAGTGTATAAACGCCGGTCAAAGACAAGCACTCCTTCAATGGCCCCTCTCCAACCAATTCCTTCGTCTGCGGATGATCAAATAAACACTGAGGTAACTTCTGACTTGCACCTTCCTATCAGTCTGCGCAAAGGTGTTCGCTCCTATACTAAACATCCTATCAGTAATTACTGCACTTCTGCCAATCTGCATAACAACTTTGCCTGCTTTACTTCTGCAATTTTTGATTTCACCATTCCAAAAAATGTTGTAGAGGCTCTTGTTAATCCTGCATGGAAACAAGCAATGGATCAGGAAATGCAGGCACTCTGCGATTGCAAGACATGGGAACTTGTGGATCGCCCTTCTTCTTGCCCTACTGTGGGTTGTCGCTGGGTCTTTACCATTAAATATCAACCTGATGGGACTATTGAACGCCTGAAAGCCCTCCTTGTTGCAAAAGGCTACACGCAAACATATGGTGTTGATTATTTTGAGACCTCTCCTGTTGTACGATTAAACTTTGTTAGAATTCTGATTTTTTTGCTGTTAATAAAGACTGGTCTCTCTTTCAGCTAGATGTTAAAAATACATTCCTTTATGGAGATCTACAAGAAGAAGTATACATGGAGCAACCACCTGGGTTTGTTGCTCAGGGGGAGTCTGCCCTCAAAGTATGTAAGCTGAAAAAGGCCATCTATGGTCTCAAACAGAGCCCACGTGCTTGGTTTGACAAGCTCAGTCAAATATTAGTCACTTTTGGCTTTCGTCGCTCTCATTCTGATCATTCAGTCTTTATCCGCAAAACAGTGGTTGGACTTGTCATTCTTATTGTTTACGTTGATGATATTATCTTATCTGGCAGTGATACTGTGGGTATACTGGAAACTAAAACCTACTTAGAAAAACATTTTGTCACTGAAGATTTCGGAAAGTTGAGGTATTTCTTAGGCATTGAGGTCTCCAAATCATCTGCAAGGTTGTCTCTCTCTCAGAGAAAATATGTACTTGATCTCTTGCAGGAAACTGGTATGCTGGGTTGCAAACCAACCAACACTCCACTTGACCCAAACATGGACTGGGATGATGCAAACTCTCCTCCCTATGTTGATCATCACCAGTTCAAAAGGTTGGTAGGCAAGCTTATCTATCTGACCGTCACAAGAGCTGACCTCACTACTGCTGTCGGATTCATCGGTCGGTATCTTGATAAACCCCGACAATGTCATTGGGATGATATATGTCATATTTTGTGATATCTTAAAAGTTCTCCTAGAAAAGGCTTGATGTATAAGAAGCGTGGCCACTGCAACCTATCTGGCTTCTTAGACTCTAACTATGCAGGAAGTCGTTCCGATCGTAAGTCAACATCAGGATACTATACATTTGTTGGCGGAAATCTTGTCACATGGCGAAGCAAAAAGTAGACTGATGTCGCCAGATCCAGTGCGGAGGCGGAATACCGAGCTATGGCTCATATTGCATGCAAACTTCTGTGGGTTCAGAGCAGGGAACAAAATTTCAATCGAAATTTCCGATTTTTTTCCAATCGGACATCGAAACGCTGGTACGCAGGAATTGGTCTTGTCATTTCGTGAAATTTCGACCCTAGGTGCGAAATTTCGCAAAAAAGGGTGAAATTTTGCATCAAAAAGGCCAGTTTGGGCCGTAATTTTGCGAAATGTTACAAAAACACAACTTAAATTTCAAGAAATTTGTTCCTAAGGCTGCTAATACTACATCTTGGGTATTTTGACAATTTTTTTTGAATCTCTTGCTTCTAAAGCCTATTTTTCTTAATTGTAAGGCATGTTTCCCCTATCTCTAGACCATCTATACATTACCTTCATCAATTTCGAGAAATTTGTTCCTAAGGCTGCTAATACTACATCTTGGGTATTTTGGCAATTGTTTTTGAATCTCTTGTTTCTAAAGCATGTTTTTCTTAATTCTAAGGCATATTTCCCCTATCTCTAGACCATCTATATTCTATACATTACCTTCATCAATTTCTACACTCCTCTATAGAGATATGGAGAAATACTCCAAAAATAACAAAGTTCTTTCAAGGATCTATGTATAAATGTCCCATGCAACCTTGTTAAATGTGAACACTACACTTATACAACTTGTAGTTCGTAAGTTTGTAACTTGTAATTGTAAGTTATACATTCTAAGTTGTAACTTGAAGTTTTTAAAAGTCTAACTGTCTAGTAGACTTGCCATTTCTGATCATTTGTGCACTCACTCATCAAGACATGGATCACCCTAACCTCTAAACATATAACTTTATTATATAATCTAGTGTATCTATGTCTAAACATTGTGTATGCAAAATTTCATAATTTAATTCCTTCATTTTGTCATCGAAATTGCCATCGAAATTATGTCGAGATTGTTCAGCTCTTAGTTATCAAGGCGCCCGCCTAGGCGTGCCTAGGCACCCTAGGCGTTAGGCCAGGCGCCTCAAACTAGGCGCCCAGCCTATTAAATGCATTAAGTGGGCGTCTAAGGCGTTTTAGGCCCAAATTATGCAATTTAAAGGCTAAACTAGCATGAATCGAGTCTAGATTTGGTCAAATTAGATCACCTTCAGTCATTGCATGGTTGATATAGGTCTGATTTAGAGTAAATCAGGTCAAATTTTGGCAAATTAGGTCTGGTCTGAGGAAAATCAGGTCTGATTTGGGGAAATGAGGATTGATTTGGGCCAAATTGGTATGTCCTCATAGCGTTGTTTGTTAAGTTTTTTCTACTTTTTCATATGTTTATTGTTCTTGCTTCTTTCTCTTTTCTTTTTTTATCCATTCTCCTGCATCTTATTCCTGAGTCCTGCTGCTATGTTTTTTGAGTTATTCATCCTATATTCCCTCCTACTACTATGCAAGCATGTGCATATTTTCTTTTTCAAATTTGTCCTATACATCCTGCTACGAAATCTACTACTACTATTTACATATCTAATTTTCTTTTTCTGATTTCTTCCTCCTAAATCTCCTCTCTTAGCCACTGTTGTTTGCATGTTTCCATTTATTTTCACTGACCTATTCCTTCCTCTATATTTTCTAATTCAGCACCTGCTACTGCTGTTTTTTATTTTGTTTTGTTGATTCTTCCTCTTTCAATCTCCTTTTATTGCCCTTGGTTTGTCTTATTCTGACTTCTTCCTACAGAACTTCTACCATTTGCATGCTCTTTTTATCCCATTTTCTCTCACCAATTCGTACTTGTCTTCCTCTTACTGTTGTTTCATTTTCTTCATGTTAATTCTGTTGTCCCTGATTCTCCTATAGTTATCAATTCAAATTAGACTTACAATAACATTTAATGAATAAATAATACATTATCACATATAGTATCATGTGTATGAACATTTAAATATGTAACTGAAAAAAAAAGTAAAAACAAAAACGCCCAGAAAAGCCTAGGCGCCAAGGCGGGCTAGGCGCCCCTTAGATTAAACCCACCGCCTAGACGCCTTGACAACCATGGTTCAGCTTCCTTCACTCATGATTTAATTCGCTTATTTGGTCGTTAAAATCGTTAGGGCCGTAGATATCGAAATTTCGTGCGAAATTTCAAAAAAATTTGTTTTTGGGCCATCGGACACATCGAAATCGGACATTTAATTCTATGGTTCAGAGTCTCCTCCAGGAGTTTGATATATCCTATTCCAGCCCTATATTGTTGTTTTGTGACATTAAGGCCTCCATTTTTATTGCGAGAAACCCCACTTTTCATGAGAGGACGAAACATATTTAGGTCGATTGTCACTTTTTTCGAGAAGCAGTCCTTTCTGGCCTGATTTGCTCTCCATATCTCAGCACTGAAAAGCAAGTTGCAGACATCTTCACCAAGATACTTCCTAAAGCTCGTTTTCAGACTCTAGTTGACAAGTTGGGCATGTGCGACATCTACACTCCATCTTGAGGGGGAGTATAGAGATATGTTGGGTTTTGTTGAGTGTCGTGCATAGCATGTGGCTCACTTATGCTTTCACTTCCGTAGTTTAGTTCCATATTGCTCACCTCTGCTTTAGTCCTTATTCTCTTCTGTTATTTAAGAGATTGTATTGTACATTGTTTTACTCTCAATAAGCAATTCTCAGTTTCTCTATAGGACTAAACTACTGAAGTAAAAACATAAGTGAGGTACATGCTAGGCACATGACACTCAACAAAACACAACATATCTCTATACTCCCCCTCAAGCTGGAGCGTAGATGTCGAACATGCCCAGCTTGTCCACTAGAGTCTGAAAACGAGCTTTAGGAAGAATCTTGGTGACGATGTCCGCTACTTGTTTTTTGTGTTAAGATATGGAGTGCAAATCTGGACTCGAACAAAGTGAAGGTCGACCTCAATATGTTTTGTCCTCTCATGAAAAGTAGGGTTGCTCGCAATAAAAATGGAGGTCTTGTTGTCAGAAAACATCAGTATAGGGCTGGAATAGGATATATTAACTCCTGGAGGAGACTCTGGACCCACAAGAGTTCACATGCAGTATGAGTCATAGCTCGGTATTCTGCCTCTGCACTAGATCTGGCTACGACAACCTACTTTTTGCTTCGCATGGTAACAAGATTTCCACCCACAAATGTACAATACCCTGATGTTGACTTACGATCAGAACGACTTCCTGCATAGTCAGAGTCTAAAAAACCAGATAAATTACAATGGCCATACTTCTTATACAACAAGCCTTTGCCTAGAGAGCTTTTAAGATAACGCAGAATGTGAAAGATAGCATCCCAATGACACTGCCAAGGTTTATCAAGATACATGTCGATGAATCCTACCACAACAGTGAGGTCAGCTCTTGTGACCGTCAGATAAATAAGCTTGCCTACCAGCCTTCTGAACTGGTGATGATCAGCATAGGGAGGAGAATTTTCATCGTCCCAATCCATATTTGGGTCAAGGGGGGTGTTGGCTGCTTTGCAGCCAAGCATATCAGTTTCCTGCAAGAGATCAAATATATATTTTCGTTGAGAGAAACACAACCCTACAGATGATTTGGAAACATCAATGCCTAAGAAATATCTCAGCTTTCCGAGATCTTTAGTGTCAAAGTGCTTTTCTAAGTAGGTTTTAGCTACCTGTATACCCACAGTATCACTGCCAGATAAGATAATATCGCCAACATAAACAATAAGAAAAACTAGTTCAACCATTGTTTTGCAGATAAACACTGAATGATCTGAGTGAGAACGTCGGAAGCCAAAAGTGACTAAGATCTGACTGAGTTTGTCAAACGAAGCTCGTGGGCTCTGTTTGAGACCGTAGATGACCTTTTTCAGTTTACAGACTTTTAAGGAAGACTCCCCCTGAGCAACGAAACCGGGTGGTTGCTCCATGTAAACTTCCTCTTGTAGATCTCCATAAAGAAATGCATTTTTAACATCTAACTGAAAGAGAGGCCAGTCATTGTTAACAGCAACAGAAATCGAATAGAATTTAATCTTTTAGCAGGCGAGAAGGTCTCAAAATAGACGACACCATATGTTTGCGTGTACCCTTTTGCCACAAGTCGAGCTTTCAAGTGCTCAATTATTCCATCAGGTTGATACTTAATGGTGAAGACCCAGCGGCAGCCAACGGTAGGGCAGGAAGGAGGGCGATCAACAAGTTCCCATGTCTTGCGATCACATAGTGCCTGCATTTCCTGATGCAACGCCTGTTTCCATGCAGGAATAACTAGAGCTTCTGCAGCAGTCTTTGGAATAGTGGCGACAAAAATTACATAAGTGAAGCATGCAAAACTTTTATGCAGATTAGCTGAAGAACAGTTTTGACTAATAGGATGTTTAGTGCAGGAGCGAACACCTTTACGCAAACTAATAGGAAGGTACAAGACAGAAGTTACCTCAGTGTTTGTTTGATCATCCGCAGACGGAGGAATTGGATGTGGAGGGGCCATGGAAGGAGCGCTTGTCTTCGGCCTACGTTTGTACACTTGCAAAGGGTGACCTTCAGGCTGGTCGGAGGAAGGCAAATCCTCAATAACATCTGGTAGAGGCGTGGGTGCCAATATATCACTGGAGAGCGTTGCCCCATCATCAAAAAAACATGACATATGCTCAAAAAAGATCACATCCACGTTGACAAACCATTGCTTTAGAACCGGATCAAAGCAGCGATAACCTTTCTGGGTTAAAGATGCATTTAGTGGAGCGAGGATCAAGCTTCGTCATCCCTGGGCGTAAATTTTTGACAAAACAGGTACACCCAAAAATGCGAGGAACAGAGAACAAAGGTGCATCATGAAATAGATGGTGTAAGGGATACGATTCTATAAAACAGAGGATGGCATGCAGTTTATAAGGTAGCATGTCGTAGAAACTGCCTCAGGCAAAAACCGGTGAGGAACTTTATAATGAAGAAGAAGAGTGTGAGCAACCTCCAATAAGTGACAATTTTTCCACAACACCATTCTGTTGTGGAGTGTAAGGACAAGTGGTTTGATGGATGGTGCCACGAACAGAACAAAAAGATGTGACCGACTTTTGCATGAATTCTAGGGCATTATCGGTACGGAGAGTCTTGATGGGTTTATCGAACTGGGTCTGTATTTCAAAAAAGAAGATACTTGTTAATATATGTGTTGCTTTATTTATGTTATGTTATTTTCCATTATATCTGGACCTTTTTGTAATTGTTACTTTTCTATAAATAGAAGGGTGCACACATTGTGCAACCCTAAGCTCTCCAAATCTCATTGTCTTTCGCATGGTATCAGAGCGGGCCGATCCACCTTAAACCTAATCCCTCTTTCTCCACCAACCCTAGCCGCCGCCACACTCCGAAATCTCCTTTTTGCCGCCGCTACAGTACTGCTACAGTAGCGCCGTCGCTACAGTAACGTCGTCCACCCCTCTGCAGCCCTCCATCCACCTCTAATCCCCTAATAACCTCCATCCTTGTGACCTAATCCACCACATGCCCCTCTGTCTAGCTATGTTTCTCTTTGCGAAATCTCCGGACAGCCTCGGTAACTTTCCAGTTCTGGCACATTGACGGCGTAACGGGCTTCATCCTCTCTGTCTACCTGCGCCTCATGGTGGAGTGACTGATCCTCCATGTTGGCGTAGGTTTTTTCTCCTCTGCTGCCCCTACGTGGGTTTTTTTTTTACGATCCATGCGTGGATCTTCTACCTTCTACTACTAGTCCATGTGTTGGACTTCTGCCTCTGACTGCTGACTTCTACTGCCTGTGCCTGACTGTTGCTGCTTGCTTGTAACTCTATGTCTGCATATGTTTCTTCCTGATGGCGTCTACTAATGAAGATCTGCGACGTCAGGTGACAACTGTGAAGCTGAGGGCGAAACTACCAGCATTGGGCGTGCTCTATGCAAATATATGTTAAATCACAAGGAAAAATGTTGCACATGACGCGAGATCCACCACCCGTGCCTCCTGCAACAGTCGATTCGAAGGATGTGAAAGCCTATGATGATTGGGTGAAGGACGACTCCACCGTCATGACATGGATTTTGAATAGTAGTGAGACCAAGATTAGTGTCACACTATTGTACCTGCAGACGGCAAAGCAAATGTGGGATCAACTTGCCAGCACATATTCACACAGTCAAAATCCAAAGAAGGTGTTTGATATCAACAAGCAACTCAGCCGTCTGTGTTTCTATGGTTCTGATCTGACGGATTACTTCTCTACTTTCAAGGGATTGTAGGGGGAGTTGGAAGCCTACCATCCCTTGTCTACTGATCTGGCTACTATGCAACGACAGCAACAGGAGTTGCAAGTAGTCCAGTTCCTCTGTGACTTACCTGATTCCTATGTCGGGGTGGTAGATCAGATTCTCGCCAGTGATCCGCTGCCTACTCTTCAGACTGTCTTTCAAAGACTACAACGCTTGCATGCATCGTCATCTGAGACTCCTACTGATACTGGGGATTCGACTGCTTTTGCCGCGATGTCTGGTCGTGGTCGTGGCCGTGGACGCGGTCGTTCATATGATGCTCGTCCTCTTGGTACTGGCAGGGGGAGGAATTTTGCGGGTCGTGGAGCATCCTCTGGCCAACACTTTTGTAACTTCTGTGACCGGTCTAATCATGTTGAAGACAAGTGCTGGGAAAAGTATGGTAAACCTGTATGGGCCAATGCGGCCAGTGACACTACTGCTACTTCAGAGACACCTACCCAGCCTGTTCTATCTAATGACTCGGGTACTGCCACTGCGGATTACAATCCTGCTGAGGTGGAGCGCCTACTACGTGATCGTACTGGCTCCTCTTCTACTGCCACTACAAGTGGAGCCCATGTTACGACCTACTCGGGTTGTGATATTGCCTTCCTCAGTACTCCATCTTCTAGTGCTGGTAATACAAAATGGGTTATCGATTCGGGCGCATCGTCTCACATTTCTGGAAATCGAGCTTTATTTAGAAATTTATCTAGACCAGCTACTGCTTCTTCTGTCATGCTTGCTGATGGTTCTAAGTCTGCAGTTTCTGGGGTTGGAGACATTGTATCTAAGTTTCTTCTTAAGTGGGCTTTATATGTGCCTCATTTACTGCTAAATTTATTATCTGTTAGCAAAATCTTACGCAGACTGCAATGTAGCCTGACCTTTATACCTAGTTTGTGTGTTTTTCAAGACCTTTGCACGAGGACAAAGATTGGTGGGGGGCATGAAGGATCTGATGGCCTCTTTTATCTGGATGATCTGCCAAGATTGGACAAGGTTGCATTGGCTTCTACTTTATCGGCATTATCTGCATCAGTCTCTGCATTACAATGGCACTACCGTCTTGGACACCCTTCTGAAAAACTAAGACATGTCATTTCTAGTGTTGGCACTCATAAGTTTCAGTGTGAATCATGTCAGTTAGGGAAACAGACTAGGGTTGTTTACCCTAAACGTCCTCAGAGTAGTAGCAAAAACTTTTTTGATCTTGTTCATGCAAATGTATGGGGTCCTTGTAATGTGCCTAATTTGTCTGGCTACAAATACTTTTTACTATTTATTAATGATTTCTCTCGAACCACTTGGTTGTTTCTGTTGAAAAGTAGGTCTGAAGTGTTGTCTACTATTAAATTCTTTTTTGCTGAGGTGAAAACACAATATGCTCTGCCTGTTAAAGTTTTTCGTACTGATAATGCACTTAAGTTTGTCCAAAAAGATTTTGCAATGTTTTGTCGTTCTGTTGGCACTTTACATCAAACTTCTTGTGCATATACACCACAACAAAATGGAGTAGCTGAGAGGAAAAATAGACATTTGTTAGAAGTTGCTAGAACTATTATGATGCACTATCATGTACCCAGATTGTTCTGGCCTGAAGCAATATTGACTGCTTGTTTCTTAATTAATCGGATGCCTTCCTCTGTGATTGGAAATAAAGTACATGTCCAAATTCTATAACCTGATGCACCATTATTTACTGTACCTCCTCGGATTTTTGGTTGTACGTGTTTTGTGAGATTGCTTGATCCTACTCATCATAAATATCTCCCCGTGCTGAGAAATGTATTTTCTTAGGGTATTCTCGTACACAAAAAGGATATAGATGCTATAGTCCTACTGCAAAGAAATGGTTTATCAGCAGTGATGTTGTCTTCTTTGAGAATACCCCATACTACTCATCTAGCGGAGATAGTCTGGAGCCTGATATTATTGCTTCCCCTCTGCCTATTACTACTGAATGTGTGTCTGAGAATTCTGATATTATTGCTTCCCCTCTTATTGTTTATTAGCGCAGGAACAGGCCTCCACCTGAACAAGTACCCCCCACTCAACACCAATCTCCTCCTCAAGAAGGTCCTGCCACACCTGAGGTAATTTCTGACCTAGATATACCTATTGCTCTTAGAAAGGGAACTCGTTCCTGCACTTCTCATAACATTGCTAACCATGTATCTACTGCACATCTGAGTATTCATGCTAGCAATTTTGTCTCTGCTTTATCTGCTGTCGCTATTCCGAAAAATACTCATGATGCCTTGCAAAGTACAGCCTGGACTTCTGCTATGCAAGAAGAGATGTGTGCTCTTACTTACAGACAAACTTGGGAGTTGGTGGATCCACCTCCTCAATGTAAGCTTGTAGGTTGCAGATGGGTATATGATGTTAAATATCAACCTGATGGTACTATAGAATGGTTGAAGGCACGCTTGGTTGCAAAAGGGTATACACAGACTTATGGTATTGATTACTTTGAAACTTTTTCTCATGTTGCCCGCCTTAATTCAGTCATAATTCTTCTTTCTATTGCTATTAATCTGGACTGGCCTCTGCTGCAATTAGATGTTAAGAATGCTTTCCTGTATGGTGATCTGCAAGAGGAAGTGTATATGGAGCAACCCCCTGGATTTGTTGCTCAGGGGGAGTCACACAAAGTCTGCAGGTTGAAGAAGTCTATTTATGGGCTCAAACAGAGCCCTCGTGCCTGGTTCGATAAATTAAGCAAAATTTTGATTGCTTTTGGTTTTCTGAGATCTCAAGTGGATCATTCTGTTTTTACTAAGAAGACCTCTACTGGCATTGTAATTCTTATTGTCTATGTGGATGATATTGTTCTTTCTGGCAGTGACTCTATTGCTATTCAGGATACTAAAGCACATCTCTACAAGCACTTTGCTACTAAAGACTTGGGTAAACTGCAATATTTTGTGGGCATAGAGGTATCTGAAACCTCTAATGCACTAGTGTTGTCTCAGAGGAAATATGTTCTAGATCTTTTACAAGAAACTGGTATGCTTGGAGCTAGACCTGCTGACACTCCTCTAGATCCCAATGTTAATTGGGATGATGATTCGTCTCCATCTTTTGCTGATAATAAAAAGTACATGAGATTGATTGGTAAAATGATATACTTAACTGTGACTAGAGCTGACATATTTACTTCTGTGGGACTTCTTAGCAGGTACCTAGATAAACCCAGACAGTGCCATTGGGATGCACTATGTCATATTCTGCGATATCAAAAAAAGTCTCCTGGCAAGGGACTTCATTACAAGAAAAATGGGCACTGCTCTCTATAAGGGTATTCTGATTCTGATTATGCAGGGAGTCAGATTGACAAGAAATCCACTTCTGGCTATTGTACCTATGTTGGAGGCAATCTAGTCACATGGAGATCCAAGAAACAAAATGTGGTTGCCAAATCTAGTGTTGACGTTGAATATAGGGCTATGGCCCATACTGCTTGTGAGCTGCTTTGGGTACGCTCTCTTCTTAAAGACTTCGGTGTTGAGTCTTCTTCTGCTATACCCATGCACTGTGATAATAAAGCTGCTATCTTTATTGCCAACAATCCTGTCTATCATGAGCGCACCAAGCATATCGAGGTCGATTGTCATTTTATTCGAGAATCTATTCTTACTGACAAGATCTGCACACCTTTTACTCGATCTGAAGGCCAGGTTGCTGATATCTTCACCAAACTACTGCCTAAGAAGCATTTCAGCGCTTTGATGGACAAGTTGGGCATGATTGACATCTATGCTCCAACTTGAGGGGGAGTGTTAATATATGTGTTGCTTTATTTATGTTATGTTATTTTCCATTATATCTGGACCTTTCTGTAATTGTTACTTTTCTATAAATAGAAGGGTGCACACATTGTGCAACCCTAAGCTCTCCAAATCTCATTGTCTTTCACAATACTCATATTGTCCAAAACAGTGCTACGATCTTTGAGTAAAAACAGCCAAGTAGCACGGGAATAATCATCAATAAAAGTCAGAAAATATTTAACACCAGAGTGACTAGGAACAGAACAAGGACCCCAGATGTCCGCATGAACAATATCAAAAAGTGTCTTAGAACCAATTTCTTTTTTAGCGAGAAATATAGACCGCGCTTGTTTTCCCAAAACACAAGATGCACAAGAAAATGTTTTTTCAGATAATGTAGGAAATAAATGCTTTAGCTTCGTTGCAGACGGATGACCAAGTCGGAAGTGCCACTGAAATCCCGAAACTGATGTAGACAGAAGAGCAGATGTTGCAGGCGGTCCATCCAAATAGTAGAGTCCATCTGGTCCTTCATGGCCCGAACCAATCCCCGTCTTCATGCAGAGATCTTTCAAAACACAACCAGAGGGATCAAATTTAATAGAGCATTGAAGTTGTTTAACAGTTTTACTGACAGATAATAAATTAACAGGAAATTGTGGTATGTATAAAACAGATTGGAGATGCAACTTTCGAGACAGAGGAACAGTGCCAATGCCATGAACGGGAGTCTTAGAGCCATTTGTAACAGTGACAGATGGAATATTAGTGGTTTTAGTCAAAGCAGAAAATAATTAGATGTCGCGAGCCATATGGACAGACGCACCAGAATCAATGCACCATTTATTGTTACCAACAGATACAGAGGCAAGCATGGCGGAGGAACCCGCAGTAGATGTCGAAGGTAGCTGAGTCATGCGTTCTAGTAGACGGTGGAGCAGAGTGTTGGTCGGATGCAGTATCAGTTGATGTTTCTGTACATGCTTGGTTTGC
Source organism: Alisma plantago-aquatica (assembly GCA_963693085.1). NCBI lineage: Eukaryota > Viridiplantae > Streptophyta > Magnoliopsida > Alismatales > Alismataceae > Alisma > Alisma plantago-aquatica. The sequence continues at coordinate 258,717,588 of OY856409.1, forward strand.
CCATGTTGGTTTACCATGCTTGATCCAACATCTATCTTCGTTGTGATTATCACGACCACACCAGTTGCATAAGCGAGGCCCAGTAGTTTGGCCATGTCCACCAGTAGGAGCAGTAGAGGAGCCGCGTCCACCAGTAGGAGGTAAACACCCGCCATAGCCTCATCCAAAGTCAGTGGTGCGAATAGCTAGAGCAGGATGCTCAATAACAGGATTGGAGGTCATCGACGGAAGTCTTTGAACTCGCTTAAGAACATGGTAAAGAGTAGGCAGGGGGTCGCTAGAGAGAATCTGATCGACCACGCCAGAGAAAGATGCAGGAAGGGCAGCCAGAAACTGGACCAGTTGTAGTTCATCGCGTTACTTCTGGGCTTCTTTGATGTCGACCGTCAAGGGATGGTAGATTTCGTACTCATTCCAAAGAGCAGAGCACTGGTTGTAGAAGTTCTCGATAGAAGTGTCAAAAGAAAACTCCTCAGCCAATTTTTGAAAATTTCAAAAACACGTTTAGGATTTTGTTGATGGGAATAGACATGGGAGAGTTGGTCCCACATTGCCTTAGCATCATGAAAGCATAACAAGGACTGACTGATCCACGGATCGGTGCTATTAAGAAGTCAGGACATAACACCAAAGTCGTCTTTGGACCATTGTGCATAGGTTTGCTTGATTCTTTCATCCGCAATAGCAGCAGGAGCGGCAGAAGGATCAGTAGTAAGGTGTGAGTGTCGACCTTGTGCCTTGACATAGAGGACGAAGGACGCCGACCAAAGATGGTAATTAGAGCCATCGAGCTTGACAGTGGTAACACACAGAAAACGAGAAGGCTCAACAGAAGCCATGATGAGCAGGGACAAGGCAGCAGTGAAGAAGCGACGCAACAGCAGCAAGCAGTAGATAAAGAACCCGCTATGGGGCAGTAGCAGCACCAGAGATCTGACGCATTTGATCAGAAGCAACCCGTGTCGGGCAGATAAGCTGATAAAAGAACCTACGCCATCATGAGGAAGTTCAATATTCCGCCATGAGGCGCAGGCAAAGAAACCCAGAGAGATGAGACTCTCAATGTGTGGTGATTATGGTTGTTCGGAAGATTGCACGTACGGAAATTAGCGAGAGGAAGCAAGAGAGGACAGCGCTCTATACATACCAACTTTCCAGTGCACCATCTTCTTGTAGAAAATTTGCAGCACTGTCTAAGACTAATCACCGCATTTTGCTCTTGCTGTGTGTGTCCTTGTTATTGCATCTCAGCAAGTTTTTTGTGCTTGATTCCCCTAGTTGGGGGTTATGCCCCCCCCCCCCCCCCGACAATGCTATGCCCATGGTCTATTTTTTTTCTAGAGTGTTTTATTAGTATATACGCTTTATGCTTTTTATTTATTTGTGTGCTTTAGACTTGTCTTGTCTTTAACCCTTCTTTTATCCCATATTGCTTAATTCTATTTCTCACTTACTCTTCTGGCCAAAATTTGAAAAAAATTCTGTTTTTGAGCCATCGGATACGGCATAAAATCGGACATGTAATTCTATGCATTGAGCTGTAGATTCCCCAAATTTGGATGGATCTACAACTTGTAAAAGACCTATTTTTGGGCTAAACGTTGTAGTTATTGATCCGATAGGGTAGAAACGTGAAAGATGGTAGTAGTAGGTTGGGTTAGGGCTTATTTGCCTTGGATAGAAGCCAAAAGACCCCCCCCCCCGACGCAGTGGCTCCTCTCTGTTCAGCTAATAACTGTGGAAAAGAATGATGCAACGTAAACTAAATTAGTGAAAGCCAGATTTCATGAATCAAATACAATGATCTAAAGTTGTATATGGATTACTTAAGTAAACAACACTAAATGCGCCAAACGCAATAACATCATGAAACAAAATATCTCAACACTCCCCCTCAAGCTGGAAAGTATACATCGTATAACCTCAACTTGTTATTTATTTTACAAGAAAATTTCTGGTGACAGCCAGCCTCTGCAGATCTGAATACTCATTGTATTTGATAATGAAAGTTCACATGCCCCTCAGTCCTTCTCTAAGGCTTCTATTCTGTTCATATAGCTTATATTCTGTTATTTTTGGGTTGTTACCCTGGGACATGGGCTTTAGCCTTTTCCCCACCCTCAGAAAGACCCAAACATGAGTTGCTGACTGGGAAACAAGTTACTATCCTAGTTTTTATTGCTATTTTAGCAACTTAATATAACAAGAGTTACTCCAAAGTCTAAACAAAAGAAAAACTGTTATAGAGAATAAACGTGAAGAAAAGAATTGCAAGATCAAATATACTGGTAACATTTTTTCTTTATCCAAGAGTGAAACAAGCATGACTAAAATGGCGGGGTCAGGATAGATACCTGTCCTAGGTTTTCCAATTTGTTGTGAAGGACATCCCTGAGATTAAAAAAATCACATTACACAATCATCAGCGCAATACAAAATATATGTTCTTAAAAATGCGATGCTTATCATAGAACTTAGAATGACATCAACAAGGGGTTTTTCTTCTGTCATACCAGATGATATCATCGACGGTATCATTAGCTAGCAGGTAATATACATTAACAGAAGAGGCCTGAAAGAAAACAGCAGCAGGTGTCAGAGGAAGCTTTACACTATTTACACACAGACTACTACCCGCTAGCTATTTGTCAAAAGAGACAACACATAAGGTACTCTCTGATTAGATTTACCAATCTTCACTGCTATTTGCAATATTACCTTTTGTTTACTATGTCAGTGAATTTCAAATCTCACATTTATCTATTTTGGTTCCTTATAAAAAGTAAGATTCGTAGAACTACTGGAATCCAACACTAAAATATGGGAGTGAATGTTGCACCATGAAGAAAAGTCTCAACAATATGAATATGACTGAGATGCATATGTAGAGGTAGATGTATGGGAAGATAAGGAAAGACTGCTTGAGAAATGACTATATCGGGAATAAACTGGGGGTGGCGAGTATCAAGGACAAGTTGCATGAGTGTCACTTGAGATAGTATGGACATGTGCAATGCAAAGATACTAACACATAGTTTAAAATGTGCAATTTTTGACAGCATTTTTGGTGATCCAGAAACAGAATTCCACAGCAATTTTGGAGGAAATTTTAACAAATCGGTTCCTTCTAACACTATTTTGACACAGATTTTGACGACCAAATATAGGAATTGGGACACAAAATTTTACCACAATAATCTACATACATAAATACACCTACTTATGCAATAATATCATATTTTGATTTTAAGTGAGGTCTCCTACATGTTTGATTGAAAAAGATAAATGTTTTTTTTATCAGAATTTCAATTATGCAATCTATACAAACACACACTCACCAAGGAAAGAGGTTATCCGATTTCGATGCCGTTTCGACAGCATGGAAACCGATTTGTGATATACAAACACACACTCACCAGCAATTATGATATATTAAAAGTATATACTATGTACGAGTACTAAATGGTGAAATAAATCCAATCCCCCTTCGCTCTTCAAAAAAAAAAAACCACAAGGATTGCAATTATTGAAATTTTCATCGAAAATTGGCGAAATTCATTGAAATTTGGCAAAATTCATCAAAAACATCAAAATTTGGTGAAACTCATCGAAATCGACACAGTCGCATGTTTCGGTACCAGATCCCATCAAAATCGAAATTTTTGGGTGAAATTTCGCCAATTTCGCCGAAACCTCATTCCTTGACACACACACACGTACTTCTGCAATAACATATGTGGTATCTTATATCTTGCATGCAATTCAATAATACATAATAATTCCCCATTTTCATAATTTTTGTGTCTTCAATTTTTTGAACAAAATTACATTGAGATATACACGATATGCACATGAATTCTATATCAGGTAGCCGTCAAAAACGAAACTGAAAATAATTTGCAATCAAAACAATGGGATTTGAAGCAATGTTTTTGAGTCAAGCATAGTAAAAAGTAGAAGAAGACCTAAATTAACTTGGGAAGAGCTTGTAAGGAAAGATTTTGAATCTATACATCTTTATCAAAATATGACCCATTATAGAGTTGATTGGAAAAGAAGGATCCATGTAATTGGACCCAGCATGGTTGGGATTGAGGCTTAGATGATAATGATGGTGGTTCCTTATTTTTACTAAATCCAAATTATGTTTCCTCTAATTTTCTTTATCCAATAACCTGTTTGGATCCAAACTACAAAATTAGCATTTCTCATTATTAGCTAAGATTTTTATATTGTATTGACGGTCGTTGTTAGTATCTTTTCTTTGAATCCATATATATTGTTGTTAACTTGAGTAAAAATCTATTCGTTTATATATATATATATATAGAGAGAGAGAGAGAGTCAGGCTAGAATACACTCGAGTGTATATATATATATATACAGAGAAAGAGAGAGAGAGAGAGAGAGTCAGGCTAGAATACACTCGAGTGTGTATGTATATGTATACATATATATATATATATTATACACAAAATACGACACACATATGCATAGAAATAGATATGTACATATGTGTATATCTTTATAAACTAACAAATGTATTGAGATATATCTATATTTAGTTGTTGTCTCTTTATTCTCATGTATTGGTTCCTTTTTTACGTGAGTCTCATGTAATATGGGCCAGAGTATAATAGGCTCATTAGGGCTTTTGTTTGCTTCCATGTATTATATCCTATATATAGGAGAGAGTTTTCCCTTTTCTGAGATATAGAAAGACGACCGTTCTCGACATGGTGGCAGAGCAGGATGTATAGCCATCTCGGAAGTCCCTCTACTCCAAATTGTCGTCACTGTCATCTCTCCTCCCTTCTTCATCACCTCCTTTCTCTACACCAATGTTGGCCACACCTAGAGGGATCATGTCTCCCTTCTAGCCCTATCCTCTTCTCCAATAAAAGGATCTAGGGACATTGCATGCGGTCTTTCTGACAATCTTATACCCTAAAGAATGTTTTTTGAAAAGTCATACAACATTCTTTTTGTGGTCATCTATGACCATCTATTAGGGCTTTGCCTACTTGTTTGATATGATTGGATCTCCCCAACATATCTCTCTTTCTCTTGGTGAACCATAGGGTTCACCACCTGTTCTGGGTCATTTTTCTTATTTTGTTGTTACCACACTTGCCAAGGTGTCTAGATGGTGGGTTTAAGCCAAGGGGCGCATAGCCCGCCTAGGCGGGTGCCTTAGACTTTTGTGGGCGTTTTACTTTTCTTTAGTTACAAATATAAATGTTTGTACACATGATAGTATTTATGATAACGTAATTTGTATTCATTAAATGTTATCATAAGTCTAATTTGAATTGATAACTATAGGAGAAATCAAGGGTAAGAGAATTAACAGGAAGAAAAAAGAAACAACAGTAAGAGGAAGAACAGAATGAATTGGAGAGAAAATGAAATAAAAAGAAATATGCAAATGGTAGGAGTTGTGCAGGAAGAAGTCAGAATAAGACAAACACAAGGGCAGTAAAAGGAGATTAAAAGAGCAGGAAGAATTCAACAAAACAAAATAGAAAACAGCAGTAGAAGATGTGAAATAGAAAAATATAGAGGAAGAATAGGTTAGTGAAAATAAATGGAAACATGCAAACAACAGTAGATGTGAGAAGAAATTTAAAAGGAAGAAATCAGAAAAAGAAGAATACATATATGCAAATAGTAGTAAATTTGGGAGCAGGAGATATAGGACAAATATGAAATAAGAAATATGCACATACTCATATAGTAGGAGAGGATATAGGAGGAATAAGTAAAAAAAACATAGCAGCAGTAGGATTTAGGAATAAAATGTCGGAGAAAGGATAAAGAAAGCAAGAACGTTGTTTTCTCTATATGAAGATCTCTTTTGTTTTCTCTACACGTCTCCATAAGCCTCCTTATTAAAAAGATAGCATTTTCTGTTGATTTTCCAGGCATGAAACCAAATGTTTTGTTTGATATCTGCATTATAGATCTTAACCTCTGCTCAATAATCCTCTCCCAAAACTTCATTTTGTAACTCATCAACAAGGAACGAGGTATCCGATTTCGATGTCGTTTCGACAGAATGGAAACCGAAATTTTTTGAAATTTTGACGAAAATTTCGATAGATGCAATCTTGCTCGTTTTGATGCCAAAACGAATGAATTAATTTATGAAATTTAACAGGCGCGATCTCTACCTAAATGCATCGTTTTATGCAGACCTGTAAATGGATATCCTGAATCCGCAAATTTGATTCGGATTCGAGTCCGAAATTTAAAAAAAAAAAAATCCGACATCCGCATAATCCGAATTGGGTTTAGGATATCAAATTCTATATCCAAAAATTTTGGATAGTATTTCGGATATAGCTATATCCGCTCCGAAAAAATCCGAAATTCGACAAATATATACATATATTATCAAATATATATTATCTATATATAAAAACATAAAAATATAGATATTTTATCATATATATTCATAGTGATATCAATGTTTTCTATATATTATGTATCAATAACAATACATTTATACTTTCTGGTTCGGATCAGATATTTATCCAAATTCGAATACTATTTGTCAGATCGGATTCGGATATTATCACATGATATCCGTCGGATATCGAATCAAAATTTTTTTCGGATTCGGATATCGGATATAATAGTATCCGCTCCGTATTCGATCCGTTTACAGGTCTAGTTTTATGCAATAAAATTTTATGTGGGTGTAGGTTGGGGGGTGGTCCTTCATGTGGGAAGTAAGGGAACTGTCATGTTTCTTAAGGATTTCGATGAAGGGTTTCGATGAGAAAATGTAGGAATTAAGTTATGCAATTTTGCAAGAATGAGCTATATACATGCATGTACTTATTTGTGTTATAATATCAAATATTAGATATGTAGGGCATCTCCACACATTTTACTTGGGTTGATAGTTTGTTGTTGATATTGACTCAATAGTCAATCGTTTCATTGGTCCCAAGAACACTAGTGCAATGTTTCCAAGCTAAATCATTATCTGTTGGTGTGGTTGGCTTCCTAGCACCTTCATTGTCTAATAATAAACCACCATTAGGATACATGTCGTCCACATTGCAGAAACTAAAAAACCATGCATTGCATTAGTATTTAATAATTTGAATAGAAAATAGTAAGGAATGCAATGCAATTATGATATACTATAAGTATATTATGCATTAATACTAAATGGTGAAATAACTCCAATCCCCATTTGCTCCTCTTCAAAAAACAACAATAACAACAAGGATTGCAATTATTGAAATTTTCATCGAAATTTGGCGAAATTCATCGAAATCATCGAAATTTGGTGAAACTCGTCGAAATCATCGAAATTGACACAGTCACACGTTTCGGTACCAGATCTCGTCGAAATCGAAATTTTTGGGCAAAATTTCACCAATTTTGCCGAAACCTCATTCCTTGCTCATCAACTTGATACCTTTGTAGTTTGTGCAGCTCTGAACATCACCTTTGTTCTTATAGATGGGGACTATAGTACTATTTCTCCACTCATCTGAATTCTTCTTGTTCTTCGTGATCTTGTTAAAGAAATTTGTTAACCACATAACTCCTTCATCCCCCATACTCTTTCGTACATCAATGGGAATATCGTTTGGTCCGCATGCCTTTCTCATTTTCATCTTTTTCAAAGCATTCCTGACCTCAAATAGTGAAACTTTTCGTATGTAAATGATATTTCTAGTATTCATGTCACACCAGTCGCTAACATTATTTACAATATCTCCATTGAAAAGCTTATGGAAGTAATTTCTCTATTGGTTCTTGGTATCATCGTCCTTCACCAAAACTCTACCATCTTCATTCTTGATGTATGTTACTTGACTCAAGTCTCTTCCTTTCCTTTCTCTTATACAAGCCATTTTACATACATCTTTTTCCCCTTCTCTTGTGTCCAGCTTATACATATTGTCGAAGTATCTAGACCTTGCCTCCTGAACATCCTTTTTAGCTTTTTTCTTTGCTTGCTTGTATCTCTAGAACATTGCATCATCTTGAGATTTGGGCAAGCTCCTATAGGTCTCCCTTTTTAGTTTAATAGCCTTCTGTACTTCATCATTCCACCAACAAGTCGCTTTCTGTAGAGGCCCACAACCTTTGGACTTCCTAAAACCACTCGGCCCACAGTCTTTAGCAATTTTTGTTAGGCAGGAGCTCATGTTATGCTACAGTATTAACATTAGACTCCAAGTTCCAAGTTCCCTCCTTGATGATTTATCATGAAAAGTCAATTTCCTTTCTCCTTTAAGATTCCACCACTTGATCCTACTATCTTGGTTTCTGTTATGTTTGCATTTATTGATCTTCATGTCAATATCCAAAACCACCAACCTATGTTGGGTCATGAGTTCTTCGTCAGGAATCACTTTACAATCCTTGCATAGTTTACGATACACCCGCCTTGTAAGGAGATTCTCTTTACTTGAAATGGGTGTTTGCCAAAATCATATCATATGCAACTGCAAAGTCTAATATCCTCTCTCATTCTCTGTTTTTGTTGCCATAACCAAAACCACCATGAACTCTCTCATATCCAACATTGTTACTCCCCACATGGCCATTTAAATCATTCTCAATAATGATCTTCTCATCTGTCAGTATTCCCTGCATCAATTCATCCATGCCATCCCAAAAATCCTTAGCCTCCTCGGTAAGGCCAACGTGGGGGGCATAAGGCTAACAATGTTAAAAATCTTTCCCCAAAAAAAAACCTTAATAGCTATGATTTTATCACCCATCCTTGTGATCTTGACAACACCATCCTTCAACATGTTATCAACATATTACCTACATTATAGATCATCAAAGAATGAAAATACTAAAGGTATTCTTAATTTAGGCATGAGATTATTCATAAAATTGAATAAATTACTAAAATTAATTGATATCAATAGTCAAATTCATTGAATATATCATTTCAATACAACTAATTACATATTATGTCCATTTGTAGTTGAAATTTGATCTATGTAACTAAACATCATACATCTCTATTCTAAATTGTTTTAGTTCTTTTATTTTAAGGTCTAAATTTATAATTAATATTCAAAGTATTACATAGTTGTAAAGAACTGCTAAGAAATTCATCTTTAATATAAGACATTTATTTAAATATTCAACATCTATTAGGTGTTCATAATATATATGAATATAACGTTGAAAAAACTTTTAAAAAGCTCATTTTGAAAATATTTTATCTATTATCTTGACAAATAGAAAATATATCAAGTTGGGTTTGTAAATTAATTGTATTTATATGTAATTTATAGATATTTTCATAAATCCTCAAGTTTTCGTTGTAGTCTATCACTTGCAACTTGTAATTTCGGAGTAATCTATTTATCAAGATGGGGTAAAAGTGGAAGAAATAGATGTATATGGGAAGGAGAGAGTAAACTTACCTTAGATCCGAAGAACAAGCCTTTAAGGGCAAGCGAATGCAAGAAAATTACCAAAGAAGTAACCCTCCAAGAACAACAGGCTTTGGGTCGTCGATTTTACAAAATTTTCTTATAAATATATTACTTATATACAAATATGCATAATTTTCTTTCAAATTATATAAGAGTTTAAGTACCCATTTTTCAAAAAGCACCCGCCTGGCGCTCAAGCGGCCACAAGGTGTTGTCTGCACGCCTCCCGCTTCCCGCTTTTTTAAACATCGGTAACTAATAAGTAATAACATTGTTGTGTAGGATCAATTTTACGCCGTCGCACGAGTTCACTAGTGTATACAACTTTCTAAAAATGATTATATATATAGAAATGTGTGTATTTTTGCATTAAATAATATAGAAATGAACTTTCTATGTTATCAGGCCGACATAAGAGTGAAGGGGGATCAGGCCTGAGGACTTCTGATGATGTCAATAAAGCTAGGATGTTAAATAACTTCTGGAGAGTTGCTACAAGAAAAGATAGTGTGTGGGTTAAGTGGGTCCATGGCAAATACATTAAACAGGACTCGGTCTGGAAGCATGATCAAAGCTCTACCATTTCTGGTTGTGGAGCCATATTCTAAACATGAAGGGTACTGCTTTGGCTCATGTCTCTTTTAATGTTGGGGTTGGCAGCAAGATCTTCATGTGAAGAGATCCTTGGCTGCCTGGAAACAAATTCCTTGAAGATCAAGTAGACCCGAGGCTCTGCCTGATGCTTTGGAAAAGGAAATGTACCAAACTAAACTCTGCTATTAAAAATGGCAAATGGGACATCCCAAACACTAGAAGATTGACAAATTTAAAAAAAAAATCCTGAATATGAGTACCGTTCCTAGTGTTGATAATGACCAGATCCTGTTAGACGGTAAGGACATGATTGAGCTCAGGGATACCTGGAACTGTTGTAGAACCAAATGGCCTAAAGTTGGTTGGTTTAAGTGGTTATGGAAGAACAAAGGGCCGAAAAATCTCAAAATACTGTTTTGCAAAATTGGGAAGGATAAGGTTGCTGTTATGAATAATCTTAGAAAGAGGGGGTTTTATTGGCCTTCGATTTGTATGTTGTGCAGGAAGGATGAGGAATCAACCCAGCATTTATTCTTTGAGTGTGAAGTTGTAAAGAAGTTCTGGGAGCAAGCTTGCCTAGAAGGCTAGTTATCTGTTGTTCCTAAGCCAGGAAGAAAATGTCCGATTTCGACGCCGTTTCGGTAGCCACAGAAATAGAAATTTTGACAAATTTCGACGGAAATTTCGACAGATGCATTCCTGGCGTTTCGATGACCAAATGGTCGAATTATTTAGCGAAATTTTACCAGAAGAATCTACTAGTGTAGATCTACTCAAATATGCAATAATATTTCATATTGGATATGTGAGGGGGTGGGGCTCCTCATGTGTGAGAGAAGGAAGCTGAACAATTTCGATGGCCATTTCGATGGAGATTTTGAGGTCAATTGAACGACGAAATGAATGAATAGTCATCATAGTTTGCAAGCACAATATATAGGCTTAAAGACACAAATTTATGGAAACATAGCATGATCTAGGATGGTCGGACCTCTCATTAGGATGACAGGAAGTAGTACATAAACAATGTCGCGGTGGTATGTGAGTATTGAGGTTTATGCATCTAGTTGAACCATGATGGTTGTCATCCTCCTTGTTAATTATACCTACATATTGGCTCATGTTTTTTTTGTTTTATACAAGCATAGATATGTCTCACTGTTAATCTCCATATGCTTACAAGTGATAAAATACATATTAATGGATTAACTCAAGCTTTGTTCATCGTCGTGTGCTTTTGTAGCGAGAGCCTATAGGAGGCAACCATGTAGTTAGAGATGTGATTGATAATGGCATACATACAAAATATCTCGATAGTCATGCTAATTTTGCGCACTATAACATAAATCATGTGACCTCAAAAATGAAAGTTAGTGGGTTATCATAGTCAAAGATATCACTCCCACACACATTTTTAAATATTTCCTTTGTAGATCTTTATAGAAGTGAGAGAAATAGGAGAGAGAGGTAGAATTAGGTTAGGAAGAGAAGAAACATAACTTAGATTGCCCCTAACAGGCCCAAGGAATCACATAGTAAAATCTGCAGACATCGTACCCCATTTCTCGAAAGAATAGATGTATTTTTCAAAATTTCGTCGAAATGCGGACCAAATGGGCCTTTTTTCATCGAAATTTACCTAATTTCGTCGAAATTCGAAATAATTGTCGAAATTTAAATTTTTTCTGGCGAAATTTCCTACGTACAGACATGTAAGGCCATTTCTATGTCCGATCGTTGGCGGCATCGAAATAATTAGCGAAATTTTGCCAATTTCGACGAAATTTAGAACATTGTTCCTAAGAGTTGTGGAGATGCTACGAAGTCTGAAGGATAAGGTTGTTGTTATGAATAAATATTAGAAAGAGGGGGTTTTATTGGCCTTCGATTTGTGTGTTGTGCAGGAAGTATGAGGAATCAGCCCAGCATTTATTCTTTGAGTGTGAACTTGTAAAGAAGTTTTGGGAGCAGGCTTGCCTAGAAAGCTACTTATCTGTTGTTCCTAAGGGTTGTGGAGATGCTACGAAGCCTGAAGGCTGGAAGAAATACATTGCTTGCATCTCCCTGTACTACACCTGGAAGCTCAGAAACAGGGTCATTTTTTACCAGGAAACTGTAGATGAAGGGAAGTTGTGGCAAGCAACCAGAGCAGAGACTGATTTCATGAAGAAGATCTTCAGCAACCAAAAATGTTAAGTCTGCGGATTGTTCTGAATGCCAGGGCCTGGGATGATCCGTGGTTTTGTATGTTGCACGTCCGGATTTGTTTTCTTTCTAATGGCAGACATGTATAGCTTTGTACAATTACTTCTCTTTCTTCCTTTCTTTTATCTTCTATACATATTCTTTTGCTCTCCTTTCCCCCTCTTTACTTTGTATAGCCCACCCCTTGCTATATGTGTATTGGACGGGACTCTTTGGTTCAGGTGTGGTGTTGACCCACCAACAAAATTAATAATAGACAATGCTTAAGTGATCAAAAAATAATATAGGAAATTAGGCCTCCACTTTAAAAAAAATGCCTGCCTGTCGCTCAAGTGGCCACAACGCCTCCCGCTTCCCACTTTCTAAAACATCGATGCCAAGAGTTACCAATCCTAACAGTTGTTGTCTAGTGGCTATGAAGCAAATGATAGTCATTACTTTGCTGAAGACTTGTAGCTACGGCGTTTTATCTTGATTTACTTTTTATTCTATCTTATATGTTTATATAAAAAAATTTCCTGTTTTTGGCATTAGTGCTATCCGACTGATTACAATTTATCAGATATGAAAAATGGCAATGTTATGATACAATAAAATATATGTAAATGAGGGGATCAACCATACATATATGTACATACTATATACCCACATTATATAGTTGTAAAAGATGCGTATATCAGAGGGGAAATGTTCATAAAAATCATATATATATATATATATATATATATATATATATATATATATATATAAATGAAAGATAGATTGAAATTATATTCATAGAATACCACATAGGAGTCAAGGCGTCCAGCCGTGGAGTATATGTATACCATCTGTTTTGCAAGGATGCCTTGAAAAGGGTCGTGTATGTACATTAAATACTTCATATATGTATATCTTCTATTGATACACTATCTGGGCTAACATACATCTATAGATATGGGTCATAGGTGAGGTAGAAGCTCCCCAAAGGTTTTTCATCTACAAACTACAGGGCATATATTCACATCCAACACATGACAAGTGTTAGTCCTTTGTTTATGTTGCAAGAAATATAAACACTTGTCTATTGAGACAAAACAGATTTGGGAAGCGTAGGGTTACACAATGTGTGAACCCTCATATATATATTAGTGGAACAATTACATGTAGGTCCAAATAGAAAGGTAAATTAACATAACAGTAAATAAAGACATATATTAACACTCCCCCTCAAGTTGGAGCATAGATATCAATCATGCCCAACTTGTCCACAAGCGAGTTGAAATTTTTCTTGGCCAACAACTTGGTAAACATATCAGCAACCTGATCTTCTGAGCGAGTGAAAGGAGTGCAGATCTTGCCAGATAAGATAGTCTCTCAAATGAAATTACAATCGATTCAATATGCTTTGTGCGCTCATGATATACAGGATTATTAGCAATGAAGATAGCAGCTTTATCGTCACAGTGCATAGGGATAGAAGCAGAAGATTCAACCCCCGACGTCTTTTAGAAGAGATTGTACCCATAGGAGCTCACAAGCAGTGTGGGCCATCGCCCTGTATTCAGCTTCAGCACTAGATCTAGCAACAACATTTTGTTTTTTACTTCTCCAAGTGACCAGATTACCTCCTACATAAGTACAGTAGCCGGACGTAGATTTTCTATCAATCTACTTCTAGCATAATCAGAATCAGAGTAGCCTTCCAAAGAACAGTGTCCATGCTTTCTATAGTAGAGGCCTTTGCCAGGTGATTTCTTAAGATATCTCAGAATATTACAGAGAGCATCCCAGTGACACTATCTAGGCTTATCCAGGTACCTGCTAAGAAGACCAACTGCAGTAGAAATATCGGCTCTAGTAACAGTCAGATAGATCATCTTACCAATCAATCTCCTATATTTTTTACTGTCTGGAAGCATAGGAGAAGAATCATCATCCCAATTAATATTGGGATCCAGAGGAGTATCCGCAAGACGTGCACCAAGCATCCCAGTCTCCTGTAACAAATTTAGAACATACTTCCTCTGAGATAAAACAAGAGTATTAGAAGTCCTAGATACCTCAATGCCCAGAAAATATTGTAGCCTCCCAAGATCTTTAGTAGCAAAATGTTTACACAAGTGTGCTTTAGTGGCCTGAATCTCAAAATGATCGCGGCCAGATAGAACAATATCATCAACATAAACAATCAGAATAACAATACCAGAAGGAGTCTTTTTTGTAAAGACAGAATGATCAACTTGTGACCTCAGATAACCAAAAACAGTCAGGATTTTACTCAGTTTATCAAACCATGCCCGAGGACTCTGCTTGAGTCCATAAATAGATTTTTTTAACCTGCAAACTTTATGTGACTCCCCCTGAGCAACAAACCCAGGAGGTTGCTCCATATAAACCTCTTCTTGAATATCCCCATACAGGAAGGCATTTTTAACATCCAGTTGGATAAGAGGCCAATTAAGGTTAATAGCAACAGAAAGAAGACTTCTAACAGAGTTAAGTCTGGAAACATGCAAAAACGTCTCAAAATAGTCAATTCCATAAGTTTGAGTATACCCTTTTGCAACTAATCGTGCCTTCAGACGTTCCACCGTTCCATCAGGTTGATACTTTACAGCATAGACCCATCTACAGCCAACAGGTTTGCACTTAGGAGGTGGATCCACTAGCTCCAAAGTTCCTCTGTCAGTAAGAGCAGTTATCTCTTCTTTCATGACAGTCATCCAGGCTGAGCTTTGTAAGGCATCATGGACAGTCTTAGGAACAGCAATAGCAGATAGAGCAGCCACAAAGTTACTAGCATGAATACTCAGATGTGCAGTAGAAACATGATTAGCAATATTATGAGAAGTACAGGAACGAGTGCCTTTTCTGAGAGCAATAGGCAGATCTAAGTCAGAGTGTACCACAGCAGGAGTGGGACCTTCTTGAGGAGAAGATTGGTGCTGCATGGGGGGGGGGGTCTTGAGTACTTTAGAACCTGTTCCTGTGTTTATACACAATAAGTGGAGTAGTAGTTTCAACAGGTGAAGTGTCAGAGGTGCAATCACTCAGAACAGGCAATGGTGTTGTGATTATATCAGAATCCAGTGTATCTCCTTTAGTAGAGTAAAAAGGTGTATCCTCAAAAAAGAATACATCACTACTTGTGAACCATTTTTTCAGTAGGACTATAGCACTGGTACCCTTTTTGAGTACGAGAATAACCCAGAAAAATACATTTTCATGTTGTAGGAGATAATTTATCATAGTTTGGTCCAAGTAACCGCACAAAACAAGTGGAGTCAAATATCTGTGGAGGTACAAAAAATAGAGTTACATCAGGCTGGAGAACCTGAACTGGAATCTTATTGCCAATAACAGACGACGACATTCTATGAATCAGAAAACAGGCAGTCGGGATAGCTTCTGGCCAAAAATGTCTAGGTACATTAGAATGCAACATTATGGTTCTAGCAACCTCAAGTAAATGCCTATTTTTCTTTTCTGCAACTCCATTTTTTTGAGGTGTATAAGCACAAGATGTCTGATGAATAGTACCCACAGATCGACAAAACAATTCAACATCTTTCTGAACAAACTCCAAAGCATTATCGGTTCTCAAAATTGTAATAGGCACAGAATATTGTGTTTTTATTTCAGCAAAAAAGAATTTTATTGTAGATAGCACTTGAGACCGATTTTTCAACATAAACAACCAGGTTGCACGAGAGAAATCATCAATAAACAGAATAAAGTATTTATTGCCAGACAAACTTGGCACATGACACAGACCCCATACATCTGAATGAACAAGATCAAAAATGTTTTTACTACTAATCTGGGACCTTTTAGGAAATACAGTTCTAGATTGTTTCCCTAACTGACACGACTCGCACTGAAAACTGTGCGTTCCTACACCAGAGATAACATGCTTTAATTTTTCAGAAGATGGATGTCCCAGCCTGTAGTGCCATTGTAAAGCTGAAACTGATGAAGATAGAGCGCAAGATAGCGCCAAGTTGTCAGTCTTTCTCAATTCATCCAGATAGTATAGGCCATCAGGTCCTTCATGCCCCCCACCAATCTTCATCCTCGTGTGAAGGTCTTGAAAAGTACAAGTACCAGTAATGAATGTGAGACTGCAGTTCAGGCTATGCACAATTTTTCTAACAGATAATAAGTTCAGTGGAAATCGAGGCACATATAGAGCAGATTTTAACAAAAATTGAGAAATTATGTCTCCAACCCCAGCTACAGCGGTCTTAGAGCCATCAGCCAGCATAATAGAAGAATTAGAAACCGATTAAGATAAGGTTTTAAACAAAGACCAATTTCCAAATATATAAGACGATGCACCTGAATCAATCACCCATTTTTTATTACTAGTACTAGGCAAGGGGGCACTGATGAAACCAGAATCACAACAAGAATATGTAGCAGCATGAGCTCCAGAAGCAGCTCCAGAAGATGACCCAGTACGCTCGAGCAGTAGACGCTCCACCTCAGCACGGATGAAATCGACAGTAGTAGAACTGGATGCATCAGTAGCAGTAGGTTGTGACACTACCTCAGTGGTAGCATGTGTATCAGAAGCTGCATTCACCCAGGCAGGCTTTCCATATTTCTCCCAGCATTTTTCTTCAACATGTTTAGACCGGCCACAGAAGTTGCAGAACCGTTGACCAGTCTGAGGGCGTGCAGCATTAGGGGGACCAGACGGTGCTCCACGACCAGAAGAACTCCTCCCCCTCCCAGCACCAAGAGGAGGACGAGTTTCGTGAGAACGACCACATCCACGACCACGACCACGGCCAGACATAGCAGCAAGAGCAGTGGTATCGCCAGTATCAGAAGGTGACTCAAATGAGGATGACGGAAGGCGCTATAGACGCTGAAAAGCACTCTGTAGAGTAGGTAGTGGATCACTGGCCAGAATTTGATCCACAACCCCAGCATATGAGTCAGGTAAGCCACACAGCAACTGGACTACTTGCAACTCCTGGCGTTGACGTTGCATGGTAGCCAAGTCAGTAGACAAGGGATGGTCGGCCTCCAATTCCCCCCAAAGTCCCTTGAAGGCAAAAAATAGTCAGGAAGATCAGATCCCGAGAAGTGTAGATGACTCAGTTGCTTGTTGATGTCAAAGACTTTCTTCGGATTCTGGCTGTGAGAGTATGTACTAGCAAGTTGATCCCACATCTGCTTGGTTGTCTGTAGGTATAATAAGGTGACACTAATTTTTGTCTCACTGCTATTCAGAATCCAAATCATAACAGTAGAATCATCATTAACCCAGTCATCATATGCTTTGACATCCTTGGAGTCGGATGTGGCAGCAGGCACAGGAGGTGGATCGCGCGTCAAATGTGACAGTTTCCCTTGAGATTTAACATAAATCTGCATGGAACAAACCCATTTTTGGTAGTTTCTCCCATCCAGTTTAACAGTAGTAACCTGGCGACGCAGATCCTCATGTGAAGATAACATGACAGGCAGAGAACCAATCACCGACAGTGAGAAGAACAAGAAGGCACAGGCAGAACACGACCGCCTAGTTCCTCAGCTAGGCGGCAGTAGGCACAATGGAACGACTAGACGGACCAGTTACATACGGGCTACGCCAAGGCGCAGTAAAAAACCTGGTGGCTCACAGGCCTACACGGGCAGGCAGAAAGCAGATCTGAAGACTAAACCTCAGACCAGTGTCCGGGAACCGGCGGATCGAAGTGCAACTACGAGCAGATCAAGCCACAGAAGGAGACGGTGGTGAGCAGCACCGGCAGCGGCGCCCGGACAGGGGCTGGCTCGACGGTCGATAGCGTCCGACCGGCGCGCGCGCGCGCGCGGGGGGGGGGGGGGGGGGGGGTAGTGGGGTAGAGAGAGAGAGAGAAAGGGAGGGAGGAAGAGAAAGGAGAGACGGCTCTCCGGATCTAAACCTGCTCTGGTACCATGAGACAAAACATATTTGGGAAGCGTAGGGTTACACCACTGTTCGGGAAATCAGTCCGCACGGCCGCATATACCTATTCAGTCACCTTACTGCACCGCATATTACTAATCGGTCCACTAAACGGTCATGGGCCGCATATACTCCCGCTTGGCCGATTAAACTCCGCTTTTCGAAAAGTCCACAACTAATGTTCATGCATTTCATACATACATGCATATATATACACACATTTCATTATATATATAAATTGAGATATATAGTCATTGAATTATATGTATACATTGTAAATTTGTAATACATATAAAAATTTTCCACACGCATTTGTACATTTATTCGAATAACTTTTGATATATTTACATGTATAGATACATATAAAATCACATATTTGTGCATGTACATATTCATTTTGATTTATTCGCATTTATACACACTATACATATATTTGTACATTGATTTACCTACATTTTAGTATTTGTACATATATTACAAACACATTCTATATATAGACATATATACATATATAAGCATACCATGCATCACACATGCATATTAATATGTTTATAAGTAAATAGATGTGTGTGCCTACTCTATATATTTTAATTTATGACCTCGCTATATTATTTTATACATAATTATTTATTGAAATAAAAAAATCCAAAACCGCATATACTCCCGCATACCGCATATACTCTATGCAGTACCCTCTGCCCGTACACCGCATACCACTTTCCTGAACCATGGGTTACACGATGTGTGAACCCTCATATATATATTAGTGGAACAATTATGTTACAATATATGTTTTCTATATTCTGTTATTTATTTTGTTATTTGTTTATTCTGTATGGACCTCTCTGTAATTGTCACAGTGTTATATATATGAGGGTGCACACTTTGTGCAACCCTATGCTCTCTGAAACCCTGATTCTCTACATGGTACCAGAGCAGGTCCCGACCTAGGGCCTCTCTCTCCCTCCCTCCCTCTCCGGCGCCGCCCCCCCCCCCCGCGCCCGCCGCCGGGGGCAGCAGCTCCAGGCGCCGCCGCCGCCGGCACAGGCCAGCAGCCGCGCCGCAGCCGCCGCCGGCAGCAGAGGCGGTCTCCGCCGCCGCCGCCGGGGCAGGTCAGCCCGCCGGCTGGCTCCCTCCCTGGCCTAGCCTACCGTCTCCCGCCGGGTCCCGGTCCGTCTACTCTCCTGGCTTGGTGCTCCGCTAGTGCTTGAGCAACTGTTGGTGTTGTTCGCACAGCAGGTGCGCTGCCGGGTTGGTAGATCTGGCCTAGTTTCGTCTTCCGGGGGAGATCGGTACGTTGTTCGGCTAGAGCCTTCGTCGGTTCGTGTTTGTTTGTACCTGCCTGCCCGTGCAGGCTTCGGCCTCCGGGTCTTCTACTACACCTTGGTGTAGTCTGTATGTGAGAGGTCCCGTGTGATCTTCTACCTGCCTGTCCTGCCTGCCTGCTGTGCCTGCCTTCATGATGGCGTCCTCGACTGATGATCTGCGTCGTCAAGTTACTACGGTCAAACTTGACGGGCGCAACTACCAGCTGTGGGTCTGTTCCTTTGTGATTTATGCTAAATCACAAGGGAAATATTCCCATCTCATTCGGGCCGGTCCACCACAGCCTGCTGAAGATGCTGATTTGAAGGACGTCAAAGCCTATGATGATTGGGTCCGTGATGACTCAACAGTGATGACTTGGATTCTCAACAGCTCGGTTGAGAAGATTAGTGTGACTCTTCTCCGATTACCTACGGCGAAGAAGATGTGGGATGAACTTGCTGGCACCTTCTCTCACAGCCAGAATCCGAAGAAAGTGTTTGATATCAACAAGCAGCTTAGTCGTCTCACCTTCACTGGTACTGATATCGCAGATTACTTCTCTACGTTCACCGGGTTGTGGGGTGAACTGGAGACGTATCATCCCTTGTCCACGGATTTGGCGACGATGCGCAAACAGCGCGATGAGCTACAGCTGGTTCAGTTTTTGAGTGGCTTGCCTGACTCCTATACTGGAGTTGTGGATCAGATTCTGGCTGGTGATCCACTGCCTTCCCTTCGGAGTGCCTACCAGCGTCTTCTGCGTCTTTCCTCCCCGACACCAGATGTTGGGGAATCTGCTGCCTTAGCTGCCTGGGGTGGTCGTGGCCGTGGTCGCGGTCGTGGTCGTGGCCGCTCTTCTGAGGGACGTCCTCCTCTTGGTGCGGGGCGTGGTCGTTCTACTACTGCTGGGCGTGGGGCCCCTCCTGCTACCACTGCTGCTGCGAGACCTTCGCCTGGATCCCGTTTGTGTTCTTACTGTGGTCGGACGAACCACATTGAAGAAAAATGCTGGGAGAAGTATGGGAAGCCTGAATGGGCAAACAATGTTACTGATTCTTCCACTGCTGCTTCTGAGGGTGCTACACATCCTCCTACTTTAGACACTGCGGACACTACTACTGCTGACTACATCCGGGCTGAAGTCGAACGTCTTCTTTTGGAGCGTGGTGGTTCCTCTTCTGACGCATCCACGAGTGGAGCTCATGCTGCTCATACCGGTTATGATACTGCTTTTTTGAGTTCACATTTGCCACCTTCATCTGGTAATAATAAATGGGTGATTGACTCTGGTGCATCCTCCCATATTTCTGGAAATCGGGCTTTGTTTAAGTTTATCTCTACACCTGCTCATAAATCTACAGTTATGGTTGCTGATGGATCTAGATCTTCTGTTTCTGGCATTGGGGACATTATTTCTCAGTCTTTTATCAAATCTGCCTTATATGTGCCTAACTTTCCTATGAATTTATTATCTGTGAGCAAACTTGTCAAGAATCTAAACTGTAGCCTGACATTCCGTCCTGGCTCTTGTATTTTTCAGGACCTTCTCACGAGGATGAAGATTGGTGGGGGGTATGAAGGTGCTGACGGTCTCTACTACTTGGACGAGATGCCAAAGTCTACTAAAGCTTCAGCTCTATCTGCATCAGTTTCTACTTTACAGTGGCATTACCGACTGGGACATCCTTCTTCTCACAAACTGCGCCATTTATTTCCTGATATGAGTAGCTGTAGTCTTCAGTGTGAGTCTTGTCAACTGGGTAAACAGACTAGATCGGTATATCCGCGGCGCAGTTCTATGAGCAGCAGGCATATTTTTGATATTGTCCATTCTGATGTGTGGGGACCATGTAATGTACCAAGTGTGTCTGGTTATAGATACTTTATTTTATTCATTGATGATTTTTCACGGACTACTTGGCTTTTTCTGTTGAAAAGTAGATCCGAGGTACTATCCACAATAAAGTTCTTTTTTGCTGAAATTAAAACTCAGTTTGGTGTGCCTATTAAAATTTTTAGAACTGATAATGCTTTGGAGTTTGTTCAAAAAGATGTGGACTGTTTTTGTAAAACTGTTGGAACTTTACATCAAACCTCTTGTGCCTATACACCACAACAGAATGGTGTTGCAGAAAGAAAGAATCGTCATTTATTAGAGGTGGCCCGCACTATTATGTTACATTCACATGTTCCTCGTTCTTATTGGCCAGAAGCGATTATGACTGCTTGTTTTCTTATTAATCGTATGCCCTCCTCGGTTATTGGTAACAAAATCCCATTCCAAGTTTTACATCCGGAGGCACCCCTGTTTTCTGTTCCTCCACGGATTTTTGGTTGCACGTGTTTTGTCCGTCTTCTTGGCCCGTCTTCTGATAAGCTCTCGCCTCGTGCAACTAAATGTATTTTCTTGGGGTATTCGAGGACTCAAAAAGGCTATCGCTGTTATAATCCTACTACGAGAAAGTGGTTGACCAGTAGTGATGTGGTGTTTTTTGAGGACACTCCTTTTTATTCATCTGCGGGGGAGAATTTGCAACCAGATATCATTGCACCACCATTGCCGATTCTGTCTGATTGTGTACCTGAGACTGTTGATACTGAGATACCGGTTCGTCCCCAGCTTCGTGTTTATCAGCGCAGGAACAAGGCACCTTCTTCCCATGTACCCCCCCCAGCCGACCAATCTTCACCTCCAGAAGGTTCTGCTACTCCTGAGGTACAATCTGATTTACACATTCCTATTGCACTTCGCAAAGGAACTCGTTCCTGCACGTCTCATAGTATTGCTCATTTTGTATCTACTGACCACCTC
Source organism: Alisma plantago-aquatica (assembly GCA_963693085.1). NCBI lineage: Eukaryota > Viridiplantae > Streptophyta > Magnoliopsida > Alismatales > Alismataceae > Alisma > Alisma plantago-aquatica. Next base: position 258,739,858 of record OY856409.1, read on the forward strand.
ACTGCTCAGGCGCGTGATTTTGTACATGCCTTATCTGCTATTACTGTTCCTAAGTCTATTCAGGATGCTCTGCGGAGTACAGCATGGACTTCTGCTATGCAGGATGAGATGACAGCTTTGACTGATAGAAACACTTGGGAGCTGGTGGATCCTCCTCCTCAGTGTAAGCCTGTTGGTTGTCGCTGGGTTTACACTGTCAAATATCAACCGGACGGTACTGTTGAACGGTTGAAAGCTAGATTGGTTGCCAAAGGATATACTCAGACCTACGGCATTGACTATTTTGAGACGTTTTCTCCTGTTGCTCGCTTGAATTCTGTTCGAATATTGTTATCTGTGGCTGTAAATTCTGACTGGCCTCTTCTACAGCTTGATGTGAAGAATGCTTTCTTATATGGTGATCTGCAGGAAGAGGTTTACATGGAGCAACCTCCTGGGTTTGTTGCTCAGGGGGAGTCTCATAAAGTTTGTCGGCTTAAAAAATCTATTTATGGGCTTAAGCAAAGTCCACGTGCCTGGTTCGATAAATTAAGCAAGATTCTTTCTGATTTTGGCTTTCTACGATCTCAAGTGGATCATTCTGTCTTCACAAAGAAAACGTCTGCAGGGATTATTATTCTGATTGTCTATGTAGATGATATCATTATTTCAGGCAGTGATTCTGCAGGTGTTCAGGCCACAAAAACTCATTTGGGTAAGCATTTTGCTACCAAAGACTTGGGCAGATTACGATACTTTCTGGGTATAGAGGTTTCCAGGAATTCTAGTGCTCTTGTATTGTCCCAGCGGAAATATGTACTTGATATCTTGCAGGAAACTGGTATGATGGGAGCAAGACCTTCAGATACTCCTATGGATCCCAATGTTGATTGGGACGATGATAATTCACCTATGTTTTCTGAGCCAAAGAAATACAGGAGACTTATTGGGAAATTGATTTATCTGACTGTTACTCGTCCTGATATTACTACTGCTGTGGGTCTTCTGAGCAGGTACTTAGACAAGCCCAGACAGTGTCATTGGGATGCTGTATGTCACATTCTGAGATACTTAAAAGGGGCTCCTGGCAAAGGTTTGCATTATAAGAAATCTGGACACTGTAAACTTGAAGGCTATTCTGATTCAGATTATGCGGGCAGCAGGATTGATAGGAAATCCACTTCTGGTTACTGTACCTATGTAGGGGGTAACTTGGTGACTTGGAGGAGCAAGAAACAAAATGTTGTAGCTCGCTCCAGTGCTGAAGCTGAATACAGGGCTATGGCCCATACTGCTTGTGAACTTCTCTGGGTGCGCTCTCTTTTGCATGAACTTGGGATTGAATCTTCTTATGCGATTCCGATGCACTGCGACAATCGAGCTGCTATTTTCATTGCCAATAATCCTGTTTATCATGAGCGCACCAAGCATATTGAGGTGGATTGCCATTTTATTCGAGAGTCTGTTCTGGCTGGGAAAATCTGCACTCCTTTCACGAGATCTGAAGATCAAGTTGCTGATGTCTTCACGAAACTTCTGGCTAAGAAGCATTTCTGCACACTGGTGGACAAGTTGGGCATGATTGATATCTATGCTCCAACTTGAGGGGGAGTGTTACAATATATGTTTTCTATATTCTGTTATTTATTTTGTTATTTGTTTATTCTGTATGGACCTCTCTGTAATTGTCACAGTGTTATATATATGAGGGTGCACACTTTGTGCAACCCTATGCTCTCTGAAACCCTGATTCTCTACAAATTACATATAGGTCCAAATAGAAAGGTAAATTAACAGAACAGTAAATAAAGACATATATTAACATCTATCATTTTTAATGAGCAATTTGTAGTCTTTTTAACCATTTATGAGATGTATATTTACATATGATGATCTATTCACATATCCATATTTCAAAAAAATTATGTTTACAAAAACGCAAAAAAGACTCTCCAAAGGAGTTCTCACGCTAAATTAATCCGTTGTGTGAACTTGTTATAGAATATAAGAAGACATCAACGAGAACTTCATTCAGCTATCGGCCCAGGAATGAAATTCAACTTACCTGACCAATTCGATGAGCACGGTCTTCTGCCTGAACTATGTCACCAGGGTTCCATGATAACTCAGCAAAAATTACAGTACTTGCTGCAGTCAATGTTAATCCAACACCCCCAGCTTTGATTGAAAGCTTGCCAGACAATCAAGAAATATTCACTCAGTTCCGATGAAGTATAACAGCTTAAGTCAGTGATTAGTCAACTAGTTGGATATTTTATGATGTAACCTACCACTGCTGCTGTAATACTTTCTTTCTCCTGAAATTCAGTAACTAGACTTTGCCTTTGTGATGTGGGAGTGCTCCCATCTATTCTTATGCAACCAACCTTTCTCTTCTGCACATGCATAACATTTTTAAATAACACAGTTACAGTGTACAAATTACATCCTTTTTTATGTTTCATGTACCAAAAGGAACTCATGAATGGAGTCAATCATAGGTTGATGATGAGCAAATACCAAAAATTTGCACCCCGCCTGAAGGAAAAAAATGTAAAAGATTCAATTATAATAATATATCAAAAACCAAGCTAAAATGTAAAAGACAAAGCAATTCGAAATTCATAAAAGTAATAAATTGTGCAGATAGGTAAGTTTGTGGTATTTCAGCATAGCCTCTTTTTGGAGGTATGGACATTAATTCAAACACACAACAAAACAAACATATTTATATGACGTTTCGTCAGGATAACAGGATCCTAGGGGACACTAACCCTCTGGGCTTCTGACTTTACAAAATGCTGACCAGTGTTTCAAAAAGCGGTCTGTGCGGCCGCATACAATGTTCGGACCACCTACCAAACCGCATACTGGAAATCCTCCCCAAAAGTGGACCAAGCCCCATAATCGGCCGCATAACCGTACAGGGCCGATTAATCCCCGATTTTCAGATAGACGTATTTTCATTTCTTCTTTTTTACATTTGCATTCATCTATGTTTGTTTAGATTTAGATCATAGTGCATGTTTGTAATTATTTAAGTTGTGGTGATTGCATATTTACATGATTGCATTCGTTATTCTTGTAATTGTACTATTTAGATACACAATAGTACAAAATGAATATGTATATCCATGATTAATATATATATATATATATATATATATAAATAAATAATAAATAAATCCAAAAACGCATACACTCCTGCATATACTCCCGCATACCGCATATACTCTACAAGGTAACCTCTCCGAACGCATATTGCTTTTTAAAAACACTGATGCTGACAATGCTACGTAGTGAAATTAATTATAGATCCATCCTTACATCTTTTACCTTTTTATTTGCATTTTTTTTGAATTTTTTATAATCTCACTATATTTCTGAATTTGAAAACTAATAATCCATATTACTTATTTCTTGGATATCTATTTGTGAAACAAATACTGTACTGTGATATTGGGTGTTAATACATATGTACAAAATATTTCATTTATATATGGCAAAATGTAAAAATAATTGCTTTAGTTTCCAATAATTTTATTAAATCAGATATTAAAAATTATTTCATCTCTATAAAAATCCGCTATTTTAGTTTATAGTACTACTAATAGCTGGTATATATATATACACAAAAACTTAATACAACAACTAATTAGAATAAATCTTTGGTTATTATTTTATAATTACAAATTTTATATTGAAACTTAGTATTACTACCAAGTACTAATTACTAATTAGCATAGTATATAGATCCTATGGTTATGTTATATATCTAAGACACTGAGTTCAAGATCTATAATTAAATATGATTAGTCATAGATGTAGAAGTGGGTTTATGGCTTACATGATTTCTTTCATTTCATCTAAGATTTATTCCAGACGGGATTTTGATTATGTGAATGGGTAGGGTAAGGGTGAAATGGGTAAAACAACATGGACATAGTATAAGATACTTTAAACAAAAATTTCATATGATATTCCCTACATCAAACACACGGCACTCTTTATAATAATAATCATGTTTTTGTGATATACAATAAAAATAGTAATATCTAACCTCATATTTTGTCTAAAACAAGGCCTATATAGTTTGATATTATTTCTTATTGATGAATCCATTTTTCTCTTTAATATATGACTATAAAATGTAGTATCATGCTCCCTGTTGCCTATTAAAATTTTGAGAAGCAATATAGTACAAATTGATAAAGTAGTGGTGTTGCTTGTTGGGGGTTTTAGTAGGCATTAATACATATATTAGAATCTGAAAATATAAATTCAGACTTATACTAATGGGTAAATGAGTAAAGCGGGTAGGGTAAAGCTTCTCCCTTACCCTACCCTCTTTAGATGCAGGTAAAGCGGGTAAAGGGTAAACGGGCGGTGGGTAAAAAATATGCTTACCCTTACCTTACCCTACAGGTTATGGGTGGTGGGTAAATGGGTACCCTACCCATTTACAGCCCTAGTAATTGGCTACAAGGTGAGTGCCCCTGAAGCATGACCAACACTTAAAAGGGTAGATGGACTTTTGATCTAATCCACTAGGTTGTAGACCCTTATGGGAGGAGAGCCTTTTGCATTAATCAATCTCTTATGTTGCCTTATCACCATTTTCCATACCATGTCTGGTCGCCTATTTATAAAAGCATGAGGTGATCGGTGTTTCTCGTGGAAACATCAACCGTTCTCGATGGGTAGGGCAAGGAGGCCGTTGTCTACATTCCTCTTCCTAATGATGTGATCGTTTCTTACGGCCACTATAAAAAAGTCCAGATGTTTACTTAGATGTTTTAAACCAGAGAAAAATTGTGCATCACCCATGTGAAATACACATCTTTGTTCATCATTGAGGATAATGACACAATTTGAGCATTCCTACTGCAACCAATAAAGTATTTTTCTATTTAAGATATGTTCATATATGTCTTTATTTACTATTCTGTTATTTTACATTTCTATATGGACCTCACTGTAATTGTACCACTTATATAAATATCAGGGTTCACACGTAGTGCAACCCTACACTCTCCAATTTTCCTGTTCTCATGGTACCAGAGCAGGCTTAGATCTGGGAGTCGCCGCTCTTCCCCTTCCCTCCCTCCCTTCTCTCTCTCTCTCACCACCCCCCCCCCCGCGGCCACCCGCCCGCCAACCGCAGCAGCGCCAGGCGCCGCCGCCGGCTGCTGCTGCCAGCGCGTCGGGCCAGCCAGCAGCTGCGCCGCAGCCGCCGGGCCAGGATTTGCCTGCGGTTCTCACCGCCGCTTGCTCCGGTGGCTTGAACTCCTCCTAAAGGACCGCTTCGACTCTGCTTCCTGCCTGCCCGTGTAGGCCTTAGAGCCACCGGGTTTTCTGATGTGCTACGGCGTAGCCCGTATGTAACTGGTCCATCCAGTTTTTCCACTGTGCCTACTGCCGCCTAGCTGAGGAACTAGGCAGTCGTGTTCTGCCTGTACCTGCCTGTTATTCTCTCTGTCGGTGTTTGGTTCTCTGCATGTCATCGCATCTTCTCATTAGGATCTCCGTCGCCAAGTTACAACTGTTAAACTGGATGGGAGAAACTACCAGCAGTGGGTTTGTTCTATGCAGATCTATGTGAAATCTCAAAGGAAATTGTCCCATTTGACGCGAGATCCACCTCCTGTGCCTGCTGCCACCGCCGACTCCAAGGATGTCAAAGCATATGATGACTGGGTTAAAGATGATTCTACTGTTATGACGTAGATTCTGAATACCAGTGAGACAAAGATTAGTGTCACCTTATTATACCTGCAGACAGCCAAGCAGATGTGGGATCAGCTTGCTAGTACATACTCTCACAACCAGAATCCGAAGAAAGTCTTTGATATCCACAAACAGCTCAGTCGCCTGCACTTCTCGGGATTTGATCTTACTAACTATTTTTCTGCTTTCAAGGGACTTTGGGAGGAATTGGAAGCCTACCATCCCTTGTCTACTAATTTGGCTACTATGCAACGTCAACGCCAAGAGTTGCAAGTAGTCCAGTTCCTGTGTGGCTTACCTGACTCATATGCTGGGGTGGTAGATCAGATTATGGCTAGTGATCCCCTACCTACTTTACATAGTGCTTTTCAGCGTCTATAGCGCCTGCTTACATCCTCATCTGAGACATATACTGATACTGGCGATTCCACTGCCCTCGTTGCTATGTCTGGTCGTGGTCGTGGCCATGGACGCAGCCGTTCTCACAAAACTCGTCCTCCTCTTGGTGCTGGAAGGGGGAGGAGCTCTTCTGGTCGTGGAGCATCTTCTGATCCTACTGCTGCACGCCCTCAGACTGGCCAACGATTCTGCAACTTTTGTGGCCGGTCTAATCATATTGAAGAAAAATGTTGGGAGAAATATGGAAAGCCCACCTGGGCTGATGCAGCTTCGGATACTCATACTACCATTGAGGTAGTACCACAGTCTACTCCTACTGATGCATCTAGTTCAACTATTGCCGACTTCATCCGTGCTGAGGTGGAGCGTCTGCTGCTTGAGAGTACTGGGCCATCCTCTGGAACTGCCTCTGGAGCGCATGCTGCTACTTATTCTGGTTGTGATACTGCCTTCCTCAGTGCACCCTCATCTAGTACTGGTAATACCAAATGGGTTATTGATTCGGGTGCTTCATCACATATATCTGGGAATCGGTCTCTTTTCAAAAGTTTAGCCGGTATCTCATTCTTCTGTTACGCTTGTTGATGGCTCCAAGTCTCCTGTTTCTGGAATTAGAGACATTGTTTCTGAGTTTCTGTTAAAATTTGCCCTATATGTACCTTGCTTTCCGCTCAATTTATTATATGTTAGCAAAGTTGTGTGTAGCCTGAACTGCAGTCTTACTTTTTTACCTAGTTCATGTGTTTTTCAGGACCTTCGCACGAGGATGAAGATTGGTGGAGGGCATGAAGGATCTGATGGATTATATTATCAGGATTATTTGAAAAAGGTGGACAATGTGGCGTTGGCTTCAGCTTTATCTTCATCTGTTTCGGCTTTACAGTGGCACTACAGACTTGGACGCCCATCTTCTGAGAAGCTCAGACATATAGTACCTGGTGTAGGGACACATTTGTTTCAGTGCGAGTCATGTCAATTAGGAAAACAGACCAGGGTTGTTTATCCTAAACGATCTCATATTAGTAGCAAAAATATTTTTGATCTTGTTCATGCTGATGTATGGGGTCCATGTCATGTTCAGAGTCTGTCTGGATACAAATACTTTATATTATTTATTGATGATCTCTCGTGCCACATGGTTTCTTATAAAATGTCGGTCTGAAGCGTTGTCCACAATTAAATTCTTTTTTACTGAAATAAAAACACAATATTCTATGCCTGCTAAAGTTTTTAGAACTGATAATACATTGGAGTTTATTCAGAATGATGTTGAATTATTTTGTAAATCGGTTGGCACTATTCATCAGACGTCATGCGCATATACACCTCAGCAGAATGGAGTTGCGGAACGCAAAAATAGACACTTACTAGAGGTTGCTAGAACCATCAAGCTGCATTCTAATGTGCCTCGCCTATTCTAGCCTGAAGCCATTCCAATGCCTTCTTCTGTGATTGGCAATAAAATTCATGTACAAGTTCTACAACCTGATGCACCATTGTTTTCTGTACCTCCTCGGGTATTTGGTTCTACCTGCTTTGTTCGGTTACTAGGGCCAACCTATGATAAATTATCTCCAAGAGCCGCAAAATGCATTTTTTTGGGGTATTCTCGAACGCATAAAGGGTATCGGTGTTATAACCCTACTACTAAAAAATGGTTCACAAGCAGTGATGTCGTCTTTTTTTAGGATGCCCCTTTTACTCAGCCAAAGGAGATAGTTTGAATTCAGATATTATTGCTCCTCTACCTATTACCAGTGATTGTGCTTCTGATAATTCAAGTACTGAAAATACTACTCTACTTATTGTATATCAACGCGGGAACAGGTCCCAGTCTGGTCAAGCAGCCCCCAATCAACACCAATCTTCTCCTCTAGAAGGTCCTGCATCACCTGAGGTAACTTTTGATTTAGATTTGCCCATTGCTCTTAGAAAGGGCACTCGTTCCTGTACTACTCATAATATTGCTAATCATGTCTCTACTACACATCTGAGTGTTCATGCAAGTAATTTTGTCACTGCCTTATCTGCTATTGTTATTCCAAAGATTGTACATGATGCCCTGCAAAGTACAGCATGGACTACTGCCATGAAGGAGGAGATTAATGCTCTTGCTGATCGAGAAACTTGGGAGCTGGTGGATCCACCTCCTGAGTACAAACTTGTTGGTTGTCGATGGGTATATGCTGTGAAATATCAACCTGATGGTACAGTAGAACGTCTGAAGGCACGCCTAATGGCGAAAGGGTATACGCAGACTTATGGTATTGACTATTTTGAGAATTTCTCACTCGTTGCCCGCATTAATTCTGTCAGAGTTCTACTTTCTGTTGCTATTAATCTTGACTGGCCTCTTATACAACTCGTGTTAAAAATGCCTTCTTGTATGGTGATCTTCAAGAAGAGGTCTATATGGAGCAACCTCTTGGGTTTGTTGCTCAAGGGGAGTCACATAAAGTCTGCAGGTTAAAGAAATCTATCTATGGACTCAAACAGAGTCCTCGAGCATGGTTTGACAAGCTGAGTAAAATTTTGACTACTTTTGGATTTCAAAGATCACAGGTTGATCATTCGGTCTTTTCAAAAAAGACCCCCTCTGGTATTGTGATTCTTATCGTATATGTTGATGATATCATTCTGTCTGGCAGTGATTCTCTTGAAATTCAGGCTACTAAAACTCACTTGTGTAAACATTTTGCTACTAAAGATCTGGGGAATCTGCGATATTTTCTGGGCATTGAGGTATCTAGAACTTCTAATGCTCTTGTTTTATCTTAGAGGAAGTATGTACTTGATTTATTACAGGAAACTGGGATGCTTGGTGCACGGCCAGCTGATACTCCTCTGGATCCCAATGTTAATTGGGATGATGAATCTTCCCCTATATTTCCAGACAACAAAAAATACAGGAGGTTGATTGGCAAGATGATTTATCTGACTGTGACTAGAGTTGATATATCTACTGCTGTGGGTCTTCTTAGCAGGTACCTGGATAAGCCTAGACAGCGTCACTGGGATGCTCTATGCAATATTTTAAGATATCTGAAGAAGTCTCCTGGCAAAGGCCTCTATTATAAGAAAAATGGACATTGTTCTCTGGAAGGCTATTCCGATTCTGATTATGCTGGGAGTAAGATAGATAGGAAATCTACTTCTGGTTATTGTACTTATGTTGGAGGTAACCTGGTCACATGGAGAAGTAAGAAACAAAATGTAGTTGCTAGATCCAGTGCTGAAGCTGAATACAGGGCTATGGCCCACACTGCCAGTGAACTTCTATGGGTGCAATATGTTCTGAAAGACTTAGGTGTTGAGTCTTCTACTCCTATTCCTATGCACTGCGATAATAAGGCAGCTATTTTCATTGCTAACAATCCTGTATATCATGAGCGCACCAAGCATATTGAAGTCGACTGCCACTTCATCAAAGAGACTATTCTATCTGGCAAGATTTGCACTCCTTTCACCCGCTCTGAAGATCAAGTTGCTGACATATTTACTAAGCTACTGGCAAAGAAGCACTTCAGTTCTCTTGTGGACAAGTTGGGCATGATTGATATCTATGCTCCAACTTGAGGGGGAGTGTTCATATATGTCTTTATTTACTGTTCTGTTATTTTACATTTCTATATGGACCTCACTGTAATTGTACCACTTATATAAATATCAGGGTACACACGTTGTGCAACCCTACGCTCTCCAATTTTCCTGTTCTCAAGATAAAACTGATTGAAGGTTAACTTTGTCAGATGCAATATTATGGAGACAACAAGGGTCCCACTGAAGTAATTGACAAATCTAATTATTAGAAGATGATGTGATTACATTATATCTTCACACAGCCTAAGTCATTTTGGATTGAAGACCTAAGATTCATTAAAACTGACTGGCTGTCCTGAAAATGCTACAAGTGTTGTGGTACCATACAGTTTGGAACATTTAGTAACTAAAACATTGATGGCCCCTTGGATATAATTTTGATACAATCAAAATAATGTTAGATGAAAGCTGTGTTTGATATTCTGCCCGGCAACACATGAATGCAAAATTAAAATTTCACAATGCAGTGAACTGTGAGAGCTACTGAACCGACAGAAAATGGAATCATTACCTCAACTACTGTGCTTAGATAGTCAAGGACAGCTGAAATTTTGGCTTCAGCTGAACAAGTATATATCTGTCAGCAAGTTAAGATATAACATCGATCAGTATGATGATAAGGAGTGACTTCATTATATGATCTGATAAAAAAGCTGAAAGGCATATCACCACAAATTCAAAACACAGGCATAGTCTCTTGCATAACTAGTATCTCAGCCATCAATAAGTAAGTTCAATATGTGTACACGATATCTAATTTCAAGAAAGTTATGTCTGGACATTGGGATGTCAACAGCTAAATTTGACGTCATAACACATCAAATGTGGCACAGGTTATGAAGTGAAGCCTTAATGTACACAATTCATCCTGAAATGACAATATGCATAGACAAAATGTCGCCATGTCATGTTATCCCAAGTTATGACTAGTGTATCATCAACTGATGATAAGTTGACAACACTAGAGACAAATAGCAAACATGTATCTGTTCCAGGCATGTGACAATGATGTCAATAAGAAAAGCGAAACAGGGAAGTTATTTACTTCTGTGATGTCTTCATCCCATTTACAACATTTTCGTTCTGTTTCATAGAACAGAAATACTGCTTCCTAATATCAAACACATGTTGGTTAAGACCAGTCAAAGGACTAAACTTTAGATTAACGAACCTCAGGCGCCAAACTTGCAGGCATGTCAAGTTCTTTTAGGGGCCGTTTGGCCCCCGACTTCACAAGTTCTGAAGTTTCGTACATGCTCGGCTGTTGATTCACGAGCATGGCTGTGTGTGAGCATTGAGACGGTACACGCAGCAGAGCACGCTAAACTGATGATGCGGAGATGGTGCTGCACTGAACGCGTGCTTGTTCACTGCCGCCGAACATGGCGGACTTTGAAATGTCGACGATTCGTATAGGCAAATACTGAGTCAAATGCCAGAAAAAATTGCGATATACAAATTAACAACCCAATTATATATAAACACCGGTAGTTGCGAAGTTGGGGGCCGAACGGCCCCTTAAAGTTAATGAAAATACTTCGAAATTATCATGGAAAAGCTCATAAAACTGCTAGTCGTTAAGATCTTGCTACAGCTACAATAAAGCTTGAGAAACAGCCATCAATGTCGTATTCGGATAGTTCTGCCTTATTTTATGACAGCTGCTTAATTTAGTCTGTTTTACCAGAAATACTTTTTTTGTCTGTTTTACGAGAAATAACAAATGCTAACATGCTAATCTAAGGATAATATATATACCCATCGCATAAGAACTAATAGAACAGTGTGAAGGTTAACACAGAATTTATTACTTTGAAACCATTTCTCCCGTTACCAACCTTAATTCTGTTTCCATGCTTGTATCTGAGGTTTTTAATTGGGAATTCGGGATTGACCTTTGATTCAACTTGATGTGAAAAATGTTTTCTTGTATGGGGATCTGCATGAGGAAGTCTACATGGAGCAACATCCAAAAGGTATTGTTAAAGTGTCTATATTAGTCTATTAGTTAAATAGGCTAATTAGTTTAGTGGGCCTTTATATTCTGGCCCATCTAGTTTAGATTACTTGGGACACAAGTCTCAGGGTTTCTCCCTTGCTCCTATATATAGGACAGGGGTGTCCAGTCTTTGTATCAATCACAATCTATTCATATTCAAGCAATCTTATATTCTAACATGGTATCAGAGCGGGTTCCATCCTGAGAGAACCCTAGCGCCGCCGCTTCCCTCTCTCTTTCTCCTAGCCGCCGACTTCCTTCTCCCTTGCAACAGCCGCCGCTCCTCTCTCCGAAGAGGACAACCGGGCGAGCGCCCGCCTGCGGGCGGCCGCAGCCGCCATCTCCATGGCTTGGTCGGCTGCCCGCTAGGCATATCCCGGCCTCCATGGTCATCTCTATTCTCTATTCTTTCATTCTTTCCATACAACACCTCCGCTGCCTATCATAGCAGCCGTCCTCCATCATCATCCGCAACAATCGCCGCCGTAGGCATCCGCCACGGTAATCTCCATCCGCCATCCGAAAACAGCAGCACCAGCCGCCGCCTCTATTAGCAGCAGCACCAGCGGGCGCCGCCGCCGCAGCCAACAGGAGCAGCACCGCCCCTAGCAGTCGCCATCTCCAGCAAACGACCATCATCCAAGCCGCCATCCCAAAGGAACAGCAGCCGACCATCCGTGACGCGACCTGCATCGCCGGCGTCGATACTATCGACAGGAGGTCGATAGTATCGACTTTATCACAGCGACGGAAAAGTATCGGCGTCGATACTATCGACAGGAGGTCGATACTATCGACTTTATCACAGCAACAAGAAGAGCGTCTGTCGATACCATCGACAGTCCTGTCGATGGTATCGACAGTTGATCAGTGACGATGTAAAACGGTATCGACCGTCCGCTCCATCTCATGAAGTCTTCAAATCAGCCTTCCTCGCCGCTTTGGAGAGGGTCCGCCTTGGCTCCGCATGCATCCTCTTGGCATGCAATATCTCCGGAGTCACACAGGAGACTCTTTGTCATCTCCTATGTTGCGACAAAGTGCTTCATCAGCCTAGCGTCATATCCAGCCATCATCCGCAAGTTGTTGTTCCTCCACTTCATCATCATCCCAACGATCTTCATCCGCAAGTTGTTGCTGCGTTGTGTGTCATAATGCTACTGCTGCCATCTACAATAGGCGATCACCCATCACTCTCCACCGCTACCAAACAACCATGTTTACTACCCCCATATGCATTATCCCTGTCTCTATTCGGATCCTTAATCGGTTCTATCTTTTGCTAATCGGATCCTATTTTGACCCTAACGGGCCAACAAACCCCCTTTTCGGGTCGAGACTAGATCCATTTATTTTTCTACCCGGATCTCATGTTGACCCATTTAGTATATTCTCCTTGGCTATCGGTTTCATTCTCCACATATTACCCATCTCCATTTCACATATTTTTCTTTTTTCAGCCTTTTTCTTTCCCACCCACCCATATTATGTGAGCATCCCTTTTCCACATTACAGGGGGGTCATATATCCAGTTCTCCACACCAAACACTCACTCTTGTCGTATTTGGTGTGCGGGGGGATAGAGAGGAGAGAAAGAGATGAGAAGAGAGAGAGGAGAGAAAGAGATGAGAAGAGAGAGCGAGCATGAGAATATATGAGAGAATGTATGAGAGAGAGAGTATGAGATGAGATGAGATGATGATATATGTATTCAGATTATATATATTCCAGGCTATCTTCATGAAGCTTCACATCGTTCAGCACACCGGTTCTCTACTTGAGCCAGCAGTGAAGATCCAGCGTCGACACCATATCCGTTTTTGATGATGTATTCCTTCATCTGCATTCACATGAGACAGATGGGTGCTTCTTCAGAAGCTCAGAGTTTTATCTTCACCGAGCTGCTTCATCACGTCTTCTCCGAGCCGCATCTGTTGTATCGACATCGCTTGTAGCTGATCCTCTTGGGACTTTCCTTGATGGATGATATCTACGTTCCTATCAAGCCCCCATGGTTCCTGCATCGTATCAAGCAGCAGATCGTCCATCCGCGTTCGTGCCGCGTTAAGCACGTATTCCAGTGGCGACTTGTTGTAGTATCAGGTCCATTCGTCCACACTATATCCGCGTTCGTGCCGCGTTCAGCACGTATTCCAGTGGCGCATTCTTCAGCCTACAGAGTATCTTCAGATGTCTTCATTTCAGATGCACTTCAAGGAAGACCTTCTTCAAAGCTCGAGTATCTTCAGCCTGCAGAGTCATCATTACTATTTGATTCAGGGGGAGTATTGATTAAGGGGGAGTAACATATTTTGTATGGGAGTGATATTTATCTTCATCTTTCATTTATCATTTATTTATCATTTCTTTTTATCGAGTCTTGTAACTCTCCAAGCTTGGACATGTGTTTCACCCATGCTCCAGCTTGAGGGAGTGTTAAAGTGTCTATATTAGTCTATTAGTTAAATAAGCTAATTAGTTTAGTGGGCCTTTATATTCCGGCCCGTCTAGTTTAGATTACTTGGGACACAAGTCTCAGGGTTTCTCCCTTGCTCCTATATATAGGACAGGGGTGTCCAGTCTTTGTATCAATCACAATCTATTCATATTCAAGCAATCTTATATTCTAACAGGTATGTTGCTCAAGGAATGTTCACTAAAGTTTGCAGACTTGAGAAGGCTATGTACGGCCCAAAGCATACTCCACAGGTGTGGTTTGATAAATTGAATCTTTGCTCATTTTTGTTTCAGAAGATCTCCCTCTGATCATTCATTGGTTCTCAAAAACACAAAATTTGGGATCATAATTCTGATACTATATGTCGATGATTTCATTCTGTTTGGAAGTGGCTATGCTGGTATTCAAGCTAAGAAAGAATACATAGGCACACACTCTACCACAAAAGACATGGGAAAACTCTATTTTGTAAGGATTAAAGTCGCTAGGATCTTTTACCGGTATTTGGCATTCTCAACGTAAGTATGTGCTTACCCTCTTATGGAAAACTGGTAAGCTTGAGAGCTAAACTAGTTACTACTACTCTCGGTTCAATTACAAACTAGGATCATGAACTATCTTTTGCATATTTTGATAACAAATAGTACAAACGGCCTTGTTGGTAACCTTATTTACCTGATTGTGATGAGAGCCGACATAGACTCGGCCATAGGGCTTGTCCATAGATAATTGGATGAGTCAGAACATCGCCACTAGGACGTGATCTACGACATTCTAAAATGCCTTAAAAGGATCCCAAGGCAAAGGGCTACTCTACAAGAAACATGGATCTTAGAAAGTAAAAGATGGCTAATCGTTGTATTAGATATGAGAAACCCTGCTACTATAAATAGGAGAACAGGGAAGCGTACAGGACATAAAACAATCCTAATGGGCCAAGACACTTAGGCCCATATAACAAAGCTACTAATAACATAATAAAACAGACTCTCTAACACTCCCCCTCAAGCTGAAGTTGGGACAATCCCAAATCAGCTTGCAAATATAGAGTTGGACTAAGAAAACAAAGAAACAGAATAAAACGCTAAACTAAGCCCATATAAGAATTTTCTCCCCCTCAATATTACATTAAAGCACTCAAACACTCAAAATAAAGTATCACGAAGTAGATAAAGGGAACAGAATGATCACCGACCAAGAAGTAGTCGGCGGGCAGCCAAGCCAAGAAGGCGGCGGCCGCCCGCAGGCCGAACAAGTTTTTTTTTGTCTTCTAATGCTAAGTTTTTTTTGGAACACCGCTCTGATACCATCTTAGAAAGTAAAAGATGGCTAATCGTTGTATTAGATAAGAGAAACCCTGCTCCTATAAATAGGAGAACAGGGAAGCGTACAGGACATAAGACAACCCTAATGGGCCAAGACACTTAGGCCCATATAACAAAGCTACTAATAGCATAATAAAACAGACTCTCTAACAATGGACATTGCAAGGTTACTCAATATGTTGATTGTAACCATGCTGGCAGTAGATCCGACACAAAATCAACATGTAGGTATTGCTCCATTATAGGAGGGAACCTTGCTACCTAGAGAAGTAAGAAACAAACTGTTGCAGTTTGGTCCAACACAGATGCTACATACAGAGCTATGACCTATGACACACATTTCTTGTGAAATTATGTTGGTCTAGAGTCTGCTGACAGATTTTCAACTTCTCCAATGAAGAGCAACATGGCCAAGGACACATGCCTCAAACCTGTTATCAGGCACCTCAGTGTAACCAAGGTTGTCAGAACCGAACTGGTCAACGAACCATTGAGGCCTCTGGTTCTCAGTTCACTGGTTCAACCAGTGGTTTAACCGGTTCAACTGGTGACATCAGCATGATATCAATAATAGTTTAAAAATATATAAATGTCTTTGATACTCGTGGAAAATATCCTTGCAAAAGTTATGAAACATGAATAATAGCATAACTTCTCACAATAACTTGATAAACATACCAAATAGAAAATATTATTCTATTCTTGGACATACATATACCAACATTTATGAAATATTCAAGATTAAATAATGAAAAATGGCAGCAACAATACATTTATTTGCTAACTGAGAGAATCGGCCGGTTGGGCTAAAACCGGACCGGTTCGCAAGTTCACCGGTTTGATGTCGGTCAGACTTCATTTCCAGCTTTGGGAGGGAACCGAACCGGTAGAGTGACTGGTTCCCGATTCAACCGGCTGGTTCAGTTCGGTCTGATAACCATGAGTATAACATTGACAATATAACAGAATCAGTTGGAAGTCTCTCATTTGGAGGACAATCAAGAATGACGAGGAGCTCCTCTATGGATGATTTAATGGGTTTTAGTGGGCCTACTTCTAGAGGATTTTATCCACAAGAACCTATTTATGGATATTATGGTGGTGTTTTAGAAGGAACTAACGGAATCTGAGTTTCCCATTAAAGTGATAATGAGTCCTGGTTACTTAGCTCTTGGAGACGTCCTTGATCCTTATGTAGCTACAACCGATATTACATTGGATGTTGAAAATCAATACTATCCACAAATGCTACAACTAGACCCCCCACCACAACCTAACGTATATGTATCCCCATCAAAATGTAATGCAAAAAAGGCCGCCTAGAATACCAAAATTTCATAACTTTACACCTGGATCTATCTTATTTATTAAGGTGGGTGCCTAGGCACTGCCTAGGTGTCCTAGGCACTTTATAGGCCCCTCAAACCTAGGCGCCTAGGAGTCATAGGTGAGTAGGCGGGCTGGGCGAGCTAGGCAGGGGCCTAGGTGGTCAAGGACAGGGCATAGGCGCTCCAGCTACAATCAAGGTAGTCCTTATACTGTTATTTGTTTAGTTTTTCAGTACATTCTCCTTCGTCTCCTATCCTTGCTTCTATTCTTTTTTTTACAATATTCACTGCATTTTTGTTCCTACTACTGTTGTGTACGACTGTAAATGGATATCCACAATCCGCACGTTTGATCCAGATTCGAGTCCAAACTTTTGAAGGAAAAAAATCTGTCACTCATCAAATTGAATCCGATTTTGATATCGAATTTGGATTGGATATCAGATATTGCTGTATCCGCTCCAAAAAAAATCGGAATACGACAAATATACATATATTATTAAATATATATTATTCATATATAAAAATATGAAAAAATAGATATTTCGTCGTATATAATTGACGTGATACCAATATTTTCTATATATAATATATTTATTAGCATTAAATGTATGCTTTTCGGTTCAGATCAGATATTTATTTGAATTCAGATACTGTCATTCCGATCTGATTCGGATGTTATCATGTGATATCCGTCGGATATCAGATTGAACTTTTTCAGATTTGGATATCGGATATAGCAGTGTCCACTTTGTATTTGATCCATTTACAAGTATCTTATTCTATTTTTATTTTCTTTGACTTCCTCCTATGTCCCATCCTGCTACTATATCCATGTTTCTTATTTTAGAGGCTAAAATTCAGACATGTCCTACAATTCCTGCTCCCACACCTACTATAGTAGTACTACTTTAATTTGCATATATTCTTCTTGTTCTGACTTCTTCTTGCTCCAACATCTCCAACATCTATCGTTGTTTGCAATTGCATTAAAATTTCCTGATCTCTTCTTCCTCCCCCTAAGTCTCCTTCCACACACTCCGCCAATGTTGTTTTTAATTTTGCTTTTCTAACTTAGTCTTCCTACTTCACATCTCCTCCCCTGCTGTTATGTATTTACTTTTTTGACCTCTTGCATGTCGTTTGCACTTTTCTTGTTTTCTTTCTCCTTCAATTCCTATTATCTTCCTCCCACTGTTGTTTCTTTTTCCTCCTCTTAATTCTTCTCTTGATCCTCCCAGCAGTGATCAATGCAAGTCATGCATATAACACGATTTAATGAACATATAGTTATCAAATATGTTCCAAAGATACAAGCAAGCAAAGAAAGAAGCTAAAAAGGTTGTTCGGGAGGCAAGGTCTAGATACTTTGATGATATGCATAAGAAGACTCGTGTGACATGAATACAAGAGATATCATTTACACCCGACGAGTTTCACCATTTGAGGTTAAGAATGCTTTGAAAAAGATGAAAATGAGAAAGGCATGCGGACCAAACAATATTCCCATTGATGTATAGAAGAGTATGGGGGATGAAGGAGTTATTTGGTTAACAAAGTTCTTTAACAAGATCATGAAGACCAAGAAGATGTTGGATAAGTGGAGAAATAGTACTATAGTCCCCATCTACAAGAACAAAGGTGATGTTCAGAGTTGTGCAAACTACAGAGGTATCAAGTTGATGAGTCACACAATGAAGCTTTGGGAGAGGATTATTGAGCAGAGGTTAAGATCTATAACGTAGGTATCAAACAACCAATTTGATTTCATGCCTGGAAGATCAACAACAGATGCTATTTTTCTGATAAGGAGGCTTATGGAGAAGTATAGACAAAGTAAAAGAGATCTTCATATGGTGTTTATCGATCTGGAAAAGGCTTATGATTGAGTACCCAGAGAAGTGTTGTGGATGGTTTTGAAGAAAAAGGGTGTGTCAATCTAATACATTGACTTGATCAAAGACATCTATGATAGCTCTACTGCAAGTGTGAAGACTCCTGTTGGAGGAGAGACACCAACTTTTTCTATCACAGTTGGGGTACACCAAGGATCCACACAACCCATATTTGTTCGTTCTTGTTATGGATGAGTTGACAAAGAATGTTCAGGATGATATTCCTTGGTGTATGTTATTTTTTATGATATTGTTTTGATTGACGAAACTAAAGATGGATTGAATGATAAAGTTGAACGTTGGAGAAAGGCATTGGAATCAAATGGATTGATGATTAGCAGGAGCAAAACTGAGTATATGCATTGCAATTTCAACCAATCTTGCAGTGTGAATGATGGAGCCAAGTTGGACGGAGTAGATATACCAAAATGTGATAATTCCGTTACTTGGGTTTTATTATTCAAATAGATGGGGATGTCCAAAATGACGTTTGCCACAGGATCACTGCAGGATGGTTGAAATGGAGGAGTGCAACTGGAGTATTATGTGATCGGAAGATCACTCTCAGGTTAAAAAGTAAGTTTTATAGAACAGCAATACGGCCAACCATGCTCTATGGGAGTG
Organism: Alisma plantago-aquatica; assembly: GCA_963693085.1. Lineage (NCBI taxonomy): Eukaryota > Viridiplantae > Streptophyta > Magnoliopsida > Alismatales > Alismataceae > Alisma > Alisma plantago-aquatica. The sequence continues at coordinate 258,759,192 of OY856409.1, forward strand.
AATGTTGGGCGGTGAAGAAACAAGGTCTCAACAAGATGAACGTGGTTGAAATTCATATTTTGAGATGAATGTGCGGGAAGACAAGAAAGGATCGCTTGAGAAATGACTATATCAGGAATAACGTGGGGGTGACGAGCATTGAGGACAAGTTGTGCAAGGCCGACTCAGATGGTACGAACATGTGCAACGCAGACCAACTTATGTGCCTATATGAAACAATGCTATTGAGCCAAAAACTATAAACAGAAGAAGAGGAAGGCCTAAGTTAACATGGAATGAGCTTGTAAAGAGAGATTTTGAATCTCTACATCTCAACCAGAATATGGCCCATGATAGAGATGAATGGAAATGAAGGATCCATGTAGCCGACCCCAACATAGTTGGGATTGAGGCTTAGATGATGATGATGATGATGATGATGATGATGATGATGATGATGATGATAGTTATCAAATAGCATGTGATGTAATATGTATAAATATACAAATATGTAACTGAAAAAATAAAAATAAAAATTTAACGTCCAAAAAAGCTTAGGCGTTCACCGAGGCGCCTATTTGATAGATATTACCGCCTAGCCGACTTGACAAGTATAAGATCTATTGCCTCTAGATTTCCAACACAGCTTGCATTGTATACAAGATTTGGCTATTGGTGTAAGACCCCTAACCTTGCTTTTTGGTTGAACATGCTTAATTATCATAAATTGGATCCTTAAAACCCTAATCAAACGCTAAGATGTATTTTGATATCATGTGGGAAGTTTAAGTTTCAAGTTTGGTCCAGTTTGGACATTGTTTGAGCAAGTTATGCAATTATGTGCTTATTTTGGACCTTTATGCAATTTACCCATATCTAGGGTTTTTCTTGCAATTTGTCACATGCTTGTTGGGCCTCACATGTTTCTATATCATGGGGGTATAGTTGTGCTTTGGGCGCCTTGTTATACCATGATTTGAGTGGTGACACCTAGCATTGTGATGAGATTAGGGTTTGTTGTCATGGATGCCCTAACCCATATAGCTACCTTGCGTGTTGGCCCACTTAGTGTTGGCAATCACCAAGAGTTCTTGAGCACCTAGGGTTGGCGGTCGATGAGATCTCAACTCATCCTGGTCGCTAATATCTCTAGGGTTAGCGATCGTTTAGTATTGATCATGTTGGTCACTAAGATGATATATGGTCGCTAAGTTTTCTTGTAGATGACATGAGGTCACCAAGTTTTCTTGTTTTGGTCGCCCAGTTTTTGTGTGGACAGCTTGGTTGCATGGACGAGATGTAATGGCCTTGGACACATGGCATGCATGGCTAAACACTTCACCCTTCTTTCTCTCTCCAACCCTAAACCATATATACCTCCCTCCTTGAATGCAAACAAGCTCTTTACACCCCTAGCTCTCCCTCTCTTCTTCCTTGTTGCTTAGATCTTGTACCCCTTTGCTTGGTGGAAAAGAAGGAGCTCAAGGTAAAAGAAGGTGGCTGATCTTGCTCCACCCTAGTTGAGATCGTTTGGTGCTTTCTTGTTTTGCTTCTTGGTCTTGGTAAGTGAGATCTCCCTCTTTTCCTTCCTTTTCCTTGTTGTCCTACCTTCCCCTCTCTTTTTCTTGGTCGGATTCATGGTGGAGCTTGAGCTAGAGGTTGAAGACACCTTCTTTCTTGCTTCCTTGACCTAGGGTTTGCTTCCTTCTTTTGAAGGAGCTAGCTTGGCCGAGTCGAGTGCTCAAGCTAGGGTTTCTACCTTCTTTCTTCAACCTACATTGCTGTTTGGAGCTTCATCTTCATCCTTTGAGGCGGGTTATATAACTTTATCCACGATTATTGCTTACTCCTATCATGCATGTCTGTAATCTTATCATAAAAACCTAATTTTGAGTATAAACATACTATCCTTACCTATGGTTTGAGATGTATGATGATTCTTGAGTAGTTATCCTCTTGGATGAACCCTAAAACCTTGTGCATGATTTTCTTGATGAAAGCGGTAACCCTAAACCATGCATGCATGTGGAAATCGATGGTTTTGTCCTTTGATCTTAGGGTTTCCTTTGGGTGACAAATGATGGCTTTTTTCCTTTTATGCCTTGAACCGATTTTCACCTTGCTCATGACCCTTGTGTTTGATTTCATGTGGTTTTGGATTCTATGTTTGGTCGTCAAGTTTTCACCTTATGTGATCGATGAAATTTTGAACGTGATAGTCGCCAAGATTTGAATCCATGATTGGTCGCCAAGTTTTTTAATGAGATGGTCGCCAAGTTTTGAACTATGTTGGTCGATGAGTTTTTTAATGCATAGTTGGTCACCAGGTTTTGAGCTATGTGGTTGATGAGTGTTGAACCCAAATGGTCGCTAACCATAGTCACAAATTCGGTATTCGGGATACGTACGGCCAAGTTGAAAAATTCGGAAATCGGGAATTATGCGGAAAATTCGGATAAAAATCGGTCAACGTACGGTAAAAGTTCGGTCAACTATTCGGAAAAAAGTCGAAAAAAAGACGGATTATATATATGTGTACATATACATAAACACATACAAACATATATATACACCCACTCATATAATGATTTAAAATGACTAAACATCAAACTGATTACCCTAATATTGGATGAAGGAGAAGAAGTGGGAGCAGCAAGCACAAATCAGGGAAAGGGGGGAGAATGAAGGAGGAAGATGGAGCATACATGTAGAATGTCGAGGGTTACTCTTGGCTCAGGGTGTGTCAGGGATAGAGGAGGAAGGTTGGACGGTTTAGTGGAACCCTGCTACAAGTAAAAAATGACGTGGAAAAAACAAATGTGAAGCAAAAGTACAGAACTGTATAAAACGGCAAAAAAACGTATTGAACGCATTTAAAACGCAATACGTGAATAAAATGTGAATTAAACGCGTTTAAAACGTATTATTCGGTTTGGAGTTTAAAACGGCCGTCATATATGGCAGGTGAATTATACACGTTTTAAACGTGTTTTTTTGAAGAAAAAAAACGGAGTATATTGTGACAAAGTCGCTAACCTACCTAACCATAGTGGTCGCTAATGCATGTTCATCCTAGTGGTCGCTATTAGAGAGTCTAGATAATTTAGTTAATTAAGTTATTTGAGTATGGGCCCAAGTGTGTCTTGGCCCATTAGTGATGTAGGACGGGCATAGCCTTTTAAAATGGTCTTTTTTTAGTAGTTTTATTATGTTTATCAGTTTCCTTACATTTTAGGGATTATTTGATATTTTCCTAGTTTGTCTTGTAAAGCCTGTGGTTTAGTCCCACATTGGCCAGTTGAGTAGTGAGTTGGGTTTATACACCTATATATAGTCTTTGTAAGGCTCTCGTTTAAATCAGATTTGATGAATGAAATCTTTTGATGATTATTATTCCTTTTGATTAGATTAGTTTAGATCTTGATAATTAGTCTTAGATTTTATTCATTAGATTCTCCATTAATTAGGGTCTAGTCTCAAGTTTGCATGCTTTCCGTGCTCTCTTGTCTTTTGTCCCATATTAGTGAACTCTGTAATGAGGGACTCCTATCCTATATAAGGAGGGTGCCTATGCTTGTATTTGATATCTTAATAACATAAACTTATTCTCTTTCACATGGTAATAGAGCAGGTGTTCTTATGCCACCCCCAACCCTAAGAGAGAGAGCACAAAGGAGAGAAACCCCTCCTTGCGGGCGGCCACCGCCGTTAGGCGTTGCTAGGCTGCCTGTAGGGATTTTCCATCCCTATTTCTTCTTGGAGCCGTCTCCATGAGCCGTATCTATCTTCAACTACAAAAGTACCCATTTTAAAATTGTTGCTACTAGATCTACATGGGCTGTTATAACACCACCATGATTTTTTTGTTTTTGGAGCTGCCAGATCTTACCCAATTTGCCACCTTCGACTACACCGCTGCAGATCTACACCTACCATCATCTACCTCTCTGAGTCCCCTATATGTCTAGTCGTCTCTCCCAGATCATCTTTTTGTCATTACATAAATTAAATAGCCTTCAAAATCCAATCGTTCGGTCACTGAAGCACTTCCTCGCTACTACTTATGTGGTCTCGTCAGCAAGAAATGTCGATGCCCTCTTCGCACAGTTGTTAGTAACTTCTTGTTCTTGTCTCAGCCTGTATCTGCTATTGCTTTCCAGACTGCCAACATGCATTCGTATCATTGCGGATCTTTGAAGCCAGGCAACTACATGGCAACCAGATGTAACTCGTGACCAAACAACTATGCGCGGAAAATATATTACAGCCTATTTACTCTGCTCTCCCCATCCCGTCCTGGGCGGCAGCCAGAGAAAAAACCGAAAGATGTGGAATGTCAATTGCCAATTGCTAATTGCCAAACCAATTGCCTCGAGACCGAGATCTGAGTCGGTTTCTAAACCGTCATTGATAAATGGAACAAGGAAAGGACAACAACGATCGTAGTATTTTTATTTGAGAACCATCCAGTTCGTAAAAAGCAACACGGTCGTGAAAATTACAAAGTTCCATGTTGGGAGCTAGTAATGCCATCTTGGCGTTGTTGTCAACTGGTTATTTTTTTGTGCTAGTTGATGGCTCGTGTTTCACTTCTCTCCTTCGTGATCAAATTAATATGTTGACCAATACAAAAGGCAAAATGGTCAAGCACTTCCGTCATCAATGAATCCAGCAGCACACAAGGAAACAAGGTAAAAGGAAACAAGGAAATAGACTGAGTGAGGCCAAAATAACGGTGCCAAAGGAGAGAAATTCACAAAGTCATCTTTGATAAGTCTTTGACTAACTTGATTATTCACCCTCTATATAACCTTGAAAACTCAATCAAATGAAAAAAATAAAACGGGCATCTTTAAACTGAATTTGCAAAGCAGCAGCCTCCATGCATCAAGTACACATCAAAGGTATTCGTTTAATTTAATATACTAGTCTTTGACTGGCCTTTGACTAGCATGATAAAGCACTCCCTAGTCTTTGATTGTCCTTTGACCATATCCTTTAGCAAAAATATCCATTTATAATCTGCATCAGATCTATGTATCAGTACTGTTATACATTGACTCATGTTGTTGGTTACATCCTCCACATATTTGCCTACATCAACACTGCCTCTACCATTATTTTTGACTTTCCACCCCAACCACTCTCTTGACTCTTTTCGTGGTTGGCGTGAGGGGGAGACCAATTCTTGTATGGGCCTGGTTAGCTTTTTCTATTATGTTGAGTTTGTTTATCTGTTTGCAAGTTGACTTGGGATTCTCCTAAGCTTCAGCTTGAGGAGGAGTATTAGAGAGTCTGGTTAATTTAGTTAATTAAGTTATTTGAGTATGGGCCCAAGTGTGTCTTGGCCCATTAGGGTCTAGTCTCAAGTTTGCATGCTTTCCATGCTCTATTATCTTTTGTCCCATATTGGTGAACTTTGTAATGAGGGACCAAGGTTTTGGAAAGCGCGAAGCGTGCGGAATGCCCCCCATGAAGCGGGAAGCGGGTTTTGAAGCGGACTAAAGCGGGCGCTTTTTGAAAAAGCGGTCCACATTGTTTTAAAGAACTTAGCAAAATTTAGACAAATTTGCATTTCACTTTCTCCCTTCACGCTGGATCTGGAATAGTGCATTACTTCCACCTTGGATCACTTGTCTTAGCCAAACTTTATTCACCCTCGTCCATACTAATTGTGATATAAAATAGAATAATTAGTAGATTAATTTCCAAATTGAGTAAGTATATTTTAGAGTCATAGAATCATAATGCATACAATTAAAATTTAAATATAACAATGTAGGCTAAGTCTTGATGAATGATACATTGCAGCAATTACTACTGAATTTACAATAAATAAATTAATCATAATATCAGTTTTTACAGTGATTAATATGTGACATTGCAGCATATTTTATTCATTATGGAATCATGCAATCATATACAAGTGTCATGATGGTATGTATCGATTCTTCCGACATGATGAAATTGTACAACAACCAACAGCAAAAGCAATCGTATATATGTAATGGGATAATGTGCTTTCCTATAGGAAGTTACCTTATGAGATTGTGCAATATCAAAAAAATCATGCAAATTCAACCACAACTGAAACATGATGTATTACTAATATTATATGATGTAAATTAAAATATAGCAGGAACAGGGATGAAACATCAAAGAAATCCTGCAACTATTACTAATATTATATTACAGACTCTATAAATGGCAGATGAAGTACATAGTTTATATATAGACGTACATAGTGTACAAACAGAAGTAATTAATTAGAGATACTAATTACCAAAGTGATTGTTACACCTATTACAATACATAGTTTTCATTCTTTTTAAATTTAGAAGGAAATTGGGCAAGTCCAGGAAAACCTGTTGTGAAGCGCCCTGAAGCGGCCACTTAAGCGGACCCAGAAAAGCGGCCTGAAGCGGGAAAAAGCGGAAAAAAACAGCCGCTTCAGTGCAAAACGCCTCACAGCCCGCTTCAATGAGAATACAGCGGCATATGTGCTTGGGCGCTTAAGCGGCCGCTTCGTCCGCTTTTTTATTCACTGTGAGGGACTCCTCCAATCCTATATAAGGAGGGTTCCTATGCTTGTATTTGATATCTTAATAACATAAATTTATTCTCTTTCCCAGTCGCTAATGTATGTTAGCGTTAGTGGTCGCTAATGTATGTTAACCCTAGCAGTCGCCAACATTGGTAACCCTAATGGTCGCCAAGAGTGGTAACCCTAGTGGTCACCAACATTGGTAACCCTAGTGGTCGCCAAGGGTGGTAACCCTAGTGGTAGCTAAGAGTAGTAACCCTAGTGGTTGCCAAGATTGGTCACCCTAGTGGTCGATGAGATTTCTGCACCTATGGTAGCCAATATCCAAGGTTGTAAAATGCGTGAGGTGTACCGAGGCGTCATATACAGTTGAGTATATGCAAGGTTTTTGAGGATGGTGTGGTCATACCTCGACAAGAGAACAGTCGATGCCCTCTCTCAGATGATTATGACTCAATATACGTGACGTGATTGAGGACAGTTGTGATTGTACCTCGGATGATAAGGTTTATACCCTGTCACTAGTGGCATGACCTATATACCAAGGGCGACTAGGTTGTTTTGCAGCTTGACGTAAAACTCATTTCAACATTCAGCAAATACTGACACTGAATGGTTCTATGGCCAGGGAAACTACATTTGTAGTTCACTTGATAGATTAAGTGCATTACACATCTTTTAGGATCAATCAAGTTACAAGCATGAATTGTAGATAAATGCTATATAGAAAGGTGTAACATATCTTTCAAGAATCTTGTATCAATTGGAACATATCTTGTTATACTCATCATGGGATCTCAGTCCCCTGAACACTTTATTGGGAATCTCATGCCATCAACATTATCATTATCCTGATCATATGTTTGGGTACCAAACCCTCAGTTCATTAGTGAACGATGTCATCCTTTACTAGGTAACAATCATCTCTAGGTCATCAGACCACATATATGTATATCATAATTGTTGTGCAAGTATATCACATGGATCGCATGGACTTATATAATCTGTATTATGCTGAATCATCATAGATCATACCTGCTATTCTCATCAATGTCATAATACCTGCATGGTTAGGATTAAACATGATTCACATCGTTTGTGACCCTTTCCTTGTTCCCTATACCGCTAGTGGTTCTACAAGGCAATAAGAATAGTCAACTGTTTAGAAATGTTAGTCTACTCTGTTCTTTTATACACTTGATAGCTATGCTTGTTGCTATGCCTATCGGTTTAACTTGCTTAGTCTGTTGATTTGCTTAAGTTGTTTAATATTAATTAACATGATGTAATCAATAACAGTTGTCAAGAGTTATATCTCTCGCTGGGATGTTGGTCTCACCTCGTGGGTCACCACATCTTTTTAGGTGATCGCCAGTAACGTCGTCAGGATCGTGGTGGTGAGGAAGAGCAGCTTGGAGAGCGTGTTGGAGCAGAAGGTTGGCTAGTAGTTAGTGTGCCCTAGAGTTGTCCTTGTACTCTTAGGTTTAGGTAGGGGATGTTTTGTAGATGATATGTATATTGACTCAAATTTTGGCAATATGCCGAAGTTTGTATATGGCATGTATATGTGGAACATCTTTTTTGAATACAGGTTCTGGCTGAGACCACTGGTCATACATGTAAATACTGGATATGGTATGTGTTGATATGTAAGTTGTTGGACCTTTATGTAAGTACCTCTAATCATGATGGTAATGTTTAAAGCGGTTTTAAAATTACCCTTTTTTCTGGTATGTGGTTAATTAGTAGTTGATCGTGCGTTTTGTTTTGAGTAATCTCGTTTAGCTTGACGGGCGTCCCGGATTGGTTAGAATTATCACATGAAGATATTTCAATATATGTGCGTGATTATGAGCTCAACCACTCTTAGCACACAACTTGGATGCAATATGCTATACGAATTGATAATCATATCGTTGTTTAGAGAGACTTAAAGAGCTCAACATTTAGGTTATGATTTTGGAAGGCATTCAACTTTTTATTGAAGACATTTATCGAGTATGTACTTCATTTTGTTGTGTAATTTGTATATCATGTGCAATCTATGGAAAATGTTGCATTGAAAACATATAGTGAATTTTGTAAGTATATGTATATTTGTATTGCACATTTAACTATTGACAGCACTTGCAAGTGTGCATTACTACATTGTATTATCAACTTACGTAGCGCTACAGAGTTATGAATCATGTTGTGTCAAATTAAGATATGTATGGTTATAGCATAATTAGAAACTTTCCAATAGAAATCTTGCATGATTTTGTTCAAAAGAAGTCATCGAGGCTTGTTGAATTTTGCATCTAAACTTCCTCAAACATCCTCAAAGTTTTCACAAACTTCCACATCCAAACCTGGTGAAGTCGACACAAAGTGGATGTCTTGTACCATGGTTTAGATGTGTTAATATATATGCCATTATTGAGTGTTTTGTTAATTTACTGTTATATATGTGTGAAACACAAAGCAGTTTTGGGAAGCGTAGGGTTGCACAATGTGTGCACCCTCATATATATAACACTGAAACATTTACAGAGAGGTCCACATATAATATGGAAATAACAAAACAACTAACAGAATATATAAAACAGGAATATATATTAACACTCCCCCTCAAGTTGGAGCATAGATATCAATCATGCCCAACTTGTCCGTCAGTGTGCAGAATTGCTTCTTCGCCAGCAGCTTGGTGAAGATGTCAGCAACTTGGTCTTCAGAACGAGTGAAGGGAGTGCATATCTTGCCAGTCAGAATGGATTCCCGAATAAAATGACAATCTACTTCAATGTGTTTAGTGCGCTCATGATAAACTGGATTATTCGCAATGAAGATAGCAGCTTTATTATCACAGTGCATAGGTATAGCAGAAGAAGAATCAACCCCGAACTCCTTTAACAGAGAGCGCACCCACAACAATTCACAGGCAGTATGGGCCATGGCCCTATATTCAGCTTCAACACTGGACTTGGCCAGAACATTTTTTTTTAATCCTCCAAGTAACAATATTACCTCAAACATACGTACAATACCCAAAAGTAGATTTTCTGTCAACTCTGCTGCCTGCATAATCAGAATCAAAGTACCCTTCAAGAGAACAGTGTCCGTGCTTCCTGTAGTGAAGTCCCTTGCCAGGAGACTTCTTCAAATATCGTAGAATCTGACAAAGAGCATCCCAGTGACACTGTCTGGGTTTATCAAGGTACCTGCTAAGAAGACCCACTGCAGTAGAAATGTCAGCTCTGGTGACAGTCAAATAAATGAGTTTACCAATCAGCCTCCTGTACTTTTTATGATCAGCAAAGAGAGGAGAAGAGTCATCATCCCAATTTACATTAGGATCTAGAGGAATATCAGCAGGTCTCGCCCCCAGCATACCAGTCTCCTGTAGTATGTCTAGGACATATTTTCGCTGAGACAACACAAGAGCATTAGAATTTCTAGAAACTTCTATGCCCAGAAAATATCTAAGCTTGCCCAAATCTTTGGTAGCAAAGTGTTTGCCTAGATGAGATTTAGTAGCCTGAATACCAAGAGAATTACTGCCAGATATGATAATATCATCAACATAGACAATCAGAATAATAATACCAGCTGAAGTCTTCTTGGTGAAAACAGAATGATCCACCTGAGAACGCAGAAACCCAAAATCAATCATAATTTTGCTAAATTTATCAAACCAGGCACGGGGACTCTACTTCAGCCCATAAATAGACTTCTTTAACCTGCAAACTTTGTGAGACTCCCCCTGAGGAACAAACCCAGGAGGTTGCTCCATATAGACTTCTTCTTGTAAATCACCATACAAGAAGGCATTTTTCACATCTAGTTGCAACAGTGGCCAGTCAAGGTTAACAGCAACAGACAGAAGAATTCTGACAGAAGTAAGACGAGCAACAGGAGAGAAAGTCTCAAAATAGTCAATACCATACGTTTGGGTGTAGCCTTTAGCAACTAACCGTGCCTTCAGCCTTTCAAAAGTGTCGTTAGGTTGATATTTCACAGCATACACCCATCTGCAACCTACAAGTTTACACTGAGGAGGTGGATCCACCAGCTCCCAAGTATCTCGTTCAGCAAGGGCCAACATCTCCTCCTTCATAGCAGACAACCATCCAGTACTCTGTAGAGCATCCTGGATATTCTTTGGAACAGCAACAGCAGATAAGGCATATACAAAATTGCTAGAATGAACATTCAGATGATCAGTAGAAACAAACTGAGCAATACTGTGTGATGTGCAGGAACGAGTACCCTTTCTAAGAGCAATGGGTAAATCAAGATCAGAATGTACCTCAGGTGTAGTAGAACCTTCTGGAGGTGAAGATTGGTTTTCATGGGGGGTTTCTTGAGTAGAAGGTGCTCTGTTCCTGCGTTGATAAACTATAAGATGAGGCTTATCAGCCTCAGTAGTGACTTTGTCAGTAGTATCAGGCACACAATCAGAAGTAACAGGTAGAGGTGAGGCAATAAGATCAGACTGTAAACTGTCACCACGAATCGAATAATAAGGAGTATCCTCAAAGAAAACTACATCACTGCTAGTATACCATTTTCTTGCAGTAGGACTGTAACACCTGTATCCCTTCTGGGTACGAGAATATCCCAAAAAAATGCACTTCTCAGCACGAGGAGACAGTTTATCAGAAGTAGGTCCAACTAACCGTACAAAACAGGTACATCCAAAGATCCGAGGAGGCACAGTAAATAGCTGAATATCGGGTTGAAGAACTTGAATAGGTATTTTGTTTCCAATCACAGATGATGGCATTCGATTTATCAGAAAACAAGCAGTCAATATAGCCTCAGGCCAAAACGAGCGAGGAACATGTGCATGCATCATAATAGTTCTAGCAACCTCTAACACATGTCTATTTTTACGCTCAGCCACACCATTTTGCTGAGGTGTATAAGCACAGGAGGTCTGATGTATTGTACCCACAGATTTACAAAAAACATCCACATCTTTTTTAACAAATTCCAGTGCATTATCAGTACGAAAAATTTTAACAGGCATACCATATTGTGTTTTTATTTCAGCAAAAAAGAACTTGATAACAGACAAAACTTCGGACCTACTTTTCATCATAAACAACCAAGTAGTCCTTGAAAAATCATCAATAAAAAGAATAAAATACTTATGACCAGATAGACTTGGCACATGACAGGGTCCCCATACATCAGAATGCACTATATCAAACATATTTTTACTGCTAATCTGACTGCGTCTAGGATAAACAGCTCTAGTCTGCTTTCCAAGTTGACATGACTCGCACTGAAAACTACAAATGCCAAGATCAGACACTAAATGTCGAAGCTTTTCAGATGATGGATGGCCCAGCCGGTAGTGCCATTGTAATGCAGAAACTGAGGTAGATAATGCAGGAGTCACAGATGCTTTAGCTGCTTTTGGCAAATGATCCAGATAGAAGAGTCCATCAGCACCTTCATACCCCCCACCAATCTTCATCCTCGTGCGAAGGTCCTGAAAAACACATGAACCAGGAATAAAAGTCAGACTGCATTGTAGGCTTCGCAATATCTTACTGACAGACAACAGATTCAAAGGAAATCTAGGCACATATAAGGCAGATTTCAGCAGAAAGTCAGAAACAATATCCCCTACTCCAGACACCGCAGACTTGGAACCATAAGCCAACATAACAGATGAGGGTCTAGCAGGTTTAAATAATTTGTGAAACAGTGATCGATTTCCAGAAATATGTGAAGAGGCACCGGAGTCGATGACCCACTTAGTATTACCAGGAGTAGAAGAGGAGCTCAGGAAGGCAGTGTCATAACCAGAATAAGTGGCGGCATGAGCTCCACTAGTCGAAGCTTGAGACGACGCATCAGCTCGCTCAAGAAAAAGACGCTCCACCTCAGCACGGATGTAGTCAGCAGTCGCACCCGAGGAGGTAGAGTCAGTAGGCTGAGTCGTTCCTTCTGATGCAGTAGTAGTGGAGTCAGCAGCTGCATTGGCCCACGCCGGCTTACCATATTTCTCCCAGCATTTTTCTTCAATATGGTTGGACCGGCCACAGAAGGTACAAAGGCGCTGTCCTGACTAAGGACGCGCACCAGCAGTAGGGGCAGTAGAAGAGGCTCCACGACCAGGAGCAGCCCGTCCTCGTCCTCCACCCAGGAGAGGACGACTATCAGTAAAGCGACCACGGCCACGACCAGAAGCTGCAGCAAGAGCCGAAGAGTCCCCAACATCAGTAGTCAGAGACGAGGAAGACGAAGGCAAACGCTGAAGGCGTTTGTAGGCACTCTGTAGTGACGGCAGAGGGTCACTGGCTAAGATCTGGTCCACAACTCCAGCGTAGGACTCGGGCAATCCACATAGAAATTGGACCACTCTAGAAGCTCCTGGCGCTGACGCTGCATGGTAGCCAGGTCCGTGGAGAGAGGGTGATAGGATTCCAGTTCACCCCATAATCCAGTGAAGTCAGAGAAGTAATCTGCAATGTCCGTCCCCGTGAACTGTAGACGTCCCAGCTGCTTGGTGATGTCAAACACCTTCTTGGGGTTCTGACTATGCGAGTAAGTACCGGCGAGCTGATCCCACATCTGCTTCGTCGTAGGTAGGTGAAGAAGTGTGACGCTAATCTTCTCAATGTTGCTGTTGAGAATCCAGGTCATCACAGTGGAGTCGTCACGAACCCAGCCGTCATACGCATTCACATCTTTAGCATCAGCGTCCTCTGCGGGTGCTGGCGGACCAGCACGGGTAAGATGTGAGTACTTGCCCTGGGATCTGGCATAGATCGTCATGGAGCAGACCCAATGCGGATAGTTGCGCCCATCAAGCTTCACAGTGGTAACCTGACGGCGGAAGTCATCATGCGAGGACGCCATGGGAGCAGTAGGCACAGCAGGAACAGGCAGGAGACGGTCTACGCCGTCAAACAGGCACAGCAGGCAAAAAAAACACGGAGAAGACCTCTCACATACGGTCTACGCCGAAGCGCAGAACAGAACCCGGTGGCACAACGGCCTACACGGGCAGGCAGGCAAGAGACCGAAAAAAAACGGTCTACGTCACACCAACTTCAAGCCACTGGATCGTTGTAGGACTTCACGGAGCCAACGTACCGGGGGCTAGGACCGCGGAGGCGCACCGGCCCCCTGCGGCGGAGTGGGCGCCCAGCCCCGGCGGCTGCTGCTGCCCGGCGCGGCGCCCCGGCGGCTGCTGCTGCCCGGCGGCGCGGGCGGGAGAGGGGGGGGGGACGGCCGGCCGGAGAAGAGAGAGAAGGGTGGGAGGGTGGCGGCTGGATCTACTGCTCTGGTACCATGTGAAACACAAAGCAGTTTTAGGAAGCGTAGGGTTGCACAATGTGTGCACCCTCATATATATAACACTGAAACATTTACAGAGAGGTCCACATATAATATGGAAATAATAAAACAACTAACGGAATATATAAAACAAGAATATATATTAACAATATGGACCTCATTGTAAATGTTCTTTTCGTATAAATACAAGGGTACACACATTGTGTAACCCTAAGCTCTCCATTTCACGTGTTCTTTTACATGGTACCAGAACAGGATTGATCCAAGTCCTCACCCAGCGCTGCAGTCCCCTCCCACCCTCTCTCTCTCTCTCTTTCTCTCTCTCTCTCCTTCCCCGACCAGGCGCCGCCCACCGGCAGCAGCCAGCAGGCCGGCCTCCCGCCGCCGGCAGCTGCACCCCGTCAGGTCGGCCGAGCCGCCGGGGCACGTAGGCCGCCGGGGTCGCTTCACCCGCCTGGTTTTGGGCTCCGTCTGCCCGCGGGTTTGATTTCTGCCTGAAGACCACCGTCGGATCTGTTTTTTTGTCTGCCTGCCCGTGTGACCGGTTAAGTCATCGGGTTTCTTGCTACGCTCCGGTGTAGCCTGTATGTGAAGAGGTCCTTCCGATCCATAGCTTTGTGCTTGCTGCCTACCTGAAGACATAGGCAGCCTTCTACTGCTTGTTCCTGCCTGCTACTTCCTGCCTGTCACTCTGCCCGTTCGTCTGCCTCTACCTCATGGTGTCTACCCATGAAGATCTGCGCCGTCAAGTGACAACTGTGAAGTTGGATGGGAGAAACTACCAGTACTGGGTGTGCTCTATGCAGATATATGTCAAATCACAAGGAAAAATGTCACACTTGACGTGAGATCCACCACCGGTGCCTCCTGCAACAGCCGACTCAAAAGATGTGAAATGTTATGATGACTGGGTGAAAGACGACTCCACAGTCATGACATGGATTCAGAATAATAGTGAGACCAAGATTAGCGTCACACTCTTATACCTGCAGACGGCGAAGCAAATGAGGGATCAGCTTGCCAACACTTATTCACACTGTCAGAATCCCAAGAAGGTGTTTGATATCAACAAGCAGCTCAGCCTCCTGCGGTTCTTTGGATCCGATCTGACGGATTACTTCTCTGTTTTCAAGGGACTGTAGGGGGAATTGGAAGCCTACCATCCCTTGTCTACTGATTTGGCTACTATGCAATGACAGCGACAGGGGTTGCAAGTAGTTCAGTTCCTCTGTGGACTACCTGATTCCTATGTCGGGGTGGTGGATCAGATTCTCGCCAGTGATCCGCTACCTACTCTACAGACTGCCTTTCAGAGACTACAACGCTTGCCTGCATCGTCATCTGACACTCCTGCTGATACGGGTGATACTACTGCTTTTGCTCCGATGTCTGGTCGTGGTCGTGGTCGTGGATGTGGTCGCTCGCATGACGCTCGTCCTCCTCTTGGTGCTGGCACGGGGGAACTCTTCAGGTCGTGGACCATCTTCTGGACCTGCTCTTGTTGTTGCTCGTCCTCAGATTGGCCAACGCTTCAGCAACTTCTGTGGCCGGTCTAACCATGTTGAAGAAGAGTGCTGGGAGAAATACGACAAACCAGCTTGGGCCAATGCGGCCACAAATGCTACTACCATCTTCTGAGGTGTCTACCCAGCCTGATGTCTAGGGTACTTCTACTGCTGACTTCATTCGTGCTGAGGTCGAGCTCCTGTTGATGGAGCGTACTGGCTCGTCATCTACTACCACCACCACTGGAGCACATGCTGCGACATACTCTGGTTGTGACACTGCCTTCCTTACTGCACCATCCTCTACTACTGGTAATACGAAATGGGTCATAGATTTGGACGCCTCTTCTCATATTTCTGGGAATCGGTCGTTGTTCAGAAGTTTATCTAGCCCGACTACTAATTCGTCTGTTATGCTTGTTGATGGCTCCAAGTCTGCCGTTTCGGGGATTGGAGACATTGTGTCAGATATTGTGCTGAAATTTGATCTATATGTGCCCCGTTTTCTGCTAAATTAATTATCAGTTAGCAAGACTTTGCGTACCCTGAACTGTAGCCTGACTTTAGTGCCTGGTTCATGTGTTTTTCAGGACCTTCGTACGAGGATGAAGATTGGTGGGGGGCATGAAGGATCTGATGGCTTGTATTACCTGGACAATCTGAAAAGAGTGGACAATGTGGCTCTGGCTTCTTCAGTATCTTCTTCAGTATCGGCTTTACAGTGGCACTACATACTTGGGCACCCATCATCTGAGAAATTGTGTCATTGTATCTGATGTAGGAACAAATGTGTTTCAATGTGAATCGTGTCAGTTAGGCAAACAAACTAGGGTTGTTTATCCTAAACGTTCTCAGATTAGTAGTAAAAATGTTTTTGATCTTGTTCAGGTTGATGTATGGGGTCCATGTCATGTCCTAGTCTATTTGGCAACAAATATTTTATTTTGTTCATTGATGATTTTTCTCGGGCCACGTCATTATTTATTCTGAAAAGTCGATCTGAAGTTCTGTCCACAGTTAAATTCTTTTTTGCTGAGATGAAAACACCATACTCTATGCCTGTTAAAATTTTTAGAACGGATAATGCACTTGAATTTGTTCAAAAAGATGTTGAGTTGTTCTGTAAATCCGTTGGCACTATACACCAGACTTCTTGTGCATACACACCTCAACAGAATGGCATTGCTGAAAGAAAGTAGACACTTACTAGAGGTTGCTAGAACTATTATGTTGCGTGCTAATGTACGTCGGGGATTCTGGCCAGAAGCCATCTTGATTGCATGTTTTCTAATAAACCGGATGCCTTCTTCGGGAATTGGAAAAAAATTACATGTGCAAATTTTGAATCTTGATAAACCTTTATTTGGTGTACCTCCTCGCATATTTGGCTCTACATAAAGTTGTTTGGCCCAACGCATGATAAACTATCTCCACGTGCTGAAAAATGTATTTTTCTAGGGTATTCTCGTACACAGAAAGGATACAGACGCTATAACCCAACTACCAAGAGATGGTTCACAAGCAGCGATGTTGTCTTTCTTGAGGGTACACCATACTACTCTACTCAAGGGGATAGTCTTCAGTCTGAGCTTATTAATTCTCTGCTTCCTATTACTAGTGACTGTGTTTCTGATGCCACTACTTCTGTACAACCGGCACCTCCTCTTATTGATCATTAGCGCAGGAACAGATCTCAACCTGCACAAGACCCCTCCCCCATCCAAGCCAATCTTCTCCTCCATAAGGTTCTGCGTCACCTGAGGTAATCTCTGATCTTGATGTACCTATTGCTCTTAGGAAGGGCACTCGTTCCTGCACTACCCACAATATTGCTAACTATGTATCTACTGATCATTTAAGTGTTCATGTTAGCAACTTTGTCACTGCATTATCTGCTATTGCCATCCCAAAGACTGTATAGGAGGCCTTGCAAAGTACAGCTTGGACTACTGCTATGAAGGAGGAAATGCTTGCTCTTTCTGACAGACAGACTTGGGAGTTGGTGGATCCACCTCCTCAGTGTAAGCCTGTAGGCTGCAGATGGGTTTATGTTGTCAAATATCAACCAAATGGTACAGTAGAACGTCTGAAGGCACGTCTTATTGCTAAAGGATATACACAGACCTATGGTATTGATTACTTTGAAACCTTTTCACATGTTACCTGTCTTAATTCTGTCAGAGTTCTCTTATTTGTTAATGTTAATCTTGACTGGCCTCTAGTACAACTGGATGTTAAAAATGCTTTCTTATATGGTGATCTGCAAGAGGAGGTCTATATGGAGCAACCTCCTGGGTTTGTTGCTCAGGGGGAGTCACATAAAGTCTGCAGGCTGAGGAAATCTATCTATGGGCTCAAACAGAGTCCTCGTGCTTGGTTTGATAAGTTGAGCAAAATTTTGACTGCCTTTGGTTTTCTGAGGTCACAGGCTGATCATTCTATCTTTACGAAAAAGACTTCCTCTGGCATTGTGATACTTATTGTATATGTTGATGATATCATTCTATCTGGCAGTGATTCTGTTGCTATTCAGACCACTAAAGCCCATCTCTGCAAGCACTTTGCTACTACAGATCTGGGAAAACTATGCTATTTTTTTGGCATAGAAGTGTCTAGAACCTCTAATGCTCGTGTTCTATCTCAAAGGAAATATGTACTCAATCTATTACAGGAAACTGGTATGCTTGGTGCACGGCCAGCTGACACGCCTCTAGATCCCGATGTTAATTAGGATGATGATTCT
Source organism: Alisma plantago-aquatica (assembly GCA_963693085.1). Lineage (NCBI taxonomy): Eukaryota > Viridiplantae > Streptophyta > Magnoliopsida > Alismatales > Alismataceae > Alisma > Alisma plantago-aquatica. The sequence continues at coordinate 258,777,259 of OY856409.1, forward strand.
TCTCCGTTGTTTGCTGATAACAAGAAATACAGGAGATTGATTGGTAAGATGATATATCTGACGGTAACTAGAGCTGACATATCTACTGCTGTGGGGCTTCTTAGCAGGTACTTGGATAAACCCAGACAGTGTCACTGGGATGCTCTATGTAACATTTTGCGATATCTAAAGAAGTCACCTGACAAGGGCCTCTATTACAGGAAAAATGGGCACTGTTCTCTGAAAGGCTATTCTGATTCTGACTATGCAGGGAGCAAGATTGACAGGAAATCCACTTCTGGCTACTGCACATATGTAGGGGGTAATCTTGTCACCTGGCGCAGCAAGAAACAAAATGTTGTTTCTAGATCTTGTGCTGAAGCTGAATATAGGGCCATGGCCCATACTGCCTGTGAACTTCTGTGGGTGCAGTCTCTTCTACAAAACTTTGGTATTGAGTCGTCTTCTACTATTCCGATGCACTGTGATAACAAAGCTGCTATTTTCATTGCCAACAATCATGTATATCACAAGCGCATAAAATATATTGAGGTTGACTGCCACTTCATCAGGGAAGCTATTCTATCTGGGAAAATTTGCACACCTTTCACCCGTTCTGAAGACCAGGTTGCTGACATATTCACAAAACTACTGGCAAAGAAACACTTCTGTTCTCTGGTGGACAAGTTGGGCATGATCGACATCTATGCTCCAACTTGAGAGGGAGTGTTAATATATATGCCTTTATCGAGTGTTTTGTTAATTTACTGTTATATATGAACCTCACTGTAAATGTTCTTTTAGTATAAATACAAGGGTACACACATTGTGTAACCCTAAGCTCTCCATTTCACGTGTTGTTTTACAAGATGTACGACCACCATATTTTAGATTCAATAAATTTGAACATCTTGAGAGGGTGAGTTCGCATTAAGATTGGTAAACAAGTGATTCTTTCATATATAGAAGTAGAACTGTAGAAGAGAGAGTCGTGGGTACAATTATATGCATAATGGATTATTGAGGGATTGACCATTGTGAGAGCAATAGGCACCTCAGATATAAGTAATGGATTAGATATGATGATATTACACGGTCGTTTTTTCTTTCAAAGTGCAATGGACCAATGAAGAGTGACGTGTGTTCCCATGAAAGCTTCAGACTAAGTGATGATTCTAGGATGTTTGATACATGTCTTATTAGCCACCAGTTCCATAGTATGAGACTCCTTGAGTCGTGTGTAGGCCTACATGAAGGGAGCAGACTCTGGCTAACGAAAGTCTAGAGACAATGAAGGTAATTGAGGAGGTACTCTATGTGGAGATTCAAAGATCTCGGAAACAATGAAAGCAGGATAGATTCTTTAAGTTCAAAAGCATGACAAGTGTCTTGAAAGGATGGAGTGTCCTCAGAGAAAGTGACATGACTAGACAACCATCTGAGGACACTCCATTCTTTCAAGACAACATGCAAGGAACTTGATGACAACCATTTGATCTCTTAGCTTCGACAAACTAAAAGTTCCCACAAATCCCCCCAAAACTTCGAACTTCAATGCATGTCAAAATCATGACCAAATACCTTGGCCAAACAGGCCTTGGGGTCTCGCCATTACATTGTATGAAAAAATTACAAATACCCACCATTATAAAACATCATTAAAGATCTATCTAAAAATTGATTACAAAGAAGATTTGGCCCTTTTTCCAAGATAGTGCTATACTAGGGTTTTACTCCCCACACCAATACACTAGATATAGGGAATCAGAAGTCAATGCTCATCTATCTCCCTCTCCTTGAGGCCCCTGTTCTCTAATTTCTCCACTCTAACGCTGAAGAAGCTACTTCAACAGATGTCAGTCCCAAGTCTATTATGATTATTATTTCTTCATTTTCCTTCCAAAATACCTCTCTCCTTATGTGTCATTCTCTTGTTCCATTTGCATTTTCCTTTCTTTGTGAATATTTTCTCTCTCCGTATGGGAGTTTACCTAGTTGATTGGTTGTCAATGCTCCATATGGCGATGCAATGGTAGGGAATATCATATAGCTTCCTGTTAATGAATCCATCTTTTCCTTTGAAAAAGACGCAATAGAAAAAAGATCTACAGGCCCATGTGCATGCAAGCTTAACTATGAATAGACTTCTAAGTCATTTCTATAACGGTATCAAAGGGGTTTTGCATGCTGTTACCATCACTCATGTATAGGTCATAGAAAACAATATTATATACTTCTCATCCATAACTATAATGGTATACAAGGTGTTTTGCATGCCCTTGTCGTCATTCACTTAGAATCATAGAAAACAAATAAATAATCTTATCTACGTGATGAAAAAGTACCATAGGCTACTATCTTTACTTGAATGGAAATTGTTAGAGACCGAGAGTATTAGTATTTTAGTTAATGAGTTTATATGTAATCTGAACCAGAGTCTGTTTTGGCCCATTGGGTTTTGCTTAAGTCTATAATGCCCCCCTAACCTATATATAAGAGACGGGTCTGCCCATCATCTAACAACACACAGGAAAAAATTATTACCACATTTACAGATAGCAACATTTAAATTACTATAGGTGAAAAGATTTAGCGATTCAAATTAGGTACAGATGACTACTAAGCCACCACTCACTGCATGATAAGACTAGCCTTCATAATGAAGTAGATAAACTTATAGTCCTATTATACTGTATTATTATATATGAAGCTAATCCAGAAGAATTGTGCAAAGTACAACGAGATTGATCGATGCATTCGTTAAAAAATAATAAATAAAGTTTGGTCCGTCTCCTTTAAGTGAAAGGAGCAGCACTCTTTGTTTGTTATATCAATTTGCATATATTGTTAGCAAGTGTATATAAACAGTTTCTTATGTAAACCTTCACAATGCCAAAAGTCATGTGAGCAGCCTAAGAGCCTGAAATAGTTGAAACAAAAAGACAGTTTTCTCTGTAATTTTCTTTATTTGAAAAATCATCTTTTTTACTCTCTGTCGTGGGCATGGATTTGTTTGGATATCATCAAAACATGTAAAAATCAAGCATGGTGAAGACTCTGATCATTTGTTTACACAATAGGGGTAATAAATTTAGTAAGATGACACCTAGCTGAAGATATAAAAAGGAAACAGTAAAAACGAACTAATTTGAAGAAAGCTTGCATGAATAGTAGGATAAGATGATATACACTCAGCAATTTCCATTATTGAGTATTATATCATTCAGATTTCGTACCTTGCTGATAAGGTTCTTTTGAATCAGCTTGAGAGACTCCATTTGTTCTGCTGATTCACAAGTTTTCAAATTGCCTTTGATTACTTCCAGCTGTAACAAAAAAAAGTCACATGGCTGTAGACACCGAAAGCTTTGATGGGTGCTAAAGAAAGTATAATTTTTGTATTAATAGATTGAAATCTAAACAAAATTGATAAAAGAAAGCAACGGTTCAACATAAAAGGGCCTAATAATATGATAGGTGCAAAACAGTGGAGAAGCAAGCCTCTGCAACTGGAATAGCCATTATATGCTGGAAGTGCAAAACAAAGTATTAATACATGACACTGAAACGGGCCACATCATTGCTGGTTCCTTTAAGGAAGCAACGATAGTAAACACTAGCATGCTGTCATTATGTATTAGCCTGTATCAACACGACTAGGTCGCACAAAGGGAGATCATCATTGTCTAAGCCTCAGTCCCAGCCATGTAGGGGTTGGTTACAGGAATCCTCCCCTTTTTCATTCTGCTATGTTTTTGGTCACATTCTAAATTGAGATGTAACAAGTTGGGAAGCACAGACATGGACACCGGTGATTTTGCAAAATATAGGACACAGACAAGCGGCAATTTTTTAAATTAAACTACACACACACATATAAGAAACACAAAAAGACAATTAGACAATCTAACTTAATTTAAGATAAAACTCAAAAAATGAAACCAATTAGCAATTGTATAACCACAACATTTTAACATTGAAGCAGAATATCCATAAAAGAGGCCTTTTCAAAAAAGACAATTTGACTTCCATTCATATTTCATGTATAATACCCAAACATGACGAGAGATAAAGATTAAAAAGGAGAGGAGAAACCGATAGATTAAATAAGAAAGATTGGAACATGAAAAAGTGGAATTCAATTTTAAGATTTTAAGATGTATGATAGGACTCACATGTAATGATGTAAAGAAACCCCCAGAACATAAGTTGTGTGTATTTTAAAGTCTCAAAGAATCAAAAGGCAAAAGGATTGGGGCATTTATAAACAGTAAGCAATTTTTGCAGTTGCAGAAGCCTAGTCGAAGAATGAACTTCGTGTATTCACTTCCAATGATGTACTAAGCTGCTGAATTTTGGAACATTGACCATTAGACATACATAGTCTCTAGGTCAGTACACAGCACCGTATTGAAAAGCGTTCTGAGCGGCCGCTTAATCGGTCAAGACCTCCAGCCGTTTAATTTTTCTGTTAAGTGCCCGCTTAGTAGATTTACAAAAAAGTCTGCTTTTTGGCCGCTTCCTGTTTTTTCCCCGCTTTTTACCCCTTTTTTTAAATACCGCCGTAAACCTCTAACATGAAGTAAATTATATTGTCCACGCATTATCGACTATAATATATTAAACTTATATACATGAAATCTTCTATATTAAGTCGTAGTTCTAGTAATTTAGAATGCATATTTTGTATGTAAGTCGTGATAATAAGGTACTTCTGTAATGTATACAAGTATATTACATGTAACTATAATCTAATTTAGAATGTACTTTGATTAAATCTACTGCTATAATGTATGACTAATTGATGATATGCAAATATAGATTGGGAGATCCATCAACATCCAAGCTCAAACATTTGATTCCAATTGTTTTTAAAACATTGTTTAAATGTGAAGTTTGCCAGTTGGGAAAGCAAACTCGATGTGTGTTCCCAAAGAAAATGATTGTCTTCAAAATCTATTTTTGATATTGTTCATGCTGATATATGGGGTCATGTTCTATCACAAGTATAACTTCCTTTTGTTACTTTATGACCTTTATCGATGACTTTTCCAGAACCACTTGGTTGTTTTTACTCAAAGACATGGCACATGTTCTTGACACTATTATTGCATTATTTACTGCGATTAAGACTCAATTTAATAAACCCATCAAAATTCTTAGGACAGACAATGCCCTTGAATTTATGGAACAGTCAGTTAGTCATTTCTGTAAAAGTCGTGGCACCATTCATCAAACATCTTGTTCTTACACTCCTCAACATTATGGTGTTTCCGATCGTAAAATCGTCAACTTCATGAAATTACTAGAACCCTTATGTTCACTATCATGTACCTAAACATTTTTGGGCTGATGCTATCTCCACTGCCTTTTTTTAATCAATAGAATGCCCTTGTCTGTCTTAAACAACCAAGTCCCTTCAATGTTTTGTACCCCAGAGCTCGCCTGTTTTCTATGCCACCTAGAATTTTTGGTAGCACATGTTTTATATGAAATCTTCAGACTAGTTTAAGTAAACTCGATTCCCGGTCTACGAAGTGCATCTTCTTGGGGTACTCACTTTCTTAGACGTGGTACAGATGTTTGATCCGAACACCAAGAAATGGTTTGTTAGTGCAGACGTCATCTTTTCGAAGATACTCTGTATTTTTCTACTATGGGTTCGACTCTATCGACAGATCTTCTTGTAGCCACTCCCCTTCCTATCCCCTTCATCTTTGTCGACGAATCACGACACTGATCAGGTATATGCTGACTTGGATACTCCCATTAGCATAAGAAAAGGGGTGCGCTCTTGTACTTTGCATCCTATCAGCAATTTTTTTCTAATGCTAATCTTGGTTCATGTTTTACAAACTTTACTACTGCCCTTTCAACAATTTGTGTTCCAAAAATTGTGGTTGAAACCCTCACACATCTTGCTCGGCGTCATGACATGGAAGTGGAGATGAAAGTTCTACATAATCAAGTAACTCAACAAACTTGGGACTTAGTAGATGCTCCTGCACATGTTTCTCCTATAGGTTGTCGCTGGATCTTCACTGTGAAGTATCAACCTGAGGGCACGGTTGAATGACCCGAAAGCTCTTTTAGTTGCAAAGTGCTACACTCAAACTTATGGTCTGGATTACTTTGAGACTTTCTCGCATGTTTTGCGACAAGACTCTATTTGAATTCTTATTCTTGTTGCTGTAAATAAAAGTTGGTCTTTGTTACAGCCAATGTATCAGAAAGCGGGAAGCAGGAGGTGTACGGACAGCACCCTGTAACCGATTAAGCGGTAGGCGGGCGATTAAGCGGGCAATTTTTGAAAAAAGCGGGTGTCTAAATTTTATATATTTTTATACAAAATTACATGTATGTGTATATAAAAAATATATTTATAAGGAACTTCTATACATATCTAATCAGCAAATCAGTAATTAACTAAGTATTCATCAATACTTACTATTAATCAGTATCTCTAATCACTAAAATCAGCAAGCAGATCAGTAATCGTAAATAACAAACTATGAATTGTTGAATTAAAGTAATCACTAAAATAATACTAACCAGTAGTACCAATCATTAATCACTGAAAGCAGCAAGGAAATCAGTAAAACTAATCATGCATTACAAATATAATAGAGCAATAGGATATTTACTTAGATGCATTACAGCAGTACCCAATTATTACAGCTTACACACAAAGTATGCATTCTAAATTAGGACTAGCTATATCATAGAACATTTAATGTATACAAGTTTCATATATTATAGTCAACACTACTTGGACTATGTAATTAATTAATGTTAGATGCTTACATTAGGATTTTTAAACAAAAGCGGGCAAAAAGCAGGAAAAAAGCGGGTGAGGCGGGCAAAAAGTGGGTGATTATGTTCAAAACGATTAAGCGGGCGCTTAGGGGCTAAATTAGGCGGATGAGGGCCGTGGATGCTTAAGCGGCCCGCCTGGCCGTTTTTTAATTCACTGGTTACAGCTGGATGTTAAAAATGCTTTCTTATATGGTGATGTTGTATGAGAAAGTGTACATGGAGCAACCTCCCCGATATGTTGCTCAGAGGGAGTATTCTAAAGTCAGTCGTCTTAAGAAAGCAAACTATGGACTAAAACAGAGTCTAAGAGTGTGGTTGGATAAATTAAGTCAGATTTTTGCAAAAATTGACTTTCGAAGCTCGCATTCTAATCACTTTGTGTTTGTTAAAAAACTACCGAGGGACTTATCATTCTGATAGTGTATGTGGATGATATTGTCCTTTCTAGGAGTGACCATCAGGGTATTTTTGATACCAAGGAATATTTATGAAAATACTTCATTACTAAAGATCTAGGAAAATTGCACTTTTTTTGGGGATTGAAGTATCTCATTCTTCTTCTGGAGTGTCTATCTCAGGGCAAGTATATACTTGATCTTCTACAAGAGATTGGCATGTTGGGTGCCAAGCTAGCCGGCACACCTCTAGATCCCAATACCATTTGGGATGATGATACTTCTCCTTCTTACCCTGACAGCAAGTAAGATACAAGACTTGTGGGCAAACTCATTTATCTGACGGTTACACGAACAGATATCACTTTTGTTGTTGAACTTGTTAGTAGGTATTATAATAACCTTTGATAATGTCATTAGGATGATGTGTGCCACATTCTCAAATACTTAAAAATCTCACCTGGAAAGGGTCTTCGATATAGGAACAATGGGGACTGCAAGATTTCTAGTTTCTCTGACTCAGGCTATACTAGCAACATGTTGATCATGAATCTACTTCAGGTTACTGCACCTTTGCAGGTGGTAACCTTGTCACTTGGAGAAGCAAAAAAGCAGGTTATTGTGGCTAGATCCCGTGTTGAAGCTGAGTATTGCGCCACGACACATACCACTTGTGAGTTGATGTGGGTCCAAGGACTATGTAATTCTACCCCTATTCCTATGTACTGTGATAAGAAAACAGCTACCTTCATTGCAAGTAATCCCACATTCCATGAGCATACCAAACATGCTGAGGTAGATTGTCACTTCGTCAGAGAGTCCATTTTATCCAGGTGCATAGCCATTCCATGCATCAAGACTGAGGATCACCTCGCTGACATCTTTACACAATCATTACCAAAGACAAAAATCCATTCTATGGTGGACAAGTCGGGCATGCATGATATTCATGCTCCAGCTTCAGGGGGGAGTGTTAATGTGTTTATTTTTATTTATTTACTTTGTGCTATCTTAGTATCGTCTTTTATCCCATATAGGTGAGCTCTGTATTGAGTGACTCCTATCCTATATAAGAAGGGTGCCTATGATTGTATTCAATATCTCAATAATATACGCCTATTATCTTCACACATACATCTGTTAATGCCCACATTCTAGAAATATAATCATATGTATACATTTCAAGATTTCTATATATTATATATTACGCACACATTCAAATATATATTATATATACATAAACATACATTGATACACATATATAAGCAGATAAAACATGTATACTTATGTGTTTATATTTAAGTACATAATTACATAATCTTTTGTGAAACAACCTGCTTCCCGATCGATACCATCGACAGGAGGTCGATGGTATCGAGATTATCACAGCTACCGGACAACATCCCGTCGATACCATCGACATCCATGTCGATGGTATCAAGATTATCACAGCCACCGGACAACAGTCCGTCGATACCATCGACAACCATGTCGATGGTATCGACAGAACATCAGAGGCGGAAACCGACGATCTGCCGCTTGACTGTATTTTTATTATATCATTTGTTTTATTGTTTTTCTAGGTTTTATTCCTTTGTACCACCTTGTATCTTACCCTAATATATAAAAAGGAGTGAGACGGCTATTGCCCTCACACACAAGAGTTGCACCTTGCAGCCGCCAACGTTGTTCGTCTTCCTTCTCTCTCGTTAACATGGTATCAGAGCGGGGTTTGCTCTAGGTCGTCGTCTCTCTCCACCGGTTGTTCCTCTCTTCCTCCTTATTCCTTCTTGCCTGCCGGATCTTCCCCTTCCTTCCTCCGGATCTTCTCACCGCGGCACCGACAACAGTAGCTGCGGCTGAGCCGCCGCACGGCGTGCAGCCGTAATCCGCCGCCTTGAGGATCTTCGGGTAATCCAACGGTGATCTAAAATCTAAACCAGAGGACTAGTCTCTCCACAGTTATTCTCCTAGTCACACATCCTCCATGTGTGATTAGGAAAATCATCTGGAGGCTGTGAATGCGTCAGTAACGCATTTCTATTTTTTTCTTGGGTGACGTGTATCTCTCTGTCACCTCAGTCTTCTTTGTGGCGTGTATCAATCTGTCACACAGTCCCGTTCTGTAATGGGGGATATCAAGACACCTATGATCTACAACGAGGTGTCACCTATCACCTCTATCAAGCTCGATGGGAAGAATTTCCTTCTATGGACGAATGTCGTCCACACTGTCCTAGAGTCTCATGACAAGGCGGGACATGTTGACTCAGGTCCTCTAGCCTCTACTGACAAAGGATATGCTGAATGGAAGCGTCATGATAGTCTGGTGTAAAACTTGGTTGTGGAACAGCATGGAACCTACTATTGCGGCAAGGTTCATGTTCTATTCAACAGCTAAGGAGATATGGGACGCAGTGAAGCAGCATTATTCTCAAGAAAAAAATGCGCTTCGCTAATTCATGATCTATGATCGTTTGTTTGCTGAGAGGTAGGGTGACAAATCTCTTGAGGAGTACTTTGGAGCTATTCAGGCACTTGCTCAAGAGCTGAGCTATTATCATCCAGTGACTGTCGCTGAACAGATCAAGGACAGGGACGATCTAGTTACGGCTAAATTTTTATCCAAGCTTAACCCTTCGTGCGGATCCACCCGGAGTGTCATTTTGGCTTCTGATAAATTACCCGGTTTTGTGGAAGCATATTCAAGAATACAACAATCTATCTTTGAGTCTGCTACTCCTGCTCCTGTTATATCTTCTGGGGAGTCTCATGCATCCGTAGCTGTTGCGGTACGAGGGGGACGAACTGGTATGGGCAGAGGACGTGGGACACGTCCTAAGTGCACTTTCTGTGACAAATTGGGACATACAGTGGAGAAGTGCTGGAAGAAACATGGGAGACCTGCTGCACCACCGGTAGGGACAGCTCATTATGCTACTACTACAGATTCCTCTTCTTCTTCTGTTGTGGGAACTACTTCTGGAACCGGTATCACTCTTACTCAAGAGGAGTATGATCGGTTTATTCAGGCTACACAACACATGAGTATGGGATCATCATCATCATCGTCAGCAAACCTGGCATCTACTGCGGGTAATTAGGCTACATCTCTCATAGCTTCTGGCTCTACTTCATCTTGGGTGGTTGATTCTGGTGCGTCACAGCACATGACTGGTATGAGGAGATTGCTCCACACTATTGACTCGTATATCCCTCACAAATTTGTTACACTGGCAGATGGTTCAGTGAGGAGAGTGTTAGCTAGTAGATCTGTCCCTCTAACACCCAAGATTGATCAAATCTGTACACTTTGTGCCTGAATTTCCTTTTAATCTTTTTTTTGTTGCAAAACTGATTGACACTGTAAAATGTACCGTAACTTTTGGTCCTTCTTGTTTTGTATTGCAGGATCTCAAGAGTATGAGGACGATTGGTGGGGGACCTAGGAAAGGTGATCTCTACCTTTTCCATGGTGACAGACTGCCTCGCCAAGTATCTGCTCCTGCTCCATCCGTCCTGTTGAGTGGTTCCCCTTTACTATGGCATTGTAGATATGGACATCCTTCCTTAGAGAGCCTGCGCAAGTTGGAACCAGAATTGTCTCAAGTGTCATCTTTAGAGTGTCAGTCATGTCAGCTGGGAAAGCATCATAGGTTATCTTATTCCAGTCATGTCAATAAACGGGCTTCTTGTCCTTTTGAGTTAGTCCATAGTGATGTGTGGGGTCCTGTCAAAGACTAGAGTTATAATGGTTTTCGTTACTTTATTTCTTGTGTGGATGATTTTTCTCGAATGACATGGATCTATCTTCTCAAAAGTCGAGAGTCTGTACTATCTATTGTGAAACATTTCCACACTGAAATGAAAGTCCAGTTTGACTGCAATATAAAAATTCTTCAATCCGATAATGCTTTAGAGTATGTCCAAAAGGCTATGTCTGATTTTTGCAGCTCTATAGGTATGATCCATCGCACATCGTGTCCTTACACCCCTCAGCAGAATGGGGTGGCTGAGCGAAAAAATCGCCATCTTCTTGATATTGCTCGATCTATTATGTTCCAATCCAATGTACCTAAGAAATTCTGGTCTGAAGCTCTTTTAATTGCTTGTTTCTTAATTAATAGACAATCATCCTCAGTTCTTAAAGGACATACTCCCTTCTCTGTGTTGCGACCCACGGACCAACCTTTTTCTCTTCCCCTTAGAGTGTTTGGTTGCACTTCCTTTGTCCATCATGTTGACCCTAAAGCTGACAAGCTTTCTCCTAGGTCTGTTAAAACTTTGTTCCTTGGTTACTCTAGTACTAGCAAAGGATACAAGTGTTACTGTCCTAGTCTTCGTCGGATGTTTGTGTCTAGGGATGTTATCTTCCATGAGACCACTCCATATTTCTCTGATGCTATAAGTAAGGGGGAGCAATTGAGAGAGGGAGTGCCACCAGCTTTTCAGAGTGATAGAGTGGCACCATCTGTGCAGAGTGAGGGAGAGCCACCCATCATTCCTGATTATACTTTTATTCCGGATGAGCAAGCAACAGACAGGCCTGTTATTGAGCATTACCCACATGTTTATAGTAGGCGAGGCAGACCAGAACCAAAAATGGTAGCGACACCAGTCTCTGAGCCTTCATCTTCGTCTTCTACTCATGGGATTCATGCAGAAGCATCAGATCTTGACCTTCCTATTGTTGTTAGGAAAGGTACTCGTTCTTGTACTATTAGACATCCTATTACAAATGTGTGTTGTTTGTCCCACTTATCTAAGCAGGCTCGCGCATTTGCTATTGGGATTGATTCTGTTGATATACCAAGGAATCACTATGATGCTATGAAGGACAGTGGCTGGAAACAGGCAATACAGATTGAAATGTCAGCTCTTTTGCATAATGCCACATGGGAACTTGTTGAGTTACCTACAGGGAAGAAAGTTGTGGGTTGCAGATGGGTTTTCATCATCAAACATAATCCAGATGGATCTGTTGAGAGGTTGAAGGCCAGATTGGTGGCAAAAGGCTACACACAGACCTATGGAGTTGATTTCTTTGAGACTTTTTCTCCAGTTGCTCGTCTAAATTCTGCGCGAATTATTATTTCTTTGGCTACTACTTTTGATTGGCCCCTATTTCAGCTTGATGTTAAGAATGCCTTTCTCCATGGTGACCTCCAGGAAGAGGTATATATGGAGCAACCTCCTGGGTTTGTTGCTCAGGGGGAGTGTCAGAAGGTTTGTAAATTGAAGAAAGCAATATATGGTTTGAAACAATCTCCTCGAGCGTGGTTTGACAAGTTCAGTGAGGTTGTACTCCAGATGGGCTTTTCTCGCTCTATGACTGATCACTCTTTATTCTACTCTAGCTCTTCATGTGGCTCTATCATTATGGCAGTATATGTTGATGACATAGTTATTACCGGAAGTGATTCTGCAGGCATATCTCGTGTGAAGGAAGGGTTGCAGAGACACTTCCAAACGAAGGATCTGGGTAAACTGAGATATTTTCTGGGCATTGAGGTGCTTCGATCTCATGCAGGTATCAATCTATCTCAGAGGAAATATGTGCTGGACTTACTACAGGAGACAGGCATGACTGGATCTAAACCACTATCTACTCCTATGGATTATCACACCAAGGAGACGGTTGATGATGTTGAGTACTCAGATCCAGGATATTACAGGAGAATAGTTGGCAAGCTAATATATCTGACTGTTACACGACCTGACATTTCTTTTGCTGTGGGAGTTGTGAGTCAACATATGCACTCACCACGACAGTCACACTGGACAGCAGTTTGCCGGATTTTGAGATATCTGAAGAGTGCTCCTGGTAAAGGGATCACATATTCCAAACCCAAGGTGCCTCCATCTACTTTGACTCTCATTGGGTACTCAGATGCAGATTGGGCTGGTGATCATATTGATAGAAGATCTACATCATGCTATTGTACCTTCCTAGGTGACCATTTGATTACTTGGAAAAGCAAAAAGCAGAATGTGGTAGCCAGATCCAGCACTGAGTGTGAATACCGTGCTATGGCCCATGCATGTTGTGAACTACAATGGGTCAAATCCATTCTCTCTGAGTTTAAAATCACTATTATACCTTCTATGGAGCTCAAGTGTGACAACCAGTCTGCTATACACATTGTCAGGAATCCTATCTTTCATGAGCGTACAAAGCATATCGAAGTTGATTGCCATTTTATTCGTGATCAAATCAAAGATGGTAATATTGTAACGCCATATGTCAAGTCTGAAGATCAACTGGCGGATATCTTGACAAAGCCTTTGGGTCTGGCAGCTTTTCAGAAATTATGTGGCAAGTTGGGCATACACGATGTGTACTCTCCAGCTTGAGGGGGAGTGTGATACAACATGCTTCCCGGTCGATACCATCGACAGGAGGTCGATGGTATCGAGATTATCACAGCTACCGGACAACAGCCCGTCGATACCATCGACATCCATGTCAATGGTATCGAGATTATCACAGCCACCGGACAACAGTCCGTCGATACCATCGACAACCATGTCGATGGTATCAACAGAACATCAGAGGCGGAAACCGACGATCTACCACTTGACTGTATTTTTATAATATCATTTGTTTTATTGTTTTTCTAGGTTTTACTCCTTTGTACCACCTTGTATCTTACCCTAATATATAAAAAGGAGTGAGACGGCTATTGCCCTCACACACAAGAGTTGCACCTTGCAGCCGCCAACGTTGTTCGTCTTCCTTCTTTCTCGTTAACATCTTTAATGTGAAATCATTACTTTATCAGCCCATTACAATACTTTATGAAGTATACACAATTATTCTTTTTGGAAAATTCAAAACCATGTATAGTCTTGCATATCGCATATACTTTGTGGTACCATCTCCACCATGGTTCAAAATTTCGACCGAAATTGCGAAATTTCGGTTTCAACGAGTACCAGAAACAGAAATGCCACGGTCGCTGGACTGAAATTTCGCAAAAGTTGCTGGATTTCGATGAAAAATGGCCATTTAAGGCCCTATTTCGCGAAACGCAGCCGAAACAGTGTTTCTGTTTCCGGTTTTTGACGGAAACGTTGCTGCTGGAGAACGAGTGTTGCTTGGGCAATTTTTTTGGGATTTTCTTCTCTTGGAGGCTTCCTTCTTCGGTTCTAAGGTATGTTTACCCTCTCTTCTACCCATCTAACTCCATTTCTCCCACTTCTAACCTCTTCTTTCTAGCGTAAAAGACGAACTCCGAAAATCCAAACTTCAAAGTAGTATATCTTCCTCAAATCTTAATTTCTTCTACTTAAACTTCTAATATCATGAGATTAGTCACTATAGAACATAGATCTATCATTATTTTACGAATCTCACCTATATATTTCTTTATTTCTTGATAAAATGCATAAAAAAAGGCTGAAATTGAGGTTTTTTAATTTTTTTCTAGATCTAAGCTTAAATACATCATAATATACTTAAATAATGTTGAAAAGCTACTAATATATACTATATGAGTTTATTTCAGTAAAAATATATAGATATATATATAATTTAGAATTTTAAATCAATTAATATATAATTTCCGAACCTAAAAAAGTGAAAAAAAAATATAAACAGTGAAAAAAAAACTAGAACCATTATGTATGATGCGTATAATTTATACATACATCATATGTTCCATTATTTTACAAATCTAACTTAATAACTTTTTTTTCTTCTTAATCTTATTAAGAAAACACATAAAATAATTTAAAGTTGCGTTTTTTTAGTTTTTTAAAATCTGAGCTTGTATACAATGTTGAAAATATATTTATATAATATATGACTTTATTTCAACGAAAATTATATATAGATATATGATATTTCAAATTTTAAATTAATTAATAAATAATTTCAGAACCTAAAAATGCAAAAAAAAATTAAAAATGTGCAAAAAAGTAGAAGTTAGAATAGAACCATTATGTATGATGCTAATGCTATCATGCTAATAATTTATTACCAAAGATTAGATTCACTTAACTAGTTATCAGTTATGATTATCAAATAACTAAGTTATGCATGTTTTCAATTTTACAGGAGATGGCATCTTCAGGTACTCACAGTGATGATGGTGGAGCCGGTGGAGCTGATAGGGGGAAGGGTGGTCCTAAAAGAGCGGTGGATTTTGCTTGGGATCATTGCCTTGAAATCCCAGGTACCAAACAACAAGAGTTTGCAAATATTGTGATAAAAAAATAGGAGGTAGTGGCATCACACAGTTCAAAGCCCACATTGTTGGTGGTGATAGAAATGTAGCAATGTGCAAGAAATGCCCTCAAGGAGTGAAGGATGACTTTAGGACGATGATGGGTCAGAAGAAAGATGTTCGCAAGCAACAAAAAGAGCTAGATGAACTTTATGTTGAAACTGTATTGAATTACAAACAAGGAGCTTCTTCTGCTGAGTCTGACTCAGATGTGGACTATCCTGAAGGCTTTGACACCCCACAACAACGCCACATGTATTGGAGAGCAATTAGAGAATCTAAAAAGTCTACATGGGAAAAAGAACAACATGATTCATATAGGAGAGGCCTTGACAGATCTGTTTATGAGCATGGTGGGGGAAGTGGCAGTGGAAGAAGAGCAGCACATATCCATGTTGTGGATTTAGGTGAGGACAGTGATAGGGCAACACAACTTAAAAGAAAGAAAGGAAATGTGGATTCTTTATTCAGATCTTATAGCCAAGCAAGGGGGAGGTCGGGTGTAGATGTTGATGAACCACGCATTAGAAGGCCACAAGGAGCACACCAAAAGCTGAAAGATATGTTTTCTGGTGCCAAGAACAAAGTTGGTAAAGTCGTGGGTAAATTCTTCTTTGTACATGGCATTCCTGCACATGTAGCTTCAGAGCCATATCTTCAACATCTCTTGAGAACTGCGGGATCAGCAGGTGCAGGTGTAAAAGCTCCCACTGCTTATGAATTGATGAATGTGTATTTACCACAACAAAAAGAGGAGATTCAAAAATGGATTGAGGAAAAGAAGGAAATGTAAACATAATTTCTTTATGCCACAATAAAAATATTTAACATTAAAAATATTTTTACTTGACAATGACATTGATTTACATTTGTTTAGGTGGTCGGAGTATGGTGTAACGCTAATGGTTGATGGTTGGACTCCTGGCAACAGAAGGCAAATAATTAATTTTCTAGTTTATTGTCATAGATCTGCAATTTTTTTTGGATCTGTGGATGCCTCTAATGAAGTTCGGAATTTTTCATATGTGGCTAAGTTGATGGAGATGTATATTAGGAAAATTAGTGAGGAGAACATTGTTCAAATTGTTACTGACAATGGCACCAATTTTAAGAAAGTTGGCAAGTCGTCGATGGATAAGTATTCACTTTACTGGACTCCATGCGCAGCCCATTGCATCGACCTCATCTTGAAAGATATAGGTGAGCACAATTGGAAATGTACTTAGATTCTTAATTTTGCAAGGTTTTGGAAAGCGTGAAGCGTGCAGAATGCCCCCCATGAAGCAGGAAGCGGGAAGCGGGTTTTGAAGCGGACTAAAGCGGGCGCTTTTTGAAAAAGCGGTCCACATTGTTTTAAAGAACTTAGCAAAATTTAGACAAATTTGCATTTCACTTTCTCCCTTCACGCTGGATCTGGAATAGTGCATTACTTCCACCTTGGATCACTTGTCTTAGCCAAACTTTATTCACCCTCGTCCATACTAATTGTGATATAAAATAGAATAATTAGTAGATTAATTTCCAAATTGAGTAAGTATATTTTAGAGTCATAGAATCATAATGCATATAATTAAAATTTAAATATAACAATGTAGGCTAAGTCTTGATGAATGATACATTGCAGCAATTACTACTGAATTTACAATAAATAAATTAATCATAATATCAGTTTTTACAGTGATTAATATGTGACATTGCAGCATATTTTATTCATTATGGAATCATGCAATCATATACAAGTGTCATGATGGTATGTATCGATTCTTCCGACATGATGAAATTGTACAACAACCAACAGCAAAAGCAATCGTATATATGTAATGGGATGATGTGCTTTCCTATAGGAGGTTACCTTATGAGATTGTGCAATATCAAAAAAATCATGCAAATTCAACCACAACTGAAACATGATGTATTACTAATATTATATGATGTAAATTAAAATATAGCAGGAACAGGGATGAAACATCAAAGAAATCCTGCAACTATTACTAATATTATATTACAGACTCTATAAATGGCAGATGAAGTACATAGTTTATATATAGACGTACATAGTGTACAAACAGAAGTAATTAATTAGAGATACTAATTACCAAAGTGATTGTTACACCTATTACAATACATAGTTTTCATTCTTTTTAAATTTAGAAGGAAATTGGGCAAGTCCAGGAAAACCTGTTGTGAAGCGCCCTGAAGCGGCCACTTAAGCGGACCCAGAAAAGCGGCCTGAAGCGGGAAAAAGTGGAAAAAAACGGCCGCTTCAGTGCAAAACGCCTCACAGCCCGCTTCAATGAAAATACAGCGGCATATGTGCTTGGGCGCTTAAGCGGCCGCTTCGTCCGCTTTTTTATTCACTATAATTTTGTATAATCTATAATTCTATATTCTATAGAGTAATAGAGAATTAACCTAAATTCAATCATTGTAGGTGGGTTGTCACATGTGAAGAAATTAATCATTGAAGCTAGGACAATCACCAGCTTCATCTACAATCATTCATTCCTCTTAGCATCAATGAGGAGGCCAGAGTATTGTGGTGGTGATTTGGTAAGACCAGGAGTCACCCGGTTTGCCTCTAACTTCTTGGCACTTCAAAGTCTTAAAGCCAAGAAGGATGGTTTGAAAAGGTTATCTTCTGGAGTGGAATGGAGCTCTATGAAAGAAAGCAGGAGTGATGTAGGGAAGAAGATTGAAGATCTGGTAAACAGTAGAAACCTTTGGGACAGAGTTTCCAAGTTGTTGAATATAATGGAGCCGATAGTGAAAGTGCTCCGATTGGTGGATGGCGACAAGGCTCCCACCATTCCTTACTTGTATGAGGCAATGTCAAAGATGAAAGAAGTAATCACTGCAATTACCCCCACAACAGATAAGAAATATCTTAAAATCATCAACAAGCGATGGGAGAAGATGCTTCTACACCCTCTACACAAGGCTGGTGAGCAAATCTTAATTCTCTTAAGTTGTGAACTTGTGATTTAATATGCAATGACACTGCTAGAATGCTTTTCATGAATCATGACTCATGAGTGACTCATGTTTAATATTTTTGTTGTATAGCTCACTACTTGAACCCACGATTCCATTACAAATATAAGTTGGGGTTCAACAGCGAGTTCATGGCAGCCGTGAAAGAAGTGGTTGACAAACTTGTCAAAAGTGGTGATGAGAGGGTCACAGTCATGAATCAAGTATGGATTACACATTTTAAAACTAAAATCAGACCTTAGTTTATTTAGTAATGTCATATTAAAGAATAGTTTTCTTACTTTTTTGCAGCTAAGGTTGTTTAGGGAGACAATGGGATGCTTTGCACATCCAAATGCAAGTGTTGATAGGGACAAATCTATTCCTTGTGAGTGGTGGTGTTGTTGGTATGGCACAGGCTGTGATGAACTTAGATGAATTGTTGTGAGAATATAGTCACAAACAGCTGTTGCAGGTGGATGTGAAAGATATTGGTCAACATTCAACCTGATTCACAGTAAAAGGAGAAATCGACTTGGTGCACAACGCTTGAATGACTTGGTCTTTGTTCATTATAATATGAGGTTGAGATCAAAAGATCTGACTGAATTAGAGTACAAAGTGGATCTATCTGTCATCCATGATCCTATTGATGTTGCTTATACCTTTGGTGGTGTTGATGACGTTAATCCAGAGGATAATCCCTTACAACAATGGATGAATGAAATAGGCAGTGCACCAGTTTTAAACAGAGAGCAGGGTAGACCAGATTCCACAGTGGAAGCAACATTTGAGCAACCAAATGCACGAGATCAACATGAAGAAGAAAGAAACCGCAATCCAGTTGCCTATATTGAGGAGGAGCCTCAACATGTAGAGGATGAGATGGACATTGAAAGAGTCATCCAAGAAGAGATTCAATCTGCTACTAACAAGTCTTCTACAACGGCTAATAAATCCAAGTTCAAGTCTAACAATAACACCACTTGGTCCACTCCCGATGACGATGACGATGACGATGACGATGACGATGACGATGACGATGACGATGACGATGACGATGACGATGACGATGACGATGACGATGACGATGACGATGACGATGACGATGACGATGACGATGACGATGACGATGACGATGACGATGACGATGACGATGACGATGACGATGACGATGACGATGACGATGACGATGACGATGACGATGACGATGACGATGACGATGACGATGATGATGATGATGACGACGACGATGATGATGACGACGATGATGATGATGATGATAATGATAATGATGGTGATGGTGGTGCAGCTCAATCTGATCATGCTTGGGATGGATTTCAAAATGATGATGATGATCGACCCTACATCACCGCCACTGGTCCTAGAGTTGAAGTTGCTCCTCCTGAGAAAGAATACCCACTTGCAGAAAAGACATTTCAAAGAAGAAAAACTCGAGGGCACAAAGAGTATACAGGTGGACCACCTCAGCCCTAGTACATCTCCCCCACCTCAACAATATGCTACTAGTGACTATTACTCTGATTTGGCTGATTCCATGGGAAGCATGAGCATTACAGATTCTAGTTCATCCTATTTGGCTGAACAATTTTTTGGCTATACTACCCCCACTACAAGTTCCACAACAACCTTCTATCTTTTATGATTATGGACATGGAAAATATGCCTATGAATATCCCAGTACTCTTCAGTATTACCCACAAGGTGGTCCTAGTGTTGTATTTAAAGATCATATGGTCACAAATGATGGGGGTAAAACATGGCAATGTATTAGAGATATGCGGCAAGTCATTCCAACTCAAGGTGTGCAAACAGGACACGGGTCACATAATGGGGATGACCAAGTAAGAGCATTGAAGGATTATATTTTGACATTTGGGATGATGCAATTTGTGGGAGATGAAGCATACAAAGAGCATGTGCAAACATATAATACAGTTTACAAAGATAGCATGAGTTGGACTCAATATGTCAGTCACATAAATGAGGTTGTGTTTCGTCAACAACCACCAGGTGGGGTTCAAGGGCTTGATGATCAGCCACCACGCCACTCCAGTTTCAATTAGGTAATTCAATACTTTCTTTTGTATTACAAGTTTACAAAATGTCAACATCATAATATATTGATTGATATTTAATTGTCTAAGTTGTAATAGGTTGTTGTTGAATTTATTTATGAAATAATTCATTCCTTATGGCACTGAAATTTGCATTAAAATCTTCATCGAAACTTACAGTTCAGCTACTTTTCCCTCACACATGTAGGCCCCCACCCCATCAAGATACCCATATGATTTTATTGCATAAATAGGTGTCTTTATGAATGTAGACAATCCTGGTAAAATTTCGTGATTTAATTCCTTTATTTGGACGTCGAAATCTTGTATCAAAATTTGTGTCGAAAGAAGCGTAAAATGTCGAAATTTCTGTAAATTTATGTTTCTGAGCCATTGGAAACGACGTCGAAATCGAAATTTTGAACAATGATCTCCACTCATACACTAATTCAAACATTCAAAGTAGTTGTAGGGCAAGCTACTATCGTAGATGATGAGGGGGGCGAAGAGACGACAGTTGGCAACTTACTTCCCAGAAGCATATGATAGTACAGTTTGTGGACAACACTTGTGGACAGCCTACTAATGTCATTTCCATGGGCTACTACTGAAGGCAGGAGATATTTGCAAGTGCTATCAGCCTTCGGGGAATAAGAGGGAAACAAGGTGGGAGGCGCGTCACTACGATGGACTCTAATCGGCATAGAGACTATGACATGGATGGATGGAAGGATGAAGGTTGACAGCAACTAGCAATTATCTAATAAGGATGGCTTATAGGATTTTAGATCTTAGACCATGGAACAAAATTTTGATCGATTTTGCAAAATTTTCGCTCGAAATTGCGAAATTTCGCTCGAACTTTTGTTTTTTTGCAATTGGACATCGAAACGTCAGTACGCAGAAACTGGTCCGCAATTTCGCAAAAAAATCACAACTACAGTCGAAATTTCGCAAAACAGGGGGTATTTTAGTACAAAAAAGCCAAGTTTGGGCCTTGATATTGCGAAATCAGTGCGAAATGCAACACCTATTTCGCGAAATTGTGTTCCATCAATTGGATTTGCTGGGACTTTGATCTTTTGACGATTTTTTTGTGATATCTTGCTCTTAAAGGTTGCTTTACTTGATTCTAAGGTATGTAAACCCTCTCCCTAGCCCATCTACTCCTCCTATTTCTACTCCCTTTTAGACATCTTAATAAATACTCCAAAAATCCTAAATTTCTAAGTGACATTTCTCTTAAAATTCTCAAGGTCTTGAAGTGAACGTGTAAATTAAGAAACAATACTGTGAAATACGTATATCTATACTTATTTTGAATATCTAATCAATAAATTTCATATTTATACACAAAATGGCGATAAAAGCTTTTTTAATGGAAGTTCTTATATTTTTGTATTTTCACTTATGTAACCCTATATATATTATATAAAAGTAGCCTTGTACAAAATGTTGTGTAAGTTGTAACTTGTAGCCCTAAATATTTTTTTATTCATTTATGTAACCCTAAATATATTATAATAGTAGACTTATACAATAAATATACTAACCTATAATATTGTAACTTGTAAGTTGTAACTCTAAGTTATAAAGTCTAGTACTCTAGTTGTTTTAACTTGAGGTTTGCAAGTTAGTAACAGTCTAACTCTCTAACAGACTTGACTTTTCTGTTCATTTGTGCACTCACTCATCAAGACATGGATCCCACCCTAACCTCTAAACACATAAATTTATTATATATTCTAGTGTGTCTATGTTTAAACATTGTATTTGCAAAATTCCATAACTTAATTCCGTCATTTTGTCATCAAAATTGCCATCAAAATTCTATCAAAATTGTTCAGCTTCTTTCACTTACAAATGTGGGAGACCCCCACCCCCACATATCCAATATGAAATATTATTGCATATTTGAGTAGATCTTGGCGATTCGATCGTCTTGGTAAATTTTCACGATTTAATTCGCTTATTTGGTTGCCAAAATCGTTAGGGCCGTAAATATCGAAATTTCGGCCAAATTTTTGTTTCTGGGCCATCGGACACGACATCGAAATCGGACATTTAATTCTATGTCTTAGGATCTAATTTCAACTAATGGGGAATGTTCCTAGGAAGCAATAGGCATTAACTCAAATTTCTTCAAATAATAACTAATTGCTCCAACAAAGCCCCCTGGGCTAAGTATTTACACCTAAACCAGCTCGAAACCATGAACACTGTGGACAATTGAGAAAAATTATCGAATAGAAAGTTCCTGAAATTGGGAAGTTTACAATTCTTGAAAGAAAACATTTGTCTAACTAGGCCATATCAGGCCTTCTGTTCTACATCGAAAGGGTTTTCCACATTACATCAATGTGGATAGTGTCTAGTTAGTTCACTATTGGCTAGGATTGCTCAATTTTAGTGTAGTGTTACTAATATTAGTTTTCGACACAATAGAAAGTTGAGAAGTAGAAAGAGTATAAGGTAAAAATTGAGGCATCGGGCAACCAATTGCAGAGGGCATTGAATAGAGCAAGAGAAGAGAGGGAAGATAATTGAGAATTTAACAAGGTGTGTATCTGATTGTTTATTTTTGTTTCTAAAGGGTGTGGCTTCGCGAACAATTTGAAGTACATGATGTGTCAAGGGACACCAACACATAATAAGCAAACTAATCAAAGTACACTTCACTTAGAAAGTAATCCATGAAGGCAACTTCAATCCAAATGATAATGGTCATCAATGTTATACTTTACCTAAAAAACGGAAAATAATGTATACTACCATAACACGAGAATTGAATCATCCTAGACATTATAAGATTTTGTTTAAAACATAATAGTTTGCTCAAAAATAAAGCATTGTCAACTACATATCACTATAGACACTATATGCCAGCTCCAAACCCCAAATGGATGTCAATTTGTCACTAAAGATTGTTTTTCAAGGTTTGATGTCAGCTCACACTTTGTCTGCAAGTAGTAAGGAGTATCAAGCGGAATATTGCTTGCGATTAGAAGTATATGACAAAAAAAATAGACAATTTGATCAGTTTTTCTTTGCTCATAAACATCGGCCTGTAAATATTGTAGATGATTTGAAACAACAATAAGCCCGTATTTTTAAGAATAGCAAAGTAGCTCAGAAAACTACCTCAAGGAATAAAGGGCGTATGTGTTTCATATCTTTCTCATTCACTTCCAAGAAGACCTGAAACACAAATACACAGGACAAACTGACATAGATTTTTAAAAAAAACTGACATATTACAGCAGAATATTGAGTCAAAATGGTAATAATTTCTTCTTGTATAATGTAGGTACTGGAATATTTCAAGGCAGGGTCATATGGTTCCAATTAACTGTAGACTTGTACACTCAAGTACAACTCACGTTAGCAGAACCATTAGAGGTAATTATACCCAAAACAAAAGAAAATTAATGCAAACGTTAAATGCGAAAGAAATAAACCACCCATCAACAAAAAACTCACACTCACCAGATATATATTGTGTATAAGGCTTGGGACTCATGAATATTACATAAATAAGACCGTATTGTACACTATTTGAAGACAATAATGTTGATCACTAATGTTTTAAAAAGCGTAAAGCGGTAAGCGTGCCCACTGCACCTTGTAACTGCGTAAGCAGGCGATTTTTGAAAAAGCAGGTTTTGATTTCCTATATACTTTTATGCAAAATCACACAAATCTATACATAAATAATATATTCTAGGAAGCTTTAGACATATCTAAACACCCTACACAACACACATTTGTACATAAATAACATTGTATTAAAAAACAGCCCAGACAGCCGCTTAAGTGGCCAAGACCCTCAGTTGCTCAATTTAGCCCCTAAGCGCCCATCATGGTTTTAAAAATCGCGCCTCAGGGCATTCGAGGCATACACGCCTCGAGGCGAGGCGTCCCTGGGTGCGCCTCAAGGCGTGCGCCTCAATAGGCACTTGAGAGGCGTGCGCCTCAGATTTGAAGAGGCGTAAAAAAAACGCAAGGCATCGAGGCGCACCTAGACCTGAGCCCTATCTTCTCCTTGCTTGGGCGAGGAGCTGCTGGAAGCCTCCATCCCTGCGCCCAGGCAGCTTCAGAAGAAGCTTCTTCCGGCGTCCGACTACTGCAAAGGAAGTGGAAAGCCGACCACTGGAGCATTCCTAGGTGGCCGGCGACCCATTTCCCCAAGCCACAAGCCTCCATTTTCTCTTGCTTGGAGTGGAGCTGCTTCCTTGGCAGCTTGTACGCAGGGCCGCAGGGGAGGTAATTTGCTGCTGTTTGCCCCTAATTAATACATTCTCACCCCTTCCAAGTCTTAATTGGGTGTCTTCTTGAGTTCCCATCTAATCAAGGTGTTGAGTTAATTGAATCTCTTCTCAATCCCTACAAATTCTCCAGTATGGGTTCAATGTTTTACTGTTTTTATTCCACATTTGATCTTTACAGATTGTGTATGGGTATATCGTTTCTTTTTTATTGTGTGTAGAAATCTAAACACTAAAGATGCCTAGAAGAAGTGCACCACATGCCCCCAAAGCTAGAAGTGATCCGGGTTGGAAATATTGTGAGGAGATTGTAGGAGCTGAAGGAAAAGGGTATATATATGTGAAATGCAATTTCTGTGGGAAGAAGATTACTGGTGGAATAAGAAGATTGAAAGATCACTTAGCCAAGACTCATAAGAATGTAGGTGCTTGTGATAAAGTTCCTCCTGAAGTTGAGCAAGAGATGAAGGCTTATTTAGGTGCACAAATAGAGAAAAAGAAGAGGCAGATGGATGAAATGGAGGAGATTTGCCGCGTCGCAGCATACAACACAACACCCAACGTCCTCTCAATGCATGAAAGCAATACTCAACCTACTGGCTCAAGTGGCATAAAGTGTGTGTTGATGGTAGAGAAACAAACGAGAGGGCCGATGGATTCTTTTGTTGCTAATGTAGGTAGCGATGTGCAACCTAGTGTGAAGGATGCTTGGAGAAAGGAGCAGAGAAACCAATGTTGCTTGTCCATTGGTAGATTTTTCTATGAGAATGGTATTGCTTTTAATGCAGCTAACAGTCCATTTAGAAATATGATACAGTCTATTGGAAATTATGGGAGGAACTTGAAGCCCCCCACTATGCATGAGCTGAGGACATGGATTTTAAATGAAGAGGTTAAAACTGTGAAATGCATGGTTGATGAAGCTGCTATCTCTTGGAGGGCTACTGGATGTAGCATAATGTCTGATGAATGGAAAGATGTGAAAGGCCGGTCTTTGATCAACTTCTTGGTCAACAATCCTCAAGGTACTTGGTTCTTGAAATCAGTTGATGTTTCTGATAAAATAAAGGATGCACAATTACTCTTTGAATTGCTAGATGAGATTGTTGAAGAAGTTGGAGAGGAAAACGTGGTGCAAGTGATTACAGACAATGCATCAAACTATAAGCTTGCAGGTCAATTTTTGGAGGAAAAAAGAAAGAAGCTATATTGGACTCCATGTGCGGCGCATTGCATAAATCTCGTGCTAGAGAATATTCTAAAGTTACCATTATATGCTTCTGTGTTCAAGAAAGCCAAGGCTGTCATTAATTACATATATGCACATGGATGGGTGCTTGCTGGTGTGCGGAAACACACTAAAAGAGACATCACGCGTCCAGCTATGACAAGGTTTGCTACTGCTTTCCTCACTTTTCAGAGTCAAGTTATGCAGGAAGATTGTTTTAAAGAGCAAGTCTTTTTGGCCTGCTATAGCATACTCAGTGAGGACATTGCAACCTTTGGTGATTGTTTTGAGGATGGTTGATTCAGATAAATATCCTCCTATGGGCTTTATTTATGAAGCTATGGTTGATATCAGTTTTTCCCTCGTTGTTGTAGATCTAGCCACCAAGGACCGGAGCCGCTAGCAAGCTTCCGGTTGATTTACAGCAGTTTTCGGTCAGTTCTCGAGAGCCGAAACTACTATTTGGGAGTCTCCGGGTGATCCAACAACTATCTAAAGCCCAATCCGAGGGACTCGTCTCTTCCAAAGTGCTATCCTAATCACATATCCTCCATGTGTGATTAGGAAAATCGATTAGAGGTTGTGAATGCGTCAGTAACGCATTTATCCGTGTTTTTATGTTGTGATGTGTATCTCTCCGTCACCTCATCTATCTCCGTGACGTGTATCTCTCTGTCACCTCAGCTTTCTCTGTGACGTGTATCAATCCGTCACTAAGTTCCCATCTACAATGGAGGACACCAAGACTCCCTACAGCGAGGCGTCTCCTATCCCCTCCATCAAGCTTAACGAGAAAAACTATCTACTATGGATGAACGTTGTTCACACTGTCATGGATTCTCGCGAAAAGGCGAGACATGTTGACTCGGGTCCCCTGGACACTACTGATAAAGGATACGCTGAATGGAAGCGTAATGACAGTCTTGTGAAAACTTGGTTATGGAATAGTATGGAACCTGCAATTGCGGCTAGGTTTATGTTCTATACTACAGCTAAAGAGATATGGGACGTAGTGAAGCAGCACTATTCCCAGGAGAAGAATGCTCTTCGGCTATTCATGATATATGATCGTCTGTTTGCTGAGAGGCAGGGTGATAGATCTCTTAAGGAATACTTTGGAGCTATTCAGGCACTTGCTCAAGAGCTGAGCTACTATCATCTTGTAATAGTTGTTGCACATATCAAAGACAGAGACGATCTGGTTACTGCTAAATTTCTATCCGGGCTTAATCCCATTTGCAGTTCTGCCCGGAGCGTCATTCTGGCTTCTGATAAATTGCCAAGTTTTGTGGAAGCCTATTCGAGAATTCAACAGTCAATTTTTTAGTTTGTTAATCCTATCTCTACTATCTCTTCTGGGGAGTCTGATGCATCCGTAGTTGATGCGGTGAGAGGAGGACAACCTGGTATGGGCAGAGGACGTGGGACACGTCCGAAGTGTACTTTCTGTGACAAACCGGGACATACAGTGGAGAAGTGTTGGAAGAAACATGGGAGACCTACTGCACCTCCTGTGGGGGCAGCACATTGTGCCACCTCTACAGATTCCTCTCCGTCTTCAGCTGTGGGCACCAATTCTGGGACCGGCATCACTCTTACTCAGAAGGAGTATGATCGGTTCATTCAAGCTACACAGCACATGAGTGTGGGATCTTCATCTTCGTCATCAGCAAACCTGACATCTATTGCGGGTAATCAGGCTACATCTCTCATAACTTCTAGCTCTACTTCATCTTGGGTGGTTGACTCTGGCGCGTCACAGCACATGACTGGTATGAAGAGATTGCTCCAATCTAATGACTCGTATATCCCTCACCAATCTGTCACACTGGCAGATGGTTCAGTGAGGAGAGTGCTAGCTAGGGGATCTGTCTCTCTAACACCCAAGATTGATCTTAAATCTGTACACTTTGTGTCTGAGTTTCCTTTCTGTTGCAAAATTGACTGACACTGTAAAATGTACGGTAACATTTGGGCCTTCTTGTTTCATTTTACAAGATCTCAAGAGTATGAGGATGATTGGTCGGGGGCCTAGGAAAGGTGATCTCTACCTTTTCCACGGTGACAGTCTGCCTCGCCCAGTATCTACTCCAGCTCCATCCATCCTGCTGAGTGGTTCCCCCTTACTATGGCATTGCAGATATGGACATTCGTCGTTAGAGAGCCTGCGGAAGTTGGAACCTGAGTTGTCCCAAGTGTAATCTTTAGAGTGTCAGTCATGTCAGCTGGGAAACATCATAGGTTGTCTTATCCCAGTCGTGTCAATAAACGGGCATCTTGTCCTTTTGAGTTAGTCCACAGTGATGTATGGGGTCCTGTTAAAGACCAGAGTTATAATGGTTTTCATTATTTTATTTCCTTTGTGGATGATTTTTCCCGCATGATATAGATCTACTTTCTCAAAAGACAAGAGTTTGTGTTATCTATTGTGAAACATTTTCATAAAGAAATAAAGGTTCAGTTTGACTGCAATATAAAAACTCTCCAATCTGATAATGCTTTAGAGTATGTTCAAAAGGCTATGTCTGATTTTTGCAGTTCTGTGGGCATGATCCATCGCACGTCTTGTCCTCACACCCCTTAGCTAAATGGGGTGGCTGAGAGGAAAAATCGCCATCTTCTTGATATTGCTCGTTCGATCATGTTTCAATCCAATGTGCCGAAGAAATTCCGGTATGAAGCTCTTTTAACCGCTTGCTTCTTAATTAATAGACAACCGTCCTCTGTTCTTATAGGAAAACTCCTTCCTCTGTGTTACGACCCACGGATCTGCCCTTCCCTGTTCCCCTTAGAGTGTTTGGTTGCACTTCTTTTGTCCATAATTTTGACACTAAGGCTGACAAACTTTCCCCTAGGTCTATTAAAACCTTGTTCCTTTGTTATTCTAGTACTAACAAAGGATACAAGTGTTACTGTCCTAGTCTTCGTCGCATGTTTGTGTCTAGGTATGTTACCTTCCATGAGACCACTCCATATTTCTCTGATGCTATGAGTAAGGGGGAGCGGTTGAGAGAGGGAGTGCCACCAGATTTTCAGAGTGAGAGAGTGACACCATCTGTGCAGAGTGAGGGAGCGCCACCCATCATTCCTGATTATACTTTTATTCAGGACGAGCAGGCAGCTGACAGGCCTGTTATTCAGCAGTAGCCATATGTTTATAATAGGTGCGGAAGACAAGATCCAGAAGAGGTAGCGACACCAGTCCCTGAGCCTTCCTCATCGTCTACTACTCACGAGATTCCTGCAGAAGCATCAGATCTTGATCTTCCTATTGTTGTTCGGAAAGGTATTCGTTGTTGTACTATTAGACATCCTATTACAAATGCGTGTTGTCTGTCCCACTTATCTAAGCAGGCCCGCACATTTGCTATTGGGATTGATTCTGTTGATATACCAAGGAATCACTATGATGCTATGAAGGACAGTGGCTGGAAACAGGCAATGCAGCTTGAGATGTCAGCTCTTTTGCATAATGGCACATGGGATCTTGTTGACTTACCTGCAGGGAAGAAAGCAGTGGGTTGCATATGGGTTTTCACCATCAAACTTAATCTGAATGGATCCGTTGAGCGGTTGAAGGCCAGATTGGTAGCAAAAGGCTACACACAGACCTATGGAGTTGATTTCTTTGAGACCTTTTCTACAGTAGCTCGTCTAAATTCTGTGCGGCTTTTTATTTCTCTGGCTACTACCTTTGATTGGCCCCTATTTCATCTTGATGTTAAGAATGCCTTTCTACATGATGACCTACAGGAAGAGGTATATATGGAGCAACCTCCTGGGTTTGTTGCTCAGGGCGAGTGTCAGAAGGTGTGTAAATTGAAGAAAGCCATATATGGGCTGAAACAGTCTCCTCGAGCTTGGTTTGACAAGTTCAGTGAGGTTGTACTCCAAATGGGTTTTTCTCGCCCCATGACTGATTACTCTTTATTCTACTCTAGCTTTTCTTGTGGCTCTATCATTATTGTTGTATATGTCGATGACATAGTGATTACTGGTAGTGATTCTACAAGCATATCTTGTGTGAAGGAAGGGTTGCAGAGACACTTCCAAACGAAGATCTAGGTAAACTGAGATATTTTTTGGGCATTGAGGTGCTTATATCTCATGCAGGTGTCAATCTATCTCAGAGGAAATATGTGCTTGACTTACTACAGGAAACAGGCATGACTGAATCTAAACCGGTATCTACTCCTATGGATTATCACATCAAGGAGACGGTTGATGATGTTGAGTACTCACATCCTGGATATTACAGGAGAATAGTTGGCAAGTTGATTGCCATTTTATTTATGATCAAATCAAAGATGGCACTATTGTGACGCCATACGTCAAGTCTGAAGATCAACTGACGGATATCTTGACAAAGCCTTTGGGTCCGATAGCTATTCAGAGATTATGTGGCAAGCTAGGCATACACGATGTGCACTCTCCAGCTTGAGGGGGAGGGTGAAACAACCTGCATCCCCGTCGATACTATCGACAGGAGGTCGATGGTATCGAGATTATCACGGAAACATAACAGCACTCTGTCGATACCATCGACAGTCCTGTCGATGGTATCGACAGTAGAACAGCGGCAGAAATCGGCGGCCTGCCCCCTGGTTCTATCTTTATTATATTATTTGTTTTATTGTTTCTCTATTATTTTCTCCTTTGTACCACAATGTATCTTACCCTAATATAATAAAAGAAGAGAGACGGCTATTGCCCTCTCAAGGAAGCTGCTCCTTGCAGCCGACAAATCTCTCGGTGTTCGTCTCCTCTCTTCCTCATCTCTTCTCACATATATATATGTAGGAACGCCTCGGTACATTCTGAGGCTTACGCCTCGCCTCGTCAAGACCAAAACGCCTCGATGCGCCTCACGCACTTTAAAACCTTGGCGCCCATTAAGTGTTTTGAACAAATCGCCCACTTTTTGCCCGCTTCACCCACTTTTTGTCCACCTTTTTCCCTCTTTTTTGAAAAACGCTATTGTAAGCATGTAATATTAATTATTTATATGCATACTTGTGTTCTATGATATACCTAGTCCTAGTTTAGAATGCGTACTTTGTGTGTAAGCTGTAATTATAGGGTATTGCTGTAATGTATCTAAGTAAACATCATATTACTCTATTACCAGTGTTATTGAAATCCGGTGGGACCTTCTGGTCCGATCGGTCAGACCTTGAACCGGCGCTCCTACCGGTTTAATTATTGTATAAACCCGGTAGTAACGGTCCGACCTATCAGACCTGACCGCTCCACCGGTTTGATTAACCAAAACTTCTATCTCTACCAACGAGTGGGTGACTATAATCTCCTCCCCACATCTCAACATGTGACCCATTTTTGGGCATTGACACAAATAAAAACTGACATCTCTTGATTTTCCCAGTACAAACTCTCAGGAGAACTATCGCGTTGCCTGATGTAAAGGGGTTTAATTATGTTTATGATCATTGTGTTAATGAACTTTGGATTTTAAAGTATCATTTTGTATGACACATTAGTAAGTTGTGATGTTTGAGGTTATGACTTTATTGTGGGTCCTAAAAATTGTACTTATACCTTCATCATAGTTGGACTATTACGTATTTTGTTTATATTTTCAATATTTTTAGCATATTAATGTTATATTTTGTACATTGTTGTTGTTATCGGTTAAACCGGTAGCCTCACAGGTTTAATGACTGGTCCGGGCCTGATAACATTTTCTATTATACTTCTAATGCATGATTAGTTTTACTAATTTCCTTGCTGCTTTCAGTGATTAATGATTGGTACTACTGGTTAGTATTACTTTAGTGATTACTTTAAATCAGTAATTCATAGTTTGATACAATCATCCTCACATCTCCAGAAGACTCCTCTATCCTCAACATCATCAGAATAATAGGAATCTTCTCGTACATATTTGGACTCAAAATAAACCTCCATAAGTCCTCCATCTTTGGGGTTCATGTTGTAAATTCTGAGCTGAATAGATTCAAGGAACTCCTTAAATGCAAGACTGAAGAATTTCCTATACAATACTTAGGACTCCCTATAACTCCTCACAACATCACACACTCCACATGGACTCCCATCTTAGACAAAATAAATAGGAGAATTTTATCTTGGACAAATGACTTCCTAAATCTTGCTGGACAACTTACACTCCTAAACAGTGTCATCACACCAATCACCACTCATTACCTTAGCTGCATCCCCCTCCCATCAAAGACTAAAAATCTAATAGATAAAACTCGGAGAAAATTCCTTTGGAACAACCATCTTTCTGACACAATTTCTGGTAACCACTACCACCTTGTTAACTGGGACACCATTTCAGCCCTAATTGATCAAGGTGGTTGGGGCATTCTCAACTTAGACACCCATGCTTTCTGCCTTATCACCAAAATCATCAACTGCTTAACCAAAAATAAGAGGAAAATATGGACCAATCTAATTAACCCTAAATACTATCAAAATTCCCCTCCTTGGCACAAGGTTTCCAAAAAATCCGCCTAACCCCTTTGGAAATACATAAACAAAAATATTCAAAAAATCATCCAGATCATAAACACCCCCCCACACTCACACCTAAAAATCTCCTTTTGGAAAGACCCATGGTTCAACAACAACTCAATCCTAAATCTACACTAAAACTGGTCCATACCCAACAACCTCACCAAAATTAATACAGCCAAAGCTCTAAGCCTTTTAACAAGCAACAGATCAAATGCACTCAAAAGATGCATTCTTTTACATCTCCAACCAGAAAGCCTTGCAACCATGATCCAAAACCTGGAACACAATTCATCAAACAACATCACATGGAAATGGGGTAATACATACACAGTTAAGAAAGCTTACACTTACCTTTCCTACAGAGGTATTTCACCCCCCACCGCCAAAATCTGGAAACAAAAATGGCAACAAAAACACAAAATTTTCTTCTGGCTTCTTTTACACAATATGTTGCTCACTGATCAAAACCTCTTTAGGAGAGGTTTCATTGGTCCCTCCAGATGCTCTTTATGTCACAACAACTTGGAAACGGTGGATCACATTTTCTTCAAATGTTATTTCTCACTCAGCATAATTTCACACTTTTTCAGTAATTTTCAGCTTGATCTCTCATCAGCTAACTTTCCTTTAGACCTGTCACCAAACAGACCATTCACATCCTTTAGTGGTGATGATCTCTTAGTCACCATTACTTGGAACATTTGGATTGAAAGAAACAATAGATACTTTAACAACGTGTCAAGAGTGAGGCATATCATCATCTCTCAAATATGTACAGATCTTCATATTCTCACCATGTGCAGGAATGCAGGATCAGGAGGAAACTGAGGAATCAGATGAAGGTGAATCGGAGGCCCGTTTTCTTTGTGATTTGAAGGCTATGGTGGATGATGAGACTGGCATCAGTCTGCTGCAACAATAGATGCACCTTTTGCTTAAATTGGCACTGATCATCCGGAACTGATCAATATTTTGTTATTTTCCATCTATTTCTGAATGCTACCTTCTCAAAGAGGCATGTTATGGGGCGTCTCCCCCATGAACTTTTGTTTTCTGTTTCATTTCATGCTCCCTTTTATCAGATAATCTATGTCAGGTTTCAGCGATGTTTACTAGAACATTATGCCATGTAACTATCGGCAAAGCAGGTGTTTGCTTGCTCTGCCCTCTATAAATACTATGAACTTTTCAAAAAAAAAATAGTTTGCAATTCAAAATTACTGATATGCTTGCTGAATTTAGTGATTAGAAATATTGATTAGTAGTAAAGTATTGATTAATACTTAGTGAATTACTGATTTGCTAATTAGATATGTATGAAACTTCCTTAGAAATATATTTTTTATATGCACATACATGTCATTTTGTATAAAAATATATAAAATTTAGGCACCCGCTTTTTCAAAAAATGCCCACTTAATCGCCCGCCTACCGCTTAATCAGTACAAGGTGCTATCCGCATGCCTCCCGCTTCCCGCTTTTTAATACCTTGATAAATAATATACTTTAGGGACCTTTATGCATATCTAAACACCCTACACAAATATTAAAAACAACCAAATAGTTTATAATACAACTATAAAACAAAGATCATACTATAATATAGTATTGTCATAGATAAAACACCCTACACAATTATAAAACAATTAGTGTATATACATGATACAACAACAATTTTGCATCACATGTTTTCATAGCTAAATAATAAACAATAGACTTGTGAAGAAGTGTGTACTATAATGTTGTGTTGTTGTATTCATATGTACACCCCTATCCTATATATAGGAGAGGAGGCTATTACAATGAGGCACAAAGGAAGCAAACTAACCCTAACGGGCCATGGGCAACAGGCCCATGTAGATAATAGATTAATAACCTATTAACTAAATAGGCTATATTCTAACACTCCCCCTCAAATTGGAGCATGGGTGAACGCATGTCCTTGGAGTTACAGGACTCAATTTAAGAAATAAACGACAAATGAAAGATAGATGTCACTCCCCATACAAAAATTGTTACTCCCCCTTAAACAATACTTCCTAACTAAAAAGATATGATGACGCCTCTTTGAGATGTGTTCTGCAGGATGAAAGATAGATGTCACTCCCCATACAAAAATTGTTACTCCCCCTTAAACAATACTTCCTAACTAAAAAGATATGATGACGCCTCTTTGAGATGTGTTCTGCAGGATGGAGTAGCTCGAGCTTTGACGGTCTTTCTCTTGAAGTGCATCTGGAGTGAAGAACATGTGAAGCAGACAATCATAAATACCACAACTATGCCATCTTCACTGGAGAGGAATGTGGAGTGGAATAAGCGCACTCAACACATCACACGTACATAACGCGGTACGGACGCGAAGGCACAGTGTCAATGTAGTAGTGGAGATGTCTCTGAATTGTCTGAGAAGTATAGGCAACTGGAATTAGCGCAGATGACCATTGACGTGCATAACGTGGCACAAGCACGCTGGGCGAGGTGTTGAGATGTCGTCTCAACACATAAAAGAAGTAGATGCAACTCGGAGAAGACGTGACGA
The DNA here is from genome assembly GCA_963693085.1 of Alisma plantago-aquatica. NCBI lineage: Eukaryota > Viridiplantae > Streptophyta > Magnoliopsida > Alismatales > Alismataceae > Alisma > Alisma plantago-aquatica. The sequence continues at coordinate 258,812,258 of OY856409.1, forward strand.
AGTAGCTCGGTGAAAATCACACTGGATGGATCCTTGTAGATATAATTTTGGCACAGGCTTGAAGAAGACTGTGATAGCCCGGATTTTAGGGTTTTGACATCTAGTATAGTATTTAAGGTCAACGATGTTGTGAAATAGTATGGCATCAAACTAAGGAATTGGTTGTATATAATGGATGTTTTGATCCTAATTTGAAGGTATTTTACAACATAATGCATTTGAGGAATATTAGTTGCATCTGTGAGTTACCAATATCACTTATTAATGGTCATGTGAGTACTTGTGAAGTTAAGTGATATGTATGAGTCAAAAGTGTCTAAGGATGGATCTTCAAGTATGACTTGGTGAAATAAAGTAAGTTTCATTATTTTTTTTTATTGAGCCTATCTTTAGGTCTGTCACGCTAGCAGGCTCTGGTGGGTGTTGTTTATGGATGATCACACTGCCTATCTACTCCGAGAAGTTGGGAGGAGGTAGCCTTCATTCAATCTTTGATGAAGGAGTCAAGTGCAAAGTTTATGGGAGTGTTAGTTGAACCTGCCGCACCTATCGGATCTAAACAACCCCTCCGACGGATTGGTACGAGGGCATGACCTGATCTCCATCCCTATCGAATGCACCACTGCTACCAATGACTGTGTCGACCTCAGAGTTCCCGGACATGGCTAGGTGGGCGAGTGGGAACTAGTTGTGCTTGATGCCCAAGGCGGTGCCCTATTTTCCGTAATTGAGAAAACATGAGGAAGATCGGACAAGGAGTTGCAGCACTAACCGTAAGGAGGAGACTCCATTATGAGGAACCCTGCCAGCATGATCTATACCCCGTTTCATCTTCCTGGATGTGTTATGATGCTTTGGAAGCCTAGGATGAAGACGAAGGCAACTAAAGCTCATGGTTCCCCTCTTCTTGACGTATGTGGTGATGGAGTTCACAACTAGTCTATGACTTTGAGATCCTAATCTCTCCCGAGCAGTTGAGGTGTTGTTGGTTCTGGGAGATGCTTTGCATCTCCAGACCTCCTTCCCTGACCGCAAGAGACCCCGAGATCCTTCCCCTACTCATCGGTGTCCTCCTATACAACAACGCTCCCAGCAGCATCAGGTTTCCGTGCGTGAGGGAGTGGGACAGAGAGAGAGAGAGAGACTGGGCTCCTCCGCCACCACCTAAACCACCCGTCAGCTTGGAGGTCGGGACCGTCGAGAAGATCCAGAAGGTGAGGAGATCTGACGAGGTCCAAGTTGCTCCCTGTTTCTCCACGGAAGAGCAGGGCTGACGATCTCATGGACTCGCCGCTCCAGGTCTCCTCAACCAAGATCGAGAGGATGACGATGAGGAGAAGGCATGGCACCATCTCGCCGGAGCATCGAGATACATCGGTGTTGTGTAGAAGAGAAGCTCGACGCCGGGCTTAAGGCAGTGTTGAAGAACGATAGCAGGACCTAGCTGCGACGGAGCTCACCGGAGGACCTGGATGCGGCAGCGCTCACTGGACGACCTGGATGCGGCGGCGCTCACCGGACGACCTGGATGCGGCGGCGCTCACCAGACGACCTGGATGCGGCGGCGCTCACTGGACGACCTGGATGCAGCAGCGCACGAAGAGAAGGGGGACGAGCGCAGGCGCTGTGACCCGGCACCACGACCGTGGCGTCTGCCCACGCCCGTGCTGCACCTGCTGGATCGCGAGGGTGGAAGAGCGGGCGGTCCAGAGGCAATGAACCAAGCCCATACCAGCATAGGACCGGCCGGCCCAAAAGCTGAACCAGGCAGCCAACAAGTGAAGCTGCGCCCACTTAGTGGACACGTGGCAGTCCCAGATAGGCTGAAAAAGGTAAATATACCCAGAAATGCTTAGTTATTGAATAAATCATAGCAATTAGCTCAATGATCAAAAAATACAAATAATATACCGAAATTCTCAGAAAAATGTTCTCTTTATTACTGGACCCATAGATCAGAACTTTAACGAACAAATAATGATGATATTTAATGTAGATGATAATGCTTCTTTTTGAGATCATATTGTTGGTATAATTAGCATATCATGGAAATTAAATCTGAGAAAATTAGTTATGTACCCTAAGATCATGTGACAACCAAATATGCACTCTGATCAAGTTACAATTTCAGAATATTAGCTCTTTTTGCATTAATGCATAATTAGATACTTTTAACCTCATCTTAATTTTAGAAAATAGACCAGTCATCAGAAAATTACAAAAATTGGACCAGACCTCTAAAATGACACCCTAGTCAGTAGAAAAATATCAGAGACAAACTTAGGTCAGTTTGAACCTTAGATTTGACCTAAACCCTAATTTTGGACCTAATTATCATTAATAATGGTGAACATTGTATTAATGATGATTAATTGTTTTAATCAGGTGCTGACCAGTTTATCTAGATGATCATGGATATGATTAAAATTCTCTGAACTCAGGTACGTGGGATTTATTAAGTATAAGACTAGTTTTCTGGTTGCCTATGATATGCAATATCTTGAATGCTCGTATTTGGACATGATTGCTTAGTTGAACTAGTATGAGTTATACTTCGCCGAATCTAATAGAACATAAATGATTATGATGGGTTGTAGCTACTAGAGCACATAGCCTAGTGTGGATGTATGTTGCCTAACATGGATGTATGATTCCTTGGCCCATGTTAGATGTATGATGATACTATATTGCCCACACTAGATGTAAGTCAAGTGCAAGTATGTGTAGTACAACCGCATCAAAGTGAATGTAATAAAAGGTATGTTTACCTGATTATCGCTTTAAACAATGCTTTCTTTTACTCTTTCTTTCTCAAGTTATTTCAATTATGCAAGCAAATTAGTATGTATCTTTCTACCCACGTACACAACACCTTGTGTGTTGATTCGTTGTTTCACGTATGTTTTAGGTTCAGAGATAGCATGGAATAAAAGACGGGAAGTGAGCAATTGTTCAGGTTGTACCTATTGTGTTAAGATCCTATTAGCATACATCTTCATAGACTTGTGTAAAATTTCTATTCAATGTGTAAATATAATCTGTAATAGTTCATGTAATAATTATTATACGTGTTGAATGTTGAGTATGTTATGGTTGTATGTTGATGTATGCGTATTATGCTTCCGCATCGCTCTCTGATATGATTGGATGATGTTTTCGGATTCTGACATCTCATTCCCAATAGGGTTTGGAGAAACCAAAATCCGGGGACGTCACAAAGACGAGCTTCGAAGATGAAGAAGCAACTATCTGGAACGCCATCAACGCAACATGGATGATCAACTAAAACGTCATCAACACCAAAGGGACTAGAGGTTGGAATATGCGCAGCAAGCTCCTGTCCTGGCGTACATAATGCAGTACGAACGCGAAAGTTTTGGTGTCAATGTTGCAACTGTGAGATCCTTCAATGTTGTCTAAAAAGTAATGTGATGGTAAGTGGGAATGATGCGCCACAAAGACATCAGGAACCAGATGTGCTGAACAATATGAAGCTCCATGAAGATAACCTGAAATATATCATCTCATCTCATATCATGTCTCTTTCCTCATATCCTCTCTCTCATGTTCTCATACCCTCCTCTCTATCTCAATCTCTCTCCTTTATTCCCCCCACCCGCACATCAAATACTACGAGAGTGAGTAGAAGGTGTGATACAAAGGGAAACTTGACCCCCCCAGCACGTGGAAAGACGCATGCATGATGGGTGGGAAGGTGGGAAAGGGAGAAGGTCTAATGAGAGGTGTAGTATGGAGAGAAGAACAAAAAGTAGACTACCGGAATGGAAGCATCGGTAGAAAGAGGAGATACACTAGCGGAATTTTACTCGGCGGTGAAGACGATGGTGGCGGCTATTGGAGCGGAAGGTAGTTATGCTTGGCGTGGCTGCTTCAATGGCGGTGGTTGGAGCTGCTTGACGAACGAATCTTCGGGGAAGGTGACGACGACGACGGGTAGATCTGGACGGGAAACAGCGTCGTCCAGAGACTCGGACTAGATAGAGTGTCGGGAAGGATGGCGTCGGCGGATAGCCTTGGATCGGAAAACATAGATTGTATGACGGGAAGGTTGGCGCCGGCATATAGATTTATGTGAAAGTGGGAGAAAGGGCCATGGAGGCCGGAAGTGCCTAGCGGGTAGCCAGCCTATGCCATGGAAGAGGCGGCTGCCGCCGCCCGCAAGCGGGGGTGCTCCCCCTATTGTTCTCTCTAGGAGAGAGAGGGCGGTCGGCGGCTAGGGCTAGAAGGGGCGGCCGAGAGGAGAGGGAAGGGAGGCGGCGGCTAGGGTTCTCTCTCCCTCTCTACTGCTCTAATACCATGTGAAGAAGTGTGTACTATAATGTTGTGTTGTTGTATTCATGTGTACACCCCTATCCTATATATAGGAGAGGAGGCTATTACAATTAGGCACAAAGGAAGCAAACTAACCCTAATGGGCCATGGGCAACAGGCCCATGTAGACAATAGACTAATAACCTATTAACTAAATAGGCTATATTCTAACAAGACTCATTGTAGATACCTTACTAACTTATTACATTTACATATCAAGAATTAGTCATACATTGCAGCAGTACATTTAATCAAAATATGCATCCTAAATTAGATAATAGCTACACATAATTTACTTGCATGCATTACAGCAATACCCTATTAGTACAGCTTACATATCAACTATACGGTATGCATTTTAAAATAGAACTACATCTTGTAATAGAATGTTTAATGTATATAAATTAATATATTATAGTTTATGAGACTTGAATCGTATAATTACTTAATGTTACAGACATACAGAAGTGTTTTCAAAAGAAGGGTTTAAGTTGGTGCTTTTTTGGTCCCTCTAAGCGGCCGATTAAGTGAGTGAAGCGGGCCTTAAGCGGACATTTTTTTACTGGTCCAGTTAAATGGTGCTTAGGAGCTTTCAAGTTGCTGATGGGCTGGGCCACTTAAGCGGCCTTCAGCCAATTTTTTAATCCATTGTTGATTGCTGATACCAAACGAGTGACTATATAGTATATATTCTACAGAAATATTGTAAATGATATTCATTTCGCATTGTGGAAATTATAGGAACTTAAATATATCAAAAAATAGAAGTACATTACACTTTTGGTAGAGAATAATTGGCAAATCCAGCTGAATTTTTCTATCATACTGCAGAATGGACTTGAACCAATGCAACCATGATTCTTGAGTTGTTGTTTTTCTCTTCCATATCTACATGGTATCTGACTAAGCTGTGCTCATCCTAACATGAGTATAACAATATGCAAACACAATGCAACATGAATTTTGGGTTGTCATTTTCCTCTTCTAACATAGTACTAGAGCAAGTTGTAGACAATCTATTGTGAGAAGGTATGTTCAATCCTCCCGTCTAAAATCTCAGCTTTTCAAGGCTCCCACAATGTTCTTCCTTATAACAAACCCTGCTGCAGCAAATACTGTAAGGGGCCGTTTGGGTTACGACTTGGAAAATGCTGCAGTGATTATGAGTTCTGGGAGTTGAATTGACGCAATTAAAATTGCCTGAACTGTAGATAACATTGTTTGGTTGGTCCCAACAGAAAAAGGTCGTCCTTTCAACGGAAGTGGCGTCTGCTGCTGGTGCCTGCTCCTCTGCAGAGACGCCCAAATAGTAAAGCATTTACACGCCCAATCCGGAAGCGTGGAAGCCCCCGTCGGATTCAGAAGTGGGAGTCGTCGTCGTAGAGCAGATCTGCATCAGCGTTATAGGAGAAACCTGCTACATACTTGGAAGGTTGGAAGGAGAACGAAGAGAGATGAAGGGGAAAGTTAGCCGGAGTGGGAAGGTGAAGGATGGTGGAGGGAAGGAGGGAGGACGTGTTGCGGCAGAAAAAGTAGATGTCGGGGGAGTGGGCTCTGAACCGGCGCCTCTGGTATTATGAAAATCCGCCAATTTCGGCGGTCTTTGGAAGGACCGTGCGTAACATAGGGAAATACCAGACAGCTAACTACCGGAAATTGACAATCACCCGCTTCAGTATCCGAACAACTTCATTGCGAATGCAGTAGTTAGAATACTAAAATCAACCACAATACCGCCGGGGAATACAACATCCAAACGGCCCCTAACTATCAAGCCCTTTTGGAGGCTCCTGAAACTGCTACAGGACCACTGTAGCTGCTATAAGTTCTTGAGCAATGTCTACACCTGGGTAGCTGCTAGTGACCCTGTCAACTCTTCTGGATGCCGCTGACACTGCCCCTGCAGTTGAAAACAGCCTAAAGTGTCGCTTAAGCACCCAAAGCCCCTAGGGTTAATTCCCACCTCAGAAACAAGGCTCAGTTTAGTCGATCAAAATCCAAGGATGTTTGATTAGTAGTTTCCAGATTAAATTGGTAGGTAACTTTTATTCAATATCAGATATCTATTCCTTTTATTTGCAAGAAAATGCTGATATGAGTCAAATGATGTGAGATTTATGCGTGAAAATATCGAAGAGGTATCAAAAACTGTAAAACAGAAATAACAATTATATTCATGTATGAACATCATTAAATATATTTGTTAATATATATGTTCTGTCATTTTTATTTTGTTATTTTACATTATATTTGGACTTCTTTGTAATTGTCACATTACTATAAAGATAAAGGTGCACACATTGTGCAACCCTAAGCCCTCCAAATCTCATTGTCTTTCACATGGTATCAGAGCGGGCCGATCCACCTTAAACCTAATCTCTCTCTTCACCAACCCTAGCCGCCGCCACACTCCGAAATCTCTTTTTTTCCGCCGCTACAGTACTGCTACAGTAGCGCCGCCGCTGCCGCTACAGTAACGCCGTCCACCCCTCCGCAGCCCTCCATCTTTCATTGTCTTTCACAATATTGACCAACAAAACAATATTGTGCGCAAGAGATTTTATGAGTTAACATGATTTCCGTTTGAATTTTGCAATAGAGGATATCAGATTACGGTAGAATCGTTTTTTGCAATAGTAGTACTAGGTTTTGACGGTAAAAAATCGTTTTTTCATGTGAAAGTGGAAGCAAATAGTAGGAAAAAGAGATGGAGAGGTTGCAAATAACAAAATGGAAGAAATTAGTTAAACTTACGTTGATATGGGTTGATTTGAGCTCCAATCACCAAAAATCATCCAAATGCACCTTCTTTTCTCCTCCCAAGCAGTAACAACAGTCATTCTCGCAAAAACAAAGTACACTCGTCGGTATACCGCCGGTTTCGGTCGGTATAGTGAAGTGGTGCATTTTGCACAGAAGCCACCAAAACATGGTGATATCGATGGTATACTTGTCGGTATACCAATATTTTTGAGCCAATCAGTACGTGTTTCTGTTTCTATATTTAAATTTCAATTGAAATATCACAGATATCCACAATTTCTCATTCCTTGTCTACGACTAAATGTGAAGTTCAAGACACATGTACGAGATTTATTTGTACTTAGTGCTACATGTGAGTTATTGGGAGACCAAGTATCTTCCCATTTTAAGGCCCACATCTCCTTTGTTACTAGTGTGTGGCAAGCATGTTGATGTGCCTCTGACTCGTCAACAATTTGCTTTGAACCAAGTTTTGAACAAAGGGAGCACCAGGGCATGGCATACAATATGAGGACCATGGTTAACTTCACGTAAAAGGATACAAGGATCCAGGTTTCTACAAATCAATGTAGCAATTTCATTGGAAAAAACCAGCATCTTCAAATTGTAGAAACTAAAATGTAAAGACAACAAATCCAATGTATATAAATATATAGCTCAGACCAACTTTGAGCCCCTCACTTCCTTTTAAAACCTCGGATTCATGCAATCATGCCCTATAGAATACAATGTGACAAGATGGTTGCTTATGCCCGTCGCAAATGACCAGTGTTGCGTGTAGGGGTGAGCAAATAATGGTCCAGACCGCAAAACCGGACCGGACTGCTCAATTTGGTCCGGTCCGGTCCGGTCCATTTTGAGTTCGGTCCGGTCCGCGGTCCGGGAATTTCGATGAGTTCGGTCTTCGGTCCGATCCGGTCCAAAATTGGTCCGATCCGGTCCGGACCGCAGACTGACTTTTATACAAAATCCATGTATATTTGAAGGTGTATTCTATAATAACTACAAATAAAGTACATATATAAGCACTACCAGTATAAATGTTTGATACTAAAGTTATATAATTGTTAGAAGTGACTACGATTATCAACTTTGTACAATTAAATAAGTTGTAAAACATGTAAAAAAGACTGATTACGGTCCAAACAGTCCGGTCCGGTCCTAGCACAAAACGGTCCGGTCCCGGTCCGGTCCTACCTCAAAACAGTCTGGTCTGTGGTCCATATATTTGTTGAAATCCGGTCCGCGGTCCGGTCCGGTTCGGTCCGGTCCGGTCCGGTTTTGGACCGATGCTCAGCCCTAGTTGCGTGGAAGAACCACGAATAGCGAAGTAGAATATTACTTATACAACATCAAGAATAATCATTCACTAAGTCCATGTTCTGTATATGGGTGAAGCAATCAAGGTGGAGAACTCGTGTAGATATGATTTCCTTGGGACTGATTTTTACACTTCTACGAATTGGGGTACTTGCATGTATATGGAGTTTCCGAGACATATACAACAATATACAAACACACAGCACCCTGATTCAGGTTGTTTTGCTGACCAAAAGTGATAATATCAAATCAATTTGTTTCCATATTTCACAAAAAAAGGGTATCATATTAATTAAGTGGATAGTTTAGATGTCTGTCCAGAAGATAATATCAAATTATCAAATTGTTTAGATTTAAATGTCTCCGTCTGCATCAAAACCAGAATACAACAAAGTTAGGGGGAAATATTATTTGTTTGTATGCAACGTCCTCTTTCAGCTAGTGTCAAATATTTTCTCAAAACCTCCACAAAGTGCCACCAAGCTCTAGTTACTTGGCAAAATGAGGAATCTGTTTCGAATTAGACTAGCATACAAATTAGAGATATTCACTTAAGTCCCTAACCGTTTCTAGCTAGCTGCTGACAAAAAAAAAAACTATATTGGCATAGCTGTTGAATACAATATCAACTAGCTTAAAGGCTGACATTAAGCTATTTCAAAGTTGGAAGAAAAAACCTGCTGTCTCCTCTTTGTTGGAAGCTCCGAAAGAACATCTTTCTTTAAGCGGCGGATCATGACAGTAGCTTTCATCAAATTGTGCAGCTCCTCATGATTGCTTGCTCCTTGATACATCCCAAATATACCCTGAACAATGAACGCCACAACTCATTCTGTTCTTAAGACGTCTCGGACATGAAAAAGACAAAGATCAGACAACAGCTTACACCCTTGCAGTAGCGATTTCCATATTCATGGACATTATTGTAAACAGTAGGGTACAGGGCTTCAAGCTGGAAAGAAAGAACCTCTTCTAAATAAATGAACCGATCATAACAAAAATGCATTAATAAATCAAAGAGAACCTGCTTGAATAGCTCAATTGGACGTGATAATGCAGGAGTCCCACTTAATAGGATCTTGAAAGGAGCTTTCTGCATTTTTTTGCGGGTCAGAGATCAATTAGTTACAAAGAATTAATGTGTACAGGTTAAGGGAAGCTATCCAACCAACCAGAAAATTACCAACATAACAAATGGTTTTCAAAAGTTCCCTTTCTCTGTTAATTTGACCCGCAGACAACTTTAACAAGAAGCATTATCAAAAATTGTCTATCAAGTGTGATGTATCACGGAGGAACGAATATAGGCTTCCCCGGGGACCAAGGTGGACAACATAAAAATTGCTAATGTTTATGCAATATTCCACCAGCAGCCTAGATAAATTGAAAAATAAGATGGAATCCAAAACTAATAGGTGTATAATAAATAAGAATTAGCTTAAATTCCTATTTCATATATTCTTTATCCAGCATCATCCCACTTCCGTTGTGTGCATCTTGTCTTGAGATCATCATGAGTAAAACAAATGATCTCTTAAACACACTTTTACTTGAACTTGAGAGATAGCAATCTCATTATTTTTGGAATATTTACCTGCCCTGATGAATAGAAAGCGTCATCAAAATTGACCATCAACAACATCAGACGCATTGTTCAACAAAGCATGGGGTCACTCGTCATTGTCAAGGGGTTGTCGTCCATCAAGCATTGACTCTAGAGTCTAGATAGAGCACAAAGAATTGAACACTTGTGGCTCCATGTTGGTTGTTTACACTAACGAGTTTCAATCCAAGAAAAGGATAGTTTACTCAACTTAACCAAACTCCGCAAGTATACGGAGGTAGTATAGTCAAGGTCGAACACAAGGAGCTTAGCTAATTTAATTGAGCGCAACAGTACTAAAGTTCAACAATCTAGACCGATATTAAAGAGTAGAGAAGATTTGTTCTAAAAGCATAAAATTCAGATTTTAACTACAAGGAAATTCAGATTCTAATTAGCAAGCAAGAACCACAAAAGAAGTTCGATTTCAGAAAGTTAGGAATCTTGGACATTAGGATTTCATTCTCATATCATAGCAATCAAGGAAACAAAATAATTTAAACATACATAAGATCATGTTTCAAGGGAAAGTTGTGTTACATTTCACCTCCCGGTGCAAATGTAACGATCATAACACAAATCAACACTCTCGTGTATGAAATTCGTTTTTTATCACAAGCAGTCCCTCAACTCATCCCTCTCTACTCTCGTAGAAGAGGAAGGGTTGCCAAGAAAAGCACCTCCATACATTCCTACTTGTCTTCTCAAATCAAGCAAGAAGGCAGAAAATATGCACATAAGGTGGCCAACAATTCATGCAAGAAAAAGGATAAACCGGCACTTTCATGGTAACGAAACAAGAAACAAATGCATTTAGTACGAAATTACTTGTTCCATACATGCTATGACATGGGAGCTACTCTCCCATGCCCAAGAAAAAGGAGTCTACTCGTCCATAACAATGTACAGCAGATTTACTACAGAATTTTCAGTTCTAGACATGGTTTAGGAAGGAAAAGTCAAAGAGAACTGAAGATGTAACCACAAGAAGCAAGAATTCCAGCTTTAGGACGAAATTCCCCTCCTTTAGCAGCTCCAAGTCGAACTAACTCCTCTCCCAAGAAGTTGCTCGGAGTTGGGGAAGCTTGGCTGCACCTTGAAGAAGACAAAGGAGAAGTGGAGAAGAAGAAATGGTCTCTTTATGCAAGAAACCACCTTAGATTCCTCCAAATTCGCCTCTCTCTGCTCTCCTCTGGCTCTGGGACAAGAGAAACTCTTCAAATGACTGAACGTAACTGTCCCTTGGCTTCCCTCTTTGTTTTAAAATCGTATTCTAAAATTTCGAATTTCTGAAACTGCCAGGTGCACGCCGTGCATTTTGGGTGCACGTCGTGCACCTGCAGTGCAGTTTGCATCCGGCTAATCCGTGCACGGCGTGCGACTTTCCAGAACTTTTCTTCAGCAGTTTGCGTTCCAGGTGCACGCCGTGCATAGATGTGCACGTCGTGCGTTCGTCCTTCTGAAGACTTCTGGAATCTCGCACGCCGTGCGTTTCCTCTGTGCACGCTGTGCATTCTCTTGTCTGAACAGATCGATTTTTCTCAGGAATGTTGCACGCCGTGCATTTTGATTTGCACGTCGTGCACTTTGCTGTTTCAGCGAACCAGTCTTTTTCTGGAATGGTGCACGCCGTGCGTCAGAGTTGCACGCCGTGCATTCTTCTGTTTCAGTAGAAAATACATCTGAATTCAGTTCTTTTTGTGGCAAATCTGCAATACAAGTTATGGGATAAGTAGAATGACAAAAAGATGGCAAAACTAATATGAAAGAGACTGAATTATATCAGAAAGAACCAAAATTGTGTGATAACATGTGAAAAGATGATATATAATTCACACAACACTCCACTCAAGAAATAATTTCATTTTCCACTCCAAGTTCAGATTTATGTGTTGTGTTAGACTCAAACTCGCTTCAAAAAATAGACATCATGATGGCATCAAAGTTGCATCAAGTGTTTCATCATACCACAGTTATCTGATATGGAATCCAGAAATCATATATGCTATTTTCTACGGCGTCTTAGGACTTGAAAATCTTTACTTTTCACCATAGTAGCACAATAATTGATGAAGCATCTAAATCGAGGTGATTCTACCAAGGAATCGTTTCTTCATTATTATATTTTTTTACTTTTTCTTCAAGAAAACAAATAATATAAAATTACATGAATTGAACATCTCATATAAAATCCCAACATAGTTGGGATTGAGGCTTAGATGATGATGATGATGATGATGATGATATGTCGCATGTATGGGCTGCAATAGATGCTTCATTTATTTGGGCATGCAAGCCTTTCTAGAGACAAGGAATAAACTTTCGTCAAAATCATCATAATTTAGTCAAAACGATTTTTGATAGTGTGAATATATCTCTTTATATTCTATTATTTGTAATTTCTATATACTGTGGACCTCTATGTAATTTCTCCAGTTTTTATTAAGGAAAGGGTGAGAGGTCTTGAACCCTCACAAACACACTGCATTACAAGCAGCTTTGTGGCATACGTTCACATGGTACCAGAGCAAGGTTGCTCCTAGGGTTTCATCTAGGGTGTCGCCTCCACCCCTCTCTCCTCTCCTTCGCGACGCCGCCGCCGGGCAGCAGCCGTCGCCGCCAGTCTTGCGGCCGCAACAGCCACCGGTCAAGGCAGCACCGTAGCCGCCGGCTGCGGGCAGGCTCACAGCCCGTCAGCAGCCCCCGGTTCCTCCAGTTGACTCTGAAGGAAGCATCTACGTAAAACGCTCGTTAAAATTCATATTGAAGGCTCTGTTCGTACGTAGGAAATTCCTAATCACATCTCCTCCACGTGTGATTAGGGAATTTTTCGATTGGGGGTTTTGGATGCGTCAGAAACGCATCGGGGTGCAACAAGGCCCCACATATTGAGCGAGCCGCGGTGCCCCCATGTGCGCGGCAGGTTCCGGAGTTTTGCCCTTGGTTGGGTCGGGTTCAATAGTAGCCTTGCCCAGGAGGGGTTCCTCGTTATCAAAAAAAATATGTAATTGTATGATTATTCTATATTAGATTGATATAATAATCAAAAAAATCAATACCGCATATACTCTATTAGTGACCTCTCCAAACGTACAACGCATACCGCTTTTTAAAACTATGTGCATACACATAAGTAGCATATTTGAAATGTGTATGTGTATTATATGTAGATATATACATATTGACATGTCTAGAGGGAAATTGAATTGTTTATTCAGTGAGTAAAACAGGTTCCAGGATAGTCTCTAATATAGCTAATGAGAGTAGAGACATAAGTACAAGTGAGCAATATGGGACTAAAAGTAAAACAGTAAAACAATAAGTAAATAACACAGTAACACAGTATATCTATACTTCCCCTCAAGTTGGAGCGTAGATGTTAAACAAGCCCAGCTTGTTAATCAGAGTCTGAAACTGAGCTTTAGGCAAGATCTTGGTGAAGATATCCGCAAGCTGCTTGTCAGTGTCAATATATGGAGTGCAGATATGTCCAAACAAAACTTTCTCCAGAACAAAATGGCAAACAACCTCAATATGCTTCGTGCGTTCATGAAACGTGGGGTTGCTTGCAATAAAAATCGAGGCTTTGTTGTCACAGAACATAGGAATGGGACTAGAATAAGCAATGTCAAACTCTTGAAGAAGTCCACGGACCCACAGAAGCTCACATGCAGTAGAGCCATGGCTCTATATTCGGCCTCGGCACTAGATCTAGCAACCACAGTTTGCTTTTTGCTCTGCCAGGTGACTAGGTTGCCTTCCATAAAGGTACAGTATCTAGAAGTGGACTTTCGATCAGATCCACTTCCTGCATAGTCAAAATCAGAAAATCCAGATATATTGCAATGGCCAATGCTTTTTATACAGAAGACCTTTCCCATGCGAGCTTATAAAATATCGTAGGATGTGACACATAGCGTCCCAGTGGCACTGCCGGGGTTTATCAAGGTACCGGCTTATGAATCCCACAGCAGCTGCTAGATCAGCCCTAGTGACCGTCAGGTAGATAAGCTTGCCTACCAGCCTTCGAAACTGGTGACGATCATCATAAGGTGGAGAGCTATCATCATCCCAATCCATGTTGGGATCTAGAGGAGTGTTGGCTGGCTTGCAACCCAACATGTTGGTTTCCTGCAATAAATCCAGAACATATTTTCTTTGTGAAAGACAGATTCCTGCAGATGATCTGGCAACTTCAATACCTAGAAAATATCGCAGTTTGCCAAGATCCTTGGTGATGAAGTGTTGTGCCAAATAATGTTTGGTTGCCTAGATACCCGCATTATCACTGCCAGATAAAACAATATCATATACATATACAATCAGAATAACAAGCCTTGTTGTTGACTTACGAATAAATACAGAATGATCAGATTGTGATCGCTGAAAGCTAAAAGTAATTAAGATCTGACTGAGTTTATCAAACCAGGCATGCGAGCTCTGCTTAAGACCATAGATGGCCTTTCTGAGTTTACATATTTTGAAGGCAGACTCCCCCTGAGCAACAAATCTCGGCGGTTGCTCCATGTATACCTCCTCCTGAAGATCTCCATAGAGAAAAGCGTTTTTGACATCAAGTTGATACAGAGGCCAGTCTTTATTTACAGGCTTACAGCAATAGAAATCAGAATACGAACAGAATTCAGGCGTGCAACTGGAGAAAAGGTCTCAAAGTAGTCAACACCGTATGTCTGTGTGTAACCTTTTGCAACTAATCTGGCTTTCAGGTGTTCAATGGTACCATCTGGTTGATATTTAATAGTAAACATCCTGCGGCAGCCAACGGTATGGCACGAAGAGGGACGATCAACCAGATCCCAGGTGTGACGATCACAGAGTGCATGCATTTTTTGCTCCATACCATGTTTCCAGGCAGGAATGTGAAGGGCCTCTTTGGTTGATTTAGGAATTATCACAGCAAACAAAACAGAATTGAAGCAAGCAAAGCTGCCACAGAGATTGTCAGATGAACAGAAATGACTGATAGGATGCTTAGTACACGATCGAATGCCTTTCCGTAAACTGATAGGAAGATTCAGGTCAGAAAATACCTTAGAGGATGGAGGATCAACCGCAGACGCAGGATTTTGGTTCGGCCGGAGCTTTAGAAGCATTGTGGTTCTTTGACCTGCGCTGATAGACTTGCAATGGGCGTTCTTTAGGCACATCAGGAGACGGTAAATCCTCAACAATCACCGGTAACGGTGTGGTAGCCATAATATCAGCAGACAATTTTGCGCCATCAGTAGAATAGTAAGGCATATGCTCAAAAAAGGTCACATCCGCACTAACAAACCACTGTTTTTTAATAGGATCAAAACAGCGGTAGCCTTTTTGTGTGCGGGAATATCCCAGAAAAAACACATTTGACCGAGCGAGCAACAAGTTTGGTGAGCCCTGGACGAAGATTTTTCACAAAACAAGTACTCCCAAAAATGCGAGGAGGCAGAGAGAATAAGGGTTTATCAGGAAACAAAATGGCATACGGGACCTGATTTTTCAAAACAGAGGAAGGCATGTGATTGATGAGATAGCAAGCCGTAGAGACAACTTCAGGCAAGAAATGATGGGGTACATTGTAGTGTATGAGAAGAGTGCGAGCAACCTCAAGTGACATTTTTTTCTTTCAGTGACGCCATTTTGTTGAGGAGTGTAAGGGCAAGTGGTATGATGTATGATTCCTCGGGCAGCACAGAAGGAGGTAACAAATAGTTGCATGAACTCAAGTGCATTATCAGTACGAAAAAATTTAATAGGTCGGTTAAATTGGGTGTGAATTTCAACAAAGAAGGTATGAATAGTATCCAACACATTATCTCAACCTTTAAGTAAAAACAGCCATGTGGTGCGAGAATAATCATCAATAAAGGTCATAAAATATTTCACACCCGAGAGACTCGATACGGAGCACGGACCCCAAATATCAGCATAAACAATGTCAAAAATTTCTTTAAAAGCAATAACTTTATTAGCAGGAAAAACAGACCGAGTTTGTTTGCCTAAAACACAAGTTTCACAGGAAAAATTGTTCTCAGATAAAGTAGAGAATAAATGTTTTAATTTGGTAGCAGATGGATGGCCCAAGCGAAAGTGCCACTGTAGTCCCGTCACTGAAGTAGATAGCATAGCAGAAGCAGCAGAATGTCCATCCAGATAATACATCCCATATGGTCCTTCACCGCCCGAACCAATCCTCGTCTTCGTGCGGAGATCCTTCAAAACACAGCCAGAATGATAAAATTTAATAGACCACTTGAGTTGTTTTATCATCTTACTGACTGACAATAGATTAACAGGAAACTTTGGAATATATAAAACAGAATGCAATTGCAATTTAGGTGAAATAGGAACCGTGCAAGTGCCATGAACTGCAGTTTTGGAGCCATTTGCAACAGTAACAGTTGATATAGTAGCAATTTTATTTAGGACAGAAAATAGACAAAGATCACCAGCCATATGAGTGGATGCATCTGAGTCACTGCACCACTGTTTGTTACCAGATGATGGAGAAGCGAGCATGGCAGAGGGTCCTGGTGTAGACGAGGATGGCAGTTGTGTGAGACGCTCCTGGAACATCTTCTCGAACTCAGAACGTAATCATTCCGCGTATGCAAGAGCAGCAGGTGCGTCAGCGATAGAGTCAGCAGCAGTTTCTGTAACAGCCAGGTTAGCCCAAGCGGGCTTGTCGTGCTTAATCCAGCATCGATCTTCATTATGATTGTCCCGGCCACACCAGTTGCAGTAGCGAGGGTCGGGAGGAGCACGACGTCCAGGAGCAGATGATCCTCGACCTCCCGAGGGAGGAGGGCGACCGCCACGGCCACGACCGCGACTACGGCCACAGCCAAAATCAGCAGAGCGAGCAATAAGCGCAGGGTGCTCAACAGCAGGAGTAGGAGTCATGGACGGCGGGCGTTGGACTCTTTTGAGAACATCCCGAAGGGTAGGCAGCGGATCACTTGACAGGATCTGGTCAACCACGTCAGAAAACGAGGCAGGAAGAGCAGCCAAAAACTGAACAAGTTGCAGTTCGTTGCGTTGCTTCTGAGCAATTTTGATGTCCGCCGTCAAGGGGTGGTAGAGTTCAAACTCATTCCACAGAGTCAAGCATTGATTGGTCATCAATGGAAGTGTCAGGGGAGAACTCCTTTTTAGTCAAGTTTTGAAATTTTCAAAAACTCACTTGGGATTCTCCTGATGAGAGTAGATGTGGGACAGTTGATCCCACATAGCCTTAGCATCATGAAGGCAGAGAAGTGATTGGCTAATCCGGGGCTCAGTACTGTTGAGGATCCAAGACATGACGTTGGAGTCATCCTTGGACCATTGTGCATAGCTTTGTCTGGTTTTGTCATCCGCATCAGCAGTAGGAACAGCAGGAGGCTCAACCGTAAGATGGTGATATCGGCCTTGTGCTTTGACATATAGAATAAATGACGTCGACCACAGATGATAGTTGGAGCCGTCGTCGAGCTTCACCATGGTGACACACAGAGAGCGAGGAGGCTCAGATAAGGCCATGGCAGAGGCAGTAGTCGGCGCAGCAGCAAAGTAGATCATAGACCCACAAAGGGGTAGATAACAGCAGCAGGGATCTGATGAGTCAGATCAGAAAACCCGTATACGGCAGAATATGAATATATATAGAGAAACCTATGCCATCATGAGGAAAGCTCAATGTTCATTCATGAGGCGCAAGCAGAGAAGACGGTGAGACGAAAGACTCTCAACTTAGACGGCCAGTGGATGTCTGAACTTGAATACGAATACCACCCGGACGTAGAGGGAGAGGAGAGGTAAAACCAAGTGGCAGTCGGAGCAGGGATGGGAAGAGGAGGAGCCGAAGGGGAGGAGGCTGTCGGGGGGGTTGGCGGTGGGAAAAAAGAAGGATGGGGAGGGGAGACGGCGGCGGGAGACGAAGGGGAGGAGGGTGGCGGCGGTGGGTAGGAGGGGGGTGGGCGGCGACTGGGGGGAGGGGCTGGTTTTCTTACGTCACTGCGGACGGGTGGGTGGGGAAAAAGAGACATGCTCTTGATACCATCTAGAGGGAAATGGAATCGTTTATTCAGTGAGTAAAACAGGTTACAGGATAGTCTCTAATATAGCTAATGAGAGTAGAGACATAAGTACAAGTGAGCAATATGGGACTAAAAGTAAAACAGTAAAACAACAAGTAAATAACACAGTATATCTATAACATGTAAATGTATATAACTATATACAGTATGAGGATATGTGGAAATGTGTGTTTGTGATATGCAGATCTCAATATATATCATGTATGCATGTCCAGTGTTTTAAAAAGTGGTACGTGTTATGCGTGCGGAGATGCCACCTTATAGAGTATATATGTAGTATGCGGGAGTACATGTGAAAGTATATCCGGTTTTGAATTTTTTAAATAATTTAATAGTTATATATAAATATATCACATAATTGTATATTTCATTGTACAATTACATATTGGATCCTAAATTTTGAGATAGATTCAAATATAAAGTTTCAATAAAAAGTAAAGCACCATTTAGAATGCATTCTAGAAGAATTTAAGCATAAACTCCAATGAAGCACACACGAAATGGTTTAACACATGTACATAACCATGAAGACTAATCAAATCCTTGAGGTCCAAAACAGCAAACACTAAATAAACATGTGACTTATGTACAAAACATACAACAAATTATACACTAATAGAATTTTATTCATCAAAATATAATCTAGTTTGAACTGAGATAACAAATGTCGATCTAAAAATTGCCGACTAATTGGCCTTATAAGCGGCCCGTGCGGCCTTTTTTTAAAACATTGTGTGTCCATATATGTCAAGATGCATCATAAAATAGACTATTACATGTTTCAAGATGTTTCTATGTATAATATGTAAGTATACCACTATGTACTACTATAATATATATAAATATAGACAGATATATATACAAGTAACTATGTACATTATGGGTGTGTGGGTGAATAAGTAGTTCAAATTAAATTGAAAAACAAATTATTGGAAAAAAAGATATCTACAAAAACTTCTAATGAAAAAAGAACACATACACCCCCACATATGCTCGTGCAAGACCGCATACTAGACCGATTTATGCATATGAGGGGGTCGCACCGCATATGTGCCTACATATGCCCCGCACCTGGCCGCTTTTTGCAACATTGTATGCATGTATGGGCATAAGTAGTTGTCTACTCAAAAACTGAAGTGAAATTGGCCGCTCAATCGGCATAGGTATGAGCGGGAGTACATGCGGCTGTGTGGACCGCTTTTTGAAACAGTGCAAGTGGCAATGGAGCATTTGAACTAATACAGTAAGAATGGGTATTACTTTGATCATGCAGTGATGCATGTTTTCTATTAATAATGTCTACGCTCTTCCGGCTACTCATCTTTCAATGGCATGATTGTGACTGCAGCATATTGGATGGCTGCTTTTGTCCAACATGGTGGTGGAGATTGTAATGATGTCACTTCTTCTTGATCCCATGCATGCTACACGGAATATATTTGCCTCGTATTCACACTACGCCTTTTATAAAAGCTCCATACTAGATATTTTCTTCTTTTTTGGAGCGGAGGTTAGGGTACCTTTATCTTAATCGAGTATTTACAAGATGGGCATGTGTTCTCCCATGCTTTGAATAATACATTTTCCGATTGGCATAGTTTAGCTTTAGCCATTATATTAACCAAAAAGACATTTTTCAGTTAATTTGGGGGATTTCTATTCATCTTGTTCCCACGTGGGCAAAGAGCGAAGGATAATACATCAGCAGCATTTGTACTCTCAAATCAGACTAATGCCAATTGCAACTCAAGATTGACCTACGTCCTATGACCTAAACTCCTGAAAAAATTCAAAAAGACCCAACATCACTAAAAATGTGTTAGATCTTCACAGTTCGTATCTGTGCAAAAAAGTATGGCTCTATGTTAGTCCTATACTAACTAAAAGGGGTTATGGGAACCATCTAGCACCCTCTTTAGTCTTAGATACGAAAGCCCAAGCCCTTCCAGCCGGTAGACCCCTCCAATCGGTGATTGCATCCTGGATAAAGTGACATGTCAACCCTTTTTTTCTAATCACAGATTTAGATGTGCATTGTCGTTGCTTATATCTCCAAGGCAATTCGGTCGACTCCCCAAAACCCATATCACAGTTAGATGCATTTACATGTCCTTTTCTTTGCTAAGCCCTAAAAAATGAATCATGCAAGTAATTTCTGATGATAGGTAATATTATAAAATATAACTTAATTCTCCTTACTATAAAGCTTATCATTATTCGTTGGCATAATATTAGTGAGTTGGTGAATTTTGTTAAGACTCCGATTGGTTTGTCGTAAAACTTATGAAGTGAAATTCCTTAAGTAGTTTTTCATAATTGGTTTAAAATAAGTGTTGGAACTTGAGTTTCGTAGCTTCCAGTGAGTTACAGACTTACATACAAAACACAGTTCTTGAGTTCCCTCCTAAAAAGAGCGGAAAATGAGTTCCGAGACAACTAGCAACATTTCTTATACAATTATCTTCTTCATTCGTCATAAATGACACACGTCAAATATTTATGACTAGAAATATTAGCGGTATGGATATATTTCATTGCCAAAATCATAACATAATATGACAATATCATGCACTATAATCGCACTATGTAAAATATTTTACACTATAAGCACCATTAACAATGTGATTTATAAAATAAAAAATTCAAACATTATGAAAAAGAAACAGACGCACCATGTAAAAATAATGTGATTTACCTAACATATTTTTATTATTCATGTTTAAACAATATGATGTGAAAAATGATAACTATAACCATGCACGAATAGTATAGTAAAAATTCCCTACAAAAATAAATGTAAAAATCAATATCCTACATTGTGTTAAACAATGATGAACCAAAACTTATATTACAATCACATGAAAAGTGGACATTATTACAATATTTTGTATACACAAAGTGATAAAAATATTGTTATGTGATTTTAATCTAATATTTTTATTAAGATTATAATTGTGTCATATTAAAATATTTTTAAAGAAACAACATTTGTATCATAACCATTTGTTGAGATTATTATGATTTAAGAATATTATGATTTTTTACGCATATGATTCTTTTTTATGTCTTTGTCATCTTTAAATTAATATCTTTTTTTAAATTTCCACATTTACACTTACAACAAACCAATAGCATGGAAGTGAATGGAACTTAAGTTCCAAAAACTGAACTAGAGTTCTCAGAAAATGAGTTCCATAGAACTCATGACTTGCACCAAACCAATAGGAGACTAAATAAAGTACGGAGGTAGGGAGAAGAAATGTCAACCTAGCACACTAATGATACCATTCTACATATATTTATCACATGCTACCTTAAACAAACTTTGAAGGTGGGCCTTTTTAAAGAAAATTGATCCAAATCCCAACCTAACACCATGAAATAAATTCAACTCTTAAAGTGAAATTAGTAAAGACAAATGAGGAATCAATAATACTTGTACATAAAAATGAAGTCTAAAAATATATTGTAATGAGAGACCAAAGGGTATGATTCCATATGACATCAAAACAGGCTAAAGGCCACAGTCACTGCAGCAATCTATGTGGTGATGGCAGTTTGACATTCTTGTGAAAGTAAATTGATAATAAAGTACTTCATTTTATTTCATGTACTCTGAGATTTCTTTTCATACAGAAAAGTATACATCAAAAACAGAGACCTTTAGAATAGGAAGACAAGCACTCGTCCTTTTGGCTTGAGCATTCTTTAAGAAATGTGACTCATCTGCGATGATTATCTGTAGAGATATGTTAAAAAGACACGAGCCAAAAAAGAGAAAATAATTCAAATTAACAACATTAAACAGGCATACTTAATTCTACAAAGTAATGCCAAGTTGACATGGACTTTTAAAGATTTATTAAGCAGCTAACTTAACATAACAGAGTACAGAGAAATCAAAATTTTGGAAGTAAAAAGAGCAGTATTTGAACACCATTCGGATTAAAACATTCTCACGTTGTTGTAAACCATTTGTGATATCAGAAGATTTCCAAGTTGACAACTTCCATGTTACAAATCTATTGAATGCCTAAGATAATAGATACATTAGCTCAAGAATAATCAAACAATAGACCATTGGTTGATAAACAAAGACAAAAATTTAACAGGTGCCCAACAAATATACTACATTGACTCCCTAGGAAGCACGGGCACTTCAAAATAGATGATGCATCCATCCCGGACACATAAGACACTCGTACTCCTTGGACATGCCTAAACATGTAATTGACACTCTTCAATCGTGTCCAACAGTTTTTTTACTTTTTATGGTTGACACTTCATGGTCTCAGGCAGGACACTTGTTGGACACAGCCCAGCCCATTAAAAGCTATACCAAAAATAAAGGACACAAATTTTCATATCTTATCACATCTTTATTTTAGCGTGCAACCTTTGATCATTTACTCTTCTATTAGCAAGATACGTCAAGATGTATTCTACTTATTGTTTATGTAGATGATATCAACAGTTAAAAAAGACAACTAACATGGTGTTATGCAATTGAGATAGTTTCTTTATGGAAAAAATCCAAGTTCAGGATTTGAGATACCAAGTCTTCCTGCAAATTGTAGTGGCTAGATTTAAGATGGGTTTTGTCATTCTCAAAGAAAGTAGACTTGATCTTTAGGAATAAAGAGCCATGCTGGGAGCCAAACATGTTGATACTCTGATGGACCCTAACGTCAAGTTACATATGTCAAGCAGAGTTACTTGAAGATCTGTAGAGTTATAGCATACTTGTAAGTAAATCGAATTGCTTGACAATCAAATAGACTGATATCTTATTTTCCAAAAGTGTAGTAAGTCAATTCACGGAGAAGCCATACATGGTCACCTAGAGGTAAAATGCATACTCTGTACTACATTATCTACAAAGCACCTCGATAAAATTCATTCTCAACACTTGTCATAGGAACTTGAAAGTGCAAGGTTATTTAACATTGGTTTAACAGGCCCAATCATTGATCTATTACCGTCTACGGTAGACTTGTGGAAGGCAACCTTGTCTCCTAGAAAAGTAAGAAATAGATTTTTGTTGCCAGGTATTGCGTAGAGTCAAAATACAAAGCCATGGTCCATACCACATGGTGAACTTATCTAGGTGAACTGTATGGAAGAACAAGGATGTAACTAGACATAGGCAATGGATTGAAAGCCTGACAATCAAGTAGTTAAGCATATTACCTCATATTTTGTTCCATGAGAGGACCAAACATATTGAGATAGAATGCCATTTCACCCGTCAAAGCTTCAACTAATCAAATTTACCCCTATTAAAATTGAAGAATGACTTTGGATCTCTTTACAAAATCATAGACTGGATGATGAGTCCACTTTTTGTGTAACAAACTCAGTGCTTTTGATATTAGGCATCAGCTTGAAGGGGGCGTTAGCAGGGAAGAAAATGTCCAATTTCGATGTCGTTTCGGTGGCCACAGAAACAGAAATTTTGACAAAATTTTGATAGAAATTTTGATAAATGCGTTCCTAGCGCTTCGACGGCAAAATAAACAAATGAATTTATAAATTTTTACCAGAATGATCCACTAGCGTAGTTCTACTCAAATATGCATTAATATTTCATATTGGATATGTGGGGGGTGGGGTCTCATCATTTTTTAGTGAATGACCCTGAATTGTTTTGATGGGCATTTCGATGGGGATTTCTGATGTTAATTTTCAATGGTGAAATCAATGAATTAAATCATTACAGTTTGCAAGCACAATATATAGACTTAAAAACACAAAACTGCGCAAAAAATATGCTCCAAGTATTACACAATATATGAAAATGTAGAAAAAAAATTGATGATCTGCCTATTTTGAGAGTTTCTTCAGTCAATTTCGATGTCCGATTGCCACAGAAACAGAAATTTCGACAATTTCGTCGAAATTTTGAACATTGGCTAGACCTGTTCAGCCTTAATTTGACCTGTGATGATCTAAATTGGACCTAATTTAACTTAGTTTGCCCTAATTTGCACTAAGTCAGACCTATTTTGGCATAACATGGCCTAATCAGATGTAACTTCCCCTAATTTGTCCTATACTGCCCTAAATGAGCCCTAATGTGGCGAAAACAAACCGAATTCCTCCAGACATGTTTTCTCGAAATCAGACCTATTTCCCCCAAACGAGACTTAATATGCCGAAATTTGATCTGATTTGGCCTAAATCAGATCTATTTCTTCCCTAAAACAACTAAATTTGATCTAGGTTGACGAAATCCAGACCTATTCATGCTAATTTGGTCTTTAAGTGTCTTAATTTGGGCCTAAAAGGCCTTAAGCATCCACTTTAGTATTCTGAAAGCCTAGGCGCCCAATTTAAGGCAGCCCACCTAGAGCCTAGGGGGGCTAGGCGGGAGCCTGGATAACTATGGTTGTGGTGTAATAAAAAGACATTTAATAATATATATAGAATATGCTCTGTACTGAAAGGGGAGAAACCACTGTACAAGGACACCTCGGGTATGAAACTAGTGAGATATCAATTGATAGAGATGACAGTAGATATTGCGTAAATATTGGAAAAAGATAAAAAGTTCAACAATCTCAATCACCTTAAATTCAGATGCAAGTAGTAAATCTTGGAGCTTGGCAACTATGTCATACGATATGATATTGTATACACCATCTAGCTGAATAATTGATATGTTAGTTGAATATACAACTTTGAACCCTGCTCTATTTGATCCCCCGTGTTGAGACAGGACAACCTGCAGATGGTAATAATCACATTAAAGTATATACACACGGATACAAGTGTCTGAAGCAACTTAGCTAAGACAAGCGGCCATGACACGTTCAGATTCTCAAACACCACCTAGGCATATTGTTTAGGATCATCAGATGAGAACATTATAAAACAGATACAACA
The DNA here is from genome assembly GCA_963693085.1 of Alisma plantago-aquatica. Taxonomy (NCBI): domain Eukaryota; kingdom Viridiplantae; phylum Streptophyta; class Magnoliopsida; order Alismatales; family Alismataceae; genus Alisma; species Alisma plantago-aquatica. The sequence goes on from OY856409.1 coordinate 258,837,239, forward strand.
AATTTTTAGTTAGTAAATGAGGTTAACTGCATTTAATACCTGAGATCAAAAACGAAATCAAATATTATCCAACCTTGAAGAAATATTAAATATACATGAAGTGTGGTCATTTAATCAAGTTTGTCTTGCCAGATAGGTCAAGCATACCTTTTTTGTTAAACAACATAAAAATTGATCTTCCTCCCTTGATGTCATGCCATCCTCTACCCCACCAATCCATTGTCTAGCACCACTGTCATTGACAACTTTAGCATGGGAGCCTCTCCTATCCCATCTCGAACTTCATATACTCCATCTCTCCACTCTGCACCATCACTCAGCTTCCGTTTCACCATCACATGGATGTCATAGGACTACCACCACTGAGCCTTTATGATCATGTCACCTTGTTCTAGTCAACTTGACATCCTCCTCCAACTCCCTGTTCCACATTGACGCCCCCTAGCCACTTGTTACTTCTAGCAGTATAGGACATTTTTACAAAGCCACTTGAGCCATTACTACAAGAACCTCAAACTATTAGTAGCAAGAAATGGGGAGTTGGCGGCAGGGAGTCAACAAGAATAAGAAGGTAGGAATAACAAGAGACAACTGTAGAGGAATGGCATTACTAGCTCTATGACAGTGTTCATGTAGCAACAGAGAGGGTGAGCAACAGTGATGATAAAAAAGCAAGGAGAAGTATGAAATATGCAAGAGCAGGTATAGAAAGAGGCAGCTACATGCCGGGGCAAAATATTAGGACACCAGTTGGTGCAACAAAGACAGTAGATGAGATGAACCAGGAAGGAAAGGAGGAAGAAGAAGGGAAACCAATTTATATAATAAACTTGCATTATAAAGCCGCAAAGAGTAGCCAATTGTCATATTCTACAGGCAGGAGACTAGATACAAAATATTTCAAGTTTTAAAAGCATTTATCACCCCCTGCATCGAATTAAAATATACTTGACATTTCTTTTATTAACTACCTAGAAAAGTTCAAAAGTTGGTGTAATCAAAATGACAGGGTGCAAACTGAAAGGAATGAAGAGGAATCTACGGGAAAAGAAACTGAAGGTACCATTAGTAGAGAGAGATGGAGAAGGCTGCAAGTGCAACAACCAAAAAGAGAGAAAAAAGTATGAAGATAGTAAAAACAATCACTGCAGTTCAAAAACAAGTACAAACTTAGGAAGCATGGACACTTCCCAGAAGCTGTCGTGTCCGTGTCCGACACGTGCCCAACCCTGACACATGTGGACACGCGACGGACACTCCTCTTGCGTGTCCAGTTTCATATATTTTTTTATTTGCAAGCTGGACATCGTGTGGACACATCTAGGACGCTTAGTGGTCTTGGCCAGCCCAACCCACATAAGATCTAAGTAAAAAGAAAAGAGAAAATAAGACCCAACCCCGTAGACTCCTCAACCAAAACCCTCATCTCTTCCCTCGAGAGGCGACCAACAAGCCTAAACCCTCTAATTGTTGTTGTTCCCGTATAGAACGTATGAAACCGCCTCTTACAGCAGTTGCTGCAAGTAGCAGCTAGGTCCTGAAGTTGCAGCAAGCAGCAACCATGAAGAGATGGAGCTGCTGCAAGCAGCCTTTGCATCAGCAACCACTAGGAGTTAAAGCCACCATAAGCAGCAGCCGCTTGCGACAGCCATTTGCAGCAGGAGCTTCCAACAACTAAAGCATCCATTAGAAGCAACTTCCTTCCCTTTCTAGGAACTCCTTCCCTCTTCTTCCTCTTGATTTTCTTATCCATTTCCTTTGCTCCTCTTCTTCCTACTTTGTTGGTCCTCTACTGTGTCCACTCCACCCACCTCTTCTTCCTATATCAAAACCCCTCCTTCCCTCCTTTTCCTCCTACTAACATGCAGTCATGTTTCGCTTTTGTCTGTTCCCTCTACCCTCCACTCCTACATGACTACTAAACGTGTTATCCTCTTGCTTCACCACCATCATCACCACTCATACACATCTCCCCTCTATAACTACTGCTTCCCATCCTCTTCCATGTACTCCACACCTTCTTTGTAACCTTTAAATCATTGTGTGCAATTAAGTTCTAATGATTTTCTTGTAGTCCATCATTCTTGGATATTATAACAATTTAATATACCATTTTGTATGCTAAATTTTATATCGATAGCATAGTGGGTTTGAATACAAATGTGAATATAAAGTGGATATCATGGTGTATCTTTGTTTCTGCTTGTTAAGAATTATGGAGCTTGTTGTGTTTACAAATAAATTATATACAGATATATGTGTTTAAATGTATATATTTATGTAAATATATGTATGTATATATGTATATATGTATATATATTGTTGTGTCCAACATCGTGTCCGTGTCCTATATTTTAGAAAATTGGTGTGTCCCGTGTTCGTGTCCGTGCTTCTTAGGTACAAACAATCACCACCTTCATTTAATCCGCCAATCATGTTTAACATCGCTCCCTAAAACACACAGGAATGGAGAAAGATAGTTAGGTTGGACTTGAAGAGTTTGGCGAGCTTTCCAATGTAGTTAAAGTAGTATTTTATGAGCTAAAACTTAGAAGTCCAGAGCATGGAATTAGTGAAAGTTTCTCCTATCCGAACAACAAAAGATATGGTTCATCCCATGTGTCATGACAGGATGTAAAGAAGATCCCATCAAGTCCGCAATTCATGGTTACCAAAGTTGTGTGCAAAACTCTTGATCCGATAATCAAAGGTAAATGTCGTTGGACAATGCAAGATAAGTGAAAACATAAAAGGGTTGATCGGCAACAATGGTATACAAGATGAAAACTATGATGAGAACATGATAGTGGACAAGTCGTACGTTCAGTTCAGGCCCAAAAGACACCAAGAGAGCCCTGTTAGCTAATTTTGTTAGTATTAAATGATTTGATTCTTTTAACAGGGAGATTATGAGGCGGAGCAAACTTGAGTTTGTATTAACAGGGCACACCTATTTATATGGACTGGGTGGTGGCCAATAACCCAATCACACAGTATGGGACTAATCCCATATATACCAAGGAAGAGAATAAAAGAATAATGAATAAAATATACTTTATTATTCTAACACTCCTCCTCAAGCTGGTGCATAGATATCATAGGCACCAAGCTTGTTGCATAAGAATTTGACCCTACAACTATTAAGGGATTTCGTAAACAGATTTGCTACTTGATCTTCTGACCGGACTAGAACAAGCATATTGTGTTGATCTTGTATCTTTTCCCGAATGAAATGACAATCAACATCAATATGTTTAGTTCTTTCATGAAAAACTGGATTGGAAGCAATAGAACAACAGCTTGCTTATCACAGCGGAACTCCATTGCCTTAGACTAGGTGTACCCAAGTTCTTCTAGGATGTTCTTGGTCCATAAGAGATCACTGGCTGCATGAGCCATGACTCGGTATTCAGATTCAGCACTAGACCGACCTATGACAGTTTGCTTTTGCTTTTCGATAACACTAGATTGCCTCCAACAAATACACAATATCCTGAGATAGATCTGCGATCATTAACACATCCTACCCAATCAGTTACTGAGAATCCATGTACCTTAGATGTCCATAATTTGAATACCGTATAACTTTTCCTGGACTCTTGTTACGATATCAAACAATCCAAATGACAGCCTCCATATGACTAGCATGTGGTTTGTCGGTTTGTCATGAATTGACTAACCACACTAGTAGCAAAGGATATATTTCGACGAGTTCAAGATAATTGAGTTTTCCGACCAGTCTTCTATACGTCCACTGATCTTCAAGTGGCTCCCCCTGATCATTATATAACTCGACTCTAGGATCCATTGGATTTGGAGTATTTGCAAGGTTCGCTCCAAGCATGGTCGTTTCTTCAAGTAGATCAAGAGTGTATTTTTTTTTGTGAGATAATAATACCATCTGGGGATCTAGCCACTTCAATACCTGAAAGTATTTTAGAGGATCTAAATATTTAGTTTGAAATTTACTTGCAAGAAACTGGTTGAGTTGTAGAATACATTGTTGATTATCTCTAGTGATGACAATATTGTCAACATACACAATAAGGAGGACAACGCCCGAGGATAGTTTGAAATCTACTTTGAAAAACTGTTTGAGCTGTAGAATACCTTGTTGATTATCTCTAGTGATGACAATATCATCAACATACACAATAAGGAGGAAAACGCCTGAGGATAGTGTTGATATGTATATGTAGGGACCTACTTGTAAGTGTAAGAAAGGTCAGGGGGCTATGTGTAAAGTATGTAAAGCTTCTTGTTTATACAATACAAGCACCCCGACAGTAACGTTAAGTCGAGGGTTTTCCTCTGTTGTTTCTTCTTCTTAATGGTATCAGAGCAGGGAAAACCTTAGGAGAGCTATCAATCTCTCCAAGGAAGTGCTAGTGAGTGGTCATCACGATCTGGGAGTTTACAAACATCTGAAGCGACAGAGTCTAACACTTTTCCGTCCGCGCTACAATACACGTACTGTAGCACGACGGCCACAAAAGTGGTTGTTGCTCTCTCTCCGGTTGGAATTGGATATTGTCATTTTAGGGCGTCATTCCTCTTGGTCCTAGCTGCCGCAAGGTGCTTGCGGCTAGCCACTACGTCTCCGTTTCTTCTCCATGTCAAGCGTGCATTAGGCTGCTGTCAACAGCGTTTTATTGCAGCAGTTTTCGGCTTCAATAAAGACGGTGCGAGGGGTTGGTTCCTCCCTTGAATTTGGTCTAAAGGGGGCGTCCCTACCTTAACTTCGTTGTCCTAGAAGGTCAAGGGCAGAAGGAATTCAAGGAAGACGCAGTGGATCTTTGTATACCAAGTTGTCCCGGCGGACTACTGTAGCACCGTACTGTAGCACTGCGGGTTTTGGTCTGGTTTCATCATTTCCAGTTCATTGTTGCTTCTAAAGTCAAGATAAAAGTCAGGATATTAATACTAGTGCACCCCTCCACGTGCAAGTGGTCTTAAAACGTGCAATTTTTCAGATTTTAATTCGGAATGATGTCAAAGGAGAAAGAAGTTACATATCAGGTGATATTGTCGGAAGAGGAGTACTCACAGTTGATGCGCATCCGAGCTTCACAACAGTCTACATCTTCAGTTGCCTCTCTTATTCCCGGAGTTACTACTTCAGCATGTACCTCTCAGGCTTCTAATGCAGCTATGTCCAAGTCTGATTGGGTTCTTGATTCAGGTGCAACTGATCACATCACGGGGGCATTAGAGATGTTCACCACCTATGCCCAAAAGCCTAATCTACCCGGTGTCACCCTTGCAGATGGCTTTGTTGCCTCCGTTAAGGGAACTGAGATGGTGTCACCAACTCCACAAATATCCCTTCCATCTACATTTTTCATTCCAAATTTTCCTTTCAATTTATTATCAATAAGTAAATTAACTCGTGCTCTTCAAGCATCTGTTACGTTCTTACCAGATACTTGTCTGATACAGGACTTGAAGACAGGGGACACTATTGGCGAAGGGTATGAATTGGCCGGTCTATATTACTTGCAAAGGTCGCCTATAGCATGTGTCACGACTTCTCCTTTGGTGGTACATAGTCGTCTTGGTCATGCATCTTTAGATAAGCTCAAAGTCTTGGTTCCAGGTCTGTCCAACTTGAAGAGTTTGCAGTGTGAGCCATGTCAGTTAGGGAAACATACAAGGTCCGTCTTTAGGTCCAAAAAGAGTCAAAGAACCAAGTCTACTTTCATCTCCTTCTCCAGATGCTTCCTTGTCAGAAAGTCAGGTAGAGACAGTTCCTTCTCCACCTCCACATCAGGATCATCCTATTGCTTTAAGAAAAGGTGTTAGATCTTGCACTCTTAAAAATATTCAGCATTCCATTTCTAATTTTGTTTCATATAGCCATCTTTCACCTTCATATTATGCCTTTATCTCTTCTATATCCTCTGTCTCTATACCTTCGTCTGTTTCAGTTGCACTTGATCACCCAGGTTGGCGCCATGCTATGGATGAAGAGATGTCAGCTCTTCACCTTAACAAGACATGGTCTCTTGTTTCACGCCCACATGACAAGTCTGTTGTTAGATGTCGTTGGGTTTATACTGTCAAAGTGGGTGCAGATGGTTGTGTTGATCGACTCAAGGCACGTTTGGTTGCCAAAGGTTACACTCAAGTTTATGGCGAGGATTATTCAGAGACCTTCTCTCCTGTGGCAAAAATGGCATCTGTTCGCATTTTCTTGTCTCTAGCTGCTTCTCACTCTTGGCCTCTACACCAACTTGATATTAAAAATGCATTCTTGCATGGCGATTTGGATGAGGAAATTTATATGGAGCAACCGCCTGGATTTGTTGCTCAGGGGGAGTCAGATCTTATATGTCGTCTTCACAAGTCTCTCTATGGTCTGAAGCAGTCGCCTCGTGCTTGGTTTGGAAGATTCAGTAGTGCTCTTTTTGAGTTTGGACTCCATAGATGTACCACGGATCATTCCGTCTTTTACAAGAGACAGAGTTCTGGGAGCATTTTTCTGGTGGTATATGTTGATGATATTGTGATTACTGGGGATGACAAGCATGGCATTGCACAATTAAAACTTTCTGCAGGGTCAATTTCAGACAAAGGACTTGGGAAGTCTTAAATATTTCTTGGGGATTGAAGTTGCCAAGTCTAAGTTTGGAATTGCAATTTCACAGAGGAAGTATGTCTTAGATCTTCTCACTGAGACAGGGATGCTTGGGGCTAAACCTGCTGATACTCCAATGGATCCTAAAGTCAAATTATCCATAGAGCAAGGAGAGTTACTTGATGACCCTTGGAGGTTCAGGCGACTTGTTGGGAAGTTAATCTACTTGACTGTCACTCGACCCGACATTGCCTTTGCGACTAGTGTTGTTAGTCAGTTCATGGATAAGCCATGTACAGGTCATATGGAGGCTGTTATGCACATTTTGAGGTATCTCAAGAGGTCTCCTGGCAAGGGACTTCTTTATCAAAATCATGGACATCTGCAAGTGCAAGGTTTCTCAGATGCGGATTGGGCTGGATCTAGCATTGATAGAAGGTCTATTTCTGGTTATTGTGTGTTTGTGGGAGGAAATCTCGTGTCTTGGAAGAGCAAGAAGCAAACTGTAGTAGCAAGGTCCTCTGCAGAATCTGAGTATAGAGCTATGGCCCTAGCAACATGTGAGTTGTTATGGATTCACCACTTGTTAGAGGAACTTGGCTTTATGCAGGAAGTTCCCATGGACTTAAAATGTGACAATCAGGCTGCTGTCCACATTGCCCAAAATCCTGTCTTTCATGAGAGAACCAAACATATAGAAGTCGATTGTCATTTTCTGCGGGAAAAGATTCAACAAAAGTTGATTAAGTTGTCACCGGTCAGATCAGAAGACCAGTTAGCTGATTTATTTACGAAGTCCCTGAATGGTTGTCTAGTCCGATACTTATGTAACAAGTTGGGCACATATGATATATATGCTCCAACTTGAGGGGGAGTGTTGATATGTATATGTAGGGACCTACTTGTAAGTGTAAGAAAGGTCAGGGGGCTATGTGTAAAGTATGTAAAGCTTCTTGTTTATACAATACAAGCACCCCGACAGTAACGTTAAGTCGAGGGTTTTCCTCTGTTGTTTCTTCTTCTTCAGATAGTATGAAATCTACATTGAAGAAACGGTTTGAGTTGTAGAATACCATGTTGATTATCTCTAGTGATGACAATATCATCAACATACACAATAAGGAGGACAATGACTGAGGACCCTCACTGAGAGAATACCAAATGATGACAAGATCATATCGCAGAAGACTAAACTCCAGGAGTGTGACTGAACTTGCTGAACCATGCTTGTGGTGACTGTTTGAACCCATAGAGTGACTTATGAAGCCTACAAACAAGATGAGACTCCCCCTGAGCAACAAACCCAGGAGGTTGCTCCATATAAATTTTCTTTGTCAAGTGACCACATGGAGAAAAGCATTCTTAATATTAAGTTGATGTAGAGGCTACGAAAAATGAGCAGCTCGTGAAATAAAAAGTCAAACAAGTGACATTTTAGCCATTGGGGAGAAAGTCTTGAGGTAGTCTTCTCCATATACTTGAGTATATGCCTTGGCTACAACTCGGGCCTTGAGGCGGTCAACAGCACCACTAGGCCCTACTTTCACAGAGAAACCCATTTGTAGGCAACAATAGCCTTGTCTTTTAGAGTAGAGACAAGACTCCATGTGTGATTTTATCATAGAGCATTCATCTCATCTTCCATAGCAAGACGCCAGTCTGGGTGACACATAGTAACAGATACAGAACTAGTAATTATGATACCGTATATGGATGAGATAAAGGCTTTGTATGAGAAAAATAAACAGCCATATTAAATAAATTTGGAAATAGGGTGAAGAGTGCGTGATTGTTTTCCTTTCTGGAATGCAATAGGCAAATCAAGTGAATTGTTGCTGCCAATAGGATCTCCAGACTAAGTGGTGATTGAAGGAGGGTTACCATCTGCGTTGTTTGATACTTGTTCCTAACTGCCTTTATGCAACATGTGTAGACATGAGTAATGGGGGGCTTTTCCCCTTAAGAAGTGCCAGAGGACATGGGTGGAGGTGATTTTCCTTAGACACGAGGTTCAAACGATGAGATCTCAATGAACATAGGAAGCGGGGGAGCTTCCTCAAGTTTCCCCACAGATTGAGAATCTCCAAAAAATGGAGTTTCTTCAAAGAAAGTGACATCAACATAAATCATAAATTTGCGTACAATAGGTTCATAACATTTGTATCCCTTTAAGTCTGGAGTAACCAAGGAACACACATTTTGAAGCCTTTGGGCTGATTTATACGATCAGCCCCAATATTTTGAACAAAACAAATACACCCAAAAATTTATTAGAGAAACAATATAAATGGGATGGTCTAGACAAAGGAGTTGAAAAGGTATGTGTGAACAGAAAATTAGGGTGTTGCAATATGCAACTTGTGTGAGGAGCAATGTGCTACCTCTCCCTTTATAATAACAAAATTGGGAAAATTACATAAGAGTCCAACAGTAAAGAGAAATAACGTAATGAAATACTAGGAATATAAGACAACTATATTAACACTCCCACTCAAGCTGGAGCATACACATCATGTATGCCCAGCTTGTGACTAACTCTGAAACATTGTTGAACCCAATGGCTTTGTAAGAACATCAGTGAGTCGGTCTTCAAGTCTGACATGAGGAGTCACCCTTTTCTCATTCTTGATTTGATCTCTAACAAAATGACAATCAACTTCTATATGTTTAGTGCGTTCATGGAAAACTGGATTTTTGGCAATACATATAGCAACTTGATTAGCACATCTGAGGCTACAAGAGATATCACAGGTATTTGTCATTTAGAAAGCACAGATTGGACCACTGTCACTCACAACAAGCATGAGACATTGATTTGTACTCAGCTCACGTGCTAGATAAGCCACAACATTTGCTTCTTGCTTTTTCAGGTGATAAGATGATTTCTTAGAAAAGTGCAATACCCAGATGTAGACCTCTTGTCATTCAGATTACCAGCCCAATCTGCATCTGCATAGTCAGTAAGAACCAAAGTACATGGAAGAGTTTTAGGTCTATAGTATGTGATCCCTTTTCCAGGAGCTCCATTCAAATACCTCAGGATGTGACAGACTGATGTCCAATATGAGTGCTTTGGTGAGTCATATGTTGACTCACCACTTCTACAACAACGAAAATGTCATGTAAAGCTTTAATGGTTCATGTGCCTTGTACAGACACTTCAGAACCATTGGCAATGATGACCGGTGGTGGAGGTGATCTTCTGGTGGATAGGATATGAGGATGTGTGTACTTGTAATGTGATATGTTGCACCCTAGTCAAGAACCCAAGAAGATGAACCTGTATAAGAAGCTTGAGATATGCATGCAATAGAATCACCAGGATGTTGGACGAAGGAAGCCATTGCTGCAACAGATGACGAGTCTTGTTGGGATGCATTGTACAAGCAGAATTGATTGTGCTCATCATCAGTCACTTGAGTTTGGCGGGTGGTTATCTCCGAAAGTGTCTTCTGTAGATGCAATATTTGTAGTTGGGGTTCTTGGAGGACATCCATAAATCTCATAGCATGTTTTTTTGTATGCCCCATCTTCCCACAATGGGTGCATTCTAGGAGACCTCGGCCTACGGGAGGTCGGCCTCCTCGGACTCCTTGTCCTCAACCATGAGTAGCAAAACCAGTATTGGTATGACCATTTGTGGCAGAAAGCATAGCGAATTTATCAGAAGAAGTGTGTGGAACTGAACCATTTGTGGCAGAAAGCATAGCGAATTTATCAGAAGAAGTGTGTGGAACTGAATCTATGAAGGAGCGAGAGATATACTAATATGCTTCAGCCAATTTAGGAAGTTCAAATTCAGCAAGGACTTGGCTATGTACTCCTTCATACTCACGCCAGAGACCAGCTATGAATTTGATTACTACCATCTGATCTCTTTGTTTATGGAGTTCTTTGAGAACCACAGTCAGCAATAGTAAAGAATGAAGATCGTCGGTGAAGGGAGTTACTTCTCCAAAGTATTGAGTTATAGACTTATCATTGTGTTGAAGATTCTACATCTCCACAGTCACCGCATACATACGTGAGATATTTGATTCATACATGAGGTTAAGATAATCCCAGACATCTTTACATCTCTCAATGTGGCTGAGATCAACGACATGCGCCTCCATGGAGTTTTACAGAATAGACAGAAGATTCGCATCATTATGCTTTCATTGTTCTAAAGTGTCATCCTAGTCCTTTGGACCAAATCTTGATGTGCGGCCACTGATTGACATTCTTTTCATTGAGCTTTTAAGTGGTGATAACCTAATCATGAACAAGGAGAGGAGCCACTACTTCTTTCTTCTCAGACATGATGATAGCAGATTGTTGACAGGGCATGTAGAAATATTACACGGGCATGTAGGATGGCAAAGATGAGGAATAGATTCTCGTCGACACGACGTGTAGAAATCTAACATGACGTGTAGTTGTAAACATGCCTTCCGTCAACACAGCGTGTTGGATATCAACACAGCATGTAACTTGTAAACTAGATGAAACCTTGCGCTGTCTGATGAAGACACATGGCGTGTTGAATGTGGAACACGTGTTCTGCACCATCAGGGAAGATTTAGGGAAAAATGTTAGAAATGTTCCACTCTAGCTTCAAGGATTATTGCTCTTTTAGAAATAAGCCTCTTGGATATATATCTGGAGGAGAAAGAAGATGATGATCTAGATGGATGATGAAGACGATGATCCGGGTGATGGAGATGAATTCCACCACAATGGAGATGATATTCCAGATGATTTGGGTGATGGAGATAACTTCCACCAATGTAAAGACAACAATTACTGCAGATGATTCCACCATTATAAGGAAGACGGACGGGACGATGGAGATGACTTCCACCCCGGAGAAGAGAAGATGGCGATAGGACGATGGAGATGACCTTCACACGGAGAAGAAGACGGACTGGACGATGAAGATAATGTCGTTGATGATGGAGTTGTTGTCAGCTTTCTCTTCGGGAAAGTAGGGTACGGCCTGCTCTGATACCATGTTAACATGGAGACTATGAGGCAGAGCAACTTAATTTTGTATTAACAAGGCATACCTATACATATGGACTTAGAGGTGGCCAATAACGCAATTACACAATATGGGACTAATCCCATATATATAAAGGAACAAAATAACATATTCCAATGAGGAATTATTATAAGTTTATTTTATTTAATACTAATTCTAAGTTAAATTTGTCTATGTTCTGTACATCTTGTGCAAATGCAGGCGGACCCAAGCCCGGGTAAAGGAGGGTCGGTGCTACATTGACAGTCAGCCATCAAATTTATCACTCTTTTTATGACATGTAACAAACATAGAAATGGCATAGGCATTATTATTGATAAGATGTTGAAGAATGATGTTGTCAAGGTCACAAGGATGGGCGATAGAATCACAGCTATCAAGGTTGTTGGCAAAAAAAATTAATATGATTAGCGCTTATCTCCCCCAAGTTAACCTTAGCGAGGAGGCTAAGCTAAGAAAGACATTTTGGATAACATGGATGAATTGATGCAAGGAATATCAATAGAGGAGAAGATCACAATTAGGAGTAATTTTAATGGTCATGTGGGGAGTAGCAATGATGGATATGAGAGAGTTCATGGTGGTTTTTGATATGGCGGCAGAAATGGAGAGAAGGTATTAGATTTTACAGTTGCATACGATATGATTTTGGCAAACATCCCTTTCAAGAAAAGAGATTCTCATACGATTACTTCCAAGAGTGGGCACAATTGTAGCCAAATTGATCACTTTCTTACAAGACGGGAGGATCGTAAAGTATGCAAGGATTGTAAAGTGACCCCTGGCGAAGAACTCACCACCCAACATAGATTGGTGGTTTTGGATATTAACATGAAGGTCAACAAAGGAAAGCATAATAAAAAAAAGATATCAGGATCAAGTGGTGGAATCTTAAACGAGAAAAGAAATGGGCTTTTAATGATAAACTCATCAAGGAGGGCACTTGGAGCTTGAATTTTGATGTTAATACTATGTGGCATAATATGAGCTTGTGCATAACGAAAATTGTCAAAAGAGGTTTTGGGGGACTCCAAAGGGTGTGGGCCTCCACAAAAAGAGAGACTTGGTGTTGGAATAATGAAGTATAGAAGGTCACTAAAGTTAAAAGGGAGATTTATAGGAACTTACCCATATCTTGAGATGATGCAACTTTTTAGAAATACAAGCAAGCAAAGAAAGAAGGTAAAAAGGTTGTTCATGGAGGAGAGACGCCAACATTTCCTATCACAGTTGGGGTACATCAAGGATCAACACTCAGCCCATATCTAATTTCTTGTTATGGATGAGCTGACAACGCATTTTCAAGATGATATTCCTTGGTGCATGTTATTTGTTGAAGATATTGTGATGATTGACAAATCAAAAGATATATTGAATGATAAAGTTTAAAGTGAGGCTTGTTATGGATATTGTGAATGATAAAGATATATCTTCAACAAATAACATGCACCAATATATCTTCAACAATATCTTCAAGCTCTGAACATCTCAACTAGCTCAACTTCCAAAAAAGAGATGCATGTGATATATGAAGACAAGCTGCAGGGAATTGCACTTGCTTGTTAGAAATGATTATGTGTGGTTTTGTGGTCGTACAATCACAAATGGGTCGACTAAGGTGGATATGGAGTTGTTTATCATTCTTGTCATCTAAAGGAACATGGAGTATAATCCTAACTCATTTGAGTACATGCACAAGTTTTCTCACATGATCTGTAAGGCAAATATCAGTCGGACACGATCATGATGTACCAATGAGGGCTTTCACTATTGATCGCCAAGGTACCAATTGCTCACGCATCCTTAGCATGGACGATTCTATCTACATGGCAACCGAGATCAAGCTAGTCCAAATGTCGAGCTCGCTGGAAAGAGCCTGCTTCTTGAAAGTGTCAATCTTCTCCACCATTGCCCATCGGTAACATGTAATAATCGGATGATAAAATGTGAGTGCACATCCTTTTTAATATAAAGCATATAATAACCACAAAGGTGAGATTCACCAATAAGGGACTAGAAGAAAAGAGAATAAATAAAGGAAACAACAAAATATTTTAACATGAAGTTTGGTTATTGCTACAATAGGAGGTTAGTATAATTAGCAAACACTAGATTGGCTTATTCAAGGTTGCCAAGTTTCTTCAGAGGAAATTTAGTAATATATTAGTTTATCCATTAAAACCAAAAACTACGACATTAGCAGCTAGGAAAACCTCTATATGTCCATTAGTAATACAACAGCCATACTCATGTCAATGGCCATGACCAACAAAGAAGGCAACATGAGCAAACAGTTATAAGATGGAACAAAAGAAGTTTATAGAATACAAGATAGTCTCCAACATAAGTCAACTGCAAGAGTATTATTCCTACAGAAGTTCATAGGCACTAAAAAGGGTGGCACTTTGTTGAGGAACATATCATCTTTGTCTACTTATTTTCTATCACAATAGAGCCATTGAGTCAACCACGGTTGTGTGTTGTTGAGGAGATGTCTGTTCTGAGGCATAATCAGACATCATCTCTACTTCATTATCCATCTGGGAAGTTAGTCATTGGTTGTCGTTGGAGCTTTACATTGGATCTCTGTCCTAATTGTTATGTTAATTAGCTCAAGAAAAGATTGGTTGACAAGGGCTAGAGATAAGTTTGTAGTGAGCCTTATCTGAAGACATTCTGCCCAGTAACGAAGATAGTTTATGTTTGCATGTATATGCCACTTGTCGGTTGTTGTTACATACTCTCGTCCTATCTCGTAGCTAGATATTAAGAATGCCTTTTTACATGGTGATCTCATTAAGGAGATATACATGGAGCAACCGCTATGCTTGTTGCTCAGGGAAAGTCTGATATGGCCTGCATGCATCATGTGTCTCAATCATGGCTTAAAATTTTGATTTCAATGTCGTTTCAGATGGCTCGAAAACAGAAATTTTGACCAGAATTTTGAAATTTTGGCTCCTGTTGACGCAAAGAGTTTGACACATTTCAACGACAAAATCAAGGAATTGAGTCACGGAATTTTACCAAGATGGTCGATATAAACAAATATACCTTAATATGCTATAACATATGTTGGTGTTGGGTGGGGGGCTCCTAAATGTGTGAGTGAAAAGGTACAAAATTGTTTTGATAGGGATTTCGATGACATTTTCAATAACATAATGAAGGAATCAATTTATAGATCACTGTGTTAATAATCAATTTCAAACGATACTTTATAGCTTATGCTATAGATCATCAAAAAGTAAAAATACTCAAATTAATCTCAATTTCGGACTAAAATTACTCATAAATTAGGTAGAAATTACTAAAATTAGTTGATAACAATGTTCTAATATATTTAATGTATCAATTTGATACATTTATCTATATATTGTTCCACCGGTAGTTGAAATTTGATGTATATAACTTAGAATCATACATAATGATTCTAGCTTTTTCAACTCTTTTTCATTTTTAACGTCTAAAATTCTATATTATTAGTTTAATATTCGAATATTACATATTTATAAATTATTTTTACTGGAATCATCTCATATAAGATATTTAATAATAAGTTAAACATTTATTGAGTGTTACATAATATATATGAACGTTAAAAAATTCAAAATCATTTTGGAAACATTGTATCCATTATCTTAAGAAATAAGATATATACCAAGTTTGGTTTGTAAAATAATTGTACATCTATGTAAATTATAGTATAATTTTCAAAATCTACACGTTTCCATTGTAATCTATCACATGCAATTTGCAATTTCAAAGCAATCTTTTAAATCTAGATAGAAGGGGTTAGAAGTGAAAGAGATGTAGACAGAAAAGAGAGAGTAAATTTACCTTGGATCAGAAGAAGAAAGCTTTCAAGAGCAAGAGAATGCAAAAAAAAAAAAATCAAAAAAGAAGTGTGTGCAGCAAGATTTGGGCAGTTGTTTGTCAAAAGTGTGAACCCATTTCAAGTGTGTGTTTCGCGAAAGGCATGCCCAAACTGTCTCTTTTTACCGAAATTGTTGTCTTTTGTCAAAGTCCAGCCTTCTTGGTGAAAGCGAAATTTTGAAATTTTACTTGCATGTTCCCAATGTATCAGAAAGCGGGAAGCGGGAGGCGTGTGGACAGCACCCTGTAACCGATTAAGCGGTAGGCGGGCGATTAAGCGGGCAATTTTTGAAAAAGCGGGTGTCTAAATTTTATATATTTTTATACAAAATTACATGTATGTGTATATAAAAAATATATTTATAAGGAACTTCTATACATATCTAATCAGCAAATCAGTAATTAACTAAGTATTCATCAATACTTACTATTAATCAGTATCTCTAATCACAAAAATCAGCAAGCAGATCAGTAATTGTAAATAACAAACTATGAATTGTTGAATTAAAGTAATCACTAAAGTAATACTAACCAGTAGTACCAATCATTCATCACTGAAAGCAGCAAGGAAATCAGTAAAACTAATCATGCATTACTAGTATAATAGAGCAATAGGATATTTACTTAGATGCATTACAGCAGTACCCAATTATTACAGCTTACACACAAAGTATGCATTCTAAATTAGGACTAGCTATATCATAGAACATTTAATATATACAAGTTTCATATATTATAGTCAACACTACGTGGACTACGTAATTAATTAATGTTAGATGCTTACATTAGGAATTTTAAACAAAAGCGGGAAAAAAGCAGGAAAAAAACGGGAAAAAAGAGGGTGAGGCAGGCAAAAAAACAGGCGATTATGTTCAAAATGATTAAGCGGGCGCTTAGGGGCTAAATTAGGCGGATGAGGGTCATGGGCGCTTAAGCGGCCCGCCTGGCCGTTTTTTAATTCACTGCATGTTCCTGTGGGGTGCATTTTTATGTCTCGTACCCGCCAAAACCAAAATTTCGAGCAAAATTTCGAGATTTCAAGTGAAATTGAAAAGTATGGTCAGTCTGAAACAGTCCCTCAAGGCTTGGTTTGGTTCGTTTAGTTGTGTTCTTACTGAGTTTGTTCATCACATATGCTATGGATCACTGTGTCTTTTAAAGGTAGATCTCTTTTGAGTGCATGCTTTTGATTATATATGTTAAAAATTATTTTTATTACTAGTGAAGAATAGTAGGGCATCTCACTACTCAAGAATTTTCTTCAAGGACAATTTCATGTTAAGGACTTAGGCAATCTGAGATTTTTTTGGGCATTGAAGTTGCTAAGTCCAAGTATGAGATTGTCATCTCACAACATAAGTATGTTCTTGATCTTCTTGAAGAAACTGAGTGGAGCACATAAGCAATCTTCTTAAGGATCCATGGAGTTACAGGAGATTTTATTGGGAAACTAAGCTACTCACAGTGACTTGTCACTACTCTTGTCAGTCGGTTTATGGAGAATCCTTGTTAGAGATCATATTGAGATTGCCATGCAAATTTTGAGATTTCCAGTAAGGGTTTTGTAGGAGGGCCTGCTATATCAGAATCACAACCACTTAAAAATTCTAGGGATTCCCATATGCAGATTAAGTAGGTTCTGGCCTCAACAGTAGATCCATTATTGGTTATTCTCAGTTTGTGAGTGGTAACTTTGATCGTGAATATTGTTCAGGAAATAGGTTTGCATGGACACATATAGGCACGCTTAAGATTGTGTGGTGACCCTATGTAACCGCATGATGTTAATCGTTTAACTAAGCGGTCTTGGGCGCATATGCGGCCACTTGGTCGATTAAGTGCTGATTACACCGCGCCATTTGAAAATACTACTACTTATGTTCGTGCAATAATGCATGCATATGTAACTATATACATATTTACATATAGATTTGAATATATACAATTAATTATACATTTTACTATATGGTCGTATATTTATATGTAGTGGCGGATCCAAAAGTATAGGAGGGGTTGAGTTTTATAAGATATGCCCAAAATGAATTTTGCATTGTCAAGTTAATTTTGTAGGAGAAGGGACGGAGACGGAACAATCGTTGTTACATCAGCGGCTAAAATTGTAAATGATGCTAATGATATTAACATCAAGTTTGATAATTTCATGATCTATAAAAGGAGAACTCCCAAGATATATACAAAGGGAAGAATGGCACGAGTGCTGCAAACCAAGTGAGTTGAAGTCTCCAGACTGCAAGGTCTAATAAGATATCATAACCAAATTATAATAGGTACAGTGTATCCACAAGCTTCAGAGAAGGCCCTCTGGCCACTAGCCAATATTATGTAAGAAAATGGAAAACAAAAAAATGTTGTATTGATTGAAATGCAGTAGCCCATCTCAACATGGTCGGGATTGAGGCTTGGATGATGATGATGTTGATTGGTTAAAATGGATACATGTCCCATTTATAGAGGGGCAAGATTACAAAATAAGAACAACATTCTAAATAAATACTTTTGTTTCTTCTTACTATAAGCAATATCCTTAATTGTAGCCTATGACGTTTGACCATGAACACTGGATTGATTATAGTAATGTTGCCAAGTAGAAATCCTAATCCAGGAAATAATCGAGAATATTCTTTCCAGCACTGGAAAATATAAACGAGGACGGAGGACTCAAGCAATACAAACATAAAGTATTAGGGCAATCACTGTAGAAGTTGTCTAATTCTGTGTTGCAATATGTTCTTCTAATGCCATCATCTTCCTCACCACCTAAACCGTTTGTAAACTGAATTGTGTGGGTCTTCAGAAATTTACTTAATGGCCCATTGACCTTGTATGGATTTATCCTGGCAGAGTCTACTTTTGAATTTGTTGCTTCTGTGGTAAGGGGTTTCCTCCAGTTAGTTTGATTCAGCTTCATATTCCAATGAAGCCTATTCAAAGAATTTTGTAATTATGCCTACATGATCCGGAAATGTTAGGCTACTCAGCTTATCACCCTTATAAATTATAACTTTCAATACCAGAACTATCTTCATGTGGTGACCTCTTCTTTAATCAATGCAATATCATTGACTCATCATCTGTCAACACCATAAACCAAGATAAACTTCTACTGAAAAGTATTGGTGGCAAGTTTTTCACACTTATGGAGAGTTGTAGGCATACAATCAATGTCAGCATTTGACGTCCTTCAAATGGCCTGGAAATGGAAATTTTGGCAGATCTTTCCTGAATCGTTTCTATGATGAAATAAAGAATTAATTATTGTAATTCAACAAGCATAATATGTGTCTTTCTCAGGGGGTCTTTGATCTATATGCTTCTTCAGTGCCTTCAGCGAATGCCTAGGCCATTCCCCGCTTCCCAAATCCGTGAAGCGTCCTTCTAGCACAGCCATCTTATTTTAAGTTTGTGGAGCATGGAACAATAGTATCGAAGCAGAAAGTTTCACCAAGAAATACCACAGGGCTTTGTTGGCCCAAGCTACATCAGTATACATAATTTGCCCAGGAGTATCAGAGCAAAGCAAACAATCCTGCAATTCAATTGTTACCTACGCACATAAGAGAATGATGACAAGTCATACATAAACTCTTTCCTTTTTAGCACATTGCAGTGATGATGCCAGTACAAGTTAATGTGTGTATTTGAATTCTGCTACAGTTAAACCTGTCATGCTGGATAAGCAATATATTATGGAGCTAAAGTCTTTATTAGAATGGATATTACAAAAGATATATATTGATAAAACCGTACATCAAAAAAAATTACCAAAATATCACATGGTGGAATGTTTAACCACTGTTGAATCATCTGCAAAACGGTTAATAAATGTAAATTATCACATGTAAAAAACATGTTACAATCATGAAGAATTAAACAAAGATTAAAGATCACACAGAAGCCCATTGCAGACGTAAAGCAGGTGGCGTGAGAACAAGAACAGGCGAAGAATCTTTAAGACATGCCGATACAGCTATTGCCTGCAGAAAGCGGAAAAAGGGCAGATTGATAAATGTACATCAAAAAGAGAATGTCAAACAAGCCTTATATGTAAGAATCCAACAAATGATTAGCAACATGTATCTGAACTAACCCAACAAACCTTTTTGTTTAGTATGCTCATGTTATCGATAACATCTATCAAACCACAATGAACAGTCAAACTTGTGGTTATAATCTTGCAAAACTCTGACCAAGCATATTCAAGGTTTATTAAAGAGTTTAGAGGTTTGACAAGTCAAGAAAGTGCTAGTAAAGATGCTCCTATTTTCTTGTGTGGTTATACCATGTGAATTAGTGCTCAATGTCAGAGTTATAGAAGAACACTGTGCAGCTCAGACCTCTACAATGCACGCTGGCATATGTATAGAATCAAAATCATTTTATTGAGCTGGACTAAGTTGAAAGAGGATGAGGTAGACCTCAATCATCATCATCATCATCTTCTTCTTCTTCTTCTTCTTCTTCTTCTTCTTCTTCTTCTTCTTCTTCTTCTTCTTCTTCTGTGTGTGTGTGGGTGGGTGGGTGGGTGGGTGGGTGGATGAAGAGGGATCCAGATTTGTAATATTTCACAGAGAATATGACCCGAAACAAAACAAAACGAGAAAAAAGTAGCATGTAGCCAACCCCAAAACGGTTAATATTTTGATAATGATGAAGATGATGTTAATATTTTTAGTGGAAACAAAGAAATAAGATTCAAAAAAATATAAATATTTGATGACTTCCACAGTTAAATGCAAAGCAAAAAGGAACATCAACTACCAACTGGCATAGTCACAAATTCGGTATCCGGGATACATTCAGTTGAGCTGGAAATTTTGGAATTCGGCAATGATCCGGAAAATTTGGGTAAAAAAAGTTAAAGTACGGTAAAACATACGATCAACTATTCAGGTAAAACTCGAAGAAAAAAATCGTAGGATGTGTGTGTGTATATATATATATATATATATATATTATTGGGTTTATTTTTATTGTGTTATGGCTTTAGACTTGTCTATTACCCTCTTTCTTTTATCCCATATTGCTTGTCTCTGCTTTATCCTTTACTCTCTTGCACTATAAGAGAGAGGCCTATGTAATTGTTTTAATCATCTAATTAGAAGCCTTTTATTATTTTAGATGGTATCAGAGCAGCCTCATCCTTCGTAAGCCCCTCCCACCCTAACCCTACTCACGCCTCCCTAAACCCTAACTAGCAGCCACCCACCCCTTCCCCTTTCTTCTTTTCTCCCTACTGTCGTCGCCCGTCCCCCGCCCTTCCCACTTGTTGTCCTCTTCTCCACCCGCCCTATACCCGCCACCGCCAACCCCCCCTGCCCCAATCTGCCCCCATAGAATTAAATGTTTGATTTTGATGTCGTGTCCGATGGCCCAGAAAAAGAAATTTTTCAAAATTTCGTGCGAAATTTTGATATTTACGGCCCTAACGATTTTGACGACCAAATAAGCGAATTAAATTATGAAAATTTACCAGGACGATCAAAACGCCAAGATCTGCTCAAATATGCAATAATATTTCATATTGGATATGTGGGGTGGGGGGTCTCCCACATTTGTAAGTGAAGGAAGCTGAACAATTTCGACAGAATTTTGATGGCAATTTCGATGATAAAATGAAGGAAGTAGATTATGACATTTTGCATGCACAATGTTTAGACAAAGATACACTAGATTATATATTAAAGCTATATGTTTAGAGGTTAGGGTGGGATCCATGTCTTGATGAGTGAGTGCACAAATGATCAGAAATGGCAAGTCTGCTCGACAGTTAGACTGTTAAAAACTTCAAGTTACAGCTTAGAATGTATAACTTACAATTACAAGTTGTATAAGTCTAGTGTTCGCATTTAACTAGGTTACAAGGGACATTTATACATAGATCCAAGAAAGAACTTTGTTATTTTCGAAGTATTTCTCCATATCTCTATAGAAGTGTAGAAATTGATGAAGGTAATGTATAGATGGTCTAGAGATAGCGGAAACATGCCTTAGAATTAAGGAAAATAGGCTTTAGATGCAAGAGATTCAAAAACAATTGCCAAAATACCCAAGATGTAGTATTAGCAGTCTTAGGAACAAATTTCTCGAAATTTAAGTTGTGTTTCTGTACCATTTTGCGAAATTACGGCCCAAAATGGCCTTTTTGTTGCAAAATTTCACCCTATTTTGCAAAATGTTGCACCTAGGGTCGAAATTTTTGCAAAATTGCATCCCATTCACTGCATTTCAATGTCCGATTGAAAAAAAAATGAAATTTCGAGTGAAATTTCGCAATTTCTATTGAAATTTTATTCCATGTCTGCTGCCGCCTTCCACCCAACCCAGCCACCACCCACCGCCACCCCATCATGTTCCACTACGCCGCCGCCATCACCACCAAACAGCCACCCCACCACCATCACCTCTCCCACCTAACAACCCGATCCCGTCCACCTCTCTTTTCTCCTCTCCCACATCATCTCTCCCTCCAGCTAGTTCCCCCTATCATCCCTCTTCCCCACTAATCTTTGGAGGTCTCCGACAACTTTCTAATCATTACACATTGAAGGGTTAATCGGAGTCCGCTCTCTACTTGCCTATGCCTCATGGTGTAGTAGTTCTCCCTCCATGTTGGTGTAAGTTCTTTCGTATCTTCTGTTGCCCCTATGTGGGTTTCTGAGATCTGATGCGTCAGATCTCCTACTACTACTTTCTGCCCCCGTGTGGGTGTTACTAGATATGACCATGTGTTGGGTTTCTATTGCTGCCTTTTTCTGCTGACTGCTACGCCTGACGCCTGTATGTTGTTCCTATCTGCTACTCCTTCCTACTGCTCTTGCCTGCTTTGGCGTCTTGCATATTGCGTGACTCATGGCGTGCACTGATCCACTCCGGAATATGTGCATCACTACTGTCAAGTTGGACAAGTCCAACTATCACACTTGGGCGGCTTCTTTCGAGCTTTATGTCAAGGCTCAAGGACACTATTCTCATCTTTCTACTAAAGGTCTGATTGCTCCTGATGCAACTGCAGATGACAAGACAAAGCAGGCACATGATTTTTGGTCAAAAGAAGATTTTGGTGTTATGACCTAGATGGTCAACAGTGTTGAACCTAAAATCAACCAATCTCTTCTATGACAGCGAACGGCTAAGGACATGTGGGATCAATTTTCCCTCGTGTACTCTCATCAGCAAAATTCAAAGAAAGTGTTTGATATCTTCAAACACTTGGCTAAGAAGGAGCACACTACTACTAGTCCTATAGAACACTACTACAATCAGTGGTGTGCACTCTGCAATAAATTCGAGGTCTACCATCCGCTCTCGACTGATATTAAGGAAGCCCAACGACAATGCAATGAGCTTCAGCTTGTTCAGTTCCTGAATGGATTACCACCCTCCTTCGCAGGTGTGTTGCTCAGATTCTATCCAATGATCCTCTACCTACTTTGCGAGTGAAACACTTACCTTCTATCTCTCAAGCATCTCCTGACTCTTCTGATGGTGCAGTCCTTGTTGTTCGGTGTGGTGATTCTTTCCATGGTCGTGGCCGCGGCAGTGGTCGAGGGAGCCCTACTACAGGCCCTGGTCGTGGTTCATACTCGTCTGGTTCCAACTCCTACTCTAATGAACAACGCTACTGCTACTGCAACTTCTACAAGCGCACCAATCATAATGAACACTGTTGTTGGATCAAGCCCGTCAAACCTATTTGGGCAAATCAAGTTTCGTCAAAACAGCCTGACACTGCTACTTCTTCGTCTGCTCCACTTTCTGCCGACTGGATACGATTCGAGTTTGAAAAGTTGCTTCGAGCACGACTGGCTTCCTCTGTTGAGACTTCTACTGATGGTATTATGCTCTACTAGCACAGTCTTAAAAATACTTGGATGATCGACTCTGGTGCAACCTCCCATATTGCCAAGGAATAAGGTATCCGAATTCGATGTCGTTTCGACAGCATGGAAATCGAAATTTACTGAAATTTCGACAAAAATTTTGATAAATGCAACACTGCCCGTTTTGACGCCAAAATCAACGGATTAAGCCATGAAATTTCACAGGCACGATCTTTACACCTAAATGCATCGATTTATGCAATAAATTTGATATGGGGATAGGTGGGGGTTCCTTCATGTGGGAGGAAAGGATATTTTCTTGTTCCCTGATAAATTTCGAATTTTGGGCAAAAAATTTCGACAATTTCGACATAGCGGTATGGTTGCATGGTTTCGTATCAGGTGCTTCCAAAATCGGTATTTTGGGGCAAAATTTCGGTGGTTTCGCCGAAACCTTATTCCCTGCATATTACTGGCAATCATACTTTATTTTCTAACATGCATAAGACTTCTGTTTCCGCCTGTTACACTTGTCGATGGTTCTCAAACACCCGTTTCAGGAATAGGGAATATTTGCACCCTTAGCCATCTTTAATTACGCTCAGCACTATATGTTCCTGAATTCCCTATAAATCTGTTATTAGTGAGTAGAACTATTAAGAGCCTATGGTGCTCCACAACTTTTGACCTGGATGGTCTTATCTTTCAGGATCTGCGCACGAGGATGAAGATTGGTTCGGGCCATGAGGGACCAGACGGCTTATACTATCTGGACACACCAAAGGCTGTTGCATTCCTGACTACTTTTATGACCGGCATCCAGTGGCACTATCGCTTGGGGCACCCTTCACCGGGTAAGATGAAGCACTTACTACCTGACATTTCTTATTCAATTTTTCACTATGAAACATGCCAGTAGAGAAAACATACTAAATCTACTTTTACCATGAAAAATTGTATTGGCTCAAAACAATTGTTTGATATAGGACATGCTGCCATTTGGGGCCCGTGTTTAGTTTCCAGTATTTCTGATTTTCGATACTTTAGTTTATTGATGATTTCTATAGAACCATTTGGTTATTTTTGTTAAAAGACAGATCTCATATACTTGATACTATCACATCACTTTTTGCTGAGATACGTACCCAGTTTGATAAAACTATAAAAATATTTCGTACTGACAAGGCCCTTAAGTTCATGCAAAACTCGGTTAGTCTTTTCTGTCGAAAAATGGGTACCATTCACCAAACTTCCTATGCATACACACCTCAACAGAATGGGTTTGCTCAACGCAAGAATTGTCGTCTTCTTATGGTTGCCCGCACTTTCCTCTTCCACTACCATGTCCCACAATATTTTGGCCTCTATTTCAACTGGATGTGAAAAATGCTTTCCTCTATGGCGATCTGCATGAGGAGGTATACATGGAGCAACCTCCTAGATTTGTCCGTACGGGGGAGTCATCCAAAGTATGTCGCCTGCGCAAAACAATTTATGGCCTTAAGCAAAGTCCTCAAGCCTGGTTTGACAAGCTGAGCTCCATTCTTCAAAATTTTGAATTCCGTCATTCCCAGACTGATCAATCTGTGTCTATTAAGAAAACTACTTCCGGGCTTGTCATATTGATTGTCTATGTTGATGATATCATTCTATCTGGTAGTGACTCCGCAGGAATCCAGGCCACTAAAAACTACTTGGAAAAACATTTTGTTACCAAAGATTTAGGCAAATTGCGATATTTTCTAGCATTAAGGTTTCTCAATCGTCCTTTGGTCTATGCTTGTCTCAGCGGAAATATGTTCTGGATCTCCTCTCTGAAACAGGAATGCTTGGGGCCAAGCCTGTTGTTACTCCCTTGGATCCAAATACTAACTGGGATGACGAGAATTCTCCTCCTTACCCTGACCATCGTCAGTATCGACGAATGGTTGGGAAACTAATATATCTTACTGTCAGTAAGGCTGATATCACTTATGTTGTTGGACTGGTTAGCAGATATCTAGATAAGCCTAGAAATGTCACTGGGAAGTTGTATGTCATATCCTGAAGTACCTGAAAAGTTCTCCTCGAAAAGGCCTGCTTTACGAGAAACATGAGCACTGTAATCTTATTAGATATTTTGATTCTGACTATGTAGGAAGTAAGATAGATTGCAGATCTACATCTGGATACTGCACTTTTGTAGGCGGGAACCTAGTCCCTGGCAAAGCAAGAAGCAAACTGTTGTTGCTCGTTCTAGTGCAGAAGCCGACTATCAAGTGACGGCTCATGCTACATGTTAACTCTTCTGGGTACGAGGACTTCTGAAAGATTTTGGTGTCTTTAATTCTAAACCTATTCCCATTCACTGTGACAACAAAGCAGCCATCTTTATTGCCAGGAATCTCACATTCCATGAACACACTAAACACATTGAGGTTGATTGCCACTTCGTACGGGAAGTTGTCTTATCTGGTTAGATCTCTACGCCTTAAACACATACTTCAGATCAAGTTGCAGACATCTTCACCAAAACTCTTCCGAAGATCAGATTCACTACTCTGATGGACAAGTTGGGCATGATTGATATCATTGCTCCAGCTTGAGGGCGAGTATTAGTATATATATTTTACTGGATTTATTTTTATTGTGTTATGGGCTTTTAGACTTGTTATTAGCCTCTTTCTTTTATCCCATATTGCTTGTCTCTACTTTATGCTTTACTCTCTTGCACTATGTGAAAAGAGATGAGGAGAGGAGACGAACACCGAGAGATTTGTCGGCTGCAAGGAGCAGCTTCCTTGAGAGGGCAATAGCCGTCTCTCATCTTTTTATATATTAGGGTAAAATACATTGCGGTACAAAGAAGAAAATAAGAGAGAAACAATAAAACAAATAATATAATAAAGATAGAACCAGTTGACGGGTGGTCGATTTCCGTCGTTGTTCTACTCTCGATACCATCAACAAGACTGTCGATGGTATCGACGGAATGCTCTTCTGTTGATGTGATAAACTCGATACCATCGATCTCCTGTCGATAGTATCGACGGGGATGCAGGTTGTTTCACACTCCCCCTCAAGCTGGAGAGTACACATCGTGTATGCCCAGCTTGCCACATAATCTCTGAAAAGCTGCTGGACCCAAAGGCTTTGTCAAGATATCTGCCAGTTGATCTTCAGACTTGACGTATGGCGTCACAATACTGCCATCTTTGATTTGATCACGAATAAAATGGCAATCAACTTCTATATGCTTTGTATGCTCATGAAAGATAGGATTCTTGGCAATGTGTATAGCAGACTGGTTGTCACACTTGAGCTCCATAGAAGACATAATAGTGATTTTTAACTCAGAAAGAACAGATTTGACCCTTTGTAGTTCACAACATGCATGGGCCATAGCACGGTATTCAGCCTCAGTGCTGGATCTAGCTACCACATACTGATTTTTGCTTTTCCAAGTAATTAAATGATCACCTAGGAAAGTACAATAGCCTGATGTAGACCTTCTATCAGTATGATCACCAGCCCAATCTGCATTTGAATACCCTGTGAGAGTCAAAGTAGATGGAGGCACCTTGGGTTTAGAATATGTGATCCCCTTACCAGGAGCACTCTTCAAATATCTCAGAATCCGGCAAACTGATGCCCAGTGTGACTGTCGTGGTGAGTGCATATGCTGACCCACGACGCCTACAGCAAAAAAGAAATGTCAAGTCGTGTAACAGTCAGATATATTAGCTTGCCAACTATTCTCCTGTAATGTCCTGGATCTGAGTATTCAACATCATCAACCGTCTCCTTGATGTGATAATCCATAGGAGTAGATACCGGTTTAGATTCAGTCATGCTTGTCTCCTGTAGTAAGTCAAGCACATATTTCCTCTGAGATAGGTTGACACCTGCATGAGATCTAAGCACCTCAATGCCTAGAAAATATCTCAGTTTACCCAAATCCATCGTTTGGAAGTGTCTCTACAACCCTTCCTTCACACAAGATATGCATGTAGAATCACTGCCAGTAATCACTATGTCATCAACATATACAGCAATAATGATAGAGCCACAAGAAGAGCTAGAGTAGAATAAAGAGTGATCAGTCATGGAGCGAGAAAAACCCATCTGGAGTACAACCTCACTGAACTTGTCAAACCAAGCTCGAGGAGACTGTTTCAGCCCATATATAGCTTTCTTCAATTTACACACCTTCTGACACTCCCCCTGAGCAACAAACCCAGTAGGTTGCTCCATATATACCTCTTCCTATAGGTCACCATGTAGAAAGGCATTCTTAACATCAAGCTAAAATAGGGGCCAATCAAAGGTAGTAGCCAAAGAAATAATAATCCGCACAGAATTTAGACGAGCTACTGGAGAAAAGGTCTCAAACAAATCAACTCTATAGGTCTGTGTGTAGCCTTTTGCTACCAATCTAGCCTTCAACCTCTCAACTGATCCATCCGGATTATGTTTGATGGTGAAAACCCATATGCAACCCACTGCTTTCTTCCCTGCAGGTAAGTCAACAAGATCCCAGGTGCCATTATGCAAAAGAGCTGACATCTCAAGCTGCATTGCCTGTTTCCAGCCACTATCCTTCAGAGCATCATAGTGATTCCTTGGTATATCAACAGAATCAATCCCAATAGCAAATGTGCGGGCCTGCTTAGATAAGTGGGACAGACAACACACATTTGTAATAGGATGTCTAATAGTACAAGAACGAGTACCTTTCCGAACAGCAATAGGAAGATCAAGATCTGATCAACTATAAACATCTCCCTTGGCCTTAGGAACAGCAACGCAAAGTTTCGGGGCAAAATCATTGTCTTTTGGTGTGGTTGGCTGTCTAGCAAATCATTGTCATAAGAACCACCACCAGAGACATGTCGTCCACACTGAAGAAAAACAAAATAATAAAAACATGCATTTTATTAGTATTTTATACATGAATAGCAAATATTAGGGAATGCAATGCAATTATGAAGTATTATAAGTATATACATTATAATAAGTATTATAGAATCAATCATACTTTTTACAAAAAAAATAGTTTGTAAGGTTTTTGTATTTTTTATGGTCTGAATTTTTTTAATCAAGGATAAACGCTAGTAATAATCTATTTCAATTTATAGGTGTACTCTTAGGATATTATTAATAATTTCATATCACATAAGCAAACGCATATAAGCACCAATCAATAAGTTTCATAGTTTTATGTAATTTTCAAAATTATAAATTACTAAATACAGTAGGGGAAATATTGTTTTGAAAAAACAATATTTTATTTATGTCCATGTTAGTGTTTGTTCCAAGCTCTTCTATTAAACCTGAGAGAAACAACTAACTATAACAAATGTATACTAATTATTTAAATATTAGTATTAATGATCTAAAACAAATATCTGCCATGGCTATTGGTGTGATATAGTGATCATATCTAGGAAGCACGGACACTTCCCGGAGGCTGCCGTGTCCGTGTCCAACACGTGTCCAACATGAACACACCTTAGACACACGCCTGGACACGTGGCGGACACTCCTCCGACATGTCCACTTTGAATTTTTTTAATTACAGTATTGGACACTTCGTGGACACATCCAAGACACGCCAACATAACCCACTTAGGCCTAAGACCACGATTGTTTAGCTTAACAAGGTGCTGCATTGAATTTCAATCTATTAAAAACTCAGTAACCTGTGTTTGGGTTGCACAACAATGGCCCGGAAGCTAATTCCAAATGGAACCCACATCCTTAATTTACAGGATTAACTAAAGTTGGCTGCTATATGGATATTGCTAATCCCAACATGCCAATTGTTTGCCTGATGAATAATTAACATGTGTTGCTGCCACTTTTGTGCTTTTCTCTTGCCTTTCCGTAAAAGAGGTTGACCATAAGGGGCCGTTTGGGTACCGCATTTCACTGGGGGATTGTAGTTAAACACGGCATTCTAAATACTAGTGATTATAATGATTGGGTTTGGATATTTTGTGAAGTAGTCTGCGATCACCTGCATTTCCGGAACGGTATTTTCACATGCTCAACTGCAGCCTTCGAAATCACGCCAGTTTCGGCGTGATTCGGAACCACCACAAGACACGGACTCCGACCCCCACTCATCCTTTCCCGCTCCTCACTCAGCATCCTGCTCCCCCGCCACATTTTCCTGTTGTCCGACTCCACCTCTTCCACCTCCGTTCATTACTCCTCTTCTACCTCTATCCAATGCTATCCTCCTTCACTGCCATCTCTTCCTGCTGCGCCACCTCCGGTTCCTCTTTTTCTACCTCCGCCCATCACTATCCTCCTTCTCCGACGTATCTTCATGCTGCCGCCTCCGACTCCTTTTCTACCTCCGTCCATCACTATCCTCCTTCCCGACAGTCTCTTCCTGCTGTGCCGCTTCTGACTCATCTTCAACCTCGGTCCATCGGTCCTCTGTTCCTCCTCAACCCTTCCTCTACCTATGGAACTATGGCTTGCAGTAGAACATTTTGGTCGCTGCTTCTCTGCCTCCCACGCATTAATTTCTGCCATGTCCCTCTTTCCACCACCAGTTCTTCCACCGTTCCTCTGCTACTATCCGGCCTCTCGTCACTAGTTCTGCAATGTACCCTGGGTCGCTGGTAGGTTTACCAGAGAAATACCTATTTTAACTATGCAAACAGAAAATTTATGAACGGCAGCATTTGACTTCGCCGTAGTTAGACTCCTAAAATTGAAGAATACATATGTACTCTTGAATGATCCGCCCAAACAGGGCCTAATATAATTTTCTACCTTCTACCAACAACTAGCACTTCTTACTCCCTGTCCTAATCCTATAGTATTGCAAAAAATTAAAAAGAAACAACTGATAGGAAATTGTTCTCTTTCCCTAATTATTTCTCATCCAATGACATCCAACCATATTTTCCTTTCCCTTCCCGTCCTTTGAACTAAACACACCTAAGTGTATGAAAAAACCCTCAAGCATTCTCCAAATTCCATTTTCTGTCCACTACTCCTTGCCCTACTAACATCAGATGGTTAAGCTTTCGCTGCTACAGGCAAGTTGTCGACGCCTTTCTTTAGCAACTATAGAAACCATCATCAGCGGTATAATCTCCACCAAAAGTAGCAGTAGTCTGTTCTCCCTATGCCTATTCTTTTTCTTGCTTCTCTACATCTCCATCTCCCCTCCTCTTCTCTTGCCCCCTTCGTCTTAAGTAGCTCTCCAATGTATTGCCCTTCCTTTTCTTCCCCCTCAACCTCCACGACCCCTTCCTTTTCCATCACCCCTCCACCACCAGCAACAACATATCTGTTCACCATTTCAATTCCATATATTCTTAGTACAAGAATTTAATAATCAAGCATCTTAATACATGTTGTGATTTAATCTATATTTTGACTTGTGGATATGATCTTATGGCCAACTGCTTGGATTTCATGGTGATTAACTCCATGGATAATCCATTTAGACCATTTGGTGTATGTATACATATACATCATATTATGTCATGATGTGTGCTACAAATATATGTATATTCATTTATATATTTGTCGTGTCCAGTGCCGTGTCCGTGTCCTATATTTTTAGAAATCGACATGTCCCTTGTCCGTGTCCATGTCTATATTCGTGTCCGTGTCCGTGCTTCCTAGGATCATATATATAGATGTATGTCCAGAATACAAAAACTGTATAAGTATCAAGTAGATCGAAGATCTAGTGTAAAATCATTCTTTAAGGTGAAAGTATGGGAAAATGGAGAAAGAGGATTTGGAAATGATGGAGAATGAAAGAAAATATAATTACATACATTGATCCAAGATTGAGATTTAGATGGTGAAATCAGCCCAATACCCCTTTTCTCCTCTTCAAACAGCTGCAGCGATATCAAGGCATGCAAGTGTTGAAACCTCCAACAAACTTTCTTTGGATGTTTTCTACATTCAAGTGGTGAGTTTTGCAAAAAGAACCGAAATCCAACAAATAGGCAAAACCCACCGAAATTCAATGAAATTTCAATAGGAAATTTTGCCATATGTGATCTTATCGACACAGTGGAACAATTTCATAGCAGACCTTATGAAACCAATTTTTCTATTTCACAATTTTGAAGGTTGTTCATTCCTTGGAACCGGTGAGGCTTGTGATTCTCCATTCACTGATTTAACCAGGGGTTGGGCCATTTCAGCCACTGACATTATAAGTTATTTTGCAAACATTTATGGTACATGCAAAATCAAGGAATTAAACATATCAAGGAGAATATCAGAATATAGCATAGAAAAGACAATAACTCAATTGAAAACATCTCCTAAAAATATATGGTGCAAACGAGAAGGGGGGTGAGAACATGGAGGAGAAAGTGTAAATAAACATAAAATTGGGTGTGGAGTCAAGATATACACATGACCAAGAAATGGCCAGTTGGAGAAAACCAAGGGCGAACCAAACGGTTAGTGGATCAAGTAATGGATAAATATTCCCAAATGAGCTTTTCTTTTAGTTCTAAAGTTTTGTACTTATATACTATGTAAATTTTAACAAAGTTAATTATTAGAATTATATATTTTACATGAAAGGATTTCAGTAAAATAATTGATCAAGTTAATTTTTTGAATTTTAAACTAATTAATATATTATCTCAGAACTTAGAATGGGGAAAATCTAAAAAATAGAATTGTTATGTATAGTGTTATATACATCAAATTTCAAGTACTGGTGGGAACAATATATCGTTAAATGTATTAAATTGATATATTCAATATATTAGATTATTATTATCAAATAACTTTAGTGATCTGTAACTATTTGTGAATAATTTCAGCCCTTTTGAGAACAATTTTAGTATTTAGCTCTGATGATCTATAGCATAAGCTATAAAGCCTCGACTGAAATTAATTATTGATGCGGCAATAAATGTTGCTTGTTTTAAGTTCTTAGGAGATGTCATTTTCATGTGATAGTATGGTGGAGCTTCCCGAGTTGGTAGGGGGAAGGGTGCTCTATAGACTAAGTTGTAATAAAGTGTATCAAAGTCCCTATCAAAACGGTTTTGTTTCTTTTCACTCACAAATATAGGAGCCCCCTCCCCTTTAAATATCAATATATGATTTTATTGCATTTATAGGGTGTAAAAAAAGAGGATGAAAGAAGCGGGTGACCTCTCGCCGCCTCTTAAACCACCCAAACCCTAGGATGAGTGGCGGGGAGGTAAATAATCGAAAGGTGCATATATGTATGTAGATCATCCAAGTAAATTCATGACTTCATTCCATTATTTAGCCGTCGTAATTGTGTCAAAATCTGGTGTCGATGGGAATGGATATGTCGAGATGTCTATAAATTTCTACTTCTGGACCATCGGAAACAGCTTAGAAATCGGACATTTTAAACTATGTTTTTAACAACATGATTGATGTTTCACTAAGTTGTCCTCTTATCACCTAGGTCTGTACATGTTGCAAGGATACTCTAGCTACGTGTACTATTGATGCAGCTCTTTATTCTTCAACGTTTGTTTCTACATAGTCTAGGGGGTACTAGTCTCTCGCATGGTGAGTCACCCATAGTCTTGTGTAAGGCAAGTGATCCTACACTTCCGATCTTATCTCCAATTTTATTTGTTACACTAACATCTCACCACCATATTATGCTTTTCTTCTCTTTGCCTTCTTTTTCCATTCTGACTCTAGTTTCAAAAACAATCACCTAGGGGGTGATACAATGGAAGAAGAAATTACTGCTTTGACACATAATCAGACATAGTTTTGGTTCCATACCTATTTGGGACGTCGGTGGCATCGTATATGGGTTTTTACGTCAAAAGATGGTCATGATGGCTCTATGGATGGGCTCAAGCGATGTTAAAAGCTATATGCATGCATATAACAAGGATTACCTGGATATGTTCTCCCCAATGGCACAGATGGCGTCCAAGTGTGTAGTTTTGTCTCTTATTGCTACTTAATTGTGGCCTCTCCTACCAGATGGATATTTAAAAAAAATTGCAGGAGGTTCTTGTTGATGAGATATAACGGAGCATTCACCTAGATTTGCTATTTATGGGGAATCGAATCGGGTTTTGCAAGTGCAATAATATCTACATGCTCTAAAACAATTTCCTAAGCTTACTTTGTAATTTCAATAATGATGTTGCTAAGTTTTGCCTTCACAAATGCGGTATGGACCGCATTGTCTTCTACATGCGTAATTCTTCGGATTGATCTCTTGTTATTGTATATGTCTTCACTAGTGATGATCAATAAGAAATCTCACAACTCAAGGTCATTCTTTAGTGGTATTTCTAGATTAAAGACATACAATCTAATTCTAAAGTAATTTCATGACATTGAGGTTGCTAAGTCACTAGATGGGATTGTCATCTCAAAATGGGAGTATCTTGTGGATCTTATTGAAGAAATAGGAATGCAAGGGGCCAAGCTAGAAGACACTTATGTCAATCCTAAAATCAAATTGTTTTTGAAATAGGTGAATGTTGACTTGAGCGTTATACATTTGCCCATACTTTGATGATGACTTCTCCATTCCATTCATGTGTATCAAACATTTCCTTTTAGACAATTTCATATCATTAGGTACGCTCTAAGCAATGAAATTCACAAGTCCTGGTTTTGTGTAATACAAGTCAAAAAGCACAAAATCGTAGATTGAAGATTTCATAGAAATCACTAAGATTTTTGCTATAAATTGTTTCTAATGATCATATGCTTGTAACCAAGCTTATTCAATGATTGGATTATTTTTGTTCGGTAATTTACGCACATTTACACATTTAATCAAGTTTTATTACAATGCATTTCATCGGCCGAGATTGTCCTATAGACATCTCTGACGACAAGCTACTAGTTTGATTGTGCAGAGTCAACGGCCGAGATAAGTATCTCACCGACAGCACTAAAAGGCTTATCTTTTAGTGTCATTGCCCGAGATACCCACCCTGAATTTCGACGATGGTATTGTATCTGTAAAGTGCAAACTAGTTGTTAGAGAGAGATATAAAGTGATTTATATCCATTAGAAAAGCTACCAACCTCTCTAAAATGGCTAGAATTCCAACTTCTATAGAATTTTTGGCTAGCGGGCACCCCCAACTATGAATACACCCCAAGGCTGCCTTTCATGCTTATATGTTATAGTTGAGTGAAAAGCCCCTAGAGTCACCCAATTTATTCTCAAGCTTGATTATATCCCATTTGTCATTATGAGTGATCTAGGATTTCTACAAGAGAGCTACCTCATTGTAGTCTTATCAAAGCTCTCAACTCTTCCTCCTAATCTCTCTCTAGCAACTTGGTGTTTTGAAGATTGCTTTCTTGAAGAAGGAAGTGGAAGTGGTGGATTCAAGGCGAAAGATCTTTTACAAGAATTGGTAAGACCTTGTTGAAGGCTGAATAATATTGGTAGATAGATAGGTAAGACCTGTAATGGTTATAGGTTTCTTGATCCAAAAAGAAATACTAGTTTAGCCCTTGTTCTAGAAAAGGGTGGTCTTTTGCTATAATTCTTATTGTGCAATATAAGGAGTGACACAAGGTTGAAAATCCTACAAATTGACCCCTTTAGGTAGTGGATGCACATATCCTAGTTTGGAGGTAGTGGATGCACGGCGTGTTGCCTCCATCTGCTCCTGAATCGGTGAACTACCTCGATATCTGACACATCGTGTCTCCTTGACACGTCGTGTCAATGTCTGTTGTCGATTCCCAATTGTTGTTTGCTGCTAATATCACACGTCGTTACACCTTGACATGTCGCATCACTTCTTCTTGAGATTTTTGTCAACTATAGACATGTCGTGTCATTTTCGTGACATGTCGTGTCACTGCTCATGATCTGTTAGTACACTATCTACACGTTGTGTGTGTGTCCTGTTCATGTTGTTCTATCTGTTTTGGAATCATGGCTTCATACTCTACCCTTGAGACACATGTAGATGTGTAACTTTTGTTAAGTACAACGGGTCCAACTATGTCTTATGGGCACGTTCTTTTCAATTTTAGGCACACTCATCTGGCAAGATTGAGCATCTCACAGAACCCCGTCCTAAAAATAAAAGACAAAAATATACCTCAATATGCCTCTAAATAAGAACGCATCGGGACAGGGGCTATTTTAGAAATATATATTAGCCAATTTCTTGAGATATATTTCATTCAGGAATTAGGAGAAAATATATAAATTTCAAAACAGTCTTTTAAAAGATGCAGCCAAGTGGCACGAGACCAGTCATCAATAAAGGTTACAAAATATCGCACACCCCCAATAGTGACATGCAAGGAACGAGGTATCCGATTTCGATGTCTTTTCGACAGCATGGAAACCGAAATTTTTTGAAATTTCGATAGATGCAACCGTGCCCGTTTTGACGCCAAAATGAACGAATTAATTTATGAAATTTTACAGGTGTGATCTCTACACCTAAATGCATTGTTTTATGCAATAAAATTTTATGTGGGGGTAGGTTGGGGGTGGTCCTTCATGTGGGAGGTAAGGGCACTGTCCCATTTCTTGAGGATTTTGATGAAGGGTTTCGATGAGAAAATGAAGGAATTAAGTAATGTAATTTTGCAAGAATGAGCTATATACATGCATGTACTAATTTGTGTTATAATATCAAATATTGGATATGTAGACATCCCCACACATTTTACTTGGGTTGATAGTTTGTTGTTGATATTGACTCAGTAGTCAATCATTTCATTGGTTCCAAGAACACTAGTGCAATGTTTCCAAGCTAAATCATTATTTGTTGGTTGGTTGGTTGGCTTCCTAGCACCTTCATTGTCTAATAAATCACCACTAGGATACATGTCGTCTACATTGCAGAAACTAAAAAAGCATGCATTGCATAAGTATTTAATAAATTGAATAGCAAATATTAGGGAAATTTAATGAAATTATGATATACTATAAGTATATACTATGTATAAGTACTAAATGGTGAAATAACTCCAATCCCCCTTTGTTCCTCTTCAAAAAACAACAATAACAAGAAGGATTGCAATTATCAAAATTTTCATCGAAATTTGGCGAAATTCATCGAAATTTGGCAAAACTCGTCGAAATCATCGAAATTGACACAGACGCACGTTTCGGTACCAGATCCCATCGAAATCGAAATTTTTGGGTGAAATTTCGCCAATTTTGCCGAAACCTCATTCCTTGGTGACATGGTCCCCAGACATCAGAGTGAACTAAATAAACAAGCTTGGGCTCATGTTATCACATCGAGGGAGATAACACAGAGCGATGGTGTTTTCCAAGTTGACAAGAGTGACATGTAAAACTTTCAAAAGACAAACTAGGAAAAAAGACTTCGACTTGATGGAAGAAGGATGACCAAGTCGTGCATCATCACCAGATCCTCCTAAGGATGACCAAGCCGCAGGTGTCATTGATAAAAAGAGGTGGACTAGGCCACAAGAGCAATAGCAAGCAAAGTTGACGAAGTCTGTAGATAGTACAAACCATCTTAACCTTCATACCCCCCACCAATCCTCCTCTTCGTCCTGAGATCATGCATGAAGACGGCATAAAGAAAGGTCACACTGCAATTTAATGACTTGGTAATTTTACTGACAGACATCAAGTTCAAGGGAAATCTAGGCACAAACAAACAGATTTAAGAAGGGTGTTATTAACATCCCCTATTCCAATAATTAGAGAAGTAGACCCATTTGCCGAACGCACAGGAGGATAACGTGGATTTCTATAGGTAAGTGAAGAGATTTTTGTTACCGGTCGTATGGATCGTAGCACCAGAATCAACAATCCAATCTTCTTTTGTCGAAGAGGAAGAAGCTTGAAGACAAGAAGGATCACCTGAGTGTTAGGAGGCATGGTAGAAGTAGCAGAGGCGGCTTTGATTAGCTTGTCAAGGTCATACGAACTAAGTGTTACCATCTGAGGAGTGGTTCCACTGGAGGCTCAATAGTGGATACTTGGTTTGCCCATTCTTGCTTTCCATGCTTCTTCCAGCATTTGTCTTCTGTATGATTAGTCTATTTGCATAAGTTGTAGAACCGAGACTGAAAAGAAGAGGATCATCTTCCAGGAGACTGAAAAGGAGAGGACCCTCTTCCACCATTGTTGAGACCTCTACCTCGTGCATGAGTAGAATTACCACGCCCTCATCCAGTAACAACTAGAGCAGCAGACTCTTCTTTAGTAGTAGAGGGCACTGAACGAGATAGTCGGATATAAACATCGCCTAGTAAGGGCAATGGTTCAGATGTCAGGATATCTTGACGAACAACTTCATTGCTAAGAGGCAGAAATGTCAAAAACTGACATAGTTGAACTTCATATTGTTGTTTCTGTAGTTTCGAGAGATCAGTAGACAAGGGATGATGGACTTTGAACTCGCCCCTGAATACCTTTGAAGGTATCGAAGTGTGAAGCAAATGATGCAGTGTCTTCAAGTCTTAGAGAATGCAGACATTTATAAAGTTCAAAAACCCTATGGGCCTCTTATATATTGGCTAGTAAACTACCTCATCAACTGGATGCATTCCTCTGTTTTACAAAATAAAATTCCCTACTAACTCCTCTACCCTCATGAACCAATTTTTGTCCTACCACCAAAAGTTTTTGGCTGCATATGTTTTATTCACAATCACCAACCTGAGTGTGATAAATTGTCTCTACGAGCTTTTTGGTGTTGCTTCCTTGGCTATTCTAAAACACAAAAGGGATGTAATGGTTTGATCTTGTTGCACGCCGATTGCATGTCAATGCACGTCGCCTTTTTTGAAGATGCATCGTTCTTCTATGAACCCGGTAACATGTGCCTCTTCCTATTGTGCCACCTCCTAATGTGTCACTTCCTAGTGTACCTCCCTTAGACGAGTCTTCTACCCCTGTTGTGAAAGTGTATGAGCGGTGAAACAAAAGACCAAAAAATGCCATCCTTAGCAATATATCTTAGTAAGTCTATGGATTACCGTAGGCAGTGTCAATGAGAGGCAGCATGTCATTGCCTGAAATATTTCAAGAACGCACCGGGACAGGGACTGTTTTATAAAAGAAATGGACATATTGATGTAACTAGATATCCTAATGCATACTTGTCAAGGCAGCTAGGCGGTTGGTCCCGCCCAATGGGCGCCTAGGCCACCAAGGCGCCTAGGCTTTTCTGGGCGTTTTTGTTTTTAATATTTTTTTAGTTACATATTTGTACATTTATACATATGATACTACATGTTATTTTGTAACTATATGTTCATTAAATCATGTTATATGTCTGGTTTAAATTGATAATTGTTTCGAGGATAAGAGGAGAATTAAGAGAAGAAGAAAAAGGTAGGAGGAAGGTAATTAGGAATTGTAGGTGAAAGAAAACAAGAACAAAAAGAAAATTGCAAATGAGATGCAAGAAGTCAAAAAAGGAAAAAAAACACAACAGCAGGAGAGGAGATATGATGGAGGAAGAAGTTACAAAAATAAAATAACAAATAGCAGTGCAGGAGGTGTGGAAGGAGACCAGAAAATTCTAATGCATACATGCAAACAGCAGTAGCTGTTGCAGATGTGAGAGCCAGAAAAAGTCAGAGAAAGAGGAATATATGAAAATCGAACTTCTAAATGAGATCTAAGTTTATCCGAATTTATCCTATATTTACCTAAATGAAACTGAAGTTTGGCCAAATCTTCAGTAATTTCTCCAAATCAAATGTATTTCACAGAAACCAGACTTAATAGTCCCAAATTTGACTTGATTTGGCATAAATTAGACCTAATTTTGCATACCATGACCTAATAAGACCTTACTTCCCCTACTTTATCCTGTACAGACTTAAATAAGACCCAATTTGGCTAAATCAGACCTAGTTTTCCCAAATCAGAATTATGTCCCCCAAGTCAGACTCATTTTCCCCAAAATCCGAACCTAATTTGTCAATTTTTGAAGTGATTTTGCGTAAATCAGATCTATTTCAACTATAAAATGACCCAAGGTGATCTAATTTGACAAAATCCAGACTCGGTTCATGCTTATTTAGCCTTTAAATTGCTTAATTTGGGCCGAAAAGGCCTTAGATGCCCACTTAATGCACTTAATCGACAGGGTGCCTAGTTTGAGGCGCCTTGCCTAGCGCGCCTAGGCGGGAACCTTGATAACTAAGTACGGGTGTTGATTATGCAGGGTGCAAGTCTGACAGGAAATCTATTTCTGGTTATTGTACCTTCGTAAAAGGTAATCTAGTTTCTTGGCGAAGTAAGAAACAAAATGTTGTTGCCAGATCTAGTGCAAGGTCTGAGTACCGTGCAATGGCATACATTACTTGTGAGTTGTAATGGATTAAATCCATTCTTGCAGACTTTAGATTTTCTATCACTTATGCTATCATGATGTATTGTAATAATCGTGCTGCTACCTTCATTTCTAGTAACCATGCCTTTCATGAGAGGACCAAGCATATTAAAGTCGACTACCACTTTCTCATAAATGTTGTACTAGATAAGAAGATTACTACTTTTTTGCCATCACATGAGCAAACTGTAGATATATTTACTAAGCCTCTTTCTGGCAAAAAACTTGAAGGAACTGTGTTGCAAGTTGGGCATGATTGACGTCTATGCTCCAACTTGAGGGTCTATGCTCCAACTTGAGGGGGACTATTGTGATATATTGTTCTCTTTTATTTCATGTTTTATGTCTTTCTTACTCAAGTATCCTGTAACATGGGCCTTTGTATAAGAGGCCCATTAGGGTTTTTTGGTTTGCTTCCCTGTACTGCCTCCTATTTATAGGAGTGAGTTTTCCCTTTTCAAAATATAGAAAGACGGCACACTTCCACACATTCAAATCTCAAGTTGAAGCCATTGTGAAACAACCAGTCATGATTCAAACTCCTCCCTCCTCAAGTGAAGATGGTTCCCAAGTGATCTTGTAGCTCACTACTCCAAGGGAAAGCACTTCAAGGGTAAATTCTCCTCCTCTACACCTAAGTACTCTGAGTGTGGACAAACCGGGCACTAGAAAAATGAATGCCCAAAAGTCAAGAAGCGTCACCACAAGAGCAGACATAGGAA
Source organism: Alisma plantago-aquatica (assembly GCA_963693085.1). NCBI lineage: Eukaryota > Viridiplantae > Streptophyta > Magnoliopsida > Alismatales > Alismataceae > Alisma > Alisma plantago-aquatica. Next base: position 258,877,588 of record OY856409.1, read on the forward strand.
GGAGGACTACCACGAGGAGGGTAGATTCAAGAAGGACAAGAAAGAAAAGGCAAAGATGCAGCCCATGCCGCTTGGGAAGTCTTCCTCAAGTGATTCAAGCTCAAATGAAGGTGAGGGCTACATGACCCTCATGGCAAGCACAAGGAAGTGATTGAGGTAAGTAAGATAAGTCTTGATGAACTTTCGAAAGATGCTCTCATTGACATGATTCATGCTTCCCGTTCTTCTTACTCTAAATGCAAGTCTAAAACGAAGAGACCTGTAAAAATCATAGATGACTTGTATGCTAGAATAGAAGACCTGAACCAAATGAGAAACTTACAATGGTAGCATTGAATCTTTAGAAGAGCAATTTCTTAAAAGAGAACTTCAATATAATGGCGTAGAAATTGAAAATTGTGTTTATCTTAAGCAAATCAATGGGCTTAAAGCTGAAAATCAGACTTACCTTGATGAGCTTGTCTTGTTTAGGACTGAAAATGCTAGACTTTCTTGTTAAAGTTTATGATCTAGAATCTAGACCTATTTTGTCTAGTAAGGAAGTGACTAGTATTACTCTTGAAAGAGATTTTTATCTAACTAAAGACATTTGTTTAGAGGTTGACTTATTACATGCTAAAGATGATCTTGCTAGGCTCTCTTCTAATGTTATTACTCTCAGTGATGACAATCACGTGTTTAGACTTCCTTGCGAAAATCCATCAAAGGAAAGAAATTCCTTAATGAAGTCCTAGAACACTCTACTCAACAAGTGGGTAGTAGTGGTTTAGGATATGAGGGAGGCCAAAAAGGCAAAGGCAAGAAAAAGGGTAAGGGGCCTCCAATATACCATGAGTCTTTCGTCTCTAAGTCAAATATGGCTTGTGCTCATTGTAAGTGTGATGATCATTATACTACTTTTCGTCCTTACAAGAGAAGGGGACCAACCCAAACATGAAATGGGTCCCCTAACTAACCCCGGATCCCAAAGTCTGAATTGGGCACCAGCATTTCCTTTCCTTGTAGGCAAAGGAAAAATAGATTGTTGATAGTGGATGCTCCAACCACATGACCGGAGATAAGGACCAACACTTTTACAAGGAGGAAAGGAGACTTCGTCACATTTGGGGACAACAAGAAAGTTAAAGTGGTAGGTGAGGGTGATGTAGGTGATTCACTATGCATAAAGAATGTTCTTTTTGTGGATGACATATATCACAATTTAATTAGTGTTGGTCAATTTGTGATAATAAACCGGGTGGAGTTGGCCCAATGGATCAGCTAACATGTTGCCAATGAAGCGACCTAGGTTCGATCTCTGGAACCAACGACGATTTATTTCTCATCTCTCGTCCTGAGATTTCAGTGGTTTAATTGAGTGGCAGGCGTCACCCCCTTCTGAACTAGTTAAATTTTTTTTATATGATAATGGTTATCTTATTCTCTTTACATCACTAAAATGTTTGCTTCTAGATTCCCTTACTTACAATGTCATATATAAGGGAACTAGAATTGGTAATCTTTATGTTATCGTTCTTAGCTCTCTTAAGCCTATAGTTGGTAAATGTCTTGTCATGGATGAGAATGATATATCTTTGTGGCATTGTAGGCTTGGTCATACAAGTATCAATTGGAGAAGTTGATCCAAAAAAGGAATTGGACAAAGGACTTCCTAAATTGGATTTTGAGAAAGATGAGGAATGCCAACCTTGCCCACAGAAGCAAACCAAGTCCTCCTTCGAATCCAAAGGAGTCCTTAGTACCAACAAAGCTCTTGAGATTCTACACATTGATATATTTGAACCTATGAGAACTCAAACGCTTCGTGGTAGCAAGTATTGCTTAGTGATTGTCGATGATTTCTCTCGTTTTACTTGGACTTTCTTTTTTGTTACAAAGAGATATATGCTTGATGTTTTCTCCATTTTTTGCAAATGAATTCAATTTTCTTACTTAATAGTATTTTATCCGCAGTGACCATGGGGGAGAATTTGAAAATGATTTATTGGAAAGATTTTGTGAACAATGGTGTTATATGCATAACCTTCTCCCCACCCCCAACACCTCAACAAAATGGGATTGTAGAGAGCTTAGTTATCAAGGTGCCCGCCTAGGAGCTAGGCAAGGTGCCTCAAACTAGGCTCCCATCCTATCAAGTGTATTAAGTGGGTGTCTAAAGTCTTTTAAGCCAAAATTAAGCCATTTAAAGGCTAACTTAGAGTGAATTGGGTCTAGATTTTGTCAAATTAGATCACCATAAGTCATTTTATAGTTTAAATAGGTCTGATTTACGCAAAAATCAGGTCAAATATTGGCAAATTAGGTTTGATTTTGGGGGAAACGTCTGATTTGAGGAGATTACTTCTGATTTGGGGAAACTAGGTCTGATTTAGCCAAAGTGGTATCATTTAAGTCAGTATAGGATAAATTAGGGGAAGTAAGGTTTGATTAGGTTATGTTATGCAAAATTTGGTCTAATTTTAGGTAAAATCAGGCCAAATTTGTGAAGATTAGGACTGATTTGGGGGAATACATTTAATTTGGGGAAATCAAGTAAGATTTGGCCAAACTTGTAGGATAAATTAGGATAAACTTTGGGTCTCATTTAGAAGTTCTATTTGCATATATTCTTCTTTCTCTGACTTTTTCTTGCTCTTACATCTGCAACAGCTACTGCTGATTGCATGTATGCATTAAAATTTCCTGATCTCCTTCCACACATCATGCACTGCTGTTTGTAAATTTATTTTCTAACTTCTTCTTCCTCCTCCATATCTCCTCTGCTGCTGTTGTGTTTTTCCTTTTTTGACTTCTTGCATGTCATTTGCAATTTTCTATTTCTTTTTTCCTGTTTTCTTTCACCTACAATTCCTAATTATCTTCCTCCTACTACTTTTGTCTTCTTCTCTTAATTCTCCTTCTCTTGATCCTTCAAACCGTTACCAATGCAAATCAGGCATATAACACAATTTAATGAACATATAGTTACCAAATAGCATGTAGTATCGTATGTATAAATATACAAATACATAACTAAAAAAATCAAAAATATATAACACCTAGAAAAGCCTAGGCGCCCATTGGTGGGGGACCCACCGCCTAGCCGCCTTGACAATTATGGTAGAGGGGAAGAAAAGGTCCTTGCAAGAGATGGCTAGGATAATGCTTTTGAAGTATGACACTCTCAAGAAGGTTTTGGGCCAAAGCCGTTAGTAGTGCTTGTTTCGTACAAAATGGGATTTTTATGGATCCTTTGCTTAAGAAAACCCTCCTATAAGTTATGGCATGGTAGAAAGCCTTCAATCAATTTCTTTCATGTTTTTTATTGTCCACGCTTTGTTTTGAACACCAAGGATTCTCTTGACTAAGCTTGATGCAAAATTTTACAAGGCTTTCTTTCTTGACTATAGCACTTCTAGTAGAGCTTATAGAATTTTTAATATTGAACTACATAAGGTAGAAGAATCTATAAATGTAAAATTTGTTGAAACTAACCCTGCTATTCAAAGAATGTTGTTTATGATGATGTTCTAGGTGATATATTCCTAGACTGAAAGAACTAGACATCAAAGATAAAGAGGTGGTTGAGACCGAATGCTCAAAAGAAGATGAAAATAAGAACCACACTCCCCACTTTGCAAAAGATCATCCAAAGGAGCTCATCATAGGCAATCCATTCGAAAGATTAGAGACGCGAGTTGTCTTTAACAAAGAACAAGTCAACAGCGTCTTCATCTTACAACTTGAGCCAAATCATGTCAAAGAAGCTCTTGAGGATGATGAGTGGATTCTAACAATGCAAGAAGAACTTGAGCAATTTAAAAAGAACAAGGTGTGGACTCTAGCGCCAAGACCAAAGGATAGAAAGATCATTGGCACAAAGTGGATTTACAAGAATAAACTTGATGAGAATGGCTAAGTGGTAAGAAACAAGACAAGGTTAGTAGCTCAAGGTTACAATCAACAGGAAGAAATTGATTTTGATGAAACTTATGCTCCTTTTACTAGAGTTGAATCTATTAGAATGCTACTTGCTTTTGCTAGTCATAAAAAAATATTATTTTATCAAATGGATGTTAAAAGTGTGTTGTTAATATATCTTTACTTTGTGTTTATTTCATATTTCATATTACTGCTGTACCTACATGTAAATTTCCCTTTACTATAAATAGAGAGGAGAACCCTATTGGGTTTCTCACGTTGCCAACGTGCAACAACGCTCCATCCGTCTCTTCCGTTCACATGGTATCAGAGCATTTTCATAACAACACACTTTTTTATGACATGGATTTATCTTTTAAAAAGTCGTGAATCTGTGCTTTCCATTATCAAACATTTTCATAAACAAATTCAAGTTCAATTTAACTGCAATATCAAAAATTTTCAATCTGATAATGCCCTTGAGTATGTTCAGAAAGCGATGAATGAGTTTTGCAGTTCGGTTGGTATGATTCATCACACCTCTTGTCCTCACACTCCTATGCAGAATGGTGTTGCTGAGCGAAAGAATCGCCATCTATTGGATATCACTCGGTCTATCATGTTTGAATCCAATGTGCCTAAACGTTTCTGGTCTGAGGCTCTTCTCACTGCCTGTTTTTTGATTAATCGGCAGCCCTCTTCTGTTTTGCATGGGCGCACTCCCTTTTCTGTCTTACGCCCTATGGATAAACCGTTTCATGTTCCGCTTCGGGTTTTTGGTTGTACATCCTTCGTTCATAACTTTGATCCCAAACAAGACAAACTCTCTCCTAGGTCCTTGAAAACCTTGTTTCTTGGTTATTCTGGTACGAGTAAAGGTTACAAGTGTTATTGCCCGAGTTTGCGTCGTATGTTTGTTTCTAAGGATGTCACCTTTCATGAAACCAGTCCATATTTTGCACATGCTATGAGCAAGGGGGAGCAATTGAGTGAGGGAGTGCCACCCGCAATTCAAAGTGAGGGAGTGCCACCTATCATTGTTGAGGGCATACCGCATGATTCACCTACCATTCAACCCTATACCCAAGTTTATCATAGGCGAGGTAGACAGGATCCAGATGAGGTAGCGGCACAAGTCCATGAGCCTCCTTCGCCATCTTCTACTCAAGAGATTCCTGCAGAGGCCTCTGACCTTGATCTTCCTATTGCTGTCCGGAAAGGTATACGTTCATGTACTATTCGACATCCCATATCGAATGTATGTTGTTTGTCGCACTTATCTACACAGGCTCGTGCATTTGCTGTTGGGATGGACTCCATTCAGATACCAAGAAACCACTTAGAGGCTCTGAAGGACAGTGGCTGGCAGCAGGCAATGCAGGTGGAAATCTCTGCTCTGATTGACAATGGCACATGGGATCTTGTTACTTTACCTGCGGGCAAGAAAGTTGTGGGCTGTAGATGGGTCTTTACAGTCAAACACAACCCTGATGGATCGATTGAGCGGTTGAAGGTCAGATTGGTAGCAAAAGGCTACACACAGACATATGGAGTGGACTTCTTTGAGACTTTTTCTCCAGTTGCTCGTCTCAATTCTGTGCGGATCCTTATATCTCTAGCTACTACTTTTGATTGGCCTCTTTTCCAGCTGGATGTCAAGAACGCCTTCCTTCACGGGGATCTTCAAGAAGAGGTGTATATGGAGCAACCACCAGGTTTTGTTGCTCAGGGGGAGTGTCAGCAAGTCTGCAAATTGAAGAAGACTATCTATGGGTTAAAGCAATCTCCTCGAGCTTGGTTTGACAAGTTCAGTGCTGTTGTTTTACAGATGGGCTTCTCTCGTTCCATGACTGATCACTCTCTATTTTATTCAAATTCTTCTGGTGGGTCCATAATTATTGCTGTCTATGTTGATGATATTGTGATTACTGGCAGCGATTCTACAGGCATATCACGTGTGAAGGAAGGACTACAGCAACACTTTCACACAAAGGACCTGGGGAAGCTGAGATATTTTCTAGGGATTGAGGTTCTTAGATCCCATGCAGGTATAAATCTCTCCCAGAGAAAGTATGTGCTTGACTTACTACAGGAAACGGGTATGACTGATTCTAAGCCCGTATCCACTCCTATGGATTATCACATCAAGGAGGTGGAAGATGATACTGCATATTCAGATCCAGGTCATTACAGGAGAATAGTTGGGAAGTTGATTTACCTAACTGTCACAAGACCTGATATTTCTTTTGCTATTGGAGTAGTAAGTCAACACATGTGCACACCACGACAGTCACATTGGACAGCTGTATGCAGAATTCTGAGATATCTGAAAAGTGCTCCTGGAAAGGGGATCACTTATTATAAACCCAAGAGTCCTCTATCTTCTTTGACTCTCACAGGTTATGCAGATGCAGATTGGGCTGGTAATCAAGTTGATAGAAGATCCACATCTGGCTACTGCACCTTTCTTGGTGATCATCTGATTACTTGGAAGAGCAAGAAACAACAAGTGGTAGCACGATCTAGTACTGAGGCTGAGTACCGTGCTATGGCACATGCATGCTGTGAACTACAATGGGTCAAATCTGTCTTATCTGAGTTGAAGATTTTGATTCAAACTCCCATGATTCTCAAGTGTGACAATCAATCTGCTATACATATTGCCAGGAATCCTGTCTTTCATGAGCGCACAAAGCATATAGAGGTTGACTGTCATTTCATCAGAGATCAGATAAAGAATGGCAATGTGGTGACGCCAAATGTCAAGTCTGAAGATCAACTAGCTGATATCTTGACAAAGCCATTAGGTCCAGCAGTGTTCCAGAATTTATGCGGCAAGCTGGGCATCCACAATGTGTACACTCCAGCTTGAGGGGGAGTGTTAATATATCTTTACTTTGTGTTTATTTCATATTTCATATTACTGCTGTACCTACATGTAAATTTCCCTTTACTATAAATAGAGAGGAGAACCCTATTGGGTTTCTCACGTTGCCAACGTGCAACAACGCTCCATCCGTCTCTTCCGTTCACATGTGTTTCTAAATGGAGATTAAGAGGAGGAAGTCGATCTGGCTCAACCTCCTGACTCTGAACATGACAAGCATGCAAATCATGTTAATCTATTACAAAAGGCCATTTATGGACTCAAACAAGCCCCTGGAACTAGGTATGAGAAATTAAGGAACTTTTTAATTCATAATGGTTATGTAATGGAAAACTCTACTCTCTTTTTAAAACACACTTCTAACAACTTCTTGATCAATCAAATTTATGTTTTGATGGTATTGTCTTTGACGGTACTCATACTTGTCAAGGCGCTCACCTAGGCGCGCCTAAGTGGCAAGGCGTCCCAGGGTTGCGCCTAGGCGAGGACACTTTATTTATAATGCTACAGTGACCTAGTTTTGTGGGTTTGGTTGTATATTCACTTATTTTAATGTTTGATATGGCTACACCAATGTTCAAAATTAATAGTGTTGCCTATTTTATGTGTCAAATATCACTTTTAATTGGATCTAATACTCTTTTTTGGATTTGACTGGATCTAATACTCTTATCTTGTTTGACTGGATCTAATACTCTTAGTACACATTTGATTTTTCTTAGTTTGCACCTTCAATTCAGATTGTACTAAGTAGCTATGCTATGAAGGATAGTGATTACATTGCTTAATACTTGTAGCTATGTATGACAATAAATATATATTTATTTGTTGATCACTCTCTTACATTCTTTACAATAATTCTTTTTGTGTCCTTGACATTATTATCAATGATAATATATTAGAAATATAATTGGTTATTTTTTCATACAATAAAATATATATATATGGGGAGATCGGCCATAAATATGTAGATAACTACATATATAACTATACAATGTGTGTACATGAGTGGGGAAAAACCATGACACATGTATATATACATAAAATATATACATAAATTGTTTTTTTAAAAGGTCGCTTAGGCGACACCTAGGCGTGCCTAGTCGCGCCTTGGCGCAAGGCGTCCAACCCCAACGTCGTGTCGCCTTGCCGCCTTAACAAGTATGACAGTACTAATCTTGATCTTTGCAAGAAGTTTAGTTCCCTTATGCAAAGTGAATTTAAGATGAGCATGATGGGAGAACTTACCTTCTTCCTCTTAGTTATCAAGGCGTCTGTCTAGGTGACGCCTAGGCGCCTATGCTTAAACCCAAGCCGCCTCAAACTGGGTGCCCGGTCCCCTAAGTGACCTAAGTGGCCACCTAAGGCCTTTTAGTCCCAAATTAAGCCACTCCAAGGCTAATTTAACATACATTAGGAGTGTATTTGATCAAGTTGAGTCATTTTATGGCTGAATTGGGTCTGATTTATCTCAAATGAGGTCAAATTAGGGTAAATTAGGTCTGATTTAGGGAAAACATGCCTGATTTGGGGGAAACATGTCTAATTTGGGGAAATTAGGTCTAATTTGGTGATGTAAGGCCTCATTTAGATCTGTAGGGAAAACAAGGCTAGTTAGATTTGCTTAGGTCATGTTATGGAAAAGAAGGTTTGATTTTAGACCAAATTATGCCAAATTTTAAGTAGATTAGGTATCATTAAGGGAAAACAAGTAGGATTTGGGGAAATGGGTCTAATTTTCTCAAATTATATCTTGTTTAGGTTAACATAGGGAAAATTTGGGAAATTAGATTTGATTGGGTCATAATATGCAAATATAAGTTTGACTTAGGTCAAATCATGTTATATTTGGGCACATTAGGCCTAATTTGGGAAAAACAAGTGTGATTTATAATTCGGCCAAATTTGGTCTCATTTAGGTCAATATATGAAAATTTTGGGTAAATTGGGTATGATTAGGTCATGTTATACAAAATTAGGTCTCGTTAGGCCAAATTAGGATAAAATAGGTCAAATTGGATCAAATTAGGATCAAATAAGTTTAAATTATGGCCAACCAGTTCTAGTTTAGGTCATGTTAGGTGTGATTTAGCCTAAATTCTATGTAATATTGTGTATAAATCTTATTACTTAATATTTACATATATGAAAATATGAATGTAAATATCAAAAATTTATCATTTTCAAAAAAAAGCAAAACATCTAGAAACGCATGGGCGCCGCCTAGGCGATGTAGGTGCCCACTGAGGAGTGCCCGGTGCCTATCCGCCTTAACAACTTTGTTCTTCCTTGTTCTAAATCAAGCAAACAAGAGACGGGAACTTTGACAACAAAAGCATGTACAAAAGGGAACTCTTGAACCGCTTTGGGATGGAGAATACAAAGCCAATAAATACTCTCATGTACAACACCACCAAACTAGACAAAGACGAAGAAGGTGAAAAGGTGGATGAGAAGCTCTATAGAAGTATGATTGGTAGCTTATTATATTTAACTGTCTCCAGACTGAATATCATGTTTATTGTTAGCTTGTGTGTTAGATTTCAATCAAGCCCTAGAAAATCACATCTTGTAGCTCTTAAGAGGACTTTGAGGTATGTAGCCAAAACCCCAAAGTTTGGACTATGGTATCCTAAGTCAAGGGAATTCACTCTTACAGCCTATCGTGATGCAAATTATGCCGGTGCGGAGTCGATAGAAAGTGCACAAGTGGCACTTGCTTCCTCCCAAGACTTTGTTTGGTTATTGATTTACTAAGAAGCAAAACGCAATAGCTCTATCAACAATCAGGCCTGTATACATTGTCGTCAGTAGTTGCAAATGCTTCAAAACTTCAATATTTTTTATGATGCTTCTCCCATCTGTTGTGATAATATTAGTGCATTAATTTGTCTTACAATCCCATATTGAATAGTAGAGCAAAACATATAGACGCCTGTCATTACCACATTGCTAAGAAAGACATCTATATTACCCATATGCACACAGAAAATCAACTTGCGGATATTTTCACTAAGCCTCTAGCTAGGAAGCAATTCAATTTTATAAGATCTACGTTGCTAATCACTGTCATTGATGATTCTAATATGTATCCCAGAATGATCTTTATATACCTCTATCATGTTTATCTTGTTCTTCGTCTACTTGTGCTAAAGACTTTGCCATGAATAAAATGCCTTGTTCTTTAACAAATCAGCTAAGTTTTGATTTTTAATGTTTTAACGCCTTAACATGGACTGTGATAATTAAATTGTGTCCATACATCACTTAAATACATGTTAGGATCAGAAATAAATTTTACAGGATGTTTGATACTAGGTTTGGGTGACTTATTTGTTTTTGGACAGACTTAGTCATTGGCTGAGATTGTTCTGATAAACATCTCAGCGGACAGCTTTTTTAGCTGCTTAAATCGAGCTATGAATCGAGTTTCCCATAACCTCTTCTAGGCCGATAACATTGTGTACTCGTGATTCCTTAAAAGGGCGCGCTAGCTATTAATCGAGTTTCCCATAACCCTCTCAACTAGTTCACCTCGACCAAGCACCCTTCTTCAGGTCTCTCCTATAAGTTTCGACCCCTCAAACCCAGTCTCAGCTTTCCTCTATCTCTCTAGATCGTTTCTTGATCTCGTTTGCTCTCCAGTCCTAACTCCTAAGTTTGTTGTTTCTGTTGGTTTCTCACGTTTCTTCAAGCTTTCATGGCTTCAATCTTCAAGAAACGCAAGAATCCTTCTAACCCTAGAACTAAGAGGTTAGAAAACTCTCCTCCGTTCAACAAATCAGTGAGCTTCAATGTCATACAGTTCTTCTATATGCAAGTCGTGAAGAGGTATAAAACACTTCTACCTAGAAAACCTCTCTTTTAAATCATATCTCAAAGCGTGCTTAGAGAAGTATGACATTCCATCTTTCTTTCATTTCCATTGTCTATAGGCTTTGCTTGTTTATCATCATCTCCTTGCTAACTTTGACAGAACCAAGCAAGCTGTTGATGAGTTTATTGCAAATTTGTTTTGGATTTACACCACCAAACTCCCTCCCATCAAGACACCTATTGTTTTAAAATCCATGATCGTGGGAATCTGTTTTGAAATCTCCGAGGAAAGTCTTCATCGCTACTTTTGTGGAGGTGAGCTTGAGCTTGTCAAAAACTCTAGGTATATGATGCCACTGATCTTCTTTACCCCAAAAATCTCTATGAATTTTATGATCTTTATTTCCACATTCATGACATTTACATGGCCATCAAGAAACCAGAGTTTGATTACACAGAGAGATAAACTCTATTCTCTCACCTTAAGCTCGTCTCTTAGTCTTCATCTTTAATGCCAACATCCACCCAAAGAAGAACCATATTGATACCGATGAGAACACAGCTTTGATTCTCTATTGCCTGTTAAATGGAGTCAGTGTGAACTGGGCTAGGTACATTTCGCATCAAATTACATGTTTCAACTCTAAGCAAAATACCCATGACACTCACCAACCCTATCCAAACCTAATCTGTTAACTCTTCAAAAAGCTCATTGACAATGACCTTTTTTGTGAGATGAAGTATCCATCGGATAGGCATGGGACTCCTATTAGTGTCACCTCCACCAAGAAATCCATTATTAACACAAAGCTTACTCCTGGTGCATCTTCTTCTAGATCTCAGCCTAGTAGCTCCACCACCCACATACCCCCACCCACCCAGCCTGCACCTCCACCTTCACAGATCCCTCCACCTCATTCATCATTCTTTGTATCCAATGAGCAACTCATGGGATATATGATGTATGAGAATGCTTACCATAGACAGGTTCTATTGACATAAGTGTTAAACATTGTCCATATTTTGATGATGACTTAACCATGTCATTCATATGTATCTAATGTATCTATTTGAGATTGATTTCAGGCATTAGGTACATGTAAAAGATCAAATCTATCAAGCCCAAGCTTGTTTTAGTTCAAGTCAAAAGCCATGCAAATGTACATTTTTGGAAAACACTCCAAATCACCTTAGATAATTTTTGTAATCATTTGTATTGATGCTATGACTTGTAACTAAGATGAAAAAAATCAGGAGCCCTAAATTCGAACTTTTAATCACCCTAATGACATTTTCCAAAATGCATCACTGAGTGTCTATTCGGTCGAGTTTTCCATGTGACCAATGTTTTAAAAAGCGTTAAGCGGTAAGCGTGCGGACAGCACCTTGTAACTGGTTTAGCGGTAAGCGGCCGATTTATGAAACAACGGGCTTTGATTTTCTATACAATTTTATATTAAAAAATACACATATATGCATACTATGCATAAAACTACGTACAAATTCATTTACAAGCATCCAAACACATGTAATTGCACTTTCTTTGATGTTGAATCTTATTTAAGCTTTTAGATCACGTGGAACACTTAATTTACACATTATTAATACATTAGAAATTTATACATCATCAAAATTAGAGTGTGGCATATCTAACAAGCCAACAATAGAGAGATCCTTGAGGATCCATGGAAGCACAAGCATGTTGGGTAGTTGAAATATCTCAAGTTGACTAGACTAGCATTGCCTTCACCACTAGCGTTGTGAGTCAGCCTATGGAAAAACTTTGTTTTAATCAGCTTAAGCAAAGGAATTTGTTTCATTAAAATACAACGAGTGAAATGAAGAACAATGTGCATGTGTGGCATACCAAATAGAAACCACGGTGCATGACTTCGACTTTTAGATGACTTGACTAGGTGTGGGAGTGGAAGTCTGTGGAACTTTGAGGGAGTTTAAACGCAAACTTTGATGTCTTTTTTGAAGAAAATTATGTGAATTTGAAAAAAAAATGATTGAAAGCTTCTAATTGTGTTACAACTCTATCTCACATATGTTAATTTAACACAATAACATGATTCATGACTCTCTGGCCCTAGGTAGGTTGATAATACGATTGTGCAATATAAACATACAAATATAGTTCATCATATGTCCTCCAAATAATATGTGGTCAAATAGTAGTTCAACACCTTCTCTAGCAAAGAGTGGCAGCCAGCAAACATAGGAATTAATATTAGAAGTTGTAGAGAAGGTTGGAGGCAACACTCATGTCTTATATGGCCTTTATGGCACTAGTTAGGATTAATGTTCTAAGTTGTATCAACTTCGCCCCAACATCACCAACTTTGGGGAAACATCGACAACTTCAAGGATGTTGGGACGAAAACACAATTTAAAAATCCAATTTCATCGACAATAAGGGGAAAACTTCGATCTGAAGTTGGGACCAATTAGACATAGTGGTGGTTCGACATCGCCTAGGCCCAAAATTCGAACTTCGGGGAAGTTTCACACAACTTCGGCGAAGTTTGGTTTCATAGTAGAAACTACATAAAAGTTGAGCATGACCAATCATTGAAAGGGTGAGGCTATTTGCATGTGAGAGGATAAATCGACATTGTCGTAAATTTTGGGTTGTCTGCTAATGTCAAACTTTTTATCAACATTTGCTCAAAGATGACTCTTTTAAAAGATCCTCACAAAAATAGAGGGGGGGTAAACTAAAGAGCAACTTGTGGTGATTGTCATATTACACCGAAAAAAGGGAATGGATAACTACCAATGAAGGTAAACGGATAGTATATATAACCCTTTTGACTAAAAAACAAACATCATTATGCTACTTTTGTACATAGCAAAAGCAAATAATGTAGAGGCATTACAACCAACGAGAATATTTATATGCATGTATGCATTACCAAAAGACATCAAAGTCAAAATAATATGAAGCAAGTTCACTTCAATTTTTGCCATGAAACTCATATAATTGATGAAAGAACCGTTACATGCTCACTTGTAAGCTCTAAAAAAAGTTCAAACAACAAAAACTATTTTCAGAAGAATAAAAATCTCTAATACCTGTAAAGTCTTACCAAGGCCCATTTCATCTGCTAAGAGAGCACGTCCTCCATGTTGTAGAATAAACCTGTTGGTATAAACCATCAAGTAGATATAATCAACTCCACTCATATATTCTTTCGGTAATTCTATATAATAAAAACATTTGTGCTCTTAGTACCCACATTACAACTAGAAATAAAGAACCAAAAATGTGATAGACAGAAACGGGTATATCATATAGACCGCAAATATGGTAGTGAATTTGCATGCATTATAACCCGTAAACGTCCATTCATATAATAAAGGATCAAAAAAGAGTGTTTGTGGTACTTATCGTAGTTTATGTGCAAGATGCACAGGTATATTAGCATTCAACCTTTTATCTTAGCTACTTTGTTTTTCTTGTGTGGAATATAGGGTAAGACATGTTCTAAGAAAAAATTCTACTATCTATTATTATAGTGAACAAGGATCTGTTGGATTCTAGGATGAGTGATTTGCTCTAGAGGAGGGTGATTAGAGTTGAATGTACTTAAACAAAATTCATTAGACCATCAAAATATATCACAAGATAAGGTTGTTAAATAGGAAATTTCAGGGCAACTAAAACATACATAGCAAGGATGAGAGAGATTGAACAAGCACAAGAACACAAGCTATGTAGTGGTTCAATCTCCAAACTAGGAGACTGTCAGTCCACTACCTAGAGAGGTCAACCTCTAGGATTTCTTAACCATCGCACCTTCAAGATATTCCTTATAAGAGATACAACAATACATGACATTCCTTTTCCCAGGATAAGGATACCCTACCAAAGGACTTACCTATCCAACCAAGAGTGTTCAACCTACCCAAGGACTTACCCACTTTGCAAGGAGTCTTCCGCCTTCACCAAGGACTTACCCACTTCTTGCACAAGTCTTCAGCCTTCAACGAATTACCCACTCTTCTTGGATCTTCAGCCTTTGACTTTACCTTTGCCAAGGAGAAGTTTCCACTAAGGACTTATCCACTAGAACAAGGAGTCTTTTGCCTTCACTAAGGGCTTACTCACTCTTTTGCTCCAAGTCTTCAGCCTTGAACTTCACCTCTCTTAGCCAAGAGAGAGAACCTTCATCTTCATCTTCATCGTTGAAAAGAGAGCTTGGGAGGTGGAGGAAGTGAGAGCCTCACAAGATATACATGTAGGACTAGGTCTCTTACAAATCTCCTACTCACTTTGATGGATGTAGCAAGTGATTAAGCGTAGAGAGTGGAAGGAGGTGCTCAACTATAGATTAGGGACATTCACAGTGATTGGCTAACCATGGGATGAAGCCCAAGGGGTCCTATTTATAGTTGAGGATGCCTTCTATCAAGTGGGAGCACTTTGGGCCAAATTCTAGCCGTTTTGGTGTTGCAACGGATATATTCTTGAGTTTTGCAACACTCCAGTGGCTAGAAACATTTTTCTGCACTTTTTAGTACAATGCGATCGGTCGAGTTTCAATAAGGTAACTCGACCCATTGCACTATGCGACAAAGCAGATTTGAACCTTCGGTCGAGTTTATCCTAGATGAAACTCGACTGAATACCTAAATCAGCTTTGGTCCAGTGCAGGGATCGGTCGAGTTCTGTGTATGGGAAACTCGACCAAATCTGACATTTTCAAAATCCACTAAGGGAAACTCGACCGACAATTGTAATGAATTTTGGAAAATGTCATTAAGTGTTTAAACATTCGATCTAAGTGTTCCTGATTTTTTCTAAGCTTAATTTACAAGTCATACAATCATTACAAGTGATTTATAAAATGATTCTAATAGATTTACATCATATTCCAAAAACGTGCACTTGAATTGACTATGACGTGTCTTTTCTCCAAGTTAGGATGCGCAAGTTAGGGGCATTTGGAGTGTGTCTATACCTAATCTGAAATCACTCAAGTAGAAGTATTAGACACAAATAATAGGAATGGTTAGTCATCATCAAAATTAGGGTTTAGTAACTTTAGTTAATTTAGACCTAGAGTTAACATTAACCGAATTGACCTTGAGTCAAGAGGACCTTCTTGTAATATTTAGATAAGCATCTACCTATAAATATGTATTACTAATTTTTTCTATATATACAAGTCACAAGAGTGGTTGTCATTTTAGGTTGTTTCTTTCTCCCGATACCATTGCTTACATGGTATCGGAGCTTCAAGGATTCAACCTCTATAAAAACTAGTCAGAGAGGAGGTTGTCGCCATCCTCTCTTCTCTCTACCCTATTTTTAAGGAAGTCCAGCAGCAAACCCTTCAATATTGCCATACTTTTGGCGTGTGCTACAGTATGTTACTGTAGCACGACGATCACAAAGGAGGGAACTGCTTCATTAGGGCTTTTTCTAGTGGTCTTCACCCCCAAATCCCTCTTCTACAAGGTCAAAGCAGCCTCTACGTACTAGTGGTTGGGTATACATCTCTTTGGAGAACCTCCTACGGCTTCTCCTTTCTCCAGACAGGTAGTTGTTAGTGTTGTCCCTAAAGATTGCCCTCATAAGGAGGGTGTTCAAGCAACCTTTTGCCTCAAGTCCAGGACTATAGGTGGCGCCCAGACCTCTTCTCTCTCCAGGATTTTACCATGTTCAATTCTAATCATTGTGGAGGGGCTTGAGCTTCTTCCCCAAGTGGTCTGGCCGTTGTTACTGTAGCAGCGTGCCAAAGAGCAATGTTACAGCCATAGTTGTTGTCAGTGTGTCCTTTCTTGAGGTCATTTATTATCGACTGGCTTGTTAACAGCTGTGAGGTCTCAGAATAAGGAGAATACAGTCCAACAATCTACCGGCACTTCCCAAAATCATTTGATCTACTGCAGCTGTTCTTGTTGACTGTTTTCTGTTGTTGTTGTTGATTACTGATTGTTGATTGCTAACTACTGTGGACCTACTGTTTGGGACTACTAAGCTACTTATGGAGATGTTAGACCAAGTTAGATTAGGAAGGAATGAATACCTATATTTTATGTAGTTTCATGCTTCATCCACATCAAATCGTCTAGCTCAGAAGGTGGAATTGTCAGCATGCGTTTCTCTGCTTGTCAGAGCAACACTGTCATCTTAGGGCTTTGGATTCATATGCCACAGACCACATGACCGGTACACCTCAGTTGATATCCACCCACCCCACCAAAATGTCTTTACCCAATGTCACTATAGCTGATGGATCCAAAATTGTTGTTCAGGGTACTGGAACAAATAATCCTTTACCAAATAACTCTCTTGATTCAGCCTTGTATATCGCAAAGTTCCTTTTCAATCTAAAGTATTCATCAGTAGTCTCACTTGTTCACTTCAAGTTGTGGTTACCTTTCTGCCTGATTGTTGTGTTATACAAGAACTGAAGACGCAAAAGACCATTGGTGGAGGATATGAGCATGCTGGTCTTTACTACCTTGGTGAGCCTCTAAAAGTGTGTAGTCGCATCTCCTCTACATATTCATAGTCGTCTAGGTCATACAAACTTAGAGCGATGGTCTCTAACTTGTCCAATTTGGGTAACCGAAATTGCAAGGCAGGTCAGCTAGTATACACCAGCGAACCGCATTCAGGCGTAGAACCCAAAGTAGAGCAGAGTAGTCTTTTCATATCATTCACTCAGATGTTTGGGTCCAAGTCGGGTTCCATCAAAACTTAAATACAAGTACTTTGTCAGCTTTATAGATGATCACTCATGAATGACATGTTTAAATCTGATGAAGGACAGATCGGGAATATTTTTCGTCTTCCAACACTTTTACCTAGAAGTTGAAAACAATTATGGCAAACATATTCAAATCCTATGCGGTGAGTGCATGTGAGTACTTTAGTCACGATTTTACCCAATTTCTTTCATCTCGTGGCATCATCCACCAATCCTCACGTCCACATACTCCACAATAAAACGGAGATACAGAATGAAGAATCGCCACACCATTGAAATTGCTCGTATTTTGCTTCTCCACATGGATGTCCCAAAAGATTTTTGAAATGATGTCGTTCTTACAGCAACCTACTTGATCAACTACATGCCATCATATGTCATTCAAAACCAAATTCCCTTCTCTGTCCTTCACCCCAACAACCAATATACCATGTACCAGCTAAAGTCTTTGGGTGTGTTTGCTTTGTTCATATATTACACTGTGCATATTGATGCAGCAACACATTCTAGCAACTACGGTTACACGGCGTGGAAGGCTTCAACATGCCGTGTAAAAAAAAGGCAAAATAGGTGAGACATTAGTAGGACGAAGTTACACGCCTGACATACAGCAGAATTTGCAATTGAGTAGAGAACCAAAAACAGCAAACATAGGATGAAAATATCCTCACATGCCTTTAACATACCAAGATAGGAATTGGTTATTCCAACTAGCGATTGTAAAGTAGATTGTAGTCCGTGATTTGGCCTACAGAAAAGAGGCCAGAAACAGACTTGACGGTGGGGGCAACACATATGATGGCAGCAACATACATGGTAGTGGTGGCGACAACATAGATGGTGGCAGCAGACACAAAACGGAACTTCTTAACAACTTTAGCAATAGGCAAAATAGATGCAAGAGATAGCAGCAAGAACCATCACAAAAAAAAATGACTTTGAGGTGGAGATGGCTCAAGGGAGACGCTCCAAGATGAAGCAAGGGTGGTGATGTAGGACGAGCGTAGCCTTTTAAATGGTCTTTTTTTAGTAGTTTTATAATGTTTTATCAGTTTCCTTGCATTTTAGGGGTTATTTGATATTTTCCCAGTTTGTCTTGTAAAGCCTATGGTTTAGTCCCACATTGGCTAGTTGTGTAGTGAGTTGGGTTTAAACACCTATATATAGTCTTTGTAAGGCTCTCGTTTAAATCAGACTTGATGAATGAAATCTTTTGATGATTATTATTCCTTTTGATTAGTTATTTTAGATTAGTTTAGATCTTGATAATTAGTCTTAGATTTTATTCATTAGGATCTCCATTAGTTTTAAATAAAACATTATAAAACTACAAAAAAATACCATTTAAAAAGCTACGCTCGTCCTACATCAGGTGGGCAACCGTGGGGGCATCCAAGTACAACCAACGGATGATGGTCGCCAGCAAGGGAAGGCTCCTCTTTGGCTCGCTCTCACATAGGATTAGGGCCATGCTAATAAAAATCACCGACATTGGGCGAAATGTCGCCAATTTTGTTGGTATCGACAATTTGCAGTGTCAAACCCAAGAACCCATTCCACAACATCCTCGACGTTTCGGGTCTTGTTGTCGACATCAGCCCTTTTTCGACAAAGTTGGCCGAGGTGCATTCAAAAATTCCCCAACTTCCTCGACATCCGTCGAAGTCAATGACATCTTTCTATTGTTTTGCAGATTTTGTTGTGTGAGAGGGGAAAAAGTGTTGGAGCTTCGGGTTAGGTAATTCTGATTTTTTCTATTCTTAATTAATATTAGTAAATCTGCCCCAGTACTAGATCTACCATAGTTTACATCATCTTTATGTAATTAGTTTATTGTCATCAACTTTATATATTGAAGAACTCTATAGTAAAGAGACAACTCCATGTAATTGTGTTTTTTCTACAGATGTTGACATATATTGATGGTTATATGTAAACATATGTTGTGCTTTTTAGCTAGATTTGTTGAAATCTACCAATTTCAATTAAAAAGTCACTATTTTTTAGCTTCATTGTTTTAAGTTTAGTTGTAAAAATCGTCGAAGTTTCCTTGATTTTTCCACAAACTTCAACTTCCACACATGTCGAAGTTGACTCGAAGTCGACGTCTTGTTCCATAATTAGGGCACAGGACCGACAACTCTGATACTATGTCTGAAAACAAGATACTGGGTCAATTTTGTATTGTTGTTGTATCGGATGAACGAACCCCTTTTGTATATATAGGAGACAGGACAAGTACAAAACACTAGACAAACCATAAAGGAGTAAGAGTCCAAATACAAATGGGCCAAACAGACTTGGTCTTATATACATAATTAAACAATTGATTGAACATTCTTTTACTCTAACATATATGTATGTTTGTATAAATATTAAAATATACTATAAATCAAAGAGCATATATGTGGAAATGTGTGTGAACATATCTATGTATATATCACACACAGCAAATATACGTTGCATGTGTCATACACGCACACACACACAACATACAACACACAATACACGCACGCACGTGCACACACACACATTTATACATACATACATATCATACATATGGAGCAGGTATGGGCTGGAATTCATGTTCCAAAATGGAGTATGTGTGTATATAAAATTCTGCACAATGCTCTAGCTACCCTAGACAAAATACGTGGGTGGAATCAGGAGGTTGTTGTTGTTTGTTTGCTAAGCAAAGAGGAGGACGAGTCCCATTCTCACCTGGTAGGCTGCTGCAAATTTACAAAGGAAGTTTGGGAGTCCATATGTGAAGATTTTGGACTGAACCTACAGCTGAAAGCGGAGCCATGAAGTATGCTTAATGGCTGTGGAAAAAGCAATAACAGAAGATTGTTGTTGGCCGCCCTTTGCTACTATATTTGGGGGGAAAGGAATTCACGGAAACACGGTAGTTCAGCCACGAATGCAAGGGTTATCGCTGCAAAAAATTGTAAATGTGTTAAACGTAAGTTACACACAGTTAGATGAGTGTGTTGTTGCTCTGTTTTGTGATGTATGGCGTTGGGCCTACATGTAAATTTTGACCTCCTATATTTTTAGGGGGAAGTCGGAATATATTTACCTGATACCGATACATATCATACATATATAAAGAGAGAGAGCTTATGTTGCACACATAGGCAGCACTAATCTGTTGTTTGTGTGTCAAAATGCATACATAAAAACTTAGCACTATACAACTGAGATGTCAACTATTATATATGTATAAGTGTGTAGGTGTGAGTTTATAAGTAGTTTCAAATATAATTAAACTTACATTGATCAAAATATTCATGTATACCTTTTATTCAAAAAGTGGCCGCATATGGCCTGCATAGACATATGTGGTGCAGTAACCGAACAACATATGTGGCCGCTTAGGTCAATTTTCATAAAGGTGAGGGGAGTGTTAGAGGGTATATTAGTTGATCGGTTTTTTGTGTACACGTAGTCATATCCATCTTTCCAGTTCTAATATTAGTACCTACTAGTCAGCAAGCATACAGTAAATCAAATTTCAGACATACCTAACTCCATCCCGCTGAAAAGGAAGAAGCTTTGTCTCAATGAAGCTAGGCATCCTTTCATATAACTCTGACATAAAGTTTAAAAACATTTACAAACAAGATGTAAGAGATAATTCTCACTTACAAATAATAGTGAAGGTCATTACAAATATAAACGGTTTCATATAATCTAGGCATGCATGATTTTATGATGAAAACTTCCACTTCCATTAAAGAATGTGAATCTACAAAACAGCTAAGCCTAGCTATGTGTGCTTTTTTTTATGAAGTATGCCTTGACTTCTGTTAAAGTTCATGAATTCACCAGGGGGTCCAAAACAAGACTGTCTCGTTATTTGAACTAGATAAATAGATCTGCATGCCTCGAATTATCGTATGGCATATTTCCTTCTAAACATATGGAGAAAGACAGCATGCTAGCTTACATAATTCAATTACCAATCCTTTAAAGTAGCAGTACTAGACTGGCTATCACCACAGTGCATCATGACATCAATTTTAAGATGTTCTGAAGGATATAGTACCATCCTTAGCAGTACTAGACTGGCTATCACCACAGTGCATCATGACATCAATTTTAAGATGTTCTGAAGGATATAGTACCATCCTTACAAGACGTATACAGATGCACAAAACACTTTGTGTATTCTGAAAACTCAAAGGTTACCTTGCAAATTTGGCATGGCGGTAATTGTTGAAAGTGCACGATGAACAAAAGGATCAACCCTCTGAACCTGGTAAAAACATATTATATTACTTTCACACTGTAAGAGAAATCAATGTAAATCTGCATGCCCAAAAAGTAAATCAATACAACTAGTTACGAGTCAGTTTGTGTCACCTCCCAGTCCCCAACCCCAAGATCCTTCTCTTTGTTTCAGTAGAAGTATAAGATACTCATGATTAAGCAGTCTCTTTTAATTCCTAGTAATGTCAATCAAATAAACTCAGATCGCGTTAAGCAATATAGCATAGTGACAACCTTGTTTTTAATACCTTTAGTATCTAGTGCTTCCATTTCCTTGATTCCTTCTGATCCAGACTAGGCATTACGTTCAAACTTTCCCACATTTAAGAGGTTGTCATAAGATTATATCAGCAATTATAACATTTTGTGGGGTTAAGTGGAGAAGATTTCCACCAAATATCTATTCTGCTATGAAAATGATGAAGAGTGCCAACCTTGCACACAAGGAAAGCAAACTAAATCCTCTTTCAAATCCAAAAAGGTTGTTAGCACTAAGAGGATTTTTGAACTTCTTCATATTGATCTATTTGGACATATGTGCAAAAGTAAATATTGTCTTGTGATTGTCAATGGTTTTTAAATTTATTTCGTTCCCTCGTTGTTGAGAGTCTCTTAAAACTCTCATTTTTTTGCAGACAAATCATTCCAAAGACTGGTAAAAAGACCTCTCTTTTTGAGAATCAAGAACCTTTTGGGGTTTGGGAGAATGAAGGTTCTTGTCATATCCTTGCTACGCGTAGTGAACAGGTGGGGATTGAAAATGGTTTGCTTGAATCTTTTTGTGATAATTTTGATTATGTGTATAACTTCTCTTCTACTCGAACACCTCAGAACAATGGGGTTGTAGAGAGGAAGAATCGATGTTTGCAAGAAATGTCTAGGACCATGTTTTTGGAGTATGATGCGCCCGAAACATTTAGGACTGAAGCTGTAAATACAACATATTTTGTTCAAAATCGGGTTTTGCGCATCCGATCTTAAAAAAAACCTCAATGAGTTATGGCGTTGTAAAATCCCCTTTGTAGACTTCTTTCATGTTTTAGATGTCCTTGTTTTGTGCTTAATATCAAACATAGTACAAATAAACTTGATGCTACATCTTATAAAGTTATCTTTCTTGGTTATGGTCACTCTAGTAACGTGCCTATTACAAAGAGCATGCTAGAGTAGAAGAGTCGATTAATGTGAAAATTATTGAGACCCTCTTATTTCCAAGAATATTACTGGTGATGATGTACTAGGTGAGGTGATTTCAAAACTAAATGAACTAGACATCACCAACAAAGAGAAAGAATGGAGGTAGATGAAGATGTACAAGGAGCTCTCAAGATGAAGAGAAGAAGGATCTGATCCCCCGCTTTGCAAAGAACCATCCAAAGGAGCTCATCATTCGAGATCCTTTTGAGAAGGTAAAGACAAGGGTTGCTTACAAGGACTAAGCAAAGAGTGTATTCATTTCACAATTAGAGTCGAAGTCCATCAAAGAAGCCCTTGGAGATGAAGGTCGGATCCTAGCCATGCAAGAAGGACTAGAACATTTCAGAAAGAACAAGGAATGGACATGTGTGCCAAGGCCGAAAGATTGGAAGATCACTGACACCAAATGGGTCTCTGGAAACAAATTGGATGGACAAGTCAAAGTAGTGAGAAACAAGACAAGTCTAGTTGTCGAAGGCTACAACCAACAACAAGGTATTAATTTTGATGAAACATATGCTCTTGTAGCATGGTCAGAACAATTCCTAAGCTACTTGTCTTTCTCGGTCATAAGAATTTTCTTCTTTATCAAATGAATGTTAAAAGTGCATTTTTAAATGTGAGGAAGTCTTTGTGGCTCACCATCTCAGGATTGAAAATGACAGGCTAGCACTTCATCTTTAACTATTGCATAAGACACTATATGGTCAAGCACCTAGAGCTTGTATGAGAAACTAAAACCTTCTTGGTAGATAATGGCTATGTCGTGGGAGAAAGTCGATTCTACTCTCTTTTTAAAACACACTTCTAATGACTTTCTTGTCATTCAAATAAGATGTTCATATATCATTTATAGTGATATTGATCTTGATCTTTACCAAGAGTTTAGTTACCTCATGAAGAGTGAGTTCAAGATGAGCATGGTGGGAGAACTCACCTTCTTTCTCGCCATGACATGTTATTTTTGTTGAATAGATCCCAATGGTTCCCTAAGATCAACTTACATAGCAGATACCATCAAATTTGTATCAATAAGATGCATGAGTGGAAAACAACTTTTAAGATCCTGACGAATTATATGAATGGTTATTCATGCCCTTTGATATGTCCAATGCTCCCAATACTTTCATGAGGATTATGAACCATGTTCTTTAACCATTCATTGGGAAAGTTTTCGTGGTTTACTTTGTTGACATATTGCTTTAGCAAAGACCAATCAAGTAGATCTTGCACATCTTTGCCTTGTCTTTATAACACTTTGTTCGAAGAAATTACACATCAACTTTAAAGAAATGTTCCTTCAAAACAAGGTCGTCTTCCTTGGATTCTTTATATCCGTTGATGGCATTGTGGTTACTTGGAAAAAGTTCAAGCCATGACAATGTGGCCAGATGCCAAGACAATGTCTAAGCTCATAGTTTTCATGGGCTCATCACCTTCTATCGTCCCTTTATTCGGGGTTACAACAGCATCATGACTCCACCCACCAAATTTCTCAAACATGACAAATTGACATCGTGAACATCTGCTACATGTGCCTTCGTAGATATCAAGAAGAAAATGACGGAAGCCTGTGTTCTTTGTCTTTTGGAGTTCCAATTTATTTTGAGGTTTCTTGTGATGCTTTGAGTGTTGGCATCAGTGTTGTGTTGAGTCAAAAAGGCCACCCAATTGCCTTCTTCAGTGAGAAACTCAATGGCGTTCAGCGAAATATTCCACATACATCAGAATTTTTACATAGTCGTGTCGTATTTGTGTCATTGGTGGCATTATATGTTCCACTAGGAATTCGGCATGTGGTAGGATCATCATACTTTGCACCTCGTGAACTCTAACAAGAGCTTGAGTGTCTGCCACATCAAGTAGTGTGAGTTCCTCATGGGATATACCTTCATTCTCAAACATCGTTCCGGTGTTAAGAACGCGGTGGCCTGTGTTGAGTCAATGTATGACCACTCTTCACTCTATGAGTGTTACAGTTGTCAAAATTGACAGCCTGAAGGATCAATATCCATCATGTTTTGAATTTTTCATGATTTACTCATAGCTTCTCACAAACCCTTCTTCATCTTCTAATTTTGTGCTCCGAGAAGGATTTCCTTTTTTCGCTCTGAGCTTTGTATTCACAACACCTCTCTTCGCGATTTCCTTGTATAGGAATTATATGTTGGTGGCCATGTACGTCATTTTGGTAGGGTAAGACCATTGTTTTAGTCACAAATAGATTTTACCAGCCTTCCCTGTGTAGAAATTTGGCCCACTTTTAGTAGGCGAAAGCCAAGAAAAAAATGGAGGCGTTTACACTCCCCTTCCAATTCCATATGAAACTTAGAAATACATGATTATGGATTTCATTCTAGACCTTCCCTACAGATCACAAGACCACAATTCTATGATTGTTGTGGTTGATCAATTTTCTTAAATGGCCCACTCTTAGTTGTTAAGGCTCCCACCTAGGTGATGCCTAGGAGGGCTAAGCTCTGGATTCCAGAAGAGGTGCGAAGTTTAGGCGTCTAGGGCCTAAGTCGGTGGGGTGGGTATGTAGTGCTATCTAGGCCTAATTCATGTCATTTTGGTATCAGATTAGGTTAATTAAAATTGGATTAAGGTCAAATAGGCCACATAAGTTCATTTTAGGGCAATCTTTGGTTATTCAAATATGAATACGGTGAAACTAGGTCATTTTAGGAGTCATTTGGTCACATAAGGTCAAGTTAATTCTAGTTTTGATCATTTTAAGGCTCCTATTGGTTTGGTGTGAGTCGTGAGTTCTGTGGAACTCATTTTCTGGGAAATCTAGTTCGATTTTTGGAACTTCAGTTCCATTCACTTCCATGTGATTGGTTTGTTGTAAGTGTAAATATAGAGATCATTAAAAAAACTGTTAATTTTTATTGTATAATACAAATAAGTGAGGATGACAAAGGCATAAAAAAGGAATCATATCCGTAAAAAATCATAATATTCTTAAATCATAATAGCACAACAAGTGGTTATGGTGCAGATGTTGCTCCTTTAAAAATATTTTATAATGGTACAATTATAATCTTAATAAAAATATTATGATTAAAATCACATCACAATATTTTTATTTCACTTTGTGCATACAAAGTATTGTAATAATATCGCATTTCATGTGCTTGTAAATATAAATTTTGATTCATCATTGTTTAACACAATGTAGAATATTAATTTTTACATTATTTCTGTAGGGAATTGTTACTATATTATTCATACATGGTTACAATTAATTATCATTTTTCACATCATATTGTTTAAACATCAAGAATAAAAATATATTACATAAATCACGTTGTTTTGACATGGTGCGGTGTTTTTTTCATGATGTTTGTATTTTTTTTATTTTGTAGATTATACTGATAATGGTGGTTATAATGTTAAATATTTTACATAGTGCGATTATAGTGTATGGTATTTTGTCATATTATGTTGTGGTTTTACCAACGAACTATATCATCACCATTAATATTTCTAGTCACTTATAATGAATGAAGAATATAATTGTATAAGAAATGTTGTTAGTTAACAAGTTGTTATCATAAAAAAAAAAGAAATGTTCTTAGTTGTCCCGGAACTTGTTTTCCGCTCTTTTTAAGAGGGAACTCAGGAATTGTGTTTTGTATGTAAGTTTGTAACTCTCCGGAAGTCATAGAACTCAAGTTCCAACACTTACTTAAAACCAATCATGAAAAACTGCCCAAGGAACTCCAATTCATGTGTTTTCCGGACCAGTTACGACAGACCAATCGGAGCCTAAGTGTAATCAGTCAATTTTGGAATGATTGAGCTTAGGGAATACCAATATAAATATAGCTCATAAAATATACATATAAACATTCTAACATATACACATATATATATATATATGCAAACCATCTAAAGTGTGTAACAGAAATTACAAAAAAGAAACGGACCGCCATCTAGGCAATGGCAGCAGTTAGATAATGGTGTTGCGACGCCGACAACCAAAAATTACCTCAACTTTGGCTTCTGATACCCCATTGAGAACCTCTTCGGCACTAGATAAAGATGATATGGGGAACATCCATAACCTGCAGATGCTTCAATGTAACCATGCAGCTGGATCTAGTTTTTGCGGCCATAAATATAAATAAGAGATACAGACAGATTAATACCTATCTTTAGCGTGCCAGCTAGCTTTTGGAACCTTGTGAAATGCCCCAACAAGTATCTGTTTGATTAATTGAAAGTGAAATTAGATATGAAAAGAACCAAAGAGAAGGAGATGACAATTCTTTGAAGTTTGAAAGAAAAGAAGTTGCCAGTAACTGGATGATATTGGAATTTTGCAGCAATGACTCCACTGGCATGAAGGAAAAGTTTGACGGATAGCTTTGGCAAGTTGCCTTCTGGTTGTTTCTCTGATGAGATTATAGCATAATGGTCAGATGGAGTTTGTTGCTGTTGTTTTTTGCAGGCGGAAGGGGGGCGGTGAAATAAACACGGATCAAACAGCGATAAATGCAGTGGAAGACATATTACCTGCTTCAACATTTCCGTGACTGGCAGAAGCATTTTGTGCCTGTCAGTGGAGGATGGAATGTTAGTTGTAAAGTTGGTTAGCAATGGCACAAAACAGAAGCTTATTTTATTGATCCTCTGCCCGGCTACCAAGAAGTTTCATCTTGACAAGGGCATCTATACTAAAGAGGCATATCCGCCAACCTAGCTCAAGTTGGCAAAAACCCTTGTCCTTCCTCGTTTGGAAAAAAAAAAATACCTTATCGGAAGGCTTGGGTTGGTTTTGTGTTGCGGAGCGATAGCCGCTGCTTGCCGGGGTTGGGTTATCGGCGTGGAAGCCTAAGGTGGATGGCGGCGGTAGCACCTGTGAGGAGGAAGAAACGGCGCCGGTGCCAAAGGCTGCCGCGACGGTTGAAGCGGCTGCGGATGAGGCTTTCCTCTCAGATATCTTCCGTAGGGCATCCTGCTCTAAGAAATCCAACTCCTCGGCACTTAATCCCCAGTTGTCATCGAGCTCCATCGACCTGTCGACTTATGACCGTTACCGCTCCCAGTCGTCGGCGTTTCCCACTGATTACCCTTATGCTTGCGGATATGTGTGTAGTTGAAACCTTCTGGGTGACAAGCTTCCCGTGGAAGTCGAAGCTTTGATGATGGAGGAGTTGAACTCGCAGACGCCTAGCGCGGGCAATGTTCTTTTATCCCGCATCTTTCTTGATGTTTGGCAGATACACACAAAAAATGCTTGTAAAAGCACAATGCATGCTTTGTAGGATGTACGAGACTTTTAATCGTATTGTGGTTTTATTGAGAAAGGAATATCATAGATCTTTACTGCATAAGAAAGAATGTGAAGGGTCTCCTATGCAATTTTTTATTTTTATTTTTTTTTGGTAACCGAGAGAACCCACCCAGGCGAGCTCGACATGGTAAACTCTCGAGGCATGAGAAGGTGTGGTCCGGTCACCCCCCTCCCGCGCGTAATCAGCGTGGATTGTCATTCGCAAAGTGCATTCGGTGAGGTTCGAACCCGGGTCCTTCATTGGGACTTATCGAGCTCTTACCACCCGGACTACTATGGTCGGACTCAATTTTATATTTTTTAGTTATGAATTAGACTTTTATTGTGGTAATGTGAGAGCATAAAAAAGTTTGA
The DNA here is from genome assembly GCA_963693085.1 of Alisma plantago-aquatica. NCBI lineage: Eukaryota > Viridiplantae > Streptophyta > Magnoliopsida > Alismatales > Alismataceae > Alisma > Alisma plantago-aquatica. The sequence goes on from OY856409.1 coordinate 258,906,047, forward strand.
ACGCAATACTTTTCTTTGATTTAAAATTAAAAATTGGTTTTATGTATTCTAATAAGGATAGATAGATGAAAGATTGTATGAGGGTTGAATGCAATTTTGTCTATAATTTTTCAAATTACATATGGATCGTTGTCTTACAATATGAACGATGGAGAAAGAGTTGTAGGAGTTTCGTTTTTAGTTTTTAAATTATTAATTGGGCCTTCAAGTGTCGTAGTATGAGCTGACTTCTAATATCGCATTTTTTGTGATTGCTAGGGTTGGGAGTGATGCGCAATGAAGGCCAGAGAAGTTGGAGGATGTGTCGCTCTAGTCTGACACTTGAAGGAACCGTGTGATGATGTTGTCGAATAAGTTGTCATCATTAATTTTCTTTCTCATGCTTCTATTTGTAGTGATCTTATTCTTCCATATGGCATTAGTTAGAACGGATTTCACCATTTTTTTTAACTTACTTATAGTCTATCTTAGGGACAACATAATTGTCTTTAAATTCTGATGTAATCTTTTTTTCTTTCGTTGGATAAGGTGATGCAATATTGCATTTAGGATCTTCAAATAATATAATATTTTCTAAATGTGGCAATGCATGTGATATGTGTAGTGTTATATAATAAGAAGAATAGGCAAGAATTGGGTCAGAGTTAGATTCTGACCTGTAAAGTGAATTCGGGGTTTAATGCATGTCTAATAGGGTATATATTGCAAATTATAAACAATATGCAAAAACATGGCAAATCGTATGACATGCAAAAAATGTCATGAAATGTCAATACATTTAAACAAATTCACCAAAAAATAGGTTTTGAGCCATTTCATGTTACTCACATGTCAAACGGGTCGGTTTGGGTTATTCATGTCCCTACAAGTTGAAACTATATTCGTGGTTGAATTTTACTTTGGAACCTGGGGAGTATTTTCAATTTCATTTGGGTTAAAATTTTGGATCGGTTCATGTTTTAGATTTTGATTCGGCTCTATCTGGTTGGGTTAACTTGGTGCCAAGGTGCGTAGTGCATTTTATAAAATACAAAAGAAAATTGTAGCATTGTGCTCATAATGATGTCAATTAGATATGTAAAGTAAACCTCAATCAAATTTAATTTTGTACATGTAAATTGGTTAGTTTTTATTTCATCCAAAGTGTCACTTTCTAGAGTGGATTCCCACAAAGGGCTATATGTATTTGTCTAGTTTCATTGTTCATACTTTTAGATCTAAGAATAAGGGCATCCTACTTGTTTTAGTTTCGTCATTAAGGGGCCAACACATGTGCTTAAAATATCTAGGGGAAACACAAGACATGACTTTGTTTGTTGGCAATCACTTTTCTCCTTAAACACTTCAAGACAAACACAAAGGTTGGGTCGGACTATAATCTCATCAAAAATCTAAATGTGGTTTGAAAGTGACCCTTGTCCATTGTAGAGTGACTACATTTCTAGTGGGAACCAAACTCATAATTAAATTACCTCAGACTCAACTCACTACTAGTGTTCATTCAAAACCTAAACAAATCCACTCATCCAGTAGCTTGGGAGAAATGATACTCGCGTTAGTAGGTCACTACACATGCATACATCTCAAGTTTACATTAGGAAAGTACCATTGGTTATCAAAGTCAACAACCTTCAATAATTGAGACCAAGCGTGCTCATGATTGAAATTGACCAAAGTTGTGGAATGTTGGTGTAGCCAAACCACATCCAATCATGGTCAACCAATTAGTTTCAATACCCAAGCAAATGCATGCTCAAAATCCATTGTCCTAAACCCATAGTTTGGACATGCCCCATATTGTTGGGATAAAGAGAGGCATTCTCTCCCCCCTCTCCCACGCCCGTGACGGAGGTCGAACGTCTGGGAGGGTGATAAACCAAGGCGGCACCTGGGATCCAAACTCGGGTCCTTCATGAGGAGACACCGTGCTTGACCACTTGAGCCACTCCTTGTCTGCATGCCCCATATTGTTGATGTGATGAGTTTATTCATTATTGTGGTTGTGTTTATTGAGCAAAGACATGCACATACCACGATAAATTGAACTTTCTGAGGTGAACTGTACACACTTGCAAACATATTACAACATTGTAATTATCACTTTAGACTAGTATTGACAAATTTTTCAATTTAGCTTGTTCAAGTATTTCTCTTCACACCCACATGTGAGTTTCTCGAAATATATCTCTAAGTGTCACACCCTACCCAAAGTCACCACTGTGATTTGTACGAAAATGAAGAAAAAAAGATGTATTGTGAGAGCCACGACGTAGACTGAGCTATTATCCACGTTGGATGAGAAAATGAAAAATAAAAGCAAAACTAGAGATCAGAGCTGACGATATAGTTACGAGTGCAGAAGGACTAGCACCCCCCATCCCGCGTGGTAAATCATTATCAAAATATTGTTGAGTTGTAACGAAATTGAGCAATCGGCATAGTTAAGTTAAAGAAAACATGAGAAATAATATAAAAAAAGTGATTCTTATTGTTGGCGGGCTTTTGGGGTTGAAGATGTTTGTGACTTTCCTATCATGGCCCCAAAAGTCCTATTTTAGGTGTGATGTGGTCCTGATCACTTCAGAACCTCCTACGATAGAGATTCATCATTGGTGACCATGAATGGCGTGTAGGATATCAGAGGATGACTAGCAGAAGTATGCTTAGAAAATGAGATCCATTTTTTAGAAATAGTAGAAAGGCAAAAACTATACGAGTAGCAAGACACTTATGACAGATAACATATCAGATGCACCAGTGGATCAAGCTAGGTGCAACAATTATAGATCAGATAGAAACGAATAGAAGATTCAGCAGTTTGGTGTAGCAGTTAGGTGCAACTGTTTGAGTAGTTTATCATTCTACAAATCTAGCACAACAAGTGGTGTCAGAGGAAGGATCCTCTGATCACAAACAATACAAAAATAAAGAGAGAGGTAATCGTTTCTATGGCTTTAAGAGAGATGGAAGGGGCATGGAATACATTAGGTATGGGGTTATTTATAGTTTGGGATTAGGTTTTGGGATTTTGGACATAACCTTTCAAAAGAGGTGTAAGATCATGCTAATGTATCACGCATGGCACACAAATTGAGGCAATTTGTCCATGTGGCACTAGCAGATTGCTTTGAACTACATGGAGTCTCATGTGAAAAAAAATCTCATTTTCTTAGTAATTTCAGTAATAATCTGGCAAATTTTGAAAAACCCTTGTACAAAAAGATAAGTCAGGATTATCTCTCGAATTTGTTGGAAGAAAGATAGTTGGGAAGGGAATATCTAATTATATACAATTCAAGTGGGCAATTTACAAAAAGATAACCTATTTAAGGCAGAATTGAAGAACAATTACAGTTTTGGTTTCAAAGAAGGTTCCTTTGCAGAAGAGCCCAGACTGGGTGAAAGTGGACAAAAAGGGATGTTTTAAATATAAAGAAAAATGTGGGAAATTGTGGAAAATATAGAAATTGGGTAGCATGTAGAATGGATTCTAGAATTTGCCAGAGAATTGATGTTAATCGTGAATTTCTGTCAAACGAGCAAAAATGTAGTGTCAACAGTTTGCCCATCTGAAGGCAAGGTTCGATATAAGAGTGAAAATTGAAGGCTTAAGCCAATTCTAACCCCCCATTTTTTGTCACAATTAGTCAAAAAGGTTGGACTATTCAAGGATGTTTTGACAAGCCTTATAGAGGGTAGACATCGAATGTGATGTTTCTTCTTTCTAAAGATAAATTACTGAGGAAAAAGTTGGAAATAAATGATTTCTCCATAGAAAGGGCAACCTATGACTTAGGCAGTCTGACCATTCATGTAATCTCATTCATGAAGTTATGATGAGTGTCTCCCATCATAGATCTAGTTCTAAAACCAACACAAGTCTGATTCTCCCACTAACTCATGCCTTCATGAGAAAAAGGTGAAGTGAAAAGATAAATGTAGGTTTGTTTTATTAGTGAAACATTAAGATTAGGAGTTTGTCATCGAGAAATAGTGGTAACTGCTCTGCCTAAAAATAGAACTTGGAAAGAAAGAGTAGTAATCCCCTTTCCTACACATCTCTAATTTTAGTTTTTTTTAGAGTGGGTTAGTTAAGAGTCATGATTAGAACTCTTAAATGACACAATACGAACATTTTACCTAATGGGATAGGGCTTGGATTGTCAAGATTGGTATTTGCATTTTAGACAAGCTTTCATATTTAAAGTGACCTTTTTGCAGGTGATTATTTGAATTAGTTGTCTGATTAATTAAGGAATCTGAGAGTGAATTGATATTTTATGTTCAGACCATTATGTAGTGAAATGTAGCCTCCACAACGTGTTCCTTTATTAGTCTGTCTTCCTTCCTCTAGAGTGTCGATGCGCGTCAACTCTTTAGGTATCAATAAAAGAATATGAATTTTTAAGCGATAATTAATGATGCATGGTCAGAAATCTAGTTCAGGTGATGATCCACGACTATTGAAAGATGTGTGCATGAAAGCAAGCTAATAACCTTGGTTGCAATGCAGGATTGATCCAAACAAAATTGTATTGAAAGGCAATCTAGATTATGGTCAAAATTTGTGAGTAGAGACCCTAGATTAAAAGGAAATAAAAGAAGGGTCGGGAGGCTGCTCATGATAAGGCTCGTGGTCTACTTTAAGGTCTCATTCCAGGACCCAAACAAACTAAAAATGAATCTTTGATATGCCTTAGTTTTAGGTCATGATCTGGGACCCTAGAAGGATTTGGTAATTGGTGTGCATGATTAGTCCAATTTTAGGTCATACTCCAAGACCCTGAAAGATTTGGAATGAGATTTGACATGGTTTAGTTTAAGGTCGTGAGCCAGGACCCTGAAAAGACCTGGTAATGAGATTTTCCATGGTTCAGTTTAAGGTTGTGAGCTAGGAACCTGAAAAGATTTGAAACTAAAAATATGGTTGGATTAGTTTAGGGTCATAATATAGGACCCTGGAAGATGATGGGTATGTATGATGAACATCTTGAAAAAAATAGAGATTTTTGGGTGAGTCAAGATTTGACGTTTTCTGGTTGATTTTTTTAGGGCTCTGGAACTTTTATTGAGAAACTTGGGACATTTGCAAATTATGCATTAGTTATAGTCTTTAAAATAGAGAATGGGAGGAGGGTCGATCACCCTTCCCATATTCAAGTGGTGGTTCTTGTGCAAAGAGAGAATCTGAGCAGAAGAGTGTGGCGATTTCGATGAGAAGGTAGCGACTAGACTGGCGGATCACGTTGATCCATCACCTCTGACTCGACGGATCATGTTGTTCTACCAACCGGTCCCAACAGTGCGTCGAGCTTCTACCTTAACTGTGGCAAAGCTTCTGAACCACCTCATGTGGATTCCAGCTACGTTCTCCACAGGGAAGGTATAGCTCTTATTTCTGCACTCTGGTTTAACCATTTAGGCCCTTGATGGCAAAAGCAATTTTAGCTTTTTCAGAGTTCTTTGCAGTCTGGAGGTTGAAGATGCTCTGGATGCATGTTCTATTTTGCGATCTAGATCCTTTTGTTTGTTTTTTCATTTCCTCAATCATCCTTTGTCCAATCGAGCTGATTTCATATGTCATGGAAAGATCTTGATATTGTCATCATGGTCGTGCATATGGTTGTTCTTGATTGGCATGATACAGATCATCTTGTAGATGAACAAGATGGAGGCAATGATGTTGGGGCCAAGGTACATCCATGGTATGTATCTGCCATTTGGATTGCACTTTTATTTGCAATGTGAATATTCTGACTTAAGTATTCCTTCAGCAGACGTCATGGCAATGTGATAAGGATCGAGGGGTAATTGCTCCCTGCTGATAGATTCTTCCATCATCAAAGCATGTTTTTGATGAATCTACATCACTATGGTCATCGAACGCGTGATGAGGTATAACTTGGAAATTTTGCTACTTGTTATTTTCTATCTGCTTTGCCGAATCTAAATTGGGTTTTTTTGCCATGTAGCAGTGATTTTCATTTGTTTCCGCTTTATTCATTTAGGGTATTGAATTATCATACATTTACGGGAGAATCCATTGGAATGAGGTAGGGTATTTGTATGAGATCCTGGTGGCTAAGGAGGTGGAGTTGTTGGAGGGGACCGACTTTGGTGGCACTAGTCAGTGCAAGACCACAGATAGACCCTATCTTCTTCCTCTGATTGAGCACTTCCATCCAGAGAGCAACACTTCCCATTTTGCCTTTGGTGACCTGACCATTGGCCCTAGTGAGTCTGTAGGGGTGACTAGATTAGTGTTTTGTGGGACTCCCATTAGTTCACTACCTAATCAACAAGAGTGGGGTCGTCACCATCTAGCTAGGATTCTAGGAGTAAACCCCAAACATATTGAGATGGCCTCGAAGTATGAAGTCTAGTTTACATGACTGAGGTCCACCTTCTTTCATGAGGGCCATCGGTGAGGTGCTAGTGATTTGTTGTATGAAACCTTAAGGGTCTAGGTGTTCATGTTTGTCCTGGTCACTAGTTTCTTAATTAACACTTGCTTGAGGAACAAAGGATACGTCTGTCAGTTCTCCTTAAGGTTGGATCTAGACACAATTTCTTCTTTGACTGGGGTGGCAACGTGTATGGCCACCTACTGACGCACTTGCGGACATGTCTTATGGGAGACTTCAAAGAAGAGACGGTCCAGGCTACAAAAAGTTGTGGAGGCTTTGTAGGCTTGATTGTGGTAAGCTTTTATTAGTTATTTTGCATTTCATGCTTTGAAATAACTGCCATAAAAAATTTTCTCTGACACTTTTTGTAGACGTGGGGCTATCAACACTTCTGGCTGCATAGACTCATTACTTTGAGTGACCCATTAAGCTATTTTTATGCCTCCCTCCCTACATGTCACCATTGGGTTAGTTGTGTCGGTAGGGTGTTGTATGGGCAGTGGAGAGTTGAACAATAGACTATGACCATAGATGTGGTATGTGTAGTACTTAAAACATTGTATTATATTGTGCATATGTACTTTAGATGACTCCAATTAACTGTCCTTCCTAAGTGCGATTAAGGATATTCTCTGGGTTTCAGCATGGCAAGGCGAACACATCTTGTGTAGCCTACTTTGAGGCAAGGATGCTTGACAAATCCAATTTGAGTCTCCGTCTGGGAGCTTGATGTATATGGGTGAGCATGTTTCTCATTAGTGGGTCAGTGGCTGGCACATCCCTTTTGACCCTTTGCTTGGGTTGGTCCTTTCTAGACTTGGCATTTGTCATGTTTCTCAACAAATGATGTGTGGGATAGATGACACTCGAAGAATACCCGAGGTGGTGTTTTGTGCATGGTCAACCCATTCTCTTTTCTACATAGGTGTATCATTGTCTTGAACGTCTTCATATGGTGATTATTAGAGTTCAACATTGCTTATTATGCTTGCTTGCATTATATTTGACATGCATTTTCTTACAAGTGATTGATTGGGATTCAAATGATGAGCAAGATGACCAAGGGTGTGAGTTTTGTCGTCTACTCCCTCCTGAGTTAGTTTCTTCACCTAAATTAGTTTCTTTGCATGAGTCTCCACCTTCTCCATTGATTGATGCTCATGGCTTTGAGGAATTCCTTGGGTTACATCTGCATTGAGGTTTCAGTATTGGAGTCTTGTGTTACTTCCCATGCAACTTTGGTTGGACCTCATCCTTCATGGAGACAAATGAGGCTTTGGATGCATTAGGCAGACTCTTTGTCTCAAGTATCCCACCAAAATTTGGGCATAGACAACACTTTGGACGACCTTCTTATGTTGGGGGTCCTTGCTTGGACGTCCATGTTCAGGGTGTAGATCTGTCTTCAACAGGTGGAGGGGCAAGTTATTCTCAACATTGAGATGATCCCCATGTTGTTGAGGTGACTTTTGGGAGCTCTTCTGGTCATCGACTGTCTACCAGTAATATTCTCTCTAACGTTAGCAGTGAGCATCATTCTTCAGGGTCTTCTTCCATTGATCGTTGACCTTTGGCTAAGCGGTTCACTAGGTGGTTGAAAAAATAAGTTGAAGAAGTAGTTGTTTGATTTTAGCATTTCCAAGAGATCAGGATGTTACAGAATGGTCCTTGAATGACTAATACAATCATGAAGTACTATTTTAATGTTGTTGAAACCCTAGTATGCTATAACCCAATGATTACACCTTGATTTATGTGTGGATTCATACTTGAGAATAGTATGGAATGTGACGACGATGCTTCACCTTATGCATCTATGATCCAATGGGGATGTCATGAGTTAGGGTTTGGGTATAAGTGCTAATTAGTAACATTAATGTAATTTATCTTGTTGAACCCAACTCTGATGCAAATAGATAAAGATGAGTATTCGTGTTTAACATACTTATATGATGGCATGATGGTGAAATATCCTCTTTGAGATGATCATAACCTTAATGTGCTAATTGATGGTTGTCATAGCCACATGGTTGATACTTCTTATGCGAAACATGTGCATTATGAATATGATGAGGGTTAATCATATTTAGATTCCTTACATGTTGATGTAATAAAAGAATGTTCTTAATGTTAATATAACCCTCCTATGATTGTTTATGAATATCTCCTAGATCATTAATGCAATATTGTGCTGATCTGGTGTATCATATGTAAGTGATGTTGTTGAGCCTTGTTATAAGGCATGCAAAGATAATGATGATCTTGCAGGGAATAGTATGATGGTCTTAATGACCTTTGGGCATGGTTGAGCCCTGAATGAGGTGTAATCCTCTTATGTTGATAAGGGTTGATACCCCGTGATATTGTGAAAAGGACTTATATCTTGTGATAGTATGATGACTAGTGTGGTCTCATGAATGGCAAGTGAATAGTACCATGTGATGATGAGATGAGAAATTATGTTTCACACGTTTTATATCTTTTCAAAGTTGTGATATTTATATGCTTGCTAAAAGTGAATTAGGGTTTGTATGTCCACTTGTTTGATGCATCCTTAATTCACCCAATTGGCATAACTAATCAAGTGCAACTCTAATCATGTAGTGCCCTGTGCCGTAGAACCATCTTCAGTGTCAGAACTTGCTGGATGGTGAAATGAGTATTCCTAAGGGAAACTCGGAGCACATACTGTTGAGTATGTGGGGGTGGCAGGTTGAGGATATATCCTTGTCATCCACAATACAGATTTTGGAGGTTGGCTATGGTCATGCCTCATACATCTGATGTGATTGAGAACGACTGTGGTCGTGTCTCGGTTATTATAACATGATGTGATTAGAGGACAACTGTGGTTGTACCTCAGTGATTGGGTTTGAATACCCTTGATTCTAGCACTATGACATGTACCAAGGTGGGCTAGTTACAAGACTATATGTCGCTATGGTGGCAACTTTGACTGATATGTCACTGCCTTTTACTCGCACTGACTAAGGGGAAGAGATCTTAGGATACCGACACTCCTAGATCTTGTACAGAACCGAATATCCCTTCGCATGGGTTGGTTGAACTTTGAATGGTACGATTCAAATTCCCCAGGGCTTAATAAAAGATGTAATACAACCAAGTAGCATATTTGTTTAGGGTTATACACAACGTTTCACATTGGATGATAACCCTTATTTATTATCTTTACATAAAGATGATGCTTAGTGCAATTAAGACATAGTAGATATACTTAGGTTGTGGATGTGATTAAGATTGTAGACGCGTACATACAATAGCCATGATTATGTTGATAATTATACTGCTACTGATGATTATAATCATGATGCTAGCTATATCATGTTGTTAGTTATGTTTAGCATGCTAGCCATGCCTTTGTAACTAAAGATGCATATTATGCTAATCATGCTTATCCATATAGTTTTGCTTATGTTGTTAGCTCTTTTTATGATGTTGATATGTTCAACCTATTAGACATGCTAATGTTGTTAGCTATGCTTATCTAGCTAGACTTATTCATAATGATAGAGATTCTATGTTACTAGACTTGCTCATGATGCTAGATATGCATATGCTACTGAATTGCTTATATTGTCAACAAGATAAAGGATGATAGTCTGGCTAACGATGATAGTTATTATCTGCTCCTTTATGTATTTTGTTAATCATCAGTATTGCTTATCTTATTTGTTATATTTGATTAAACTACTTCACTATTTAATTGCTTAAAAATGTTGTAATCAATAAACTTTGTTGGAGGTTATATCTCTTGCTGGGACATGGGTCTCACCCTTATGGTTTGTCACATTTTTTTAGGTAATCAGAAGTTACGAAAACAAACATGTGGTAGCAAAGAGGAGCTATAGTAATGAATCTTTGATAAAGTTGATTAGATGTCTAGTGTGTCCTAGAGTCGTCCTTGTACTCTCATGTCTGGGCAGGAAAAGTTTGTATATGGTGTTTCAAATAAAATAGACTTTTGTTAGCATATTAATGCTTATTTGTATGGCATATACGATTATTGTTCTCCTGTATATATATGTTGTGGCTAAGATGATAGAACAATTTGTATCAAATTCTTGGCATAATACGAATACAAGAAAGATGTTGGGCTCTTATGCAAATGTTTTTGAGTGGGTGTTGATGTTGAAATCAGTTTTAATTTACCCATATTTTTGGGTATGTGATTAATTAGCGATTGATTGTGTTTTATATTTTTTAGTAATCTCGTTTAGTGTAACAGGTTCTCACACAAGGGGTTTTCAATCTCTGTCCTTCTCTTGGTGATCCTTCCTTTTAGGTTAACTCTGGAAGATAAAAAGATTATGACATCTCTATGGATAGATATGTCAGGATGTTTTATTGTGAGGAACAGATATGACTAGCCTCAGGGGACGCATAGAATATGTCATCCTCTTGCTCGGTCATGAGGCTTCTCCTAGATTTAACCACAATCATGAATGTTTTGTTATGTTGGACTTTCTTGGAGGAGTTATTTTTAGGTTGGCAAACTGTTGGGGCCTCTGGATAAGGGTCGTGCTCCCTGTGTCCTAGTCCCTAGGTTCTACTTTGACCTTCTCGCTATAGGGTGTATGGGGGTATTGAGTCATTTATTTAAGTAGATTTTAAATTTTCGAAAGGACATTAGCATTTTGCTCCTTTACATCATTTTTGCTTGTCATGGAAGTCCGATATGTAGTAGTAGAGTTTGATGAGGATGGCATTGTAAGATGAACATCTCCATCTATGTCTTTCAAGCACAACCCACCCCAATCATATATAGCTGTCATGGACGATGTAGGTCCCTCCCAATTAGGGTTGAACTTGTACTTGGAATCAACATTATGGATAATTTGCAATACCATGTCACCCTTCAGGAATCTATAAGGAAGAACCTTCTCATGGAATGTTCAAGCCATTCTTGCTTGATAATACTATGCATGGCATAGGTGCAGGGAAATATGGATACAGAACAGGCAGCGGAAAAGAATTTATAAACCATATTCCCCATAACCAACATATTGCGTCAACAAGTATAAGATGGAAATGATGGTTTTAAGGATATACCTAGTCCTGGAGCAAGTCCATCGACAATCCTCATCGTTGTAGTTGTGCAACTCTGACTCCTGGCTGTATGGGACTCGTCTGACTACTCCACAGACAACAAACTCGAACGTCGTCTTCTACAACATATCCTCTCATCACGAACTGTTGGTTGATAATGCCCTCCTAGTGACAGACAACGACCTCCCACCTCTAGAGAAGTCCACACCATCCACTTAGAACTCATGTTGTCATTTTAGAACGGACATAAAGGAGTCGTCCCTTCCCTCGGCATACTAGTCACCAACTTGCTCTCCCACAACAATGATCTCATTTGTTCTCACATTTTCTATCCCTCCCTAGTCAGGTAGGACTTGCTTGGGCGCTCTTAGTTACCAAAAATAGAAAGAGCAATAATTTTCAGAGCAACTGATTCTCAATTGTATGTGTTGTGTTTTGGGAAGCCCCAATACCCCTCTATTTATAGGCGTGGTTTGGGCCTGGATTCCAAGCCGTGCAGGAGTCGAATGGACCACAAGATCTCAAATTTTCACAACATGTGACCACCAAAACAGTCGTCTGGCACATTATACAGTCGTCTCGTACGGCAAAACGGTAGTTTCGTAGTTTCCTAATTGCATGTGAATTTGGCAATTCGTTTCCCATTAATGCTAAGCATCAGTTCTTTGCACAATAAATAATGTGCAATCGAAATGAATACGGAAAGTATCTAGAACCTTCCTTTGGATGAACTGGACAATCTCGCCCATGCGAGACGGACGTCTCGGTCACCCAGATGGTTTTCTAGTAACCCTAGCTGAGCCGGTCAGTTTGGTCGATTCACACCTTATCCAATTTCAATTCGAATCAACCTGATAGTCCAAACGCCTGTCTCAACCCTTGAGACGACCGTTTGGCACTCCAGACGGCCATCTCACTCTGTGAGATGGGCATTTGGCAGTGCAGTAAGATTGATTTGTTGCGTGAATTAATGACATAAATATTTTAGTAATTAATTCAATTGTCATTCAAGATTAAACTCCTCTTGTAACGTCCAGATTTTTCAAAAAGATTTTCTTTTCTTTTATAATGATAAACATGAAAAACCTAGACGATACATTTACATAGTGTAGAAACATGACAAATAAATGTTATACTAAGAATATGATATTGTACTAATGATCCAATGATACCACAAGAGTCTGAACATGGATCATTAAGTTTATAACTTAGTCTAGAATTACATAAAAATGTTAAAGTTCAAGAGTTCATTAACTTTCATATGTATGTACTTTGTCTTATTAAGTGGTGATTGTTTCCCCTGCTATGCCTCCGGGATCTAGATGAGGCCACACTAAAAAGTAACGTGTAGGTTCTCCCTCATCCTACTGTGGATGCCACTGTAGGGAAAGGAGAAGAGAAGACAAGTTAGGTCCCATGGGAATCTAAATACATTTTATAAGGATATTAGCCCTTTTAAGGTCATGTAGAATAATAAAGAATACACAATAAATCTATATGAAACTAGATCGAGTAGGAATGTCGAATAAGAAAACAGATATCAAGAAGTATTTACATATGTTCATCTACTTTAAAACAACCATACAACTATTTGTAGTACAAATATTCTCTTTTCAACTTCTGATATATATGTTTAAAAGAAAATGTAGTGACCTTGAGAGAGCTCATTCTAACTCAGGATCTTGCGGTCCTGCTACTGTTTCTTTTTATTTCTTTCTTTTTTTTTCTCAGTGCGCATGCCGAGTCTTCCAACCCCACGTACTTATTCCGTCCCCAGGTCGTCCTTTCACATAACACTGGTGGCATTGCAGTCCCTGTCCTAGGACTAGTGAGAGGGTTGGCCTTACAGTCCTTTTGCTACCCTCGGGTCCCTTGTGGATCTATCTGGTTGCACAGGACGCAGGTGCCACCACCCATAAGGCCGCTTTACACGAGCCATTGGAGGTCATGTCACAGACAAGTGGTACGTTTTATCTGCCCTGAGGTGGGACACTCCGTCAATCCAGACTATTCATGTGAGTAACATCTCCCTAAAGGAGTGGTCCAGATCCCACTTGCTCATATTTCTAGATCCCCGTCTTGACGATCGACTCTGTCACTACTAGGAATTTCCTCTTAATTTATCATCTATTTATTCTCATGCTTCCATTAGAGTGAACGTCAAAATTAAAATATTTTCTGCCCACACATAGCGAGTATATTTTGAATGTCATATATACGTACAAATATGACTATCTGTAGGTTGTCATCAAGAGTGACTTACAAGTTAAATAAAAAACATCATACTTATGTGTATGATGTCAAATGAGGCATCCACGTTCAAGACATATATCTACTCTACATTCATTAAGGTTATGAAAAAGTCCAATACGACATGTGTATGACTTAAGTATCCGTGAAATACAGACACATTCATCAAGTATATGTAGGTCATGCGCATTGACAATGAACATATCATTCTAAGAAAAATTACAAGTTTGGCAACATCGTAGCTTCATCTCCTACATACTCTTGGGGTAAGAGAGGACCAAAAATTCAATGAAATGCATATTCACAATTTACTAAAGTGGACAGGAGTCGTTGCATATCATGATGTCCATAGATAGTATTCCAACCCACATCTCTAACTTGTTCCTTATAGCACTCCAGCTATATGTAAGATAATACAAAACAAATTCATTTATTATGTTTTTAAAGAACTATTACGATCCTTACGATCATGCATTGAACTACGATTTCGGTATTCGGATTTCCACTCCCACAACACGTGAAGACTGCAACTTTCTATTCTTCATTTAGTCACGCAAACCAATGCATCTCGCTTCCTTCTTGTCCGAGTACTACATAGCACTCTCGTGACTTGCTGCCTAGTATGAAAAAACAAACAAACATAGAGCCTTCATTTATTCATGGCTGCAACAGCATGGAGTAGCCATGGTACTTAGAAGCAACCATCTTTGCTTAGTTGTGCAGTAGGATAGATTAGGCTAGAACCCAGCTAGCGGTTGCCTCATTGTCATCTTGTCTTTTCCGACCTCCCTTTGCTGCTCGTGACAGTAAACAAAGTACCATGTTCAGTAAACAAAGCATATACTCTAGTAAACAAAGTACTATGTTCAGATCCGCAGGTAGCAGGGTCGAAGACAGAAGAGGAAGAAAAGACGATCGACTGAGAGGGAAAGGAAAACATCTAAATGAAGTTGTGTTAGCCCCATACACATACATTGATGCCGCTACATCTTGACTATGGCTCAGTCTCGCTGCTAACACCAAAGATGATGTTGCGGTGCTGAAACTTCAATATGCAGGACCGTCACTGACCGGATCTGGATGGCTTCACCAATATGCAACAAGGACACCGGCACCAAGAAGGGGTGGGAGTTTATGCATAATGGCATGAATGGAGTGACGACGAGAAAGAAGTGTTTCATGTAGGTGTAGAATGTTCCTTACGAGACTTTGTTTGCAGCAACATAAGGAAAGGTGTGACGTACTATCATAATGGGGGTGATACCTTGGTTTTTGGCTTTGTCAAAGTAGGGGAAAGAAAAGTTGCATGTAGGGCAATGGTCTCCCTCTTCCCCACATGTTTGGGGTAGGCAAGGGAAGTATGACAAACTTACTTTATCAACATGTTCAAACATACCCACTCCCGGTTACCTCCTTCCCTTTTTTTTCATTTCGTTTCTTGACATCTTACTTTGTCCTTATCTCTTCTTCTCCCTCTCTATATGACGTCACTTAGCTATACAAGTGAACCGAAGTTTCATTTTTTTTTACATAACTTGTAATCTGGGATAACCAAGGAGTAGTGATATTCATCCAACTATATCTATTTATTGAGATGAATCCTTTTTATTTATATATGTATTATTTTTCTTAGGTCTTACACCTCTTCTAGGTCGAGACCTATGTGTGTGACCCTATAGGTCTCATATTACGTTGACATTCAATTTTCATAATAACTTATGACATCACAAGCAATGAGCGGTGCCTAGTCACACATCAATGCTACCCAAGTAAATGGAAAGTTGGAGAACAACTTCAGCCTATAGTTTGTGTATGGTGTTGCAATGTTTGTATAGTTCCTTTGTCACTGATGTCCAGATTGAACTCTAGGCATGGAGAAGTCATCCTCTTCATCATTGAATCTTATTTCTTGAACCAGAGCAGACTGTCTGAGATATATGTAAGCTCAATATCACATATTAACTCATATGTTCATGGCCATGCATTTCTCAGTCTCGCTAATCAAGAGTCCTAGAACATCAAACTCTTATAGGAGGGAAAAATCATATTTCTATCACTCACAGTTTATCCCCATGTGTTAAAGTCACCCAATCATCACCTTTATAACAACCCATGTTTCAGGAATGCGTTTGATGATGTCAAAGCATACCCAACAACATGTGATGAGTGTAGTGATTTCAGGTCTAAGAACTACAACCACCACCATCACTGTGAGACCTGACTATGACTTCCACGATGATGGATTTCATGTGTCAGTTTCACGGTGGGTCTATCTGATACACTATTCTCTAACATGTATATGTGTGCTTGATTTGATATAGTCATATCATGACTAATGACTAATGAGATATTGTCATCAACCAACTCACACCGTGATCTTATGTGTCATTGTTGTCTATCAACCTTCCACAATAACAATAGATCAGGGACATAATGAGAATATGTATATGCACGCTTAACATCTGTATGATCTCATTTCCTCAAGTCACATACTTGAAGACATATGTCATTGAATAGTATTATTCTCTAGACATTTATAATGTTAGATCATTATCTCATAACTGAATTAAAAAGATTAAATTGAAAGCTTGCCTTTATTCATTAATCAAATCAATTTACAAGTTATGTCATTACAATAATCATATGATTTACTCTCTGGGCATACATACCAATAGACTCTAGGGATGACAGAAATAGTGCAACCTGACCCAACCTAAAAATAGGGTTTTTTTTAGTTTAAGATAGGGTCTGGGTCAAAATCGGGCAGACCCTAATCGGGTCTTTTAATTTTGGGTCGGACACAAATATGCCTAGTGAGGTCCTAAGGACCCAAGGGACCCTAATGCGGAAGACTTGGATCAAAGACTCATTATGGTTTCCTCTATTAGTGTCGATAAGCCAGTCGGAGGTGGGACTGCTATATTAGATCCCCCGTCCGAACACCTGCAAGGCTTGGGCGTTTCTAGAGTCACACGGCTTGTGGTCAATCAGGCCTTCTGCTTGGCTAACTCTCTCGGGAGGAAGATGCAGTAATCAGACACTGGCACCAGTAGTAGGGAGGGCGGTGGCAGCCAATTCCTCTTGTTTCCCATCTGTAGCGGACCCAATTAGCATGACCGAGTAGGATAATAGGTGGGTCTGAGATTGAGAAGACATGTTACCTTCATTGCTATCTAGCACAATGCAATAAATCAAATCACACGCGTGCAAGCCTGTCAGAACCTTCATCACACATATCGATCATCGCAGACGTGGGAAAGAATGCAGATGATCGCAACATGAATGATGACTTTGAATAAAAATGTGTCTGCCTAATCGTATGGTTTGGGGGTCAATTTGGGCGATTGACACCTATAAGAGATAGTAAAAAGGGTGAAGCAATTCAGAAAGCTAGGGCAGTGTTTTGGTTGTGCCTCATGCTGTGAGGAGATGATGGTTGTGGGGGAAAGATGGGCGGTGTTGAGGGAGGAGGTAGATGTGCCAAAGGCAAAAGGGACGAGGACCAAGAGCGTGAGCGTGGAAGGAAGGGAAAGTTCTACTTGAAGGCGGAATGGATATCAGAGGTGGAAGGGGAACCAGAGGAGCAAGGGGATTCATCCAAGGTGGAGAGTTGTGGCTGCAACTATTGTGGAAGCCAGTGATGGTCATCGTAGAAAGATGAACTACATAGAATAAACACAAGCATATACATCAAATCGCTAAAAGTAAGATGGTGAGATGGAGAAGGGAGAGAATGATGAGAAGATAGAGAGAGCCTCGAGGCTCATTGGCCCTTGTCACGATGCAAGGCCTCATCGGGTCTGGTTGGGTCCATCCTATCAGGTTGGGTCAAAATAGGTCGGGCAAATACCAAGTCTTAATATTCAATTTTTTACAAGTCGGGTCGGGTCTGGACCTTATGACATTCAGGTTGGGTCAGGTCTTTAAAACCGGATCCATTGCCAGGCCTAACAAACTCCCACATGTACTTAGAGACAATCACCCATGAGTTGTATTCTAAGTGATCTAGCATGTCTGTCATGCTTCTGCTGTGAAAGTGCCTTTGTCAAGGGGTCAACAACATTATTCTTAGTTGGTACTATGAAAATATTTACATCTCCTTGATGCATGATCTCTCATATGAGATGAAGCCACTTTGTATATGCTTTGAGAGTTGATGTGATCTGGGTTCCTTAGCTTGTGCAATATCCCCATTGTTGTCACAATATAGCTCAATTACGTCGTTGATGCTTGGAACAACCCCAAGTTCTATAATGAACTTCTTGATCCATATAGCCACCTTTGATGCATTCATTGCAGTAATATACTCGCCCTATGTTGTAGAATCATCAACCGTCTCTTTCTTAGAACTCTTCTAGCTTACATGTAAAGAAGTGAAACCACCTCTCTACTAAAATTTTGAACAATAAAACCTCCAGTCCAAACACACCCAAAAAGGTATGATGGAGTGGGTGTAAATTTTTCAAATCTTATTAATGGTATTCAAAATAACCAAAGTATGGCTGCGGAAGTAAATTATTAACTATATTCAATTTCTCTTAAGGTTACAAAAGATCATCATAATCTCCCACAAAGGATTTACATAATAGGTACAACATAGGGATCTAATATAGAGGGATGTCTAAACCATATCAACTTTGTCTCCAAGCTTTAACTCCCCAACCTATGTCCATGTCTTCATGCCATATCATCCAAGTCCTTCACCTAGGGTTGGAAGCATACCCCAGAAGAAGAGAAAAATAGATTACATCAGCAAAGGCTGGCATGTGCATACTAACAAGTAATTTAAGCAATATATGGAATAAAGGACATCAAATATATAGAAGATTCCCATAGAAGAGAAAAGTACCACCCAAGTGGGTATCAAGAGAAAAGATCACAATAAGAATGATACTTGCCATAAAATAACATAAAAATATTGTGCCATATATACATCTACTACCATGGTGGGAAAAGAAGCACAAGTAGGGCACACACCCCACAATCATCATCAATATCATGCATGCATGTGAGATAAGAATATCCCTAGAAAAATATAAACACAAAGGTGGTCAAGTCTCATAAACTTGAAGCCTGATAGAGAAAGGAATACTGCCAATCTCCCAAATATATAAAATTGAGAATGGAATACTGCCAAACTCGGGTATAGAGAATGAGATACTGCCACTCTCCTCAATAAATAATAGGGAAATAATGCCCCAGAAACCAATGTAATTTATACTACTTTAGTGCTACTGAATCACATAGCATGTTTAATGTAGAGGCAGGTAGAAAATTGAATATAGGTCTTTCCATTCTACTTAGTGAGTCATCTCAGCATCATTTAATGCAAATTGAAGTATTTTTCCTAAATTATCTTGACTTAACCTTGTAGTGATATAACACTACCAATCTCTCAACCAATGGATTTGGAACTAGTTTAAATAATATTAGAGCTAAAATATTATGAGACCTTTTGGTATATGTGAAGATGTTGTAGTTAATGTAGATAAATTTATGTGTCCAGTTGACTTTTCCATGATGTACATATAAGATGTGAAAGGATCCAAATTGCTTTTTGGGAAACCATTCCAAACCAATGTAGATGCAATTTATGTTATGGTTTGCAAATATATGGCACTTGGAATTGATGATGATAGGTGGAATTTGGATTACCTGTCATTGTTTACCATCAACTTGTGACCACATGGGATAGAGGTAAGAATTATTTTGAGCTTAAGACCTAAAACAAGTGTGCTTGGTTGGAGGAAACCCACATGTTTTAATCTTCTTTTTGTTTCAGTATATGTGGTTTTGCCTTTTTATTTTTTACTTTATAGTGTTAGGTAATTTTGATGCAACTTGGTGACACCTGATGAGTTTGTTTTGTTTGCATCCATAGGAAAAAGTTAGTACCATCCACCTCCAAGTCGGTGGCACTGATGTGCCCATAATTGACATTTGTGGATTTGATAGTAGAATGTCAGTACCATCAAGTCAGACTTAGGGGGAGCATGATATATTGATGGGTCTATAGGTAAAATTTGGTTGTATATCAAATTAATCTTCAATACCACCAATTATTAATTAACTTAACTACTGACAAGAATCTCGATTTTCATAGATCTCAGTACCACCAACTTCAAGTCGATGGCATTGATTTCACTAATGGGTATTGGTTAAGATTCTACAAGAGAAACTTGGTGGCACCAACTACTTGTCAATACCACCAACATACATTTTTTTTTATTTCACTAACTCCTCGATGTAGGATACATAGTAAAATTTTGGTGGCACTGACTCCCGAGTTAGTACCATTGAGATGAGGTGAAGTGTAATCCATGGTCAACAATCAAATGACCAAAAGTTTTTGAATCCAACATTGGTGAGATGATCGATCCACAACTTCTTGCAATTTAGTACCATCGACATTGTAGGATCCACAAGATGGTCCCTCTAGTGATCACAGCCATTGGTCCCTGTAGTTGACACCAAGAGCACACAGATAAGGTTTCAAGTTGGTACCACTGACTTGTATGTCGGTGACACTAAAATTTTACTGATGGGAGCCTCTCCTCCTATATAATAAGGAGGATTCATTTGGATTTCTCACAACTCATGTGTTCCTTCCTCAAGAACTCTTCTACAAGCTTCCCCAGGCACTTCTTTGTCGAGAAACCAATATATTGAGCTCTAATCTTCCTCTCTCTTTCTCCCTATTATGCCAACTTGACCTTGACAAGAAGGATCTTCCTTTACATCAGCTTCCTCCCATCTCATCTGCAAGTCACATATAAAATTGGGGGATGATGATAAAAAGAAAAGAGACACAGAGCTCGTAAAGCATGACTTTAAGGCCATCTATTATAGAAATACAACCTTCATCAAGAAGCTAGGAAGATCATGACTTAACTCAATAAACCATCAATAAAATTCCATAAAATCATTTTTCTTTATACATATAGTATTATAAAGAAAATAATTTCTTGATGGGGAAAACTTTTCAAGCAAAACTAAAATTGGACAAAATCACTGCCATAACCAAGTCACAATCACTTCATGTCTACATTCTAATTATTATTACTCCAACATCCCAACTATTTGACACATTTTAAGAATTAAGGTTTCTATGAAACATCACAAGTCACCTGAGCATTTAGTGATGCCTAGTCCATATAATTCCTCCAGGGTCATGTACACATTTCTAGATTAAGAATACAAGTTATGAATATCAAAATTTTATGTTACCCAACAAAATTATTAGATAAACTATAGTTATCATAATCAAGTTTACGATGTTATCAACTTTTACTCAATATTATTATTATTGATCTTTATGTGGCATTTTATTGGTCAAAAATTTAGATATACTTACACTTTTTCCTCCATTTTTTGTGGGTATGATTTACATCAAAATAATCATAAACTATTCAAAGTTATATATATATATATATGTATATATATATATTGGGATTTCCAAAAACCTAGAGGTCCTTATATTTATCACAAGTTACATTTAATTATCTTATTATGGATTAGGATGCAACTTTAAATATATTTTTACTTTTTTGTGTCTATATATATATCTTGTTGGATTAGTAACTCTCTTTGTTTTACCCTCACAAATATCATAATTAAATATATAAAAGGAGAACCTATTATTTAATTCTCAATCTTCATACTTTCTAGGGGTTTTAGGTCAAAGTTATCATGAGGCAAACGTTTTTTTCAGTCAAATATCTAATTTAAATATTAGGATTTTTCCCTATCAGTCGAAATTGCCTTGGCCAGGTCAGTATGTAAAATGAGAAAACCCCAACATCACCTAAGTGGATAGGGAGTAATTGTTCCATAACCTTCACTAACCACCTTCCTAAGACACCTCAACTTATTTCATTTACATGGTGATGAATTATTCTCAATTAATAAAAAAATCTTATGTTACAACACTTTGAACTATATTTTAGGGTCTCGAATATTGGTTATCAAATGTGATTATATATAAGTTAAAGTTACCATTCTAGGGTTTATGATATTTTTTTCTTTTAATTGTTTATGGTTATGGATAACTAACTGAGAACTCTAGGGTAATTTTCCTGGGTGGATTTCATTTTCTATGGGCCATATTGTAGGTCTATATATATGTATTTTAAAGACTTCTTCCTCAATAATAGCATCAAGTGAATATATACCTAAGGGAGTCTGAAAACTAGTAAATGATATTGATATGTTTCATGACTTTCTACTGAGGTCTTTAACCTACATCCTACTCTCTTAGTGTAGTCTAGGTATATCCCAATAATTGGGTAATGATACTAGGGTTTGTTGTGAACTACTTTTTTTAAAGTACTAACTACTCCATTTGTACTCCAAACTAACCCTAGTTTTCTATGAGACATGCATGAGTGTCGACTATTTATAGGGTCAGATATCATGTAATAAAGAATTGATCCTTATGATCAAATATTTATAAAATTGCATCAAAAAATATAAACAAAGTTTTTTACAATCATGCTTTACATCATAGTCATGGAAGATTTACATGGGATAAAAAAACTGTGAGTTTTAATTGATTCCTATCTATTCTTCAAAAGAGGGAAACTTCTAAACATCTCTTCTAGGTCTTCTTTGAGTACCTCTCCATGACTTCCTAGAGGAAACAAAAATCATACATGGGCCCCAATAAGGGAAACATGGGTCAGAAAAGTTGGTACAAAATCGATATTTCGAAAGTAAAACAATACGAACCTATCTATGCATGATTCTTATGAAAAATTTCAAAGGAATAAACAATATTGGTAAGTATCAAAAGGTAGAAATGGGTTTTCAAATTCAATAAGATTCAATATCCAATTTTTAATACTACTCATTCAATTGTTTCATAGATAGCACATCTCAATGTCTAGTAGTTAGGGAAGCCATGTGCTCTCTCCTAAGAAGAATGAAAACACACCAACTGAAATTCCCAATATAATGAGGGACTATATGTCCTTCAACTCTGTGCATATGCGTGGAAGTGTAATTCCACTAAACTCGTTGCACTAACCTACCCTTTTTCAATGTTTAAACTCCTGCTACTATTTTAAAGGAATAAATGTTTGTGTCCTTTCAAAAAGGTAGGCTAAGGTAAAAAAAAAAGTTCCAACCAACCCATCTAGTTATGCATGAAATTAATAAGGGAAATAACTTTCCAAATAGAAACATAAATTTTGCACCTTGGTATCAAAGTATGCAAAAAAATGTGAGTTCCAAATATTCAGCTTCAATAATTAAATCAAAATAGAGAGATCTATAAATATAGGAATATTTGTCACTATATGGCTTACAATCAAGTGTTTATTCAATTTGACTTTCTTACAAGTATATTTTTAATTGTCTAAGGTTTCTACTCCATATTCTCTCAATCATTGTGGCTTCTATATTTCCATCTAGGTTTCATTCTTGAGTATTATATTATTTTCTCCACTTAGGTCCTCAATTGTAATTCTCTCTCAAATATTGTTCCATTTAGTCATGAGGTATTACTTATCAAAATATTCTTAAGTATATAGGTTTTTTGTTATACGTGGTCAATGCATGCTAGTTATAAACTCATAGTTCTCATTTGTATATAAGTATGCATTGAGATGAAAGATAAGAATATTCTAGTATTAACTTAATATTAACATTAATATATATAACTATAAGGTCATACATATGAATGTATAATAATAATAACCTTCTTACATTACCTTTCCTCATATATACAAGTATAACCAAACCAGAGTAATTTAGATTAGTAAACTTATTATATTCATCAAATATTAGGATTTGAATTTGTAATAAGGCTAAACTAGTATTTATGTTAGTCTCGTCAAAAATTATTGCATTTCCTATTTAAGTACTTATTGGTCCATACATGTATTATTATGATCAATACTTAAGATAATGGATTGAAAACCATCTTAATGGTATAAGGCATTCGAAAAAATAGGGGTGAGGTGTAGTTCTAATTTTCATCCTCCATCCCAAACAAAGAATAGCCATATTTTACATATATAATGTGGAAATTACTAAGTGTTCTGGATAACAAGCATGAATGATATGTTTAGGGGTCCATATCACCTTGGTTATCTAATTATCTATGAATCATATTGACATAAACTTATAGTGGTGTACATATATACATCTAGATTAGGGTATGTACCATAGTATTACTCTTTGGGATATGGATTGGTCTATTGTTGTGGGGACTGCATTATAATGGTCATCTTATAGTATACTATCATGTGAATCCTTCTAACCCTATTATCAGACTATAGGATCAACTAGAAAATCTTTCCAATGGTCAATAGGGTGGAGTTTCTTACCTGATGATCATCACAATATGTTGATTGGGTTCAAGCCTTTGTGTATCCTGGATCCAAAATTGAAGTTAGATCTATCCTTGGGAGATGTGAGGTGGTTCTTCCTAGGGTCAAGATGGAGGGTTGTCTGTGACATGACATTAAGGGGATCTTGGTGATGAAGCTTGCTATAGGTTGTTGCAGGTCTTGTGTTATAAATATAATGTACACTAGTACATGAATGGTCTGTAGCGTTGGTTTTTTTAAGCCTGTAGCGTCACTTTACAACCGACCCCTAAGTGGTCGTCGCTATAGAATTTTCTCTATAGCGTCAGTTTTCTTGACCAAAGAAAACCGACCTTACATAGTAAACACCGACGCAAGAGGTTGTAAAAAATCTGACCCAAGCGAGAAGGAAGAGTCTGTAAGGTCGGTTATTCCAAAAAAGTTGACCCTGTAAACTGTCTCGGTCGAGAAATATTTCGACCGAGATTATTTCAAGTGAGAAAGAAGAGCCTGTAAGGTCAGTTATTCCAAAAAAGTCGACCCTATAAACTGTCTCAGTCGAGAAATATTTCGACCGAGATTATTTCAAGCGAGAAAGAAGAGCCTGTAAGGTCAGTTGTTTCAAAAAATCCGACCATGTAAATTGTCTCGGTCGAGAAATATTTCGACCGAGATTATTTCGGTCGAGAAAATTTTGACCAAGAAAGTACTATTTGAAGCATTAGAGATTTATTCAGTCGAGAAATTTGTCGAGCGATAGACCTTCGGTCGAGAAAATTGTCGACCGAAAAGATTTTGGTCGACAAAATTGTCGACCGAGGAGTGTACACTGAAGTGGTTATTCGATCTTTAGGGTCGAATTTTTTTATAAATAACCGACCTTATAGAGGACCTATTAGGTCGGTTATTCAGTAAAAATCGACGCTAGAAGGCTAAGACCGCTAGGGTCGGTTATTTAAGAAAACCAGCGCTAGAAGTTACAATTTTTTTAAATTTCTACAGAAACAGAAACAGAACAGAAGAACAAGAAGATTCATATATTTTGGGAGAGGGGAGCATTGATGCTCAACCGTCACCATTCCAAACCACACGTTCATAACAAAAATGATTCATATATTCAGTTGAGTTACACATAATCACATGATAATTTACAAAATGATAGATTGCAAGTCTGAGGTGATACTAAATGTCAGATATAAAAGTAAATATAAAAGAGTAATAAAACCACATACATAAATAGAGCTGACATATTTAATCCAATGCTATATTGACTTCATTTAGAAAAGTATTTGACCACTCTTCTCAGAATTCATTTAAGTCCTCACGTGTGTAAGGCTGAGTTGTAAAGATCTGTAACAGAAAATGCACGTGTTCATATTTTATAAAATGACTACAATCACTTATAAATTTATGATGTTATTCTTTATTACCTGATCAATAGTCTGAATGTCATGTGAATGCTTGTTTGACAGTAGCTTGCATATATTTCATTACATAGTAGCCACAAGCCCAATCATTATTTGTATAGGACACTACAAATAACAAATTATACTTAATGTTACTAAACTACTATAAATAGGCGTTGAGATAAGACTATAAGAGTTGAAATATAAGAGTTGAAAATTAATACATATAAGACTAAGAAGTTGTCAAAGTAGCTACCTTGACATTTTTCAAAGTCAATGTCTTTAATTCTATGGGTATTTGTCCTCCAGCTTCACAAAAAGCCTTTATACACCTATCAATTAAACGATAGTTGCTAAAATAGAAATTCTAAATAGAAATATCATGTTGAAGCATTGACTAAATTTATGCTTACTCCATAGCTGGCAATTTTAGTTTGTGACCCCTTGTTATTTTACCTATTGGGTCAAGATAATAAAGAGTCATCAATTTTGGGACAATCACCACTAATTCCCAATGTCTAGCTCTGAGTAAGAATAAAAAAAATATTAAAATAAATAATTTTATTCATTATTAAAATTATATTGAATAATAATACTTACTGGATGTTAAAAGTAATTAGGATAATTAGAAATATAATGTTGAATGCAATAGAGAAGTACTCATTCACATCCTCAATATGTGTCTCCACTTGACTAGTGATTGAAGGAACTAAGAATCCAACATTTCTTATATCAAAGTTTGTGGTCTCAGTATATAAATGGTTGTAAAATATTTGTAATTATTTCCATATATAAAAATAAGCTAGAAAGTGTATTGGAATTTTCTATATTGATAGATCCTTACCTTATCCATACTTCTATTATCGAAGTATTTAGCCAATCATACCAGAATAACTCTATAATATCATCAAGAAAAATATAACTGTCAAAGTCCCTCTCAGTTGCATCTTCTGTTAAATTGATCAACATTTGTAATCCAGAGCTTTGGTTGGCTAAGTATCGACACAAACATTTACATTTACTTCCCAACTCATCGAATGTGGATTCTGGAATAAAAGATGACTTGGGCATGGGAGGACGACTAGTAGAATTTTTATTTTTGATTTGCAAACCTGTTAATTAAATTACATACTTATATTACACGAGTTCATATATGCAGTCAAATATGAAAAATATGGTAGAATTAAGGTATACCTTGTCATTGATAACCAAGTGTCTAGGCCAACCCACCATAGCACCCTCGGCTTCTTCAACTATACTATATTTAGGATTAGGTATGGGTAGTGGTTTGTCCCCCATTCCGTTATACACAAGATGGTTGGACACACGACAAATGTCATCAGTAATTTGTTGGCAATGCAATGTACCACCAATGTTGTATACCTTGCCCGCTGCCACAACATTATATTCTGGAACCTCCACTACAAGTTTACAGTTCATACCAACCTAGAATTGAAATAATATTAGTTATATACGAAGCGGTAAACCTGATAACTATTACAACTATATATATACATATATCATATATACATATATATATCATATATATATCATACTAATAACACAACATATAGAACAAAAACTTACTACAGATTGTTGTGGTGGGTCATTGGGAGTGCTCCCATGACCTTCTATAACTGGAGCATGGGCTTGTACCTCATCACTTGAGAGACGCACAGTATGAATAGGTTGAGAAGGTTGAGTAGGCTAAATGAAGACATTATTTCTTTTACTTTTTATGCTACTAATGTTTCAACCTCCTCTTGTGTAAGACCTCCTGAACGACCTCTTTTAGATTGCGAAGGGCCAAAATAAGACTTGAATCCTATGCCAGCTCCTAATCCCCTAACACGGCCAGGATGATCCTTCGTACCAAGAGCAACTGATAGTTCATCCATGTGGCCAGTTGGGATAAAATTTCCTTCCTTCCTTTGCTCGTGGAGATCAATCTATTCATAGTTAATAAAAATATTAAATCACAATATCAATTATATATAAATAAATCTAAGTTTTTGGGAGTTACTCTTTACTTAGTTGGGATAAACCTACCATATTTTGTGCCACCTCCTTAGTTGCAGGGTTGATAATTTCACCTGCTTGATTCTTTCTAGCATCAATCCCCTACAAGTGTCGGGGTGGACGCTCAGCTTGAGTGGTACTAGACTCTTCTCCAGAAGATAGTTGATTCTCTTGTAGTTGGCAGCGGAAGGCATAACCACCGGGCCCCAAGCGATGGTCATGTACATTTTTGACCCGTCTTTCCTTTTGGGCCTCATGAATAGCCTGATCATTTAAAATGAGGTATTGCAATTTAGACTTGGCAAACATATATAAAAAGATTCACCTCCTTAATTGTATAAAATTAAAGATTCATACAATACATCACAATCTTTATTACCTAAAACTCTTCCGTGTTCCTAGCTACAACACATCTTTCCCACACCTTAAGATCTATAAAAATATACATATCTATTGCTTTCTTCTTTTATTTAGGATTATCTATAAATTCCCTTTTGACATATGTCTTAAAAGCCCTCCATCGTACACTACAACATTGTAGTACTTTTTTCTTGTGATCTTTTTCATTTAGATGAAAAACACCCTATACATGCAAAAGAAGAAATTATGTTTTCTTAAAAAGGATATGTCTTTCCAAGAAAACTAAATTAGAATCAATAAATAAAAATATATTAAAATAATATCACTTCCACTCACAGATATATCTTTACATAGGAGGTCTTTTAAGGCATTCAAAACATCATGCCAATTTTCTATATCTATTGGCACCTTACTGCGTGTGGTCGCCCCTACGTAATGCTTGAAAGCACTAGCATGTTCCCCAATAGGTGCTCCTGTGACATCAAACTGGACTGCCAATTTCTCCCCTTTTGCCCTGAGCTCCTGCAGCCTACGCATCAGTGTGGGACCTCTACTTTTCTTAGCATCACCACTACCATCCTCATGGTGCTCATGCTCAGAATGCTCATCTTCACTTGCCATTTTAGAACATGCAAGTATACATGATAAAAGAAACATAAGTGATAATAAAAGCACAAGTGGTTGAATGATATATGATGTATATTTAAAAGATTACATGCTTGAATGAT
Source organism: Alisma plantago-aquatica (assembly GCA_963693085.1). Lineage (NCBI taxonomy): Eukaryota > Viridiplantae > Streptophyta > Magnoliopsida > Alismatales > Alismataceae > Alisma > Alisma plantago-aquatica. The sequence continues at coordinate 258,934,594 of OY856409.1, forward strand.
AATAAAATAAATAATTTAAAGAATACATGCCTCTAGTATTGGTTGAGTTGTTAGTCAAGTAAAATTCCTTCATCATGGTCTTGGCATTTATAGTATTCATCGGTGTTATCTTCAACATTTACACTTGACAAAACAACTGAGAATGGGTTGGAATCATCATACTTTTCGTAGTATTCTTCTTCATTTATGGGGTATACAGTAAACTGTATTTTTCCATGAAGAACGACATACCAATTTTTATTTGTCGGGTCATCAATATAGAATACTTGTTTTTCTTGGTCTGCCATGATGAATGGCTCATCTTTCTCATCAATCTTTTCAAAATTCACCAATTTGAAACCAAACTCATCCACTAAAACTCCTTTGTTGTTGTCAACCCAATTACACCTAAAGATAGGAACTCTGAAATTTGTATAGTCCAATTCCCATATGTCCTCAATGATGCTGTAATATGACATCTCAGCTTCGTGTGGTATTTTATCTTTGGCACTAGCAAAATACAACGAACAAGCTTGAACAGTGACCCCAATATTTTGAACTACACTACTTTCATCTTGACGCTTTGTGTAGTATGAAAATCCATTTATGTCATAACCTTCATATGACATGACTTCCATTTTTTGCTTAAAGGCGAGCCATTTTATGTTCTCAGCAACATTATTCGGTGCTTCAGATAGTTGATTAAAGACTTTCTCTTCAAACCACCTAATAAATGTTCGATTATGCTCTCTTGCAAGCCACATTGAACTGGATCACAGATGATTTCTCTTGATAAGATCATTGTGTTCTGTGATGTAGCTACTAACTTCATCGATGTTGTGTAAAATATACAAATGTGCTTGTTCCCACAACTCACGACTGATTCCTTTCACTCGTCCTCCCAGAATTCCTTTGCCACAATAAGATTCAGTGTGGTGGAAATTTTTTAGATCGTTAGAAGTTTCATTGCAATTCAAAAAATCATTGCAAAAGTCCATCACCTCCCTAGCCACATAACCCTCAATAATACTCCCTTCAAGACGATAACAATTCCGAACATCACCTTTAAAAACACTCATGTAGCGTTCAAATGGATACATCCAGTGTAAGAAAATTAGACCCAACATCTTCACCTCCCTTATAATATGTACTACAAGATGAACCATGATATCAAAAAATGAAGGAGGAAAGTACATTTCAAGCTGACACATGGTAACGATTACATCTTTTTGTAATTTATCGAGAGTATCAGGATGTATCACTTTGTTGCATATTTCATTGAAGAAGAAATAGAGTATTGTGATTGCAAACCTTAAATGCTTAAGCAATATAGATCGAATAGCCATAGGTAAAATTTGTTGCATTAAGGTGTGACAATCGTGAGATTTGAGACCTATCAACTTCAGATCCTTCATTGATACCAATCTATGAATATTAGAAGAGTATCTTTGTGGAACCTTAATATTATACAAGCACTCACAGAAAGTCTTTTTCTCCTACTTTGACTAAGTGTAACAAGCTGGTGGTAAATATGTGTGGAGACCCCTAATCTCCACTGATAATTATTTTCTTATACCCATTAATTCTAAATCTTTTCTAGATTTGATGTCGTCTTTAGTCTTTCCCAGTATATTCTATAATGTACCAATGATGCTATCATAAACATTTTTTTCAACATTCATAACGTCAATGCAGTGTCTAATTGACAAGAATCTCCAATAAGGAAGATCCCATAATATTGACCTCTTCTTGTGTAGAGTTTTGTCACATGTGAGAGTACGACTACTTGAACCCTTTCCAAATTCATTAACAATATCTTTCACCCTATCATATACATCATTTCTTGGTATAGGTTTAGGAGCACTTCGTTCCTCGGTTGATCCATTAAAGGTTTTGCATTGCCTTCGATAAGGATGCACTTGTGGAAGAAATCTCTGATGACCAAGATATACGATTTTACTACCATGTTTCAGTTGGATTGAATAAGTAATTTCCTCACAAATAGGACATGCTTTGTATCCTTTTATGCTATATCTAGGAAAATTTCCATAAGCTGGAAAGTCATTAATCGTGCAAAATAGCATAGCACCCAAACTAAAGATCTCTTTACATGAAGCATCATATGTCATAACACCTTCTTCCCATAGTTTCATTAGGTCATCAATTATAGGTTGAAGGTAAACATCAATATCATTTCTAGGTTGCTTGGGCCCTAATATCAATATTGACAATATGACATACTTATTTTTCATACACAATCAAGGAGAAAAATTGTATATAACAATCATAACAGGCCACATGCTATGTTGGCTGCTTAATGTACCATAGGGATTCATTCCATCTGTATAGAGTCTAAGTCTTAAGTTTCTTGGTTCTTTACCAAATTGAGGGTATAATAAATCAATTTTCTTCCATTGTGGTGAATCAGATGCATGTCTTAGGATGCCATCATCATTGGCCTTTAACTCCCCATGCCAAGACAAATTTTGTGCATCTTTTGTATTAGCAAATAAGCGTTGAAATCATGGTATTATTGGTAGATACCACATCACCTTGGCAGGAGAGCCATTTTTAGCCTTAGCTGAATTTGTGGTCTTATACCTTGACGCACCACATTTTGGACAATTTATCAAATTACTGTAGTCCTTTTGAAATAACACACAATCATTTGGACATGCATGAATCTTCTTAGCCTCCATTCCCATTGGGTAGATTATTTTATTTGCTTGATATGTTGAAATTGGAAGCTCGTTGCCTTTAGGAAGAATTTCCTTTAACAAAGATAACAGTGAAGTGAAACTCTTATCGCTCCATCAGTTTTTAGCTTTAAGAGTATATAATCGCATCACAACACCCAACCTCGTGAACTTAGTACAACCCTTATATAACGGACTTTCAACATCATGGACAATGTTTGCAAATAAAGAAGGTGGATTAATGACATTGTCTCAACAACTATGTAGCATCTCATCAACCATATCATCCTGAATCGGGTCATCCTAAATCAGTTCATCATTGACATTATCATCATTATCTATATCTTCTATGCCACAACTATTAGTATCGACATTTTCTGATCCATAATTAAATTTCTCTCCATGCCAATACCATTCATTATAACCTTGTATGATCCCATTGCATATGACATGATTCTTAATTTCCTCAACAATATCAACTTTCAAATTGTTACCACAATTTCTATATGGACAATAGAACCTATCTATAGGTAGTTTCCTATGTTCCTCAGCAAATCTGATAAATTTATCAAGGCCTTTGGCAAACTCTGGACTACAACGGTTCTTGATAGACATCCAACTTCAATCCATTTTCTAGATCACATTAAAATTAATTATAAAACTGAGCATTTTATATTGATATTATAAGTTGTAAGTTTTCATTAATAGGAAGTTAATTACTTTTATAATAAAGTGTACCACCTATCCCATTTTTGAATATTTAATCTCACTAGTAACTGTATAATGTATATTTAATTTTGAAGAAAATTTCAGCAGCATTTCCCCTAAGTTCTCCAAGTACACCGATGTAAATGGCAAATAACCACTCACATATGTATCCAGAGAACAAATGAGGAAATCCTACTGAAATTTTCTTCAAAACTAAACATACATTATATAGTTACATCCTAAGTGAGATTAAATATCCAAAAATAGTCCCAAACTGAGGACTATCTAAAGTTTACTCCTAATGAGTAAATTTTGAACGGGTTTCTAAGTTAATATATAAATGTATTATTTTCATATTTATATTTTAAGTTAAACATCATGCATCAATGATTCTCATCTATAAACCCTAAAGTGTCAATCTAGGAGTACACATGTCTAATCATATTAATTTCTAGAATTTATATAATGATTACATATGAAAAAATATATGTTTTTATTATTGGTTGGGTTATCAATCATATACAATGGAAAAACAATATAATTGTTCAGTTAAAGGCGCGCATGTCCACTCTCGATCAAGAATTCATCGACCGAGAGTCCACCTGTGCGCGACGTCCAAGTCCACTCTTGGTCGACGAATTCTCGACCGAGAGTGGACCTGGACGCCGTACGCAGGTGGACTCTCGGTCGACGAACTCTCGATCGAGAGTGGACCTGGACACTACCGTGGTCGTGGCGGCGGTACCACGGCGGGCATAGATAGACCTACATAAATGGAAAGTCTTACATCTGTGACTGTGGCGGCGGCAACTTCGAGCTCCACTTCGGTGTCGACCACTTCAAGCTCCACTTCGAGCTCCTCTTCTCTCAGACGATGACAACAGCAACGGGAGAGAAAGCTTTGGCAGTGCGGGAGAGAAAGAAGAAGTAGGTCTCGACGGCGCGGGAGAGAAAGAAGAAGTAGGTCTCGCGGGAGAGAAAGAAGTAGTTCTCAGCACGAGAGAGAAAGAAGAAGTAGGTCTCGACGATGCAGGAGAGAAAGAAAACTAGGTCTCGTGGGAGAGAAAGAAGTAGGTCTCAGCCACTTCAAGCCTTGGGCCCGACCTGTAGGGTCCGTTAAAACAAAAAAAGACCCAAGAGATAAGCGGTGCCTGTGTCGGGTAAATCAAAAACACCCAAAATTCAACTCGGTCGAGAATTTCGTCGACCGAGCAAACCTTGATCGAGAATTTCTTTGACCGAGGGGACCTACAAGGTCGGTTAAAATGAAAAAACCGATGCTAGAAGTACTTATTCACGCGTGAATGCAAACTAGATCCAAAATTTAACTCTGTCGATGATTTTTTCGATCGAGGTGACCTCGGTCGAGAATTTCGTCAACCGAGAGGACCTACAAGGTCGGTTAAAAGGGAAAAACCGACCCTAGAGGTACTTATACATGCGTGAAGGAAAACTGGATCCAAAATTCAACTCGGTCGATAATTTGGTCGACCGAGTGGACCTACGAGGTCAGTTAATAGGAAAAAACCGACCCTAGAGGTACTTATACACGCGCGAAGGCAAACTGGATCCAGAATTCAACCCGGTCGACAATTTTTTTGACTGAGGTGACCTACAAGGTCAGTTAAAAGGAAAAAACTGACCCTAGAGGTACTTATACATGCACAAAGGGAAAATGGATTCAAAATTCAACTCGGTCGAGAATTTTTTCGACCGGTATGCCCTAAAAGTTCATTTTTTTAAGAAAACCGACCCAAGAGGTCTTAAATGGTGTCCGTGTTTTTTGTAGACATATAAGGTCGGTTATTTGGAAAAACCGACCCTATAAGGTGGAGGCGCGAAGATAAAATTGAGTAAATTTTTTCCGCGGGAAACCTTAATGGGCTTTCTAATCCCATTGTCTATAAGGTCGCTTATTTTATGAAAATTGACCCTATAGAGATACACTACAAGGTCCGTTATTTTAAGAAAACCGACCCAAGTGGTCTTAAGAGGCGCCCGCATTTTTTATAGACCTATAAGGTCAGTTATTTGGAAAACTGACCCTATAGAGTTACACTACAAGGTCGGTTATTTTAAGAAAACTGACCCAAGAGGTCTTAAGTGGTGCCTGTGTTTTTTTGTAGACATAAAAGGTCAGTTATTTGAAAAAACTGACCCTACAGGCAGTGACGTTATTGGCTAAAAATGTAGTAGTGGTAGATCGTTAGGGCCTAGGAAGGTTGATACAGGGTTGTTGATAGAGAAGGAAAGGTGAGGTCTTCTTCTTCATGTGAGGTCATTCATGGAAGGACCAAGATGGTGGGAGACTAGTGATCAAAGGGGACAATCGGGGTGGTTGCAGGTGACATCACGATCTACCTCCAATAGATTGGTGTTGGTCAAGCAATTTAGTAGGTTGGGGAGGAGAAGGAAGTTGATATGTAAGAGGAGGAAAGGAAAGAAGAGAAGTAGAAGAAGGTAGGCTATGGCGTAATTAACAAAAAGTAGAGAAGCAGAGGGCGGTCAGGAGTTTTTGTGGTTGCCATTTATGTCAGGTGGAGCAGTGATCATGGTGGAAGATGAGGCTGGCTGTGGTGGTTTGGTGATTGTTGACTATATAGGGTGATGGTAATTATTCTATGGTTTCTGGGAGTTAGGAGACACTCTGACGTGATCTAACTAGCCTAGGGTGGCACTATGCTCTAGAAGGGGCTTGACGGATGCTTCTTATCTATCCACTGGCCATTAATGATTGTAGAAGTTTTCATGATGCTTGTCCTTAAGGTGAGGACCCATGGGGTATGGGAAAGCAAACCAAAGTTAGAGGGATGAAGTTGGAGTGTGAGAGGTAGATATGGGTGGGTTTGTTAGTCATTATTTCCCTACGGTTGGGTAACCATCGCGTTGAGGAAGAAGAGACCCAGGAACACAAGCCTGGTCAACAAGTCCTTAAGTAAAACTTGATTTTAATTCATTTCCTATTAAAAATTTGTACTTTCTGTAACACTTTATATCTCCTAGTATACCATTACATTTCCATTGAAAATTTCAACACAACTATAATGGCTAATACTTTAGTTTTGCAAATATATAAACTCTCTTTATTTATGCTCCTTAGATGACTAACTTAAGTACCATCACAAGCACATCAATATTAATATTAAATGCTTAAATTTATTTCAATGTGATTCCAAATACAATGGCCAAAATATTAGGTGTTATATTGTAATATTAGGTGAAGTCTAAGTATTCGAGCAGAAGAATTTCTGACTATCCCAAATGATGACAAGGTAATTCAAGGGTATAAGTTCAAGGACTAATTTGTAAATATTTTCAAATTGATGATAATGAACTTATTTGGGAAAAATAAATTCAAGTGGAGGATTTACTAATATGAAACTACATGATAAGTGATCTAAATGACTAAGGAGGACTTGTATTCCAAGTTAGGGAAGAACTTTTAAACCATAGTTCAAATTAGGTTAAATGTTAGAACTTCAATATATTATAGATATTCATCCTGAATGTCTTTATCAACCTCTTGAATGAGGCATGGTATCATCACACATATGATGGCTTTATAGGTATAAGATGTGTTTGTTTTTTCAATGATAATATAAGGGAGTATGTAATGGGCACCCTTGCACTCAAGGCTTGGGTCCCATTTGAACAAGATCCTACACCAACACTCTTTTTCTAGTCATATTTCCCAAGCTTCCTTGCTCAGGTTCCATGATGGTGGCATGTAATTGAGATATCCTTTCTTGGTCAAATCATTTACAGTAGGCCATAATGAGGTTGAATTTTACTATAATGTCCACCTGGTGAACCGAGGATGAGCATAAGATGGGCCATAGAATCCTAGGACCAATCAGTTTCATCTTAGTGAGATCTATACAATTTTCATACACCCTTATTTATTGAGAATCTTGCCTTGTTCTGGGTGAATATGCATTTCCCATAGTTTTTGAGAAAATTGCACCAGGTCATACAGGAGATGGAATGGTTGTCTTCTTCATGGGGGTACATTGTCAATGGAGGAAATGTGAAGGATCTAAAACTTAATCTACATGTTGTCTTCCTCTATGTATGATATTGTACTTCTTGGGTTGTCGGCTTGAACAATAATGATGACATGCCCTAGTTGTACTTGAGTTTTTGATGCAGTAATGAGCACACTTAACCATAGGGTTCTTAGTGATGGGATCCCTAAAAAAGAGGTTCACCCTGGTGATATGGGTAGTCCAATCATTCCCTTTAAGATAATTTTATTTGAGGCCTCAAAAATCTTAGGTGTTACAAACTCCCCCACTTAAACTCTTTACAACCTCATCAAGGTTCAACTATATGACATAATAATATATTCCCCATTTTAGTGCAGACCTAGAATGGCCCAAGCACACCTAGCTTCCATTCACGGCTACTAGATCAAGGGTGGATTCATCTCAACTCATAAGATAGCCCTTTCCACATGCCTAGATCACACAACTAAAGATTTTAGTGCCACATGTCCATGTGGGACCCTCCTACTAGAGGGGAATTAGTTCTAATAATATTGTAGACGCTTGATCCCATCTCTTGAGGCTCTAGTAGAGTTTCAAGAATGATGATTGGCCCCACATGCCACCACTATCCTCCGTTGCATGCTTTTTTCTTCACTTAGACTCTTGACGTACTCATCAAGGTTAAATTACATCACCTCATAATATCTTCTCCATTTCAATATAGACCCAAATTGGACCATGCACACCCACCTCCCATTAGTGACTACCAGTACAAGGGTGGCTCCATATATATTAGCATATAGCCCTTTCCACATGCCTAGAGTGCATGGCTAAAGATTATAGTTTCCAAACATTCATGTGGGATCTAAGTATTGGAGGGAAATTAGCTCTAATGCTCACCCAAGGCTCTAGTAGAGTATCAAGAATGGTAATTAGCCCATAGACCACTCTACCTTTGGTTACATGCTTTGTCCTCACTCATGCATAGCTCATGATCAACTTCCTGACTGATCATCAATCCTCGTACTACTATGGGTTGAGCATGCTTAACCACAAAGTTCTTAATGATCCACTCCCTAAAAAGGAGGTTCACTTTGGTGATATGGATAGGCAAACCATTCCCTTTAAGATCATTTTATCCAAGGCCTCAAATCCTTGGATGTTATAGGCTCAACTCCTCATTATCAGGAACAAGACTGAGAAAGTTCACAGTGTAATCTGTAGCTTGAGCATGGGCTATCCTAAGGCATCCTTTTGTGCATCGTCAAAGGATGTTGCTTTCTTGATCTTTACTTGTAGGCCTGAGAGATCCCTCTTATAATCATCTCACTTTTGAGTGTCCCCCAATTAAGGAAGGACCTTCAAGTCTAGAGCCATTACCTGAATTCCCAAGATCCATATTCAACAAATAACAAATAATAGTAGACAATTTTCATTCATAATTATATTTTACGAATGTATAATGATGATCCTATAAGTAATTGCATGAACTTTCAACATGGGATCCATAACATATTAGAAGAAGGGTTACATATAACTAATACTCCTTTACTTAGCTTTAATGTCTTTGATCTGATTCTCCATGTCTTGAGATCTACATATGTTGCAATTACCTAAAGTGATGAAAATCCAAAACAGGGTCAACACATATCTATATTGTGTATGTGGTGAAAACAAAATATGTGCATGTAGGGGTAACAACATATCAACCATATCAAACATTATTATTAAATAATCAAACATGCATCTTTTGTTATAACTTCTCAAACCTTAATTGCTCAATTTTTGTGGTATACCCTCTCACAGGGTTTTGTTCCTATAGTACTTATACAACCTTCCCTTCTTAGGGCTTGGTGTGGTGTCAGCCTTCCCTTCTGGGGCTTGACCGACCTTCCTCTTGTGGGATTGGTCATAGTCATCATGTCAACCTTCCGTTCTGGGGCTTGACCTCTTTGTGACCTTCCTCTTCTGGGGCTTGACCTTTTTGTGAGCTTCCCCTTCTGGGACTTGGTCATAGCCATTTCTATAATGATTTTCTTTCTCTTTCCATACATTTAATACACCAAAGATAGTATCTTGGGTTGGAGAAAGTTATGTTCATATAAGGTTATACACTTAGTTGGGGCCTTACAATTTGTATGAAATAAATAAACAACCAAGCAGGTTAATTTCAATCCATTCGTGAAACTTCATAAAACACCAGTAGTTTATAAGAGTTGGTATTCATAATCTTAACCATGTACCTTATTTCCATGCAGAAACCATGAAACATGTACTTCAAGCATATATCTAAACATCTAAGCATTCAACATAATCGACCAACATTATTTGCATGTATGTATACTCTAAAGTGTCACCAATCATATTCAAGACAAATGTAACATACTTCCTAAACTAGGGTTATGGGTTGTCTTGGGTCAGGTAATGAATAAGGGTAAAAATCCTAATTCCAATGCACCATGATTCATTAGGTTTATAAACCCTAATTATCATATCTATCACATCATTATTTTATGAACGTCTAGATTTGATTAGGTGGATTACTAATGTAGCAAGTTATAATATTTAGTTTCAAAACCCTAATTATACATGTATGTGACTATTGACCTAAAAACCATAAATACGCATCCTCATTATCATCATCATATTGGATTATCATTATATTCAACAATATCAATTCATATCTCAAATTAAACATTTTTATATACTCAACATGTTAATACTCAGGCTTAGGGTTTCCTTGCATTAATCACTTATTAATCATGTATATAATGTACTTTGGGAACTAGAAGCATAATTAGAGTTTGAAAGTATTTTATTCATGATCGACTCCTTTTTCTGATCAATTTTATATATAGTTTCAATATTATCAGATCTCCAATCTAATTACCACAATATTCACAAGATAATCATTTATTAGCCAATTCTAGAATGACAAGTCATCAAAACAAATATCCATTCAAGCCACATGGGGCCAAGTCCAGCTAATGGGATTGCACCACATCAGAGACCCATTCCACTTGGGCACAGCTTGGGGTAAGGAGGAAAAATGACATCAATGCCCATTTCTTGTAAATCAGATCATCACGCAAGCTAGGGACCTTCAGTCATTTGCTTCCCAAGAATTGATCATCCCTCTTGCAAGCTCGACCGCTACTTCAGCCCACCATTACAAGGTCAACCTAATGGTTGACTCTCGTGTTCATGGCATGGTAGTGACAGTTGAGGGTATGGTCATACTATGACAATTCTTGCAGACTCAAAGATCCTTTGGCTTCATTCGAAGGGAAACTGAAAGCTTGGTCTCGAGATTAGGGTTTGCATGGTGGTAATATCAGTACCAGATGAAATTAGGAGCAATGTTTACCTCTATAATTGTCGTGCCAAAGATGGGAGAGATCACTAACATCCCTTTGAACTCAACAGTGCCCCTACCACATCCAAGGGTAGTCGGCAACGCTGTCCTCCACTTCCTGGTGATTGTAGGTATTGCTAGAGGCGAAGATCATTCTTGGTGAAGGATGAGGAGAAATTGGGTGTCAGGGATTGTTTGTAGAGATCTAGGGGTCCCATAGGAGCACACAAAGGCCCTTATATAGGTAAGGTGTGGCAAGGGGGTGTCTCCTGAATTTAATGGAGTTATGACTGCAACAAGAATTGGAGAAACCCCAATTCGACATGAAAATAGGGGAAACTAGGGATATTTGGGTTCAATTTCACATCCCAAATCTAATTGGGGTGGTTTTGAGTGCTATCGTGGATTTGAGAGAGAGGGGGGGATGAAAGAGGGAAAGTGGGTCATTGCAACTGGACTTTCCGAAGCAAGTTGTAGGTAGAAGATGGCTTTTGAGCAGTTGATTAGTGATCTAGAAGCCACAAAGGTGTGCAACACATTAAAGAGCCACGCCTAAGTTTCCTAGTCATATTAAATGTTACACACACACGCGTACACACATTATATATATATATATATCAATTAATCGCTACTTTATGGAAATTTGTAAATTCCATATCTCTCTCATCCATACTTAGATTATTCCCTATTCGGATATGTTTCTTATAATCCTACAATACCGTACCTAGCCAATTTTGGTGTCAAAAGGATGCTTTTAGATATCATTTTTCTCTCTCTTGAAATAAGGTAACATAATTTAGTTATTACAAGTAGATTCCTCTTCCTTCTTGATTTTCTACACGCTACTAGGAGACTCTTTTTGCTATCAAACTTAGAGGAGAAATCATTAATTACTTACCTAACTTATATCCAATTTTTGGGATTTTTGAAGGTAAATTTCGTAGCCAAAACTTTCTCTTTAAATATTTCTTTAAAATAATTATACACATCACATGGAAAGTCATTTTTATCAAATTCTAGAGTTATCTTATTTTCCTCATCATATTTAAGTATTCCAAAAGCTAGATCGAAATATCCTTATTTGGTGCCCACAAATTGCATTGCAAGCCAAGATTAGATAATTACTACATTAATTATCCAAGTCATACATTATCTTAGAACATTTTGGAAGTTTGTCTCTTATTGCATATTTCAATTATCTAACAACTTACAAGGCCATTATTACTCACTTATTCATGAAATCTCTTATTTCTCAAACTTGTGCCACAAGAACCTATTTGCAAAGCAAATAGTCTCATGGGTCTCACTTGGGCCATGGGTTGAACTCATTCCACGAATATGCTATTATTATTCTATCAATAACATTAGGATATTTTCTTATCAAATAAAGTTTGATATTCATATAACACAAATTTATTGAAACTTAAGGATCTTACATTCACCCCTTGTTAAAAGGAATTTTGTCCCCAACATTTAGACATAGTAAGTTAAGGTGAATGATAATCTCAACATAGCTTCAAACATTAGTGTTAGCAACCCTTCTTTGATATCTTTATCTAGGTCATATTTAACAACTCTTATTTATTTGCAAATCTCAAAGGTTGGAACCCAAATTTGATTCTAGGGTATATCCAGAACCTTATTTGCTACATGATATTATCACTTGGTGATAACATTTTCACCTAGGTTTCCAAACTAATGTTCATTTAATTTGCGTAAGGGTGAGATAGCAACTCAAGCCCTATATTATATCATTACACTTCAACTTAGGTATTCATTCTCATGTGTCAGTTTCTAAGCATACCATGTCTCCACCTAATCTCTCACACTCATAACAAGATGAAATAAGCATTTGGCTACAGTCCAAATACAAATTTCATCCCATTTCAAGAGTAGAGATGGTGTATTCACACTTTATCTTCTAATATAGATTTTGTTGGCGTCCTTATCAACAATGACTCTATACCATGAACATATTTTATTCCCATTATATTTTTCATTTTGTGCATTCTCATGGAAAGTGATTTTCTCATAATCCTTGAGTTTATGCACAACTTCCTTTATGATTTTATCAAGCCTTAATACATGACTTCTTGTATCCTTTACATTCACATATCATGTATCATTAGCCTAAGCTATCCCCCTAAAGGTCTCTAGGGGTATAGGTACCTTTGGAGTAATTTCTTCTTGACCTCCAAGGGTCTTATGTACACACATTGACCCCTTGGGCCTCATTAACTCATGAAGGGTTATCTCCTGATTCCATGGTCTCATTAACATAGAGCATGATTGCCTCATGACCTCATCAATCTTATGTATCTTTAATCATCCTTACTTGAACCAGGTTTGACTTAGGGCTCTACCCTTCCTTAGGTTTTATTCTCATTTCATTACATTTTTTTGAGGTTTTTTTAACAATATTTGAGCATATTATTCTATGTATAATCCTATAACCCAGATTTCCTCATCTCATATGATGCACATTATTCACTTTATCTCTCTTTATTGGCTCATGGTCTTCCCTTCCAGGCTTGGTCCCACACCGTCGACCACTTTCACGATGACTTTTCCTCATGTCCCTCAGATGTAATACTTGGGTTCAAAGAATCATACTCAATATATGTGTTTATGCTTTGTATTCTTAGTTTCTCAAACCTTAGGTGACATTCAAGATTACCTCAATTATCAAACTAGTTTGTGAACTCACCCCTCTACGAAAGGTCCTAAACCAGGCACAATAGAATTAATACTTGACAGTAAAAAAGATAATAAAAGCATACTTGATCAAAGATGTATATTAACAAAGAGAATGTGTCTTTTAGGCATATTTTCCATTATATCTTCCATGCATTTACTACCTGAGATTTGAATACATCAAGATCCTATGATCTATTACCTGAGTCTTGGATCACTTTCAAGTACTTTACTAGCAAAGAGTTGAAGTATTTTACTTTCCAGCACTTCACAACTAAAGAGTTGGAGTGCCTAGGTATAATGGTACATATATACTATGTTTCATGTGTTCAAGACTATATATACAGGAAATCAAACATGTTAGCACACAAGAACAATTATTTCATCCAATAGTGTATGCTAAGTATCTCGTACACACATAATACACTATACTATATAGTAGTCCAAGTAAGAGGGGAGGCATACCTTGAGATTATTAAAGGTTCATCCAGAGATTAGCCAGCTATTCCACATTATCATAATTCATGCATAGGGTCTATACAAATATAGATAGAGAAATATCATTCTTATATCCTTATATCTTACATATATTATATTATGGTCATGCTAAACAAACTTATATGAGTAACTTGTCAACATATATCACAAATCTAATTGAGGTCCTTTAGCCCATTACCTGAGGACGGTGCCATGTTCAATCTCTATGAGCTCACTAAAATCTATGAGTATTACATGCACTATTTTTGTCTCCCCTCTTTGGTCTAGGGTTCTCGGTTGGCCTCATAGAATCAATCATCAAATTCACAAGATCAAGCCAGTCAGGCACAAACCAAACCAAACATGATATGGAACTCTCTCTCCCTCACCTATATTGTAGGTACTCATATAATATTCATATATATGTAAGTAGACTCTATCTCTATCTCTACAGTTTGGTCCTCGCAAGGACATCTAGAGTACAACAAGACTATAGGATCCAGAAAAAAGCAACTCAACTCATTCACTCAGTCATAGTATAGTGTAGGACATATCTCAACAAATATTTCTCATAGTTTTGCATATCTTAGAGTTTAGGTCTCTTACCTTCTCCTTATGGATCTCACTCCTTTGGAGTTAACCTTACAACTAGTCCTAACACTAGAAGTCCTCCTTTTGTAGAAGATATTGAGGCTCTTATTGATTCACATGTTATGTTAACTTACTATAACATACTGGATCTTGGACCCTATCATAGAACTTTGACCTTTTGGTCTTAGCCAAACAAATTTATACCTAAAAGATGTTTCGTAAAACCCTAATGAGTTAATTCATGTAACCTAATGTTTTCACATTTGTCTTAGGCCAATAAAACACATAATAAATGTCACATATTTCATAAAAGGAAATAAGAAAAGTGGGGGGAAAGTTCAAATTTGTAATCTACATGTTAAAAATAGCCTACATGTCAATTTTCATCTAATTTGGACCACCTTGAAATAATGGGGTAAGTTTAGGAAAGAGAAAATAAGTAAAAGCCATAAATGATAAATAATGTGATATATAACTTCAAAATGTGATAATAAAGGCAAATTCATATTCAACACACTAAAGATTACTTGTGGATGAAGTTTCACCAAATTTGGATAATCCTAATGACATTAATGCATGAGGAAAGAGAAAACATGACTTGCTTAATTAATACATCAACAATTTCCAAATATGAAAATTACATAATCGAAATCTACATGCCTTAATTAGCCTAGGTGTAAAATTTCATATTATTTGGATAAAGTTTGGACCCTCAATTGAAGAAAGAGAGAAAAGGAAATAATGTATCAATTATACATTATTTAATTTTGATTTGGATAAGGTTTGAATTTAATACTCATGTCATGAGGTTTATTTTGATTGTCAAATACAAAGTCTTTACGGACCGTCAGATCTAGATCTCATGACTACCGTTCTTCTCGCTTCTTTTGGAAAAGTCAGGCCAGCGCAGTGTTTTATGGTCGTTGGATGTTGATCTGACGGAGGAGAACTCATCTCCTACTTCCTTTCTTCTATTTTGTGAACAGTATGTCCGCACAACTATTCTCATTTTCTATGATTTTCTTGATCGATGGTTGATCATTCTTCTCGATTCTTTGACCACTAGATTTGGGAGAAAATCCCACACAAGATGAACCTAAGCACGAGCCCTAGTTGCCCAAAACCAGCAAACCCCCAATCTGGACTCTGACACATTGACCACAATGATCCATTCCCCCCTTATTCAATGTACCATACCTCTATAAAACCCCCTAAAAATCTTATTCAGACCCTCAGACACCATACTCTCTACTCAATTCTCGTGGTACTTTCCTGTACTGCTTCCTCCTTATTGTTCTTCTATTCAGGACTCCTCTGTGTTGACGGTGATGCTTGTACTAGACTCATCCCAATTGTGCTCCTCTTATCCATCTCTGGTGTTTCTCATAGGTGTCCCTAAACTCAAAAGCCATCGCCTTGAGGCCTAGCTCTTAGACAAACTCAGTCTGTTTGAACTCACTGGAGCTCAACTGACAACCATCTCTTGGTGATGTCAGGGAGTGAAAGCTACATGTTCAAGTTCTATATTGACCCGCAAAGCTTCCCCACTTCTTAATTCATCCCTAACCCACATGTATCCTCTAACGCCCACCTCTGGTTCGTGTTGTAATATTTTTCCTGAACATGTAGTTCCTCACAAATTATGATCGTTTTCTGATCGAATTTTGGCTGGTCAGCCTCGGGGTGATCTCATGAGTTCACAGGAGTTGTTCCCCGGTAGCATGGTTGAATGAATTTCAAGTTCTGATCCATGAAGTGATCTTCTGGCTGTCTTCACTCATGTCTTTTTCATCACATAAGGTTCTCCTTGATCGTTTCCCGATTGTGTCCTCTTTCGCTCTTTCTTTTCAACTTTTATGCCGAGGGTAAAACTATCTTTACACCCATTTGTTTGAGCTCCTGTCACTGTTGGGTAATCTCCACAATGACCAATTGTCCAGGCGACTTGGATGGACTAGGTTGGGCCACCTCATCCTACTATTGCTCATATGTAGATTTCCCCGCTTATGTGGATTTCATAATTCTCTTGATTGGACGATCCTTTTAGAATTCATAATAATTAATTTACCACACACAAAAAATATGCTTTGGAATCGTATGATTTTTCTTCCTAGTGGTACCACTTTCATTTCTTAAATCCAATGTTTTATAAAACGTGATTTTTATGAATTTACCTAAATATATAAGAACTTGCAAAATTCATAACTAAATATTTGTAAGTCATAAAAATATAATCAAATATCTTTTGAGTTCAAAATACTATATTCTAAAATATGGTGTGGTTTTGATAACCTAATTCACATAAAAAGAAAAAGGTGATTTTTAGGGTTTGAGGGACTCAAAATCTACATATATGCTTAATAGGTTCTTTGGAGGCCTAGACTTGGATATAGAAGTAACTTTGGACTATTTAGAATATAAAGAGAGGTATGTTTGCAAACCCATTTATTCATATTGACAAATTTCTTTCTCTTATTGTATGTTTGCAAACCATATTAGTCTTTTGAGAAATTAACCTATGTTTCTTCTTTCTCTTGGTCCTATGGACACTAGCCTACACATCATCATCATCTCAGCCTCAGTCCCAACTATGTTGGGGTCGGCTACACGGATCCTTCACTTCCATTCAACTCTATCATGGGCATATTCTGGTTGAGATGTAGAGATTCAAAATCTCTCTATATAATCTCATCCCATGTCAATTTAGGTCTTCCTCTTCTTCTATTTATCGTGCTTGAATCAATAACATTGCTTCATATAGGCACATTAGTCGTCCTGCGTTGTACATGTCAGTACCATCTGAGTCATCTCTTACACAACTTGTCCTCAATGCTCGCCACCCCCACTTTATTCCCGATATAATCATTTCTCAAGTGATTTTTCTTGGCTTTCCACACATCCATCTCTGCATACACATTTCAGCCATGTTCATCTTGTTGAGACCTTGTTTCTTCACCGCCCAACATTCACTCCCATAGAGCATGGTTGGTCATATAGTTGTTCTATAAAATTTACTTTTTAACCTAAGAGGGATATTTCGATCACATAAAACTACAGCTGCACTCCTACATTTTAGCCATCCTAAGTGATCTCGTGACAAACATCATTTTGGACATCCACATCTATTTGAATAATTGAACCCAAGGAACACAATTTATCACATTTTAGTTTATCTACTTCGTCCAACTTGGCTCCATCATTCACACTACGAGATTGACTGAAATTGCAATGCATATACTTACATTTGCTCTTACTAATCATAAATCCATTTGATTCCATTGCCTCTCTCCACCATTCAACTTTATCATTTAATCCATCTTTAGTTTCACCAATCAAAACAATATCATCAACAAATAACATACACCAAGGAATATCATCTTGAACATTCTTTGTTATATCATCCATAACAAGAATGAATAGATATGGGATTAGTGTGGATCCTTGGTGTACCCCAAATATGATAGGAAAAGTTGGTGTCTCTCCTCTAGGAGTCTTCACACTTGTAGTAGAGCTATCATACATGTCTTTTATCAAGTCAATGTATTGGATTGGAACACCCTTTTTCTTCAAAACCATCCACATCACTTCTCTGGGTACTCAATCATAGGCCTTTTCCAAATCAATAAACACCATATGAAGATCTCTTTTGCTTTGTCTATACTTCTCCACAAGCATCCTAATCAGAAAAATAATGTCTATTTTTTATATTCTAGGCATGAAACTAAATTGGTTGTTTGATATCTACGTTATAGATATTAGCCTCTGCTCAATAATCCTATCCCAAAGCTTCATTGTGTGACTCATCAACTTGATACCTCTATAGTTTGTGCAGCTCTGAACATCACCTTTGTTCTTGTAGATGGGGACTATAGTACTAGTCCTCCACTCATTCAGAATCTTCTTGGTCTTCATGATCTTGTTTAAGAACTTTGTTAACCACATAACTCCTTCATCCCCCATACTCTTCCATACATCAATGGGAATACTGTCTGGTTTATATGCCTTTCTCATGTTCATCTTATTTAAATAATTCTTGACCTAAAATGGTGAAACTCATCATGTGTAAATGATATCTCTTGTATTCATGTCACACGAGTCTCTAACATTATTTGCAATATCTCCATTGAAAAACTTATGGAAGTAATTTCTCCATAGATTCTTGATATCATCGTTCTTCACCAACACCCTGCCATCTTTATTCTTGATGCATTTCACTAGACTCAAGTATCTTCATTTTCTTTCTCTTATATGAGCCATTATATATATCCCTTCTCTTGGTCCAACTTCTTATAAATATCAGCAAAGTATCTTGACCTTGCTTCTTGAAGAGACTTTTTAGCTTCTTTCTTTGCTTGCTTGTAACTTTGGAACGTTGCATCATCAGGAGATTTGGGAAAGCTCCTGTAGATCTCCCTTTTCAATTCAATAGCCTTATGTACTTCATCATTCCACCACCAAGTCTCTTTCTGTGGAGGCCTACAACCTTTGGACTCCCCCAAAACCTCTTTGGCAATTTTTGTTATGCAAAAGCTCATGTTATGCCACATAGTGTTAACATCTGACTCTAAGTTCCAAGTTCCCTCCTTGTTGAGTTTACCATGAAAATTCAATTTCTTTTCTCCTTTAAGATTCTACCACTTGATTTTTCTATCTTGGTTTCTGTTATGCTTCCCTTTATTGATCTTCATGTTCATATCCAAAACCACCAACCTATGTTGGGTCATGAGTTCTTCACCAGGAATCACTTTACAATCCTTGCATATATTATGATCCACCTGCCTCATAAGGAGATAATCAATTTGGCTACAATTGTGCCCACTCTTGAAAGTAATCTTATGAGATTCTCTTTTCTTGAAATAGGTGGTTTCCAAAAGCAACTACAAAATTTAAAATCCTCTCTCCTTCTCTGTTTCTACTGCCATATCCAAAACCACCGTGAACTCTCTCGTATCTGTCATTGCTACTCCCCACATGGCCATTTAAATCACTCCCAATAATAATTGTTACAACCTCAATTTTGCATATGTTTTTATAATAAAAATGTAATGATTTTATGAATATGGACTTAATTGAAAAGGTTGTATGCTTTGTTTCAAAGAATGGATTTCTTTGCAAATCTCCCTTTTGATATGAATTTCGTGATTCCTACTATTATGTTAATCCAATAATGGATATAAAAGCGAAGAAAAGAAGAAAAGTCCAAATATTAGAAAAATATACAAGATAATGAATATTAAGCAAAGTATTGATGAAAATATATGGAAATCTCTAGAAAGTGGCATTAATGGCCACAATTGAGTAAATTTTGTTTATATGTGATTTCTAATAAAAGAAATAGAAAAAAAGGGAAAGGAAATAAAATATAAAGAGAAATCCTTGAAAAGAAATCTTTTAATAAAGAAATAAGTAAGTTAATGAGAAATGAAGAATGTAGATGCATCTAGAAGGATAATAAGCATCCTTCAAAAAGGATTTCGAAATCTTACAATTTCTTGGAGTCCAAGGAGTCCTAATGGAGAAGAAGAAAGAGAAAATACAAATAATACAAAATAATAGGATAATGTGCTACATACTTAATGACTTTTTGGTATTATCAAAAAGAGATACTTTTTACTATAAGAAAGTAAAATTTCGTGGCCAATGGATTAAAAGCCAACACAAAGGAGATAAAGAAGATACATTTCATATTTCCTAAGAACTAAGGAATATGGATTATAAAGGAGATAATTAAAAAGAGAGATAATATACCTAAATAAGGAAAATAGGTTTCCTAACGAGGAAAGGCTTTGTTTTCTTCGTGGGCAAGCATGTTAGGGTGTGGCTATCCTCCCCTATATAAGGGTTGAAACCTTAGCTGAGTCTAAGAGGATCCCATGCAACCCACTCTCTCCTTCTTTCTTATTTTCATCCAAACCCTAACTAAGAGGGAATAGTGCTATCCCTAGAGCAATGAGGAGTTGTGATGTGGTCTCGATGGAGGCATGAATCTCCCACGACAACCCAAGAAGGATCGGTCATCTTATCCATGCTCTTGCCATTACGCGGCACCTGCAGGAGGTCGACTCTTTGATTGCGGGTTGCAGGCCTAGCACCCTTGCACCCGGCCACCTTGGTCACGAACTGGAGGTTCCCCTTGTACGGCGGAGGGCGGCGGAGGTAGGGCGGTGATCTCTGGTACCCCTCAAGCCCTGGGGAGGAGGGGGCGACCCCACGATCAGCTGCAAGTCAACGGTAGATAGGGCGTCATGAGGTAGGAGATGACCAAGAGGCAGGGTCGTTACATTTGGTATCAAAGCATCGGTTCCTCATTTAATATCTAATAATTATTAAATTTACAAACTCTTTAGAACCCAAGGGAGTTATTAGAAGATTTTCCAAAAGATAGAGGTGTCTAGAAAAGGATCACGTCCGGGGGGCTGGCAATATTTTCCTCTACCCCACTAGTCGGTCACGAGGACTCCCAGATGCAATGTGACTGCCTGGCCAATGTTTGAGGTTTTGACTCGAAATAAGATACCTTTAGGACTCTCTCATCGATTTTCATCCTTTCCCAACCCTAATTCTGTTAAGATTCTAAGGTTTACGGTTTTCTTTCTCTTCCTCACCCTCTTGAGGATAGGGTATGTAAGATAAGGTTAAGGAATCCTCCACCAAATTAATGAAAAGCATGTAAACAAGATGTCATGGACATAAGCTTAATAGTTAAGCATAAACTAAAGATTCATTGCATGCTTAGGTCGTATGACATGTGATTGTCATGCCCTCAGGAGAGACCTGAGGCTAGACCTTCTTGTCTGGAGGATGAGTAGAGAGTTGGTCTTGGAGGCAGAGATCTCCATTTAAGGTAGAGACCTGGCGCATCCTCTGAGGATGATGCTAACCCTAACCCTAAGTGGTGGTTAGATAGAGAGATGGCATGATGAGTTAGATTTCATGGTCGACCATGTGTGTGGGTTGACATGCTTTTGGTTATGTGAGGTTTTCTGACCTAGTGCCTTTTGGACGACCCAACCTAGGAAGGGTTGTACAAGTTAGAATGAAGGATAACTCCTTCATTGATGAGGTTAGTGATGACCATATAGAAACCCTATGGGATTATATGAGCATGGAATAGTATGCACCCATAGTACGTTAGTAGTGCTGATAGTAGGATAAAACCTAGGCCAAAAGGGCATGTTGGATAGCTTATGAGATAATCATAAAGAGCTATGGATAATCTTGAGTGAGCATATGTGTTAATCATATGTTTCACCCTATAGGTGTATGCATGTGAGATTGATCCACCTTAAAGAGAAAACCTCTAGTAGTGGGGTTGTTGTAACATTATCTCTAGAGAGAAAGAGAGCAAGACCCAAGCAAGAAGGTTGGAAGCTTAGACTCTGGGATAGGAGGAACCCTGAGAAGTTGAGTATGTTACAACCTAAGTGGATGTTTGTGGTTGCCTCATGCATGGTCCTTGTGGTTTCTTAGTTTCCTTTAGAGGAACCAAACCCTAGAACAAGGATGAGGCTGTTGGTACCTATGTGCAGATGATATAGGTGCTTACCTTCTAGGGATAGGAAGAAGAGTTCCTTAGACCCTGAGGAGGCATAGTAAAAAGTCATGAGGCCTTATACCTAGTTGGTTGTCCTTGAGGAGGACTCGACTCTGAGGCGTTGTTCAAGTGGACGGATTATAGGATGTGCATGATGCACCTCGTACATGCTTGGTTCATTGTTAGAAGGTTGAGCATGCAGTTAGATGGTTGATGCATAAAAGTGAACCTAGGGTTCCTAGATCTATAAAAGGGGAAGTAGTAGTACCTGGTGCACTTGATGCTCATGACGAGATTGAGTTTCTAAAGATTCGAGCATGGCACTCCTCATGTTTAGAGGAAAAGGAGATCCCTGAGACTAAGGTCTATGGTTGATGAACCTCCTACATATAGGTTGGTGACATGGGCATGTATGATGATGGTCCAATGTTGAGGAATGAGGAAAAGTATGACCTACCATGGTTTGGTAGTGGTCTGTTTGCTATCAATGTGCCTCATTAATTTGCTAAGGCTAAGCATGCTCATGTGGATGCAAACCCTAGACATAAGGACGTTTGTGACCTTTACTGCTATCAAGAGATAGTTTCCTCCCATCCTGAGAGAGGGACCCTTTTGTAGGGTATGGATAAACTTTTGTTGGATTTGAGGTAACCTTTAGAGGTCTCATAGAGTCTTGAGAAGCTAAGTGGAGAGTACACAGTATGAGAATGAACCTACAGACCCATAGATAATCATCTCTAAGTGCATGTGGATGGGGCCTGACCAAGGTAGGTAGGTCGCCATGATCCCTATGAAAGGATGTAAGTCAGACCACGAATGCCAAGAGAGATGATGGAAACTTGGGAAAGGTTTCAAGTTGAATATGTACTATGTTAGAATCCTAAGTCTATCCTAGGGTCAGGTAGGGATGAGACCGATGGGAGTAGGAGTTGCCTAATTCCCTAGTTGCACATGACCATAGGGTCAGGAGGTAACATCTATCATTGTCTAAGGGCCATGAGTTAGGAGATTGATCAACTTCATGAACTCATGGGACCCAAAGGGAAAATGAGGAGGGAACTCTCTGATGCATAAGGGAAGAGGGATGACCCCAAAAGTACTGACACCCTATAGACCTAGAGGAGATGACCAAGGATGATATGATGACCCAAGTGGGTTCGAAACCAGTTTTTCATGGAAGTACACTTGATATTGAGATGTTCATGATGTAGAGACATGTGATTCACGTTTCAACCAAGATTTGAAGGTGTATTGGAAATGTGGGATGCACCATTTCTACTCTTGGAATGGGAAGAACTCTAAATTTGGACTGGAGCCAAATGCTTATTTCCTCTCATTATGGGGGTGAGAGATAGGGCAATATGCATGCCATACACCAAGGATAAAGATGATGTGAGTGGAAACATTGCTATGATGTATGAGGATAGAGATAATAGTGTACCCTTGTGGAATGTATGATGTGTGGATGGTTTACAAACACCAAGAGAACTAAGGTAGTCATCTTATGAGGATGCTTTTATCATGAGCTATGTGGAATATATGAGTTATACAAGGTTGAGTTTGATAACCAAGAGGATGAACTCAGAGTTTTCTTGATGAAGATAGACTTATAGTCCTAGATGAGATAGTAAGTGGAATACATGGAGGTGTATGTCTTCAACATTACCTAACAGATAAAGATGAAAGCTGGTAATGGATGCTCTTGTTGAGATACAGCTGCCTAGTCTAGGTAGTTAGGTGAACCCTAAGTTTGTGAGATATATTTGGCTAACAATAAGATGTAATAAGATCCATTGATTGAGTTAGTGGTTGCTTGGTTAGCCAGCCTAGGGCTTGTTGTGATATAAGGATGGTTGTAGAACCTCAGATGCACTTCTCTGGAAAAGAAGGTGATGAAACCCACAACTAGAGTGTTTTAGGGTTTCAGATGAACCAACCTTGGGGAATCATGACATGCAGGAGATCATGATTGTAAGTTCACCCTACACCATAGTAATACAAAGATAGTAAGTTACAGTAGTACTTTGGATGCCTAAGATGAAGTTGCATGTGGCTTGTCACCATGCATGTCAGGAGGTGAAGGACGAACACCAATAACCCATTGAGTGGATATAGAGGATAAAAGTCCCTGAGAGGGAATGGGATTTCATCACTATAGTTGTGGTGGTAAGTCTCCCCTAGACCGAGAAAGGTCAGGATGCATTATGGGTTATGGTAGATTGCCTTACCTATATGACAAAATCTAAGAGAAAGAGAGAGTAATGTCAAGGGATAGATCCAGTTGAACTACATGTAAGAGAGAGAGATGGTTCAACTACACCATGATGTGAGTTTAAAGGTTTGTGAGTATGACTTAAAGATTCACTTCCATGCGGTGGAAGTAAGTACATGATAAACTCGATGCTAGTATAGCTTATCACCCCTAACTGATGGTTAGCATGATCCAGACTAGAGGGTCTGATGAGAGCGTGTGTGCTCGTTTAGGGTGATATATGGAGACAGTTCTAATCCTATGAAAGTTGTGATGATAGCCATCATAGCCAGTATTGGGATGTAAGAAGCTCTGTAAGGAAGGTTGTATCAGTCACCACTTCATGTAGATGATGCCAGTGGAAAGACCTTGTGAAGGTCAGAGAGACCACAGTGAGTGCAGATAAAGTCGCTTTGATCATGCGAGGGCTGAGAAAGCCCAGGGGCGACATGAGTCGTGAGCTGATGTGAAGCAGACTGACATGCAGTTCACTGTGGGAGAATATGTGATATGATAATCCGATCCCTCTGAGATATAGATGAGAAAGATGAATCCCCGATACATGGGTCCATTCGAGATGGATTGGTGAAGATGCTTGTGTGTAGCCTTACCCCTCAGGATAATGTGATGTATGATGTGTTCCACAAGTCTGATCTAGAGCACTATGTGAGATACTCGAGCCATGTGCTGAACCATGAACCTATCAAGCTTCAAGAGAGAGGTTAAAATATCTTGAGTCACCTATGAGAGTATGAGATACCAAGGTGAGAGAGAACTCAGATGTAAGAATATAAGATGATGAAGGTTCTTGGGAAGCACCATGGAGAGGGTAAAGCCACATGGGAGCCATGATGGACATGAGGAAGTCTTATCCTGCTTGTTTGTATGTTTGATGGAATTTTGAGGGCAATATTTCTATAAGAGGGGAAGGATGTTACAACCTCAATTTTTCATATGTTTTCATAATTGAAATGTAATGATTTTATGAATATGGGCTTAATTGAAAAGGTTGTATGCTTTGTTTCAAAGAATGGATTTCTTTGCAAATCTCCCTTTTGATAGGAATTTCGTGATTCCTACTATTATGTTAATCCAATAATGGATATAAAAGAGAAGAAAAGAAGAAAAGTCCACATATTAGAAAAATATACAAGATAATGAATATTAAGCAAAGTATTGATGAAAATATATGGAAATCTTTAGAAAGTGGCATTAATGGCCACAATTGAGTAAATTTCGTTTATATGTGATTTCTAATGAAATAAATAGGAAAAGAGGGAAAGGAAATAAAAGATAAAGAGAAATCCTTGAAAAGAAATCTTTTAATAAAGAAATAAGTAAGTTAATGAGAAATGAAGAATGTAGATGCATCTAGAAGGATAATAAGCATCCTTCAAAAAGGATTTCGAAATCTTAGGATTTCTTGGGGTCCAAGGAGTCCCAATGGAGAAGAAGAAAGAGAAAATACAAATAATACAAAATAAGAGGATAATGTGCTACATAGTTAATGACTTTTTGGTATTATAAAAAAGAGATACTTTTTACTATAAGAAAGTAAAATTTCATGGCCAATAGATTAAAAGCCAAAACAAAGGAGATAAAGGAGATAAATTTCATATTTCCTAAGAACTAAGGAATATGGATTATCAAGGAGATAATTAAAAAGAGAGATAATAAACCTAAATAAGGAAAATAGGTTTCCTAATGAGGAAATTCTTTGTTTTCTTCATGGGAAAGCATGTTAGGTCGTGGCTATCCTCCCCTATATAAGGGTTGAACCCTTAGCCAAGTCCAAGAGGATCCCATGCAACCCACTCTCTCCTTCTTTCTTATTTTCATCCAAACCCTAACTAAGAGGGAATAGTGCTATCCCTCGAGCAACGAGGAGTTATGATGTGGTCTCGATGGAGGCATGAAGCTCCCACGACAACCCAAGAAGGATCATTCATCTTCTCCATGCTCTCGCCATCGCGCGACGCCTGTAGGAGGTCAGCTATTTGGCTACGGGTTGAAGGCCTAGCACCCTTGCACCCGACCACCTTGGCCACGAACTGGAGGCGCCCCTTGCTCGACGGAGGGCGGCGGAGGCAGAGCGGCGATCGCTGGTCCCTCGAGCCCTGGGGAGGAGGGGGTGTCCCTGCGATCAGCTGCAAGTCGATAGCAGCTAGGGCGTCGTGAGGTAGTAGACGACCGAGAGGCGGGGTTGTTACAATAATTTTCTCCTCTGTCGGTATTCCCTGCATCAATTCATCCATGTCATCCCAAAAATCCTTCTTAGCATCCTCACTAAGACCAACTTGGGGGCATACACGCTAATAATGGTAAAAATACTTCCCCCAAGAACATCCTTGATAGCTATGATTCTATCCCCAATGTTTGTGATCTTTACAACATCATCCTTCAACATCTTATCAACAATAATATCTATGCCATTTCTATGTTTATCAATACATGTATACTAGATTTTGTGTCTTGTGTCTCCAATCTCTCTACAACATTCCCTTATCCACTTGGTTTCCTACAGGAAAGCTATTTTGACTTTTCTTCTTATTATGGTATCCACTATCCCCAAAGATTTCCATGTCAGAGAGCCAATATTTTGAGATTCAACTCTAATCCTTTTTTGTTGAACTTTCTTCTGTACCTGTCTTCTTCCAAAATGTTGCCCTTGCAAAATTTTCACTACATCCAGGCAATGATGCGGCGAGACTAGCTTCTTTAGCCACACCCGTCCAAGATGTGGAAACCCTTGCACATTTTATATTGTATCCAGGCAGTGATGTAGTGGGACTAGCTTCTTTACCCACACTCATCCAAGATGTGGAAACCATTTTATGTCCTTCAACACAACTGGGCGTCATTGTGTCAAAACCCCTTGCATATTTATCACTGCACCCCGATGCCAATGTAATGTGTTGCTAGGTAGGGATGCTCCAATGAAATTTTTGTAAGGATCCATGTCATAGAAAGAGTGAAATTTTTTTATGGCTAGTTGTCAACCTACACCAACCCTCCTCCATTACTTGGGTTTGGGACTGGGTATTTTTGCACAAAATGTATGAAAACATAGGTGAAGTTACGCTAGCCTACACATAATATCTATTTTTCTTTGATAATTATGGCTCATGTGAACTATCTTATTTGTTACCAATTTTGTGATCATATTATCATGTTTGGACATTCTTTTGGTCTCTTTCTTATGCTTTGTTCATGATGGAACTCTATATGATGACATGTGATGTCGTTTGCCCACTTGTGTGGTGAATGTATATGCTGGTCATTTTTGTGGTGACTAATTTGTATAATCTCACTATAATTTCTACTTTCCTCTACATTAAACATGCTATGTGATTCATTAGCACTAGAGTAGTGTAATTTCATTGGTTTTTGGGGAGATGTGTATTTCCTTCTCGGGGAAGTATGCTCCTATTATTTTTGGGATGGAGGTGGCCCCATACGCGGGTTTCAAGTTTGTGAGGCTTGGCCCATGTTATATATTCAGGAGTTTGGCAGTACGTCATTCTCTATCAGGTTTCAAGTTAATGAGACTTGGAAGACTTTGTCTTTATATTGTTCTAGGGCTATGTTTATCTCACATGCATGCAGGTTGATGATTATAGGATGTGTGCCCTAATTTCATGATATGTGCTTATGTGGCACCACTTTATTGTTTTATTAAAGGCAAGTATTCTTTTGTTATCATATGTTTGCAATTCATTTCTCTTGATACCCACTTGGGTGGTCCTTTACTCTTCCATGAGAAGCATTTGTTACTTGAAGTCCTTTTATTCCATATATTGCTCAATTTCCTTTTTAGTATGCATTGACCAGTCTTTGCTGATGTCATATATTTTTCTCTTCTTGCTGGGGTATGCTTCCAACCCTAGGTGAAGGATATGGAGAATGTGGCATGCAGTCTTGGACTTAGCTTAAGGAGTTAAATCTTTGAGAAAAAGTTGTTATGATTTAGATTTCCCTCTACTAGATCCTTATGTTGTATTATACATGTAAACCCTATGTGGGAGATTAAGATGTACTTTTCTAATATTTTGTGAAGAATTGAATATAGTCATTATTTTATTCCACTGCTACACTTTGGTTGTTTTGAATACCATTAATAAGATTTGAAAGTTTTACACCCACTTCAATATATCTTTTGGGTGTGTTTGGACTGGAGATTCTATTCTTCAAATTTTTAGCAGGGAGTGGATCCCCTTTGGGTCCCACTCCTTACACTTACCTTATCTTATCTTGAAAAAGCACACAAACATGCCTTATCAAAACTTATCTCAAATCTTCAAAACAAAAATCAAATTCTCAAATCTGTCTGAGATCGTCATAAACCATAATATCATATTCTATAGAACTTAGATCATATCATTTAAACTTATTTCATGTATTCTGTCTATCACGTATTCCAACAAGGTTTTAGACATATGATCTAGAACTAATCCCTCTTCCATCCTGATGTCACTCACTTTCACTTGGGTGCATGACTACCTCCTACACGTACATGTGGAAGGACACATTTTCATGTTAGGGTTCCTAATAGGAGGAGGTTAGGCTTTCTAAATACAACCTGAACTCACGGGTTTAGGGTATTTCCTTCCCCATAGGTCCTTTCCCCATTCTTTGGTTGACCCACCATAGGTCAGAATGTTAATCCTAAAAATTGAATTGAGGTTTTCATATTTTCATTCTGTAACCATTAATGACTTATTTTTTATCTTTACATTTTCAAAACCCTTCATGTACATCATGCATGCATTACTCCATGTACCATTTATGGGAAAACTAGGGAATCCAAACTCATTTGTATTTTGTCTTTCCTTTTCATTCCTCATGGTTTATTTCAATAGGGTTATTATTTTACCCTTAGTAATCCATTAAGAGGATTAGGATTTAGGTTTAGGGTTAGGGTTAGGTAATACACCTTGCATCTTAGGGTTTTTATATCCCTTTACTCACTAGTGTTTTCTTAAACCAACCCTACTTCCATCTAGGATTTACCTTTATAAGGATAAACTCATGAAACATGTTTCTTCCCTTTCATTATTTTAACCTTATATGTGCATTCATTGGTGGAGGATGCCTTAATCCTACTTCTTCTCAAAACACTAACTTGAGATGGGGATGGTAGTACCTTTTAGGGTTTATTAAGTAAGAGGGCGCAAAGTGTATGAAGTTAGAGATGAGATAACTTATAGGAAACATTACTTCAAGAAAACCCTAAGTTTTGGCCAGGCTGATATCACATTGGGTAAGGGAGTCCTCGTATATCAACTTAATGGTGCAGAAGAGAAATATTGCTAGACCCCAAAGCCATGATCATGTCTGGACACCGTGACCCTTAGGTTATGCATTAATAATTCTCCTTATATTTTTACAGGTTACTTGAAATTATCAACTATTATATATTATTTAAAAAAAGTGAGGCTCTGATACCAAATGTAATGAACTCACTTTTTAGTATCCCACAATTAAGAAAGGACTTTAAAGTCAAGAGCCATTACCTAAATTCCCAAGATACAGATTTAGCAAATAACAAATAATAACATATAATTACCATTATTTCACAAATATTGTTTTACAAATGTATAATAATGCTCCTCTAAGGAATTACATGAACTTTCATCATGGGATATATAACGTATGAGAAGAAGTATTACATCTAACTAATCCTCCTTTTATTAGCTTTCCCTATGTCTTGGGATCTTCATATATTGCAACTACCTAAGATGCCAACAATCCAAAACATGGTCAACATATTTCTATATTGTGTATGTGGTGCAAACAAAATATGTACATGTAGGGGTAACAACATATCAACCATATCAACAATTATCATTAGATAAATGAACATGCATTTTATGTTATAACTTCTCAACCCTTAATTGCTCACTTCTGTGGTATACCCTATCATGGGGTTTTCTCCCTATAGTGGACTTATGCAACCTTCCTTTCAAGGGCTAGGTTCCATGTTGGCCTTCCATTCTGGGACTTGACCTCTTTATGACCTTCCACTTCTAGGACTTGTTCATAGCCATCATGTCAACCTTCCCTTCTAGGGCTTGAACTTTTTGTGACCTTCCTCTTTTGGGGCTTGGTCATAGTCATTTCCCTAATGAATTTCTTTCTCATTTCATACATTCAACCACCAGAGATAGTATGTTGGGTTTGAGCAAGTTATGTTCATATAAGGTGATATGTTTGTAGCCTTATAGTTTGTAGGAAATAAATAAACAACCAACCAGGTTAATTGCAATCCATCATGAAACTTCAAAAAATATCAGAAGTCAAGAGTGAGTATTCATAATTGTAACCATGTACCTTGTTTCCATGAAAAAACCATGCAACATGTAGTTCAAGCATATACTCAAATATCCAAGCATCCAACATAATCGACTAATATTATCTACATGTTTGTATACTATAAAGTGTCACCAATCATATTCAATACATACCAAACATACATCCCAAATTAAGGTTTAGGGTTGTCTCGAGTTTGGATAAGGAATTAGGTTACAAACCCTAATTCCATTGCACCATGATTCATTAGGTTTATAAACCCTAATTATCAGACCAATCACATTATTGTGTTATGAACACCTAGATTCAATTAGGTGCATTAATAGCGTACCAGGTTATGATCTTTTGTTTCAAAAC
This sequence comes from Alisma plantago-aquatica, assembly GCA_963693085.1. NCBI lineage: Eukaryota > Viridiplantae > Streptophyta > Magnoliopsida > Alismatales > Alismataceae > Alisma > Alisma plantago-aquatica. The sequence continues at coordinate 258,965,531 of OY856409.1, forward strand.
CCTAATTGTACATGTATGTGATTATTAACCCAGAAACCCTAAATACTCATACTCATTATCATCATTATCTTGGATTATCATTATATTCAGAAATAACAGTTTATATCTCAAAGTAAATGTTCTTGATATACTCAAAATGTTAATACATAGATTTAGGGTTTCCTTGCATTAATCACTTATTATTTATGTATCCAATGTACTTTTAGAACCAGAAGCATAATTAGAGTCTGAAAGGATTTTATTCGTGATACTCCTTTTTATGATCAATGTGATATATAGTTTCTTATATTATTAGATCTACCATCTAATTACTATAATATTCACAAGATAATAATTTATTAGCCAATTATAGATCGACATGTCAACAAATTAAATATCCATTCAAGCCACATGGGGCTAGGCCTAGGCTAGTGCCACATAAGGTGCTCGTTCTATATCAGCATGACTCGGAGTAAGGAGGAAATTGACAAAAAAGCACATGTGATGTGAATCGAATCATCACACAAGCTAGGGCCCTTTGGTCATTTGCTTCATAGGGATTGATCATCCCTTTCGCATGCTTATTTTCTGCTTTAGCCCACCATGGAGAGGTCAACGTGATGGTTAACTTTCATGTTTAGGGTATACCCGTGATAGACAAGGGTATGGTAATACTCAAAATACTCTTGCGGTTGAAGATCCTCTGAGTTGAGTCATAGGACAGTCGAAATCTTAGTCTCAAGGTTGGGGTTTCCATAGTGGTAACAACCATATCAAGTGAAACGAGGAGCAATTTTTACCTCTTTAATTGTTGCATCAAATATGGGAGAGATTAGTAACATCCCTATTAACTCAACAATGCCCCTACCACATCCTAGGGTGGTCAACAACGTTGTCCTCCACTTCCCATTGATCACAAGTGTTGCTCAAGGAAAAGATCAATGCCAAACCTTGGTTAAGGATGAGGAGAAACTAGGTGTAAGGTGTTGTTTGCGGAGATCAGGGGTCCCATAGAAGTAGGTGAAGTCCCTTATATAGGTAAGGTGTGGTAGGGGTGTGTCTCCCAACTCCAATGAGAATTGGGGAAATCCCAACCCCACATGAAAATAGGGGAAACTAGGGATAGTTGAGTTTAGTTTCACATTTTGAATCTAATGGGGTGGTTTTGAGTGCTATCAGAGAGAGAGAGGTATGAAATAGGGAAAGTGGCTTAATGTAGCCTGATATTCCAAAGTAGGTCGGAGGTAAAAGATGACTTATGAGCCGTTGATCAAGGTGTGCGACACATTAGACACCTACAATTAAGTTTCATTGTCACATTAAATGTGACTGATATATATATATATATATATATATATATATATATATATATATATATATAGAGAGAGAGAGAGAGAGGGAGAGAGAGTTAGGCTAGTGTACACTCGAGTGTACCAGAGGCACCATACACCTCAATCATTTTAAAGATAGAGTAACTTTTGAAAAATCTAAACCATTGAACTTCTTAATTATCTTAAGAACCTACTATATAATAAATTTCAGCTCATTTGGACACTTATAGGTCGTGCATCTAAAGGAGGCAAAAATCATGCATTTCAAATTAGTTTTGTGCGTCAATTTTGTTGTCCTTAGATGAGTGACTTATACTCATCTAAATGAGCTCAAATTTTATATGTGACCTATTATTATTGTAACCATGAAGATCAATGGATTAGATTTTGGAAAAACATAGTCTAAATAGGCAAACACTGGTGTGATTTGTACACTAGAGTGTATTGTAGCCTGACTATATATATATATAGAGTGTATTGTAGCCTGACTATATATATATGTATATATATATATATATATATATATATATATATATATAGTGATTTGTACACTAAAGTGTATTGTAGCGATCTAGTGAGAAACATCCTACGGTGAGAGCATGAGAGGCATTTGAATAACTACAAATTAGTAACTATTTTTTAAAATCCAACCGTATAGATGGAAAAAGCATCATTTCGTTTATCTTCTCACAAAAAATCACTGCAATCAAACATTGTTTACATGTCCATATGTACAATATACACTTTTTACATCCAACGGTCAGCCTGAAATTCAATATAGAGCGTCGAAAAATATTTGGTTGTTGTGAATGATCTACAAATTGGATGGTGATAAAATTTTATAGGAAGGTAGATATTAGGGTATACTTGTAATCTGTACGGTTGGATTATGAAAATTTGATCTATGTGGAGAGTTAATTAAAATGCCTCTCATGCTCTCACCAGATATGTTTCTCACTGGATCGTTACCCTATACACACACACACACACACACACACACATATATATATATATATATATATATATATATATATATATATATCAATTAATACTACTTTGTGGAAACTTGTAAATTCATGTTTCTCTCATCTTTATTCTGATTGATCCTAAATTTTGATATGTTCCTTTATCTCGCACGTCGCCAAGTTTAGTGTCAAAAGGATGCTTCTAGAATCATTTTTCTCCCTTCAAACAAGGGAACATAATTAATTATTACAAGTAGATCCCTCTTCCCTCTTGTTTTTCTACATGCTACTAGGAGATTCTTTTTACTATGAAACTTAGAGGGGAACTCTTTAATTACTTACCTAACTTATATTCAATTTTTTGGATTTATTGAGGTAACTTTCATAATTGAAACTTTCTCTTTAAATATTTCAAAATTAATTATACACATTGCATGGAAAGTAATTTTTTTTTTCAAATTCTAGATTTATCTTATTTTCCTCATCATCTTTAAGATTCCAAAAGTTAGATAGAAATATACTTATTTGGTTCCTAAAACTTGCATTTCATGTCAGGATTAGATAATTACTCCATGAATTATATAAATCACACATTATCTCAAAATATTTTGGAATCTTATCACGTATTCCACATTTCAATTATGAAACAACTCATAAGGCCATTATTATTCATTTATTCATGAAATCTCTTATTTCTCAAACTCATGCCATAATAACTTATTTGCAAATAAAACAGTGCCATGGGCCTCACTTGGGCCATGGGTTGAACCCACGCCACAAAGATACTATCATTATTCTATCAATCATATTTAAGGAATTTTATTTTCAAATCAAGTCTGATATTCATACATCAAAAGACAACCAAATTTAAGGATGTTACACCTCCTCTTATTTATAAGCACCTTGAGGGGACATGCATTGATGCATGCCCATTGTCGATGAATCAAGATGGTATTTTTGAGACCTTTATATTATAAGTGACCAACACAAGCCTATTGTGGTTCCCACCCTCATATATTTCTTCCTCATAGAAAGATATTAGATGTGAAGTCATAATTAGTATGATTGTGGCAGTGTGCACTTATGTCTTCACATGTTTAGAGACATAGGCTCCTTCGAGGGTCTTCATTACAACCTCCCTATGTGCAACAAGATTTTGCATCATATCAACCATTGATGCCTCTCCTCTCATTCAAGAAGTGAATTGTTTTTATCCTTATGAATTGGTTTCTATATAGAGATCGAGAGTAGGGGATACTTGCTTTGTGTTGATTGTGGGGATAAGGACTCCCCCACTTATTTCTTTTGTTGTCAGCTTGAGGGTGTTTGTAGGGACTGCTTCATATATAGTTACCATTGCCTTCCCTTTGTCTAAGGACAAGGGGATTTCTACATAGATGTCTAGGGAACACCTATATAGTTTCCTATTTAGATCATTTTGGTTATTTGTCCTATTGAAAGATAATTGTGGATGTTGCTATTGTGACTACGATTGGCTGAAGTGAGGTGACCATGTCAATGGCTATTGGAATAGGTACTTTTTGGATCCATTTTGGTGAATTTTTTCTCGTAGACGTTCCCTAGTATGATGACCAGTTTTCAAGCACTCACATGGATGAAAAAATACTTCTCTTGGATGATAGAAATCTCATGGGCTCTTTGATCGACTCCAAAGGAGGGTCAAACTTTAAATTTATAACACGAAACCTTCAAGGACCCCCACAACTTTATTACGACATTGAAGTAGATATACAGGGTCAAACATAGGGATGTGGGGACGTTTAGGATGCTTAAGATCTCACTCTTAAGTTAGTTAAGCCAATTTGATAGTCGATAAAAGTATGGATCTAGAACTAGTCTAGCAGGTTGTCACAAAATAAAACAAAACAAAGGAAAGAAAACAAAATAGAGTATGTAGGATTCTACTAATCAGAGAGAAGGAGTTCTTGGGTATGTAACCATAAGTTGGGCAATCTATGCACCCGTTCTCAGGCGTAGACAACCCTCGAACACCTGAACAAGCAACTTACATCCAAACACGGTACATATTGTGGTATCTCTTCCTGTGGGTCATCCCACTCGCTTTCACGTAGCATGACTAAAACCCATCAATGATATGAAACCTCTCTCGAGGATGACAAATTAGCACCCTAGAATATTCTAGATACCCTCTCAGGTCTAGAATATTCTGAGATGCTAGGAATAGGTGTGATCTGGGCAGAACCTGGTAGTGTGCCCGACCGTGCCCAGAATCTACGGTTCTACACAGATCACCTTGAATTGTCCTCCTTTCGGGTTCCGATCTAAACTATCTTCTCTTACCTATTTTCACAATGAATCTCTTGATATAGGTAGAATAGAAGTCCAAGCAAGAAAGAGATCAACCAAACTAGCAATCATAACCAGAAAGAGAAGATAGAACAAAAAATGCACTAGATCTGGAATAAAACTACTTGCTTAAGGTAAAAGTACATAAACATGCCCAAAACGGGCTACATAGCCAAGAAAGAGATCAACTAGACATGGGCAAGCATAGTTGGCACCGAACAGAGATGGAAGAACATCATTTGTAGAGAAACTAAGGAGAACAGTAGAAGAAAGGAGAAGAAGAAGAGATTTAGCCCGTAGAGGAGAGGTGACTCTCACTCCTTAGCCTCCATATAGGCCGTATCTTGTCTTTGGGTCATCCTCCTTGGTCTTCTAGACTCCTTGGCCTCCTTTCTCTTTGATTTCACCCCAAACAACAACTTGGTGGATGTATGGAGGTGGAAGATGGTTGGGAATCGTAGGATATGAGTGAATGGTGGTGGAAAATGATGGTGGATGGAAGCAAACTGGATGAACTCATGTAGGATGAGTACTTCAGCCTTTTTAGACCTTAGAACTCTCCCATGGGACTCTGGGAACCAAGAAATCTGGGAAATCCCAATCTCAAAACCTCCAAAAATCCAGAACTTAGAACCCCTCTCTAGGTCACGAGGGGTGGGTATTTATAAGTGAAGGTGGAAGACAGTCATGGCACTTGACTTGGTCACGGCCCTGGTCTCGGCCCGATCGTGCCAAGCTGGGCACAATCATGTTGATGGTCGAGGTTGACACAGTCGCCGCGGTCGAGACTGATGCCTCGGTCGAGGCGAGTCATACCGCGGTCACGGTTGTGCTGCAGTCGAGGTTGATGTGCCTCAATCGTGGTCGTGTCATGGTCGAGGTGGTCGGGCCGCGGTCGAGACTGATGTGCCTCAATCACAATTGTAGCCTCAGCCTGATCGTGTTAAGCCCCAGCCCGGTCATGCCGAGTATCTGTCAAAACAACGTCTTGGCTGCATTCGTGACATCATGGACTAAACCCACCCCCATGGGGGTGGTTATTATTGGTGGTTGAGTGGCCTGCGTCGATGAACCTTCTGATTGATGATGATGTATTATGATGAAGGACCGGTCATAAAAAATGGGGTCCAAGATATCAAAAGTTTCTTGGGCCCACCAGTCGGTTAGCAGGACCACCATCTCCTAAGCTAGTGCGCATAGTGTGATACTTAGTCCACCGCGATCACGATGGATAGAAGTCTAGCTGCTACAAAAACCATGTGTTGGGGAGAAATCTTGGAGAGTAGACGTCTTTTCATGTTCGGTGCCTACAAGTCCTAAAATTGGCTAGTTGAGCAACTTTATCTATGAAAAGATATAAAATACTAAAAGATAAGGATCTAGGGTTATTTTGGGCATATTAAGTCTATAATGACACAAAACCATAAATAAAAGCTTAGCATAAATGCCTGAATTTGGGTGTTATCACTCTTTGGGACAAATGCTTTGGATTTTTCTAGTCTAATTTGTTCTGTAGCTTGATATTCTGGTTATAGTATGTCAACAACAACATTATATGATGACAATGTGTCCTCTCTTGCAGCCGTGGTGACTTCCCCTGAATCAGGTTTTACAAGGCATTCTTAAGAGCACGTCACAAGTCCATGTTATGCCCCTTGGTGTGATGGAAATCATGGTAGTCATTGGCATTGTATCTCTTAGTAAGAGATTTGGTGGCTCCTTTATAGCATGAAACTTCAAAAGATGTTGTATGGTCGGTAAGATGGGCTTGAGAGAATATCCCAAAGGAGTGAAGTTCCTTTGAGAATTTGTTGGCTCATGTAGTGTGGAGGTTTTTCTATTGGTTCCATATATGATGAAGGGGTTCTTGCAATGGTTTTTTGTGTTGGAGGTTAGAATGGAAGAAGAGTGCACTCATAGAATTTGTTCGAATAGGACTGGTATTGTGGTGGTATATACTGAGGTTGGAAGTAGGTTGCATTAGGTTGTGCCATCCAATCTTGTTTTTGTTTCTTCATCATAGTGACATTGCTAACTTGAGATTATTGTGCCTGAGCATGAGTTATTTGAACAAATGGATTTTTTCACTTGTTGATGCCAGTTCAAATTAACACAACTCCTATTATTGATTCAATTTCCTTAGCTATCATCCAGTTTGGCTTATATGTTTTTGTTGAGGACACTGAATGAGGTTGGGAGGGTGAGGACATGCTTTTGAAGACCCCTCTCTTGATGGAGTTCTCAATTTGAACCCTTTCTTGAATTAGTTTTGAGAGCATGTTATGCCTTTGAAACTATAACAATGTTATAAGTGCAATCAAGGATGCCCTTGTTACCATGTCTAGGGCCTCCTTGCCAGTGGACTTGAATTCTATCCATGCTCAAACTCTTTTCTTAATCCAATGCAGAGATGCTTTCCTTTACCTTCTATTATACTGCTTCAAGGTCTTCTTTGGTTGGGTCATTGCTCAAATTCTATGCATATTGATCACTAACCCTTTCACCAATTGTTCCTAGGAGGTGAGTGTTGTTAGGTCTTTCTTATTGTACTATGCAATGTGGACCCAACAACACAAATAATGGATCAAGACTGTAACATCCTAGGATTTGAGGCCTTAGATAGAATGAGCTTAAGATGAATGATAGGACTACCCATATCACCAAGGCGCACCTCCTTTTCTGGGAGCTCATAACTAAGAACCATGTAGTTAAAGCATGCTCAACCTAGAGTAGTACTACAATGGGTGACTTGATGGAAAGTTAATCACATGTTGTGCATGAGTGAGGAAAAAGTGTGCAATCAAGGCCAATGGTGGTATATGGGGTCACTAGTCATTCGTAAAACTATACTAGAGCCTTGGACATTGGGACTAGGATTTACAAAAGTTATTAGAGCCAGTCTCTCTCAATAGGTAGTGCCCAAAAGTTTGTTGAAGTTTCTTTCAATAAAATGGTTGCCACCATCTAAAATAATTGTTCTTGGAACTCCAAATCTGGAGAAGATGATCTTCTAAAATAGTATAATGACTTATTTTGCATCTGGAGCTTGAGTGGGGGTTGCCTCCACCCATTTGGAAACATAATCACATGCCACTAAGTTGAACTTGTTGCTACATGAGAATGGGAAAGGGCCCATATAATCTATGCCCCACACATCAAAAACTTTTATTTCCAAAATTGAGTTCAATGGCATTTCATTTCTCTTTGAAATTCCCCCATTTGTTTGGCAATTGTCACAAGCCTTGACAAATGTGTGCACATCACGGAATATACTTGGCCAATAAAAATCAGATTGTAGGAATCTTATTTCTATTTTGTCCACTACAAAGTGTTCGTCGTAGGGAGAGGAATGACAATCGGAAATCACATTAGCAATTTCCTCATTTACGATACATCTCATGATGAGGCCATTTGTGCATTGTTTGAATAATAGAGAGTCATCCCAATAATAAAATTGTAAGGAGGTGGGATCACCCCTTACTTAAAAAGTTTGAAGAATAAAACATCCATTCCAAACACACTCAAAAGTATGCTGGAATAGGTGGAAAATTTTCAAACTTCATTACCATGATTACAATCATGCTCTTATTTTCAAATAATGCAATGTGCATATTCTCATTTTTAAATACAATGTGCATATTCTTGTATGTGCAACAACCAAGCCACATCATTGTTTCATTGCAATAGAAGAATGTTAGTCGATTGGAGATGATGTGATAGCAAAACATGTTTTTAAAGTGTGCATTTTCTGTATGAATTATGTTAGGTCGACACCATTTTAGAATCCAAAATGGAACCCCACTCATTTCCACCACATATTTGATGGTATAACAAATAAAATATGTATTATATTTGTTATACCCTCAAACACGTTGTGGAGAATGAGTGAAGTTCCGTCATGAGTTCCAAAATAGATCTAGATAGCAGACCTCTGTATGTATGATCAGCCATGGCCAAACAAGTAATGCAGTTGTCGCTGCAATGTATGGATATAAGTGTGGCTATAACTGTTTTAGCACAATTGAAGAATGTCAAGTCGACCGGAGATTGTATGATAGTGAGACATGGTTCTCAATTTTCGGCATAAATAGCCTATCATTTTGGTGAATCTACAGTTCCACTAATAGATAGCAGAACGAAAAGTTTGTAAATTCGCAAACGGTCCGTGCCTAGTTGATCATAAGTAAGATTAACTAAACAAAGGAAGAGCACATGTCCATGCAAAGAATTGCATTATTAATATCTATTATTTACTATTATTATTATGTCATGTTAGCAATGCTTAATATTAACATTTTTTTGACAAAATAGACAAATCTATATATGTTTGCGGTTGCTTCTATTTGCTGCAGGACCGAGTAAGATTTATAGCTATCTTACATAACAGATATATTTGCACTATCAAAATGGATAGGGTAGTTGCCACCATCACCGAAAGTTGTAGCACGCTCCACCGAAAGTTGTAGCACGCTCCACCCCCGCTTACTAGATCTCTACCCTCTTTTACTCTCTTCAAGTGGCTAACTGATGACGCCTCTTGTTATGGACAAGGCCTTACGGGTAGCGCCTCTTGTATTGGACAAAGAAAGGTAATAACAAAGAAGCAGCCCTATAATGAGGCACACTCTTCGAACAAGTCTTTTATGTGAGAGTATATCACAGTTAGGCGTCATTGCTTTTCTCCCAGGAAGCTCATTTTAGAGTACTCTTTACTTTTGGCTTTGCTACATCTACATCTCCCTTCCCCTAAACATAGCCCTTGAAACAGGACCATGATAATCATGCGTGCTTCACTAGACTATTCTTCCCCATGACCCACCAACATTAGGTCGGCTCATATTGGACTACATCGACATTATATCAATAGGTGGCATTAACATTGCTCTTGCACTAATGCCAACTATAGAGATTCCATCTTCAACGACCGATTCCGTTGTTCTTTTCTCATCTATCAAGATGAGAACAAATGCCTCATCCTTAACCATGATTTACTTTTTCTCCAGGTATCTATTTGTTGACAAAGCAATTAATTTTGTCTCCAACTAATCCATATATTGAGGTTACAAGAATGTAAATAGGCACAAGCTCGAGCTAACAAAGAAATACATACATAAAACTCTAGTCGATCAATATTCTTCGATCATAGCAACCACACCAGACATTATTGACTAGAAGTGAACACCACAAACTCCCGCAACCTCATGCTTGCTAGATGATGGAGATACCTTCACCATGATTTCGCCTAGGTTGCATTATCTTCACCCTAGGAGATAGACACTTCCAAGTTCTTTTCCAATTCATTGAACAATACTACCTCTATGTGACATGGGGATGGACCTCTCTCATTATTGATCTTGGGATGATACAAGGTTGGATTATGGATCTTCTTCCCATTGGTAACAAAAAAGTTTTACAATTCTTGATGAGATGAATCACCCCTCCCTCTACCCCCATCTTCATGAAAGATCTAGTGAACTTGAAATACAACTGAGATAAGCATAGTTTGGCACCATCAACATTGTTATCATCAACTCAACAACCCGAAGATGATGGTTCCTCCTCAATCATGGTGGATGGCCAGAGAATTACTATTCATCAACATCTTGACATGAACTATGGAAATGGAGATATCACAAACTACCTGAATGAGGCCTCCTACCCCCTGATGATGAACACACAACCCCATGCAAATTTCACCTCATGATCCAAACAACACCATTGTAGACCATCATCTCAACCAAGAGACAAAAGAACACAACCACAACACCCCTCTCTCAACTCTACCACTAAGTACAATAAGAAACTTGAATATTCCTTTTATCTCAAATATATTATGCTTGACGTTATTACCAAAATCTCCATGGACTATAGTTTGTAGAAAAATATAAATATCCAAAAAATGAGCCTTACTGATGTCATCATTGTAATCTACTAGGACACAAACACTTCAACTACCAAAGGCCTAAATTCTACTTGACCTATTGAAAAGAGGGTTGTTTCTCCACACACTGTCCTAGTACTCTTTCCCAACTACTTTACTAGAAGCATGACACCCATCTTGATTCAAATACAACTACTAATCATTTAGGCACATTCCCAACCCTCTTTAGAGATTCTTCCTGACCCATCAAAAAAAAAATCATTTGCTTCATGAAAAAGACTCTCATCCTCCCCATGCAAAAGATCCTACCATGATATCAATACAACATAGTATATCAAGCTACCAACCTCTAAACACATGCAACCCATTCTCGGTTATGGTCCAAACCAATACCTCACCACCCCCATGCAACCAATCACCATACAACCCCCATGCACACAACCACTATCCCATCTAGCTATAGAGATTCTCAAAAGAAAACCCAAACCCACAAAACCATTATAAACATAACTCTTCATCATAAATTACCAGCCACTTCCACCATATTCCCATCAAAATGTTTTCCTTCCACCACACTCAATCCATGTGTACTCTCATCATCTCACATTATGGACAACCACACCCTTCAGTTGTATAACGAGGCCATTGTAGATATATATGTCAACTCCATTACACTCATCAAAGCTCTCTCAGGGCATAGCCTCCTCCTCAACATCCAAAATAACCTTAACGACAACCATTTTTAACACCCTTGACGTTAGAAAGACCTTAAGTTTCCTTATACCTCATTTCAATAACCACATATAAATTATTTCCTCCTTTAGCCAGTTCCTCTACACCTTACCCGAAGGAGCCAAACTTAATCACCTTACTGTTCTTATTGTAATCATTCCTTGTAGAGAGCTTTGTTCAAGACCATATCACTAGAGTACTCTATATATTGGTGATTCACTTTACTCTAGTAGTGGTACATTTTGGGTCTCCATTTTAACCTCCCACTCCATCAATGGAATGTGGATATCTTTTGCAACAGTGATGTTTCCACATGACCCTTCCTACAATTCTCAACCCTGACACCCTCTACCCTACCAACAATATCAAACCTTTCTATTTCTTTGTCACAAAGGTGATCAAGTTACTAGGTTCCCTGAATATCTATGTGGGAGATATTATTTAGACAATAAACTCCAAGGTGAAAACCCCCAAGAACTCCCATATGTCTTCACAAACCTCATTGAACACCCTCTGACCTAGTTCTACCTGAAATAAAACTACAAGAGTAATATTCTTGTGGCTACCAAATCTACTCTTCCTAATAAGGGACATGTCTGGGTGAGAAAGGACAGAACTACCACATACCATACAAACATAGATACTACAAATAGAAACAATAAAGCTAAAGACAACTACGTTTCTACAAATAAGAAACAACAATTCTCCTTCTCACCTGCCAACAAACATAATCCCAATCTCAGACTATCAAAATGGTCAAAAGTGCATACAAGTGTCCTTGGTTCCTACAAAAAACTAGCACTTTTCTTCACATCTATCATACCTTCACCAAACAAAGAAGTTAGAGATATGGTGGCACAAATCAAAGACAAAATTTAGTTGAACTGGGGAAAATCAATAACACCCCCTAGAGAACGAAACCCACAACATAATAAATGCTCCACCCCAAATAATCTAGAACCTCCAATGTAAACTATCATACTAACAATTGAAACACAAAAGAAGAGGGGAAAAAATCAGCTGATGAAACATGTATTTCCAACCTTGGCCATATTTCCTCTTTTGAAAATTTGAATACATTATAGATGATATCTCTAACATAGCATTTGGGATACAATTTCCAATTTCATTACTTTTGCAAATAACATTGGTATTCATTTCAATTGTTCCATAGAAGATAGTATTGCTCTCAATGAAATAGAAAAGAATCTAGGTTGGAAAAATAGCATACCCACTAATTCAACTACATGGCATATGAAAGAACTAACTTTATAGATTCTATTCTACCAACCTCCACTATTTTGATGATTATTGCTTCATGGAACATGTATGGCATGACTACAACTGATATAAGGCATAAATCATACACCTTATTTGGCTTCACAAAGTTAGCATCATCATAATTCAAGAAACAAAAACATACCCTGGCTCTTTCTATCTTCAGAGGAAAATACATAACCAAATGGTTATAAATTCCTCTGTTGGCCTCAGTGGTGGACTCCTTATTGTATGGGATCCAAATGTCTACCAACACAAATATCACACTACGAGATCCCATTGTATTACTATCAAACTTTCTAATATGGAAGATGGAAACAAATGGACTTTCACAGCTATGTATGGTGAACCAAGATATGATAAGACCCTTTTCATCCAAAAACTCAACACTTTATCTAGATTGCACTCCAAATTTCTATGAATCATTCATGTATACTTTAACTTCACCAGGAATAAATCTGGACATAATAGTACAATTACATCACCATGATGAAAAAAACAAAATATTTTCAAATTTATATAAAAATACCAGCTGATAGACCTATCTGCTAGTAAAATCATAGACACATGGAGTAGAAGTGAATCATGGGACAAACTCTACTATTTATTATGCTCTTAGGAATGGGATAATGCTTACCCTCTTTACTATGTTCTTGTTTCTCTCCAGCCTATTTTCTACCACTTACCCATCATTTTCAACACTATATGCATAGCTTGGGGACCTAAACCTTTCCATTTTGAAAGATTTTGGACCTCTCACCCTGACCTAGAAAAAATTGATACCATGCATTAGATTAGCCCTCTATATGATGTTGAACCTAGATACAACATCTACATAAGCTTCAAAAACATCTGACGCAAACCTATGATATGGAACAAGAGCACCTTTGGGAATATTGTAAACAAAATAAAAAAATATTGAAGGACTCACTTCGGTGAAAAGGTGGCCCTTATCGACCCCTTCAAAATCCTATTTCTACATGTTGAAATTGAGTCACACAACTAGAACATTAAGACCTTCCAGAGCCAAAATCAACTAGCTAAAAGAAGGTGACAAAATACAAGTTTGCCATAAAATTTGCAATAACAAGAAGTGAAAATCTCACATCTACAATACATCCATCAATAATGTATTGATAAAAAACAAGCAAAAAATTATGGATCATTCATTAATTTCTTCAAAATCTCATCAATCATGGTCATACATACTTTGAACTCTTCATCATCAATTGGACACCCTTTACCAACAAAATATTGTCAATCCTCATAAACTATCCCTACTAAAGAAATCACAAGTGACATGCACCATTTAAGTGATGATAAATCTTCTAGACCCAATCTCTTCAGACTAGATTTCTACCACCACCAACTAAACAACATCAAAAAGATCTTTTTATCTTTTCTATATACACTGCAATCAAGATATACCCCACCAGATAGGCATCTCAATCATACTAAAATTTCTGTCATCAAGAAACTAGAGTCCCTTTCCTTAGTAAGTCATTTCAAACCCACCAACCTCATTAACACTTCATACAAGATCATTGCAAAAACCTTCAACAGCTGACACAAAACACCTTTCATAGACATACTAGGGTTACAATAAAATGCTTTCCCTTAAAGTAGAAATATATAACATGCTTAAATCATTGTAAATGAAACCATCCACTCATGCCAACGCCAACACACCCCACTCTTTATGCTTAAACTAGACTTCAAGAAACATTTTAACAACATAAAGTGGAAATTCCTCGTCTCCTATCTCCAAGGCTACAATTCCACAAATCGGTGGAATGAATGGTTAAAAAGTTGAATTCATACTTGTAGATTCTTTACCATCATCAAAGGTTCAAAATTCTGAAATTTCTCGAGTACTAATGGAATCAGACAAGGTGACCCACTCTCAATTTATCTCTTTATCATCACCACATCCATCTTGAAGAAAATGTTTCACATATACATTAAAAAGATCTATTTAAACCCATTAGAAACTATACAGAACATATTATACAATATATGTATGATACCATTATTTTTCTACCTCAAAGTATATTGACATTATAAATTACACATGCATCTTGGTCATTTTCACTCACCTATGTGGTCTTAAAATTAACTTCCAAAAATATGCTTTTATGGGCACACCTATTTCACAAAACAACATATACATATTCAACCACCTTCTTGGATCTAAAGTTGAGCAATAATCGGTGAAACACCATGGACACCCACTCTATCCACACAAGCTCGCTATATCTTCATAGAATCAAATCATTGATACATTCAAAAAATAGACTTTCCTCATGGAAGTCGTATATCCTCAATCTTGTTGGGAGACTTATACACTTACAAATTCCCCCCTCACTCCAATGATTACTTAATAGCTTATTTGCATACCTCTCCCCTCTATGATACAACGACACATTGATCAAATTTGAAAAAATGCGAGGTGACAAAATAGAATCAAGAAAACCACATCTAGTAAATTGGAAACAATATGTAAACCTAAGATTTTTGGAGGGTGTTGTATAATTGATATCAAACTACATTCTCATTACTTTGTTCAAAAAATCACTACACAAATTAACGATGACAAGCAAACTATTTAAAGATCAATGATTTACTAAAAATAACAAAAATAAGAAGCCCTGTCACAACATCAGAGCCACATGTACATCCCCCTTATATATGTACCTCAACAAAAATATCTACATCGTACAAACAACATTCAAATGCATCCACTCTCCACTAGATATACCAACATTTGGCTAGAATTTCGGTTTGTAGGAGATACTATTACAAACATGAAACTCAACATCAACATACCTACTAGCATAAAAAACACTTCCACTAAAAAGGAAATCCAATATCCCTCCTTTAGAAGAAGAAACAAATTCAAAATATTCATATTCCTTCCATTCTCCATCCCTGACATTACTACCATCCAAAAACACTTATGTAGCAAACACAAACACCAAAATACAGTGGATATATGGAATTCAATACACCTCCAAACTTGCATATACTTTCTACAAAAATCATGGATTCACTTTTATCTACAATAAGAAATTATGGAATTTTAAATTCCCACCAAAGATTCACATCATTGTTTGACTTATTGGACATTACAAAATTTTGACATGAGAAAAATGGGAAAAAATAGGATATCAAAGTCCCACCACATGTCTAATGTTTCAATAGAATTTTGATAATAATGAACATCTCTTCTTCATTTGTAAACTAGCACACACAAGCAGGAGTCACTTCTTCAATATTATCCAAAGTTCCATAGACCTACACATAGAAACTATATATAGATTAAAAACACAACCATGATCAACTTATACACAGAACCATCCATCCTTACTTGCTACATTTACTTGTGTATATGGAGAGAAAGAACTAGAGACGTTTTGGAAATTAAAATTACTCTATTCTTGTTATTTACAACGAAATCACTAACTTGTATCATAATATTCTTTCATATATCACATGATGCAAGTACATTGATCATGGATTCATATCGTAGAATCTCACATCTAATGGATTCAAGGAGAATATATATCCACAAATACTACACACTAGAGAAGATTCTAGAGGAAAATGAAGAATAATAGACATATCTACCTCTCTACAACACTACAACTTATTGTCATAAAACTATCCTACTACATCCTAGATATCTTATTTCTAATTTAGAATAGGAGTTTGCTATGGGGTGCATCTCTCTTCATATGAACTTTGAATAGTATCTCTTTTTGGATCTTGATTCATATGTGTTTATGGTACCTCTTCTGCCTTAAAACATATAAAGAAGTATTGAATTCTCCCCCTCTTGTGTTATTTGTCATGAAAACGTACTGACTCTTAGATCAACAATATTAACTTTTTATAAAAAATATATTTACATTGAAGAAGGATCATGTATGATATATATGTATCTTAAACAAAGGTAGAGGTAAGGGATTGGTAGGGTAATATATAGAGGAGATAATATTGATAATATGTATCAATATACTTGTTCTTATATGGACCTACGTAAGAAAAACAAACCTTATGACCCAGGAAGGTATATATTAGGTCAAATACCAAATCTGAATAAAGATGTGAATAGAATTGGGTATGTAATACATATGCAAAGTATCACAAGCTCTAAGGAAGGAGGGATATCTCACATGTACTAAAATATAACCAAAAAAACAACTAAAAAAATACATCATCAATGGAAACCTTGTGCCATTGGATGTAGTAGATGAAGTTTCACACCATATATAAAATATTCAATTGTTATGTGTGCAACAACAAACAAACATGTTGTGGGATGGACCCACTGCTCATAATAAAATGCAAAACTTTCAGTAGTTAATGGAAACAAAGAGTAAGAGTTTTCACACATTGTACAGTTACAAGGCAGACCGATCGACAAAAAGATTAGATATGCACCCTCTAATGTACTTACAATCCATGTTGGATGAGACATCACGTGTTTTTGACACACATTGTGCCACATTTGGAGTAGTGATATAGGAGGAAGAAAAAGAACCACATAATTTGTACATTAGTCACACGTTGTGTGATATTTTAGAATTAGGATTATTCCTTGTGTGTTTATGAATGAAATTTGCTTGCTCGTTCCATCTTAATACCATTAGAGGGAAATACATCATAGATTGGTTATAAATCCTTGTTGGCATAAGTGGTGGAATCCTTATTGGATGGGAGCCAAATGTCTACCAATAAAAATATCACACTATGGGATCCCATTGTATTACTATCACACTCAATAATATGTAAGATGGAAACAACTTGACTATCACAACTATGTATGTTAGACCAGGATATGATAAAACACATTTCATCTACGAACTCACACTTTATACATATTACACCCCAAATTCCTATGAATAATTGGGGAAGACTTTAAATTCATTGGAAACACATCTGAACATAATAGTGCAGTTGCATCATCGAGACAAAAACTAAAAATTATTTCAAAATTTATACAAATATACTAGTCAATAGACCTATCTGCTACTAAAATCACATACACATGGAGTAAAAGTGAATCATGGGCCAAACTTGATTGGTTTTTATGGTCTTAGGAACAGGATAACACTTAGCCCTATTACTACGTTCTTACTGCTCCCAACCTATTTTCGACTTTCCCATCGTTCTCAATACTATATACATAGCTCGGGGACCTAAACCTTTCCACTTTGAAAGATTATGGACCTTTCACCCTAACTTTACAAAATTTGTTAACATGCCTTAGACTATACATCTATATGATGTTGAATCCGGATACAATATTCACATCAACCTCAAAAACATCATACACAAACTTATGATATGGAACAAGAGCACCTTTGGGAATATTAACAAAAAAATAAAAAAATGTTGAAAAACTCTTTTGGCCAAAAGGTCCCCTTATCAACCCCTCCAAAATACTATCTCCACATCTTGAAATCAAATTACTCAACCAAAATAGTGAGACCTTATGGAGCCAAAATCAACTAGCTAATAGAAGGTGACAAAAAATACAAAAAATCCACAAAATATACAATAACAAGAATTGCAAATCTCACATCCACAAGGTAAAATGCCAAAATCTAGCATCTTGATCCTAGAAATCCTAATCTATTGTATGTGATGTTTTTACCTAGATTTTCAGAGCAAACAAGGATTCACATAATCCCTAGATAGTTTTTTTGTAACCTTAATGAGTATAGTTAATTCGTATAACATGAATAACTCAATGGTAAACCTAACTTGTATAGGCTTGAAAGCATATATAATACATTTAGCGAGTTAAGTTCTATGATCAATATCACATGTCAAGGTACGTTCATATTAACCTAATAACTTAAACATGCTGAAATGTAACTGTTGCATATGTTTCCTTTACTAACTAATATACACATAATGGCTAAGATATGCCTAACGATAGGAAGAGTGCACTTAATACATGAATTGGAACAGTAATTGGAGTTGTTATGTCCATAAATATAAATAATGTGTCGTAATATAAGTTATTATTAAATTAATGGACTTAATAGGTTAAAAAGTAAAATATGGAAATTCATTCATAGCAATATAAGATAATTCTTTTGGTAACACTATGAAGATAATAGGACTCAATTTAATGAATGTTGATAATAATGATGTAATGTTATTATAAATAGAATGGTAATGAGCCTAAAACATAATTGTATTAGAACTCATAAATAAAAACATCAAAACCAAATTCTGATGGTAAAATTATGTCCCTTAGGTCCCAATTAGCTTGGTTGCCAAGTTTCACATTAATTGAACAATCCTAGATGCATTGATTTCATCTAGTAAAGAAAATATAAGATTGATTACCTTTAAAAAACAAAAAATATTGGATGGGTCAAAGAGTGGAAACTACTACCAAAAATCTGATTATTCATGTCCTAATTAGAGTCTAGGTTCTGAATTTGGTATTATTTGAACCTTATTCAAGCTATCAAACAATTTAAGAAAGAAACTATATTAAAATACCACTAAATGTAATTTAAATGAGTAAATTTGATCAATTTCCTAAAATTTGCTACTTCCTCTTTTATGATCCCTCCTTTGCTATTTTTCCACATTCGTTCACAAATCAGATGGTTCCCAATCTGTTTGTGATTTATATGCTTTCTCAGTTCTATCTGATGACTCCTCACTTTCCTCTCTCATCCAACTTTCATTTTCTCCCAATGACATAATGAGTGATTTCTTCTCCCTATCCTTTATTTGTTTTCTCCTCTCCTCACAATCCAATCTTCCTTCTTGTTGGTATATTTGATTAGTTGGGCTTAGGCCCATTATATTTTCTCTTATTTCTATATATCCCATGTACTCTCTGGTTCCTATATATAGGAGACCAAATACTCTTATTTGACTTACTGAAAGCAACTTATTCTACATGGTATCAAAAGTAGGGTTCTAACCCTACCCTTTCATCTCCTTTCTTTTTATTTTCATATTCCCCATGCCTCTCTCACATAGAGACCGCCACCCCTTCTTACCATCGCCATCACCCCTCCTCCACCCGCCGCCATCACCCTCTCCCTTAGTCTGCCGCCCAACCCACTTGTGACCAGTCGCAGCATGATGATTTAGTGGTCGTAGGCGTGTCCCACAAGGTTCGGCATTCAGGATACACTGACTCTAGTCTAGGCCACCACAAGCCATAGTCATCTCACTAGATGTCTGAAAGGCTTTCTCCTCTCTAGCATATCTCCTTGATTATGCTTTGGTTGTAGAATGTTGATATATACATATAAAAGAGAAGATTCAAAAGACCATGTGTTAATTTATAAAACACCAAAATAAAAAAGGGTCAAAATTTTACTTTTTCCCCTCTCCAAGTGGTTCCCTAATCCACATGGTTGAGCATCTTTATTAAAAATTGGAGATTTTATGTTTTAATCCTACTGTGCTATTAATCGCATAGTGTTTTTTTCTTTTTTTCTACTGAGATCCATTCGGGTAGTGCCACTCCTCTTTCTAGTACTATTTTACTCCTATTGAGTTTCATTTCAGTAGTGCTACTCCTCCTTCTACCGAGTTTCTATTTTTGATAGGATTTATATTTTTTCTTTTGTACCGTGCCATATTTTGGTACCTTTACTTTTGATTTGTGATGTTCTATATTCTGCTAATTTTATTTCTATATGTATCATACCATTATCTGATATCTTACTCACATCTTCATGGGTGATGCTACTAAGATGACTATTGTTTACAATGATATTCGGCACATATCTGCTATTAAACTTAACAATGAAAATTTTCTATTTTGTATGAATGTTGTTTAGACATTTTTAGAATCATGGAGTATACTCAAGTTCATCACTGAGGATGTCTCTGCGATACCAGATATTTTTGGGACTACATTCAAAGCCAGGTTCTCTCCTGACTCTGGGGTGCATGGAGCCTAACTTTGTAGTCAAATACCTATGCACTAGTGGGCCCAAATAATGCGAGATGAAATGAAGTAGTTCTTCACTCAGGAGGACAATTGCCTGCATATCTACAATTCCATGGATGAAATCTTCTCTAAGAATCAAGGGGATCGACCCCTATCCAAGTAGTATGATGCAATGAAGACCTTGTCCAACCAATGAAGGCCCTATCCAACCAACTTAATATTTTTATCCCCAAAAACCTCTGTCAAGGTCACCAAGGAGAGGGAAACTCCTTGCACTGGGAGCTTATGCGAGAGTCTTCATCCTCATTTTGTTTTTATTCGAAAACTAATCCTAGTTGGTGAAATCCTTCCATCCATGGATCATACATATTCATGTATAGCCCAATCTGAAATGCTTGCTCCTCACAACTCTCCTACTATTGAATCTAAACTTGCATCAGAAATGGCTATAGTATCCATTTTTCATGGTCGTGGATGAGGCCAATGCCCGAAGTGCACTTATTGTGGCAAGTTGGGCCACACTGAAGATGTATGTCACTCGAAGCATGGCTATCCAACACACTATGGCAGAAGACAAGGTAGGGGTCTGCTCATATTGCTCAAGCACTTGCCCATTGTTGGTATGTATGCCCAGAGAGCCAGTCATATGATAGTTGTAATATGGCATCATGTACTTGATATGATAATAATATTAATAAAGGCAAATATGTCTATTATGCTAGTTTCAGTTATGAGACGATGATACATCATGATTGATTTCTATAGAATGATGTTACTCGATGGCATATGTTTTTAGGTTGAGGACCTAACAATGAGATCATATGTATGATAAGAGTATATACATTCTTGTTATGCCCCTAGTCGAATATTATTATTGAAGAAAAATAGATGACAATTATACATAAGCCTAGATGTGTGTTGACTGATGACCGAGTTTCATTAGTCATGATATTGGATATCAAGTTAAACATATAGGTACTTGTTAGAATAGTGTACCTAACAGACCTACCTTGAGAATGATACATGGAACCATCTAATGGTAGTCAGAATCAACTGTCAAAGTGATAGTGGTGATTTTGGTTTTTAAACCTAAAGTCGCTACACTCATCACATGTCATTTGATGAACTTTGACACCATTCAACGTGACCTTGAATAAGGGTTTCTATAAATGTGGTGCTCGTGTACATTGTGACACAGGGATTGACTGTGAGTGATGTAGATGGGATTTGTCCCTCCTAATGGAGTTGATATCATGGCCACTTGATAAGTAAGATTGAGAAACACATGGCCATGCTCATGTGAGTCAATATGCGATATTGAGCTCATGTGCATCTCAACTGTTTGCTCTAGCTCAAGAAATATAGATTGAATATTAAGAGGATGATGATCTAATACCTCACATTCAATTTGGATATCTAAGACAAGGAACTATATGATCATAATAATTATGTGTTGATTTAGGTTGAAATTGTTCTCCAACTTTCTAATTACTTGGATAGAAATTATGTGTTGCTAGATGCCACTCATTGCTTGTGATATCATAACCTGGTTATGGGCATTCACTACCAATATAAAATTAGACATATAGGGTCACACACATAGGATGCATTGGGAAAAGGAGTTTATTGATGGACACAATTTAATTTGGTACTTGAAGTGTTTAGGTAATCAATCTGAATAATACTAGTTGTCAGTCAACCTACTGGAATGTCTAGTCAATCGATTGAAATACTGGTCGACCGGTTGGAAGGCCATTCAACAGATAGGAATGTCTAGTCAACTGATTGGACATGAAATCCATTGATGGCATATGAGAACCCAATTAACCAAGGGTCCAATCGACAAATTAGATTGTTTCACCCGACAAATGATGAGAATCATCAGTCGACCGACTGGAAAGTTGAGTCAACCATTGATTCAAACCAAGTATTCAGACTGGGTCAAACAAAGATTCAAATGACCATTTGGAAGATTAATGACACGCATAAATATGTCCATTAATTTTGAATTAAAAATAGTGTTATTTCTCCACAGACCAAGCTAATCGACTAATTGGACTGTCTAGTCAACCAACTACTTGTGCCCGTCGTCCGACTGCATAGTCTAGTTGACTGAATGGCTATGCACAACCATCATCCAATCAAGATAGTTTGACCTTTCTTCTCCTGGGGGTTTTAGTAACCCTAGCCCATCAACTCTTATATAAGTAGGGGGTGGCCAAGGCTCTCAACACACTACTTCTTCTCATAATTTTGGCAACCTGAGAGCCCGAGCAATCTTACTCGTGAAATGCAAAGATAGCAAGGGAGAAGAAAGTTGATGATAGCACATTGAAAAACAAAAGGGATGATTCTTCCATCTGGATCAAGAAGCACAATGTGGAGTTCTGGGTGGTCTACATGGACTAAGAGCATGGAAATTTTTGCTGCTATGCTAAGGGGACATTATTAACTGCCGTATGTCACTAGTAAACTAGGATGATGTCGTCAAGCACTGACATGTTCTACTTAAGAAGGAAGCACACCTCCGTACAAGGATAGTCATTGGAATTTCTCCAAGACAAGGTATATCTTGCACCCTCCTTCCTAATACATCTTGTTGATGTGATCTAGTAGTTAGGAAATATGGATAATTTTTTTTATTTCCGCTACCTACTATGTCTTCATATTTCTCAATAGTGGTATCAAAACAACATCAATTTATGGTGTATCAAGATTTAAATTGATACGATCGAATTTTGTTTTATTGTTTATTTTGTTGCATACAATATGAACATTTAAATGGTTAATGTGAAAATATGATTCAATAACATATACTCTAAGGAATGTCTCTTAGATCCTCTCTCTATATATAACATGAAATATATACAACTCATACATCACCCCAAAATGAGTTTTGATGGTGAATGTATATATGTTTATGGCCAATACCCCTTAAATACTTGTGTCGTTGAATGGTTTATTTCCTACTTTATAAAATTGGTTTGCATATCAACCCTTATGATTTCTTCTCCAAATGTAATTAATGCTTATACTCATATGCTTCCCTAGAATGTGACTCTAGGTATTCACATTACCCAGTGTAGTAAGTAGATAGGATTGGAAATAATTTCCATTTTTTGCAAAAGAAGGCATTCTAACCAGGTGAGACGACCGATTGAAAGTTGAGTCAATCGATCGAAGGACTAAAGGAGCCAGCCGACTGGAGGTGTCAATCGATTGACTGAAGACCCAACAAATTGAATGGAATAGGATCCAACCAATTGACTAGAGGCCTAACCAACTGATTGGAGGAATCCAACCAACCGCTTGAGCCAAGACCCAGTTGACCGACTAATAGAGACCGGCTGATTGACAAGATGACCAAGTGATTGACAGGAAAGTATAGTCGATCGATTGGCCTATTCCCAACACCAAAATTTTCCAACACATGTTTCTACATATGATTTATGACCTTAGGTGGACAAAAATTCTTTGTGGCTCCAAATAATTGTATTAGTATGGCCATAACCATCACTCATATATTGGTGATTGCTTACATTTTTAGTTTATGGATATAGTATGTATATGATATATTTATAATTATGTGGTGATTGGATATGTATATGTATTTATAAATAAAATCCCTCAATCAATATTAAGTCCTTAAAGAACACAAATGAAAATCTTGATCAAACAAGCATGGGTTACACCAAAGCATGGTGTGCCATCTATATTGTGGAAATGTGATGGTATTTATGTGAGTTCTGCCAAAGCAAGATACATACTCTATTATATTAGCTTTTGGGTCAGGCTTAACTAGGTGACCTTAATGAGATTCAGTGTTTAGAGACATATGGATGGAATATGACAAGGAGTTGCACATACCATCTATTCAAGATTTGCATTGGATGCACTTGGCAAATGTTCCCTACCTAAATAGTTGAATTGTGGGTGATCAACCAAAGCTGACTCATGATATGAAAAAAGTTGGATCTTGAACCACTGTAAGATTGTATGTTGCGATCTTGATGGATCAACATAGGGTTATTAATTTGAACAAAATAGTGGAAGTGATAGTTAATTAAAGGCCTAATTAATATCTTCTATTTTTCAAATCAAATTAAAACTATTTTGACAAATGCAAATTTTCTTTTGTAGAAATAAATGACAAACAATATCACATTCTCATTACGATCGGTCCTTGATAAGGACAAACTAAATGAGAACAACTTCCATGATTGGTTCATGACTTTGAGAATTGTTCTCAGTAACGAACATAAGCTCTACATCCTGGATACACTAGTGCTAGAGGAACTCGCTCCCAATGCACCTAGGGATGAAAAGGATCCTTACAAGAAGCACATTGATGATGCCACAGACATAAAAAGCCTTATGATATGCTCAGTAAACTATGAGTTGCAGAAGCAATATGAAAAAATGTACATTGCCAAGATGGTAACACATCTTAAAAACATGTCCTAGGTCCATGCAAAGTAGAAAAGACATGATCTCTCCAAGGCACTCTTTGACTGCAAAATGGTAGAGGGAGATCCAGTAGGGCCCATGTTCTCAAGATGATTGGGCATGAGGAAGACCTATAGATATTGGGATTTCCTTTTGGGCAAGAGTTGGCCATAGATATGATTATGCAATCATTTCCTGAATCATATAACCATTTTACTATGAACTGTTACATGAACAATTGGGGTAGTCTATGATGATGATCAGCGAAGGGGAGTCCAAAGGTGAAGGAAATGCCAAGATAAGTTATGAGGCTACCTGAAGCCCAAGTCTTCTGCACTGAAGATAAGGAGAAGACAAAGTGTAAAAGGAATCTATCCTTTTCACTTGAAGGATCTCAATAAGATGAAGCAAGTGATAGAGATATATACTTCAAGTATATATGTAATTGAGATTAACTTGTCTACTTATTCATCTTGGGTATTGGATAGTGGATGTGGATCTTACATTTGATCAAATGTGCAAGATCTAAAAATAACTAAACCTTTAAAGAAAGGTGAGGTGGAAATGTGTGTCGCAAATGGAGCAAGAGTTTCTATCAGTGTAGTTCAAACCTATGAGTTATATCCACCCAGTGGGCTTGTAATAGAGTTAGATAACTACTCATATGTACCTACCATCAATAGAAACATCGTTTCTGCATCTTATTTGGACAAGAATGGATATGAATTTCTTATAAAGAATGATCGATGTTCTATTTCTAAAGATGAGATTTTTTATGGCAGTTCCCCTATATCTTATGGTCTATACTTATTATATTAGAGATAAGCATATCTAATGTAAATATAAAAAGGTTGAAACTCAAAGACTCAAACAAAGCATACATCTGGCATTGTCGTCTAGGGAATATAGATGAGAAACACATTTCTAGACTCCATAAAGATGGTTATCTATACTCTTTTAATTTTGAATCAATAGAGACATGTGAGTCTTGTTTATTGGGCAAGGTGACAAAAGCACCTTTCACGGGTAATAATGAGAGAGAAAGTGATATATTGGGACTTGTACATATTGATGTAGGTGGACCTTTTAGAACAAATGATAGATGTGATTACCAGTACTTCAGTACCTTTACAGGCTACCTCAGTAGGTATGGTTATTTATACTTGATGAAACACAAGTAAGAATCCATCAAAAGGTTCAAGGATTTCATGAAAGAAGTACAAAACCAACTTTGTAAAAGTATTAAAGCACTTCAATCCAATTGTAGTGGAGAATACTTAAGCCAAGAGTTTGAAGAGCTTTTGTAAGACCTTAGTATTGTAGCACAATGAACTCCACATGGAGCACCATCACATCATGGTATGTTAGAAAGAAGGAATTGTATCATGTTGGACATGGTTCCATCAATGACAAGTTTTTATAATCTTCCAAATTCCTTCTTAGGATATGATTTAGAAACTATAGCATTTACATTAAGTTGTGTACCTTCTAAATTGATTCAAAAGACACCATATGAGCTATGGACTGGGAAGCATACGAATATGTCTTTTATAAGGTTTTAGAGATGTGAAGCTTATGTTGGGAAACAATTTACTCAAAAACTTGGACCCAAATTGGACAAATGTTATCTTGTTGGATATCCTAGGGAAACCAAGGGATGTTACTTGTATAACCTATCTGACAATAAAGTTGTTGTTGCCAGGGATGTTGTTTTCCTAGTAAAGGAATTTATTTCCAAAGTAATTAGTGGGAGGAAATAGACCTAGAAGAGGTTTGATACCAACAAGAACACATTGAACCTATTGAAGTACATAAGGAACAAGGAGAGTCACAAACTATTGTATAATGTCAAGTTCCTCATGTAACACATAAACCTCATAGAACTAGTATGACACACCTTGAGTGTCAAAGATTTGGATATCTTGTGACTCATGAAGATGAGGAGTTGGTCATAGATGATGTGTAAGGAGTGAGACCCAAGAGGGGATCCACTCCCTACTTAATTTGAGGAATAAATCCATCTAATGCAAACACACTAAAAAGGTATGTTAGAATAGGTGTATTTTTCATTTCTCAAATAATGGTATACAAGACCAAAGTTAGTAGCAGAATAACATTTCATAACTATATTCAATTTAAAAGTTTACATAATATTCTCTCATTTGGGGTTTACATGAAAGCAACAACTTCAGGATCTAAGTAGATTGATATCTAAACTATCTCAAGTCTATCTCCTAAGAGTCAGCTCCTTAAGCCAAGTCCACATATGCATGCCATGTCCTCCATGTCCTTCACCTGGGGGTTGGAAGCAAACCCCACAAGAAAAGACAAAATGGATGTTGTCAGCATAAAAGCCAATATATGCATATTAATTGGGGCTTGAACAATATTATGGGAAAAAAGGCATCAAATACAACAAGGCTTCCCATCCAAGAGGAAAAGTACCATCCAAGTGGATTTCAAGAGGACATGAATTTCAATAAAATGATAATCAAGAATAATTGATTTCTTTCCTTAGAACAATGCCACAATAATAATATCACAATTAATAAGCAGTGCATGTCAACAACATTGATTGAGGTTGTTTCAAGTAGGACTGGGACACCATAGGATGTCAGCTAAAGTATTGGATGGAAAAAGCGAACCCTGGGAAGAATAAGCACCCTATATAGATTACGAGTGGAAAAGCAAACGTGGGGAAGAAAAGCACACCCTATATATGTTGTACTCATGTACCAATACTAGAAATAAAATTAGTCTAAGACATGACAATCTAGAGGCAAGAATAAGTTCAGTCAATATCCAATAAGAAGATGATAAGTATGATCAATGCATACATGTCTTTTACATGTGACAATACTAGAACAATATCAACATTTTGATAGGAAATACCATGAATTTAAAGTGAGAAGGAAAAGATAAACATCTGCTCTGAGCAAGATGTGATACACATCTACTCCAAATAATTCTAATTGTAGGAAATATCACATCTGCAGTATCATGTGTGGGAATATACACATCAACATAAAATCCACATATTATATTGTGCTAGTAGTCACCTCATGATTCATATAAAAGAATAAACAAGTTAAATATCAAAATATGAGGGATGAGAACATCCATTGAGTATCAATGGGGTCAAAGGACCCATAAAAGAAGATTTAACAAAGTTATTGATGACGGAGAAACAATCAAAATGTATATTTCAAGTATAATCTCAAAAGAGATGCATGTCGTAATCAAATTAGGATATTGATTCTTCAAGTATATCAAGAGATAAAAACATTAGTCAATTTCCCAATATTGCATACTAGAAGGCAACATACGCCTAGAGAGAAAAAAATCAGATAAATTGCTTGATTTGATCAAGGGGATGCAACATACCTCACATGAAGTCTACATATGTCCAAGGTCAAAACTAGTTACATATTAGAGTCACAAGCCACCTATTATGAGAATAAATGAAATTAGGGTTCAGTTCACATTAATTACATATGCCTTAAAATTTGCCTTTTGTTATTAATAGATTAGGTTATAAAACTAAATATTATAGATTATATTTTATTCATTTTGAAAGTTTTATTTTTTCTAACTTAAAAATTATTAGTCATGAATTTTAGATATTATATCCAATTGGGAAATTCCATAAAACCACAATTTTATTATATATGAATTAGGCGATGGGTGATGAAAATCATATTGTCATGAAAAGGAAACTCTCACAAATCCAAAACATATTTTCTTTTATTTTTCTGACCTATACATTAATTACTATGAATTTTAGAATGGTTGACCAATAAGAAAATTCCATAAAACCACGTATGTAATATTATCTATTTTTAAACCAAATGAGGTGGGCCTATAAATGCTTGATATGTGGAACTAGGGTTTGATCAAAATAAAACACGACCAATAGGGTAAGCACAAGTTAAAAAACAAAAACATCATTCGTCTCAATACCAAAACCAAAACTAGAACAAGGGAAACATAGTACAATACTACCAAGCTATCTTCCTCCCCAAACCTACTAAAATCATGAAATAGAGAAACTCATGGCCTGGATCCTAGGGGATGGGGCACGGACAGAGATAGAAAAATGGTCTTCTACCATCACAGTTGACTTTGTGAGGACCAGTGACAGTGTTGGCGATGAAAAACTCGAGGCAAAACCAACCAATACCATGGAATTGGAGCTTGTCTGTATGGGAGAAGAGACTTACTCAATCCCTCGACAGTAGAAGAATCCCCTTTCACTAGACCGGGAAAGACTTGCGAGCTTCTAATTCTACTACACATAAGTATGGAGTCATTCGTAGTGGAGAAGTTGGTGGCGACCGACATCAATTTGAAACCAAAAAGCCACCATTTCTCTTTTCCTTTCGACTTGGGTCTCTTGAGGTACTTTGAGAGATAGGCATGTGGCCACAGTTTATCTTAACTAATGTAAAATCATTTGAGCCATGAAAATATGGTCCTCAAAAACTGATCAGAGGACCAAGAATGGAAAAGTAAAGAAGCATTGCCACTGTTCCCTCAATAGCTTTAAATTTAAGGCCCAGAAAGCTTGGTTTGTTATCATGGAGGAATCCCAGAACATTTTTCAAGGTTCCAAGATCTAGAAGTACACTAACAAACTCCATCATCCAACCACAAGAGATGGAGTTTTAGAACATAATCATGGATCTAATTGGGAGACTTAAGAGGTGGGGTCATGTTTCTAAAGGTGTGTTTCTTGTTTTAAAAGGGGAACCAGATGGACATGCCTGTATGTAGATTGAAAGGGCCAGGGTGGATGTAGGGTTTTAGGTTTAAAAATCCTAGAAATCTAGGATGAACTGGTGTAGAAAAAAATTCAAAACTAATGGGAAATAGATCATGAAGAAAGGAAGATTAGAGTTAGAGAAAACAAACCAGATGTTTCAGCGTTACCATGTGCAAAAAGAAAGGGGGATTCAGAGGTAGGAGAAAAGGTCAAATTTTCGCTCACATTTGGGTCCAACAAAAGAAACATGGGGAGAGTGTGGACCTCTATATCAGTGTGTAAACATAGAAGAAGAGAAAATCATTATGTGATAGAAAAATTATGAGAACCTATAGGAAAGGGAATGTATTCATTAAATACATTGATTATTAAGCATTTAAAATGTAATTTTCTTTTTTATTTATTTGAGGTCTCAAACAAAGTTCAGATAGAGACAAATTTGGTACCTAGATTAATTAGGACATTAACAATCCTTTTTGGCATCATTTTGCACATTTTTTAGGTTATTTAACATTTTAGACCTTAAGCTATGTTCTATTTCTTAAATAAAATTAGGATAGCTATGATCTATCAATTAATGTGAAAAGTCACACATATACTAGTTTTGGTATGCAAAATCCAAATTCAAGATTAATCTCCACTTTTGAAGTCATTAACCGTATTATTTAATATTTTGGAGCAAAATGTTGGCCAATCACATGATGATTGCGATGACATATTACATAAATGATCTCATTAATGGCAAGATTCCAATTTGTTATGTTTCACTCAGTTGTGATATAATGAGGAAACATAATGAATGTCTAAAGAATGACAATTTGTCAATGATGAATGTCTTCAAGTACGTGACTTGAACAATGAGATCATACACACGTTATGAGCATGTACATTCTTATCATATCTGTGGTCAGACATTACTATGGAAGGCTGATAGGTAAGTAATAACACTTAAGACTAGAGTGTGTGTTGGTTGATGATAGAATCTAATCAGTCATGACATATGTGATATCAAACCAAGCACATAGATACTTGTTAGGGAACAGTCTATCAGACAGACCCACCTTGAAAGTGAAGCATGGAAACCATAAATGGTGGCCATAATCATCTCTCATAGTGAAGGTGGTGATTGTGGTTCTTGGACCTGAAGTTGCTATACTCATTACATGTCATTCGATATATTTTAACATCATCCAACGTGATCCTGAATAAAGGTTTCCATAAATGTGATAACTAAATATGTTGTGACACATGGGGATGTATGTGAGTGATGTAGATGGAATTTGTCCCTCCAACTAGAGTTTGATATCTAGGCCACTTGATAAGCAAGACTTGGAAAGGCATTCCCATGCACATGTGAATCAATATATGATATTAAGGTCATATATATCTCAGATAGCTTGCTCTAGATTAAGAAACATGGATTGAACATTGAGAGAATGACAATTCCATGCCTCGAGTTCATCTTGGATATCAGAGACAAAGGAATTAGACAATTACTATAACACCTGAAACATATCGTAGGTTGAAGTTGTTCTCCAACTTTCCTAATATTTGGGTAGCAATGATGTGTGACTAGGCACCTCTCTTTTCTTATGATGTCATAAATCAGTTATGGAGATTCACTTCCAACATAAATAGGAACACTATGGGTTCACACACATAAGATACACCTAGAAGAAGAGTTTAATCATGAATTATAATTAAATTGATCACGAAAGAGTTTAGGTATTCAATTTAAGCAACAAATCAACTGAATGAAATCCCAACCGACCATTTTAAGTGTTGAATCGATTAGTTGGAGTGTCAGGTTGATTGAAAATTACATTGGCTAAGTTTTACATAAGTTGGGCACGAACCAATTGGTTCACCTAGTGAACAGACTGACTCGAGGTCACCAGCCGACCGGTTCACAAACTGAGACATCATTTTGTGGAGCAATTCGATTGCATCAAGGATTAGTGTTGACATCATATTATGCATTAATTGGATTAGAATTTCCAATACAATTGCGATTGGGAAACATGATGAAATGACCATTTCACTGGGTTAACCGATCGGATCGCATGTCCACCGATTAGTTTGCCTAGCGAACTGACCATTTTGACTATCACAGGCTGCGAAAATTCATGAGATTCTGGTCCCTTTCCTCCCCACACATATTGGAAACCCTGACCCTGACCCTCCTATAAATAGAGGGGTATCGGGGGCTTCCCAAATACAATTCAATTTCTCTAACAATTTTTGTCTTCTCTGGTTTTGGTAACTAATAGAAAGCCCGATAAAGTCCTACGTTGATAAAGGGACAAATAGAAAGGGAGAAAAATTGTGGGAGAGCAAGGCGGTGACTAGTACACCAATGGGAGAGACAACTCCTTCCTGTTTGTTCTACTAGAACGACATGAGTTCTAGGCGATTTGTGTGGACTACCATAGAGACATTGGTACCTTTCCCACTAGGAGGGCAACGTCATCCTACCGTCTGTGGTGGAGACCAAGAGTTGTTGCAGTTGCTGTGTGAGTGCAACTAGGAGAGAGATACACTACTATAATGAGGAATAGTCATTGGACTTTCTCTAGGACCATGTATGAACTTGTTAAACCATCTTTCCCACTATATAGTTGTTGACACAATCTTCTATTTAGTCATTGGACTTTCTCTAGGACCATGTATGATACAATTTTTTTTTGCTGCCTGTCGGATGCCATATTCACTAAAAGTGGTATCGGAGCCACGTCAACCTACTATATTTTGGGATAATCGATATGATTGAATTTTTGGCTTTTATTGTTTATTTATTGCATATGATGTGAATACTTAAACTGCTTAATATGAATATCCAATTAAAGACCACATATGATCCCAAACCTACACACACACATATATATGTATATATATATAAATATATATAAATAAATATATATATATATGTATATATATATATGCAATTTACATGCCTCACCCTAAAGGTGAGTTTTAATGGTGCATGTGTAGCATGGTTATGGCCAATAACCCAAATATCTGTGTGTGGTTGTATGGTTTCTTTTGTTCATGTTATATCTCGGTTTGCATATCGAGCCTCTACCTTATTCTTCCTAATGTAAAACTATTATTTCCTAACTTTGCTCCCATCAAATGTAACTTGAGGTTTCTCATTACCATGTTATAAGTTTAATAGAAATAGAATATTTTCTTTTCTTACAACGACGAAGATGACGATCTAGTGCCAGGTGAACCAACCATTTCACATGACGACTCGACCAGATAGAAGACCGAGTAGGGAAGAACACATGAGAGAGAACCGACTGCCTGATGGATCCAACCGACTATTTGGAGGTGTCCAGACATCGATGGGATAGAAGACCAGACGACCGCTTCATCTGACTAACCGATTGGCCAAGAGGCGAGCTGACCGATTTAAGGGTTGAACTTATCAACCCAGATTGGCAAGCATAGATCTACACTAACAACATTTTCATGCATGTGATGTTGACCTAGGTGGTAGTAATTCCTTGTGGCTGTAAGGAATTATAGTAGTATGGCCATATACATCTCTAATATTTTATATTGCATGTTTGCATTGTGGGATATAGCATGTATATGATACATACTACATATGTGTGGTGATTGGATAATGTACATATATTTATAAATACAAACTCCCTCAATTAGATATTAATTCTTAGATTCTTTCAATAAGAAACATACATCAAAATCTTGATCGACCAAGTGTAGTTTATGCCCAAGCATGGTGCGTCGTCCATCTCTTAGAAGTGTGATGGTAGATATGTAGG
Source organism: Alisma plantago-aquatica (assembly GCA_963693085.1). Taxonomy (NCBI): domain Eukaryota; kingdom Viridiplantae; phylum Streptophyta; class Magnoliopsida; order Alismatales; family Alismataceae; genus Alisma; species Alisma plantago-aquatica. The sequence continues at coordinate 258,998,963 of OY856409.1, forward strand.
TTTTGCCCAAGTAGGGTGTATAACTACTGTGTTGGCTTTTGGGTCAGGCTTAACTGATTTACTTAATGGGATTAAGCACCAGAGGCATGCATATGACAATGGCAAGGAGTTTCATATATCATATATCTAAGAATTGAATATGATGCAATTTCTAAAAGTTGCCTACCTTAATAACTGACTATGGACATGGGCGTTGGCCAGGTAATAGTTGAATTATTTTGGATCTTGGCTCACTAGAAGGTTGTACGCTAGAATCTTATGAATTGATATGTAATGGCTATCAATTTGAATATAAAAGTAGGAGCGATAGTTAATTAAAGACCTAATAAAGACCATCAAAATTTATATGTATCAAATCAAATAAAAAAAGATTTTTTGACAAAATTGGAAATTCTTTTGTAGAATCAAATGGCAATACACAACAACACCTTTTCTCTGCAATTAGTCCTTAAGAAGGACAAGTTAAATGGGAACAACTTCCATGACTGGTTTAGGACACTGAGAATTGTTCTCACACAAGAGTGTAAGCTCTATGTCCTGGAGACAGCAAATCCAGATGAACCTCTTCCCACCGCACATAAGGCTAACAAGGATTCTTGCAAGAAGCACTCTGAAGATGTCATTGATGTCAAGTGTCTGTTGTTGTTTCTATGAACTATGAGTTGCAAAGACAACATGAGAACATGGATGTTATTGAGATGGTCAACATCTTAAGAACATATTCCAATATCATGCATGATAAGAGAGATACAATGTCTCCAAGGTGTTGTTCAAATATAACATGGAAAAAGGAGATCCAGTAGGTCCTCATATGCTCAAGCTCATTGGGTATGTGGAGAACCTATCAAGTTTGGGATTCCCCTTGGGTTAAGAGTTGTCCACTGAAGTGATTATGCAATATGTGTCAGAATCCTACAGTTAGTTTGTCATGAACTACAACATGAATGACTTTGACAAACTGTTGACAAAGTTACTAGGCATATTGAGAACAGTTGAGGCACAAATGAAGAAAGACAAGCCCAATTCTATGATGATGATCATCAAGATAAGGGGAAAGTCTAAGGGCAAAGGAAAAGCAAAGAAGAGTTCTAAAGTTGTTTAAAAGCCCAAATCTTCAAAACTCAACGCAAAAGGAGGAGTTAAGAATGGAGGCAAGCATCGCCACTGTCACTAGGTTGGACACTAGAAGAGGAATTTCCTCCTCTACATGGAGGAACTAAATATGAAGAAGGAGGAGATAGAGATATCCACTTCAGGTATATACGTTATAAGATAATTATAAATTACTTCTTCATCACTGGTTTGTGATGCTAGATGTAGATATGACATATGTTTGATATGTAGGATCTGACAAGAAGTAGACCTTTACGAAAGGGCAAAGATGGACTGCTGAAGAAAGAGTTACTGAAGCTAAAATCAAAATTTAGATTCTATCTTAGCCCATAGGGCATGTAATACAGTTAGATGAACTACTATTTCATTATGCCAATTAATAGAAACATTTTACTTTATGCATCTTGTATGGACAAGGATGATTATAAATAAAGAGTTGTTTATGCTTCTATTTCAAAGATATGATCTTATGGCAATGCCCCAAATATCTTATTATCTTTATGGGAATGGATCTAAAGATAAATATTTACAATGTAAATACCTAAAGGATTATATTTGATAACTCAAACAATCAACAATCTATAACACTGTCATCTAGAGCATACATATAAGAAATGCATATCTAGAACTCATGATGTTTATCTAGACTCTTTTGGTTATTGAATCAATAAGAAACATGCAAATCTTATATATGAACAACATGACGAACCATCTCTCAATAGGTTTAGTGAGAGAATAAACATTCTACAAGGACATGTACATAGTGATGTGCAAAGACCTTTGGAATAAATGCTACAAATAGTTATTTGTACTTCATATATTTACTAATAATATGTTGATATGTACTTAGTAAAATAAATTTTCTTGAAGTGTTCAAGGATATTATATGGATGAAGTGCACAACTTCCTTAAAGGTAATAAGATAATTTGAATATAATCAAATGTTGAAATACTTCACATGAACAATTTGAGGACCTTCTGGAGAGAATGTGATAGAGTATCACAATAAACTCCACCTAAAACATGATGATATATCAGAAAGAATGAATCACATCATGATGAGTGATGGCATGATAATCATTTAATCTAATCTTCTAATTTCCTTTAAAGGAATATGCTAAGCACTAAACAATGTATTGTCCAAAATGTTCATAACGACATCATATGAGATATGATATGGGAATATCTGATGTCTTAAGGATTGAAACCTATTTGAAGAAAGTAGTTTCTTGAAAAAGGTTTATCCACAAATTTTAATTTGTCGAATAGTACTTATCTCAAACCAATAACAAAAGTATTTGTTTTCAGATGGCTGAGTTCCATTGGAATCTGTGGGAGTAAACTACAACTCAAGAAGTTTGAATTCAATAAAGGAAAACATTTGAACCATAGGAGGAAAATTCAGAACATAGAGAGATACAAGTGGTTTTGGAATCTCAAGTTCTTTATGTAACACAAAATTCATAGTTGTGGAATAAAATGTCTGAGATTAAAATATTATGAATCATATAACTCAGATAAGTTATGAATTGTTCATAAGATGATGACCAACAATCAATAAGAACTATTGAGGAACCAGAGTCTCAGTAATGGCTTGAGGCCATTATATCCAGACTGGAATCCATGAACACCAACAAGGTATGACCTTGATGGTACCACCTAGAGGGATAAAACCCGTAAGGAGAAATTGGGATTTCATAAGGAAGACCGAATGGATGACATAAAAGGATTGATTGGTTGAAAGGTTTTTCAAACTAGTTCAAAGTGTTGAACATGATGAAATCCTTTAACCAATACACTTGTTATTGCAGCTTGTTGAGACTATGTGAATTGGCATATGAGGCTTAAAACCTTATTCCTTAATAGGAATAAATAAGAGGATGTGTATATGACACATCTTAAAGGTTTTATGACTCTATTAATGCAAATATAGTCTATAAGCTACAATGTTCAATCTAGAGATTGAAACAAACACTCGTTACTAGAATCTTTGATTTGACAAGACAATCAAAGAGTTTGACTTGAGTAAAGATAGAAGATGAAATCTGTGATTACAAAAGATTTAGTGGGAGCATATAAATATTCCATATATTGATGAGGAATGACATCTCAATACTAAATTACTAAAAATTGGCATGGAAATCACCTTTAACATGAAGGATTAGGTGAAACATCCTATGCAATAGGAATTAAGATCTATAGAGAATGTTTTGGAAAGTTTCTTAACCTAAATACAAGCACATATATTGGCAAAATGTTGAAAGGTTTGACATGTAGGATTTAGTAAGAAAGAATCTATCCATGAAGATAAGATCAGCTTCTCAAGAATCTAGTGTTTCGATTCTTGTGAAAAATGGAAGAGATTCCAGATGCATTCACATTTGGATCTAGGTGCAATATAGAATACTCATCCCATCATCTTATATGTGATGGATATGATAAGAACATATTATTCATGGCCAATAAAATACATTGGAATACCATAAACAACATCCATTAGTACTTGAGAAGTGCTAAAGGATATGTTGCTGCAATATGGTAATAAGGAAGAGTTATATGTAAGGAGTTACATCAATGCATGTGTCTGAAGTGACAGAAAATGATCAAAATATAAAAGTATGCCTTTAATCTTAGAGAAGAGTTATTAGTTGAAAAGAATTCTAAACTATCAAACCATTATTGTAAAATTCTATAAATAGAAGTCGAGTATCCTTGTGTTGTGAACATAAGAGTGGATACTATATGAATCTAGAAGTTCATGCAAGTGAACTTATGGATGTTCCAACCATTGATGACACAGTAGAAATACTATGTCAACAATGGAGCTACTTGTTAGGCAAGGAATATCAGATAGCATATTACAACAATTCCATTTCATATGAGATATTGTTCAACAAAGAGATGTGAAACATGCAATATTTTGACTACAAAAAAATGTTGCTAACCCGCTGGATTAGCACTGATGCAATAGAAAATGATGGGCATATTTAGATCACTAAGAATGAGATTTTTATGTGATTGGCTATAAGTGTAGTTGGGAGTTTGTTGGTATGTATGCCCAGAAAGCCAATCACATGATGATTGCGTGGCATATTACGTAAAAGATTTGATTAAAGGCAAACTTCCAATTCATTTTGTTTCACTTAGTTATGAGATAATGAGGAAACATAATGAATGTCAAAAGAATGACAATTACTCAATGATGTATGTCTTCAAGTGTGTAACTTGAACAATGAGATCATACATATGTTAAGAGTATTTACATTCTTATTATGTCCCTGGTCGCATGGTACTGTGGAAGGTTGATAGTCAAGTAGTGATACTGAAGACTGGAGTGTGTATTGGTTGCTGACAGAATCTCATCAGTCATAATATATGTGATATCAAACCAAGCACAAATACTTATTAGGGAATAGAGTATCAGACATACCCACCTTGAGAGTGAAACATGGAAACATAAATGGTGGTCATAATCATGTCCCATAGTGAAGGTGATGATTGTGGTTTTTAGACCTAAAGTCGCTACACTCATCACATGTCATTTGGTATGTTTTAACATTATCCAACATGACTGGAATAAGGCTTGACATAAAGGTAATGATTGGATATGTTGTGACACATGGGGACGACTATGAGTGATGTAGATGAGATTTGTCCATCCTACTAGAGTTTGATATCTAGGCCAATTCATAAGTGAGACTGAGAAAAGCATGTTCATGCATATATGAATCAATATATGATATTTAGGTCACATATATCTCAGACAATCTTCTCTAGATCAAGAAAAGTGGATATCTCATTAAGAGGATGATGATTCCATGCCTTGAAATCATTATGAATGTCAGAGACAAAGGAATTGGATAATCACTGTAACACCTAACACAAATTGTAGGTTGAATTTGTTATCCAACTTTCCTTATTATTTGGGTAGCAATGATGTGTAACTAGGCACCACTATTTTCTTGTGATGTCATAAACCAGTTATGGACATTCACCGCCAACATAAATAGGAACCTATGGGGTCACACACATAGGATACACCTAGAAGAGGATTTTAATCACGAATTATAGTTAAATTGATTGCGAAAGAGTTTAGGTATTTAATTTAAGCAACAAATCAACTGACTAAACTCTAAACTGACCGTTTCAAGTGTTGAACTAATTGGTTGGAGTGTCAAGTTCATTGAAAATTGCATTGGCTGAGTTCTGCATAAACTGGGCATGAACCAACTGATTCACCTAGTGAACTGACTAACTCGAGGTCATCAGCTAACCATCTTGTGAAGAGAGATGCCCAGTTCATGGAGAAATTCGATTGCATCAAGGGTTAGTGATGATGTCATGTTATGCACTAATTGGATCCGAATTTCCAATACAATGGAGATTGGAAACATAACAAAATGAACAGTTCATTGGATGAAATGATCGAGCCGCATGTCAACTAATCAGTTTGCCCAGCTAACTGGTCGTTTCCCCTATCATAGGTTGTGGAAATTCATGAGATTCTGGTCCCTTCCACTCTCACACAGATTGGGAACCCTGACCTTGGCCCTCCTATAAATAGAGGGGTACTGTGGGCTTCCCAGACACATCTAAATTGCCTCTATTAATTGTTGTCCTCTAGTTGTGGTAACCAATACAGAGCCCAAAAAAATCCTACCTAATAAAGGAACAGATGGAAAGGGAGAACAATCGTGGGAGAGCAAGTTGGTGACTAGTATACCAATGGGAGGGACAACTCCTTCTTGTCTATTCTACTAGAAAGACATGATTTTTAGGTGGTCCATGTGGACTACCATAGAGGTGTGGATACCTTTCCCACTAGGAGGGCAATGTCAGCCTACCTCCCGTGGTGGAGACTAGGAGATGTTTTAGACACTGTATGAGTGCAACTAGGATAGAGTTGTACTACTATAATGAGGAATAGTCACTGGACTTGCTCTGGGACCAGGTATGAACTCATTAAACCATCCTTCACACTATATAGTTCTTGACGTGATCTTCTATTTATGGGGAATCTGGTAGATGAAATTTTTGTTTTTGTCTCCTATCTGATGCCATATTCACCAACACAAAACTCATATTTTCTTTCCCAAAACAGATTAGGATATCTAAGATAATTTATTTAATGTGAAACTTGGCACCCATGCTGATTGGGTCCCAAGGAACATGATCTTGTCATTAGGTTTCAAATATGGTATTTCCTTTTATGAGTTCTAATACAATTATGGTTTCTGGCCCATCATCATTATATTATTATAACATTACATCATTATCATCCATATTTACTATTTAGAGTCATGTTATCTTGATATTGTCACCAAAAGATTTCTTATATCATTATGCATGAAATTCCATAATTTACTCATTTAATCTATTAAGTACATTAATTCAATATGTATTCAAATAATGGGACATCATTCATATTTATGGACATGGAAATTCACATTGTTACCCCTGTTCATGTGTTAAGCACATTGTGCTACTTGCTAGACATACCTTAGCCATTATGTGAATATTAGTTAGCAAAGGGATCATATGTGACATATTTCATGAATTTACTTATTGGATTAACCATGTTACATGTATTAACTATGTTCATTAAAATATAACTTTATCCTTGTTTGGTCAAATCTAAGGAACCAAACATTCTAATTTCTTAATCACATGATCGAGTTTCTAGAGTCAAAAAGCTAGGTTTCGATATGTTACAACACCACCGCTAGTAGGATTTCATCCCCAAAATATAGCCATCCTTACTATACAAACCAATAACTCTTAAACCTTAAGCATTTTAACCTATAAAGGTAAATTGAACAAGTCGTAAATATATTAGGGCCACAGACTAAACATAGGAGTGTGTTTATGATATACATGGGTCAAGTCACCAACTAGATGATCTTATCCACATAGGGTTGTGCTTTTTAGGTCCTTTTGTTACTAACCTAACAATCATAAGGTTCACATGAGCATTCAAAGAGTCATAGGGTACAAAAGGGTAGGTCAACAGACCTTTATCACAAGACATGCTATTCTTAGTCATCACTTCATAGCTTAAGGTTTAAGATTTTGACTATAACTGATTCTAAGATTTTCTTATTAAGAATTCATCCATATGTTATTTGTGAGTTGGCTTAAGAAAACATCAATAAATGAAAAGAAATTTTCTTTTATACATATAGTATCATAATAAAAAATAAAAAATTTAGCAGTCTATCATAAAATAAAAGATGGATCCAAAATCAATCATAAGAACCAAGTCACAAGGTATTCCATATATCATATCCTTATCAACTACTTTTCTCATTCTCATGAAAAAAATACCTAAAGTTAAATATTAAAATTTAAACAGATATGTCACCACCAATATTTATTGTGGGGTAACAACACCTAAATCTTCATCACATTAGGGTTTACTAATCTAGATTATTATGTGTACCTCATATGATTCTAAATTGACTTTTCATCACCTCATGAATATCATAGGTCAATTCTAGGGTAAATATCTCACTTAGCGGGTAACTATGTAAAGTAAGGATCCTACTTGGCAACTTATAGGATAAGATAGGAATCCTAAGGGAGATAAATTGAAATAGTCAGAATCCAACTACCATGCCTTTGATACCATCTTGTACGGAGTGGGACCTGAGAGGGGATTCACTCCCTACTAAGATTGAGGAATAAATCCATATCATACAAACACACTAAAAAGGTGTGTTGAAGTAGGTGTATTATTTTTCATTTCTCAAATAATGGTATACAAGACCAACGTATAGCAGCAAAATAACATTTCACGGCTATATTCAATTTAGAATATTACATAATATTCTCCCATTTGTGGTTTACATGAAAGAAAAAACTATATGATCTAAGTAGAGGTATATCTAAACTATCTCAAGTCTATCTCCCAAGAGTCAACTACTTAAGCCAGATCCACATCTGCATGTCATGTCCTCCATTTCCTTCACCTAGGGGTTGGAAGTATATCCCACAAAAGAAGACAAAATGGATATTGTCAGCATAAAAGTTGGTATGTGCATATTAATCAAGGATTGAGCAACATAATGGAAAAAGGACATCAAATATAACAAGGCTTCCCATTCAAGAGGATAAGTATCATCCAAGTGAATATCAAGAGAGTATGAATTTCAATAAAATGATAATCAAGAATAAGGTATTTCCTGCCTTATAGGAATGTCACAATAATATCACAATTCATAAGCAGTGCATGGAAAAAACATAGACTAAGGTTATTTCAAGCTGGGCTAGAACACCATAGGATTTTATCCAAAAGGTATTGGGTGGAAAAAGCAAACCTTGGGCAGAATAAACACTCTCTATATATATGACGAGTTGGGGTGAAAAAAGCACACCCTATATATGTTGTACTCATGTACCACTACTAGAAGTAAAATTAGTCTAATTCATGCTTGTAGAATCAAGAATAAGTTCAAACATTATCATATAAGAAGATGATAAGTATGAACAAGGCATTCATGTGTTTTACATGTGACAATACTAGAACAATATAAATATTTTGGTAGGAAATAACACATCTACCAAGAATGTAAAGCAGGAAAATAAACACATCTGCTCTGAGCAGGACATGATACACATCTGCTCCAAATAATTCAAATTGCGAGAAATATCACCTTTGCATTATCAGGTGTGGGAATATACACATCCACACAAAAATCCACATATTTCTAGTAGTCACCACATGATGCATACACACGAATAAATAGGTCTAACATCAAAATACGAGGGATGAGAACATCCACTGACTATCAATGGGATCAAATGATCCATAAAAGAATATTTAACAAAGTTAATGATGAGAGAGAAATAATCAAAAGGTATATTTCAAGTACAATCTCAAAAGAGATACATGTAGTAATAAAATTAGGGTTTTAAGTCTTCAAGTAGGTCAAAAGAGAAAAATATAAGTCAACTACCCAATATTGAATAGTAGAAGGCAACATACATAAAGAGAGAGAGAGAGAGGAAAATTAGATAGATTGCTCAATTTGGTCAAGTGGATGCAACATAACTCACATGAAGTATACATATGTCCAAGGCCAAAACTAGTTCCATATTGAAATCACAAGCCACCTATTAAAATCATACATGAAATTAGTATTAAGTTCACATTAATTACATAAACCCTAAAATTGTATTTTCATTATTAATGATTTAGATCATGAAAAATACATTATTTTAAATTTTAGATTATATTTTATTGAGTTCACAACATATTTGATTTTATAATTCTGACTTACAGATTATCAATTATGAATTTTGGAAATTATATCCAATTGGGAAAATACCATACAAGTAACATTTTTAGTATATTTGACTTAGATGATGAAAATTATATCATCATTAAAGAATTCTCTCATGAATAAAAAACATATTTTCTTTTATTTTTTGACCTATATATTAATTACTATGAAATTTTGAATCACTTACATACCAGAAAACTCCATAAAACCATATATGTAAAATGATTTGTTTTAAAAATCAAATGAGGTGGACCTATAAACGCTTGACATGTGGCACCAAGTCTTGATCAAAACAAAGCACGGCCAAAAGGGTTAAACATGGACAAAAAGATAAAAACACCCTTTGTCTCAAAACTGAAACCAAAACCAAAACAAGGGTAACATAGTACAATACTACCATGCCATCTTCCTTTCCAAACTTGTTGAAACCATGAAATAAATAAACTCGCGACATGGCTCCTAGGGGATGGGGGAAGGCTAGAAGCATCAAAGTGGTCTTCTGCCACCACAATTGAATTTGTGAGGACCAGTGGGACTGATAGTGATGAAAAACCAAAGGCAAAACCAAATGATACCAGGGATTTAGATCTTAGGGGTCATAGGACAAGAATGGAAGACTAAAGAGGTGTTGTCACCATACCCTCAATAGATTGAAATTGAAGGCCCAAAAAGCTTGGTCTATTGTTATGGAGGAATCTTGGAATATTTTCACGAGGTTTCAAGACCTGGAAGTGCACTAAAAAATTCTGACATCCAACCATAGAAGATGGAGTTCAGTAACATAAGCAGGTATCTGACTAGGAGACTTTGGGGGCATGGTCATGTTTATGTAGGTGTGCTTGTTGTTTTGAAAGGCTAGAGTATGGGTGTGAAGTCCTATTTTTATAGGGGAACCAGATGGAGAAGCTTTCGTACCGACTGAGAGGGTCACGGTGGATATAGGGTTGTAGGTGTCAAAACCCTAGAAAATATAGGATGAATTGGCATGAAAAAAGGATTTGAAGATAATGAGAAAGAGGTCACAGATAAAGGAAGAGCAGAGGCAAAGAAAACAAATTAGTGGTTTCAACATCACAATGTGAAAAAAGAAAGGGGGAGTCAAAGGTAAGAGAAAAGGTTGGAACCATCAATCACGTTTAGTGCTGGTATTTATGCCCAGATAGCCAATCACATGATGATTGTAATGGGGCATCATATACTTGAATTGATAATTATGTTTATCTCACTCTTGAGATGATGACACAGATGTAATAGATTTCTAGAGAATTATGTTACTCAATGACATATGTCTTTGGGTTGAGGACATGAATAATGAGATCATATGTATAATAAGAGTATATAAATTCTTGCTATGTCCCTAGTTGTATATTACTATGGAAGCTAAACTAGATCATAGTAATACATAAGACTAGAATGTGTGTTAACTGATGATAGAGTAAGAGTTTCATTAATCATAATATAAGATATCAAGTCAAACACATAGGTACTTGTTATAGAACAGTGTATCAGATAGACCCACCTTGAGAGTGATACATGAAGACCATGGAATGGTAGTCACAATCAACTCTCAAAGTGATAGTGGTTCTTAGTCCTGAAGTCACTACACTCATCACATCTCATGTGATGAACTTTGAACCAACCAACATGACCTTGAATAAGGGTTGCCATAAAGATGGTGCTCGCGTATTGTGACACATGTGGATTGACTATGAGTGATGTAGATGAGATTTTTCCCTCCTATAGGAGTTGATATCTTGTCCACTTGATAAGCGATACTGAGAAATGTATGGCCATACTCGTGTGACTCAATATGTGATATGTGAGCTCACATGCAACTCATGCAGTCTTCCCTAGTTCAAGGAACATGGATTGAATATTAAGAGGATGATGATTCCATGCCTAAGTTCAATCTAGATATCACAGAAAAAGGAAATATACAATCACAATAACACTAATAATAGATGTAGTTTGACGTTGTTCTTCAACTTTTCAATTACCTGGGTAGCAATGACATGTTTCTAGATATCACTCATTATTTGTGATGTCATAATCTAGTTATGTACATTCACTACCATCATAATGTGGGACCTATAGGGTCACACACATAGGATGCACTTAGAATAGGAGTTACTTATGAACCAAGTTAGACTTGATTGATAAAATGTTTAGGTAGTCAAATTTAACCACATTGGTTGATAGTTGGCTGACTAGAATGTGGGTCAACTGACTGGGAATGTGAGTTGATCGACTAGAGTGTCCAGTCGACCGACTGAGAAGTCCAATTGACTGATTGGGTGATCAATAAGACTAGATCAAGGATTGATGTTGACGCCATGTCATGCATTGATTGTGGTATTAAAAGCCAATATTTTTGCAAAAAGGAAAACATTCCAATTGAATGACTAGATGTTCCAGTCGACTGACTGGGAGCCCAGTCAACCGAATCATGATTTGCGGTAGATGAAAATTCATGAAATTTGTCACCTCATGTCCCTGGGTTTGTGGAAATCATGACCCATCCACTCCTATATAAAGGGGGTGGCCAAGTCTCTCAATACAAGTCTCCTAATCTCAACGTTGTGGTAATGTAAGGGCCAGAGCATCTTACCTGTAAAAGGGAGAGATAGCCAAAGGGGAGAAAAGTTGACACTATCACATTGACAACATGAGGGACAACTCGTTCTCATCATTTCTAGTATAATGACAAGAGTTGTCGATGGTTCACATGGAGGCCATTACCACCATGCTAAGAGAATGTTATCGGCTACTATTTGTAGTGCTACGTTTGGAGGCAACCATTAATGACCGTTCATGTGTTGCTTGAAGAAGAAGCACAAATCTGTGAGGATTGTCACTGGACTTGTTCTAGGACCAGGTATGTGTCTTGCAATATTCTTTCCTAGATATATCGTTGTTGACAAAATCTGCTGGTTAGGAATAAGGACAATTTTTGCTTCAACTACCTTATCTATCATCCTTATTTCCCTACAACGATATCAAAGTCAGGTCAATTTATGGTGTAACAAGATTTAAATTGATGTCATTGGATTTAGTTTTATTATTTATTTTATTGCATACAATGCAAATATTTAAAATGATTAATGTGTGTCACTGATTAGATACCACATATGATCCCAACACATATATATATATATATATATATATATATGTATATATATATAATATACAATCTATATGCCTCGTGCTAAAATTCTTTTGATGGTGTATGATTGTATGGTTATCGCCAAACCCCTTATGGATGTGCGTGCTTGGTTGAATGGTTTCATTCCTATCTTTTAATCTGGTTCGCATTCTAAACCTCTCTCTTTCTCTCCAAATATAAATGAATGCTCTCCTTCCTATACTTTCCTTAAATGTAACTCACAGTTTCACTTTTAAAATGTAATATGTTAATAGGAATAGGATAGTTTATTTCCATTTCGGCAAAGAGAAGACACTCTGCACCAGGTGAGTTGACCAATTGGGAAGTTAGGTCGATCGACCAGAGGACAGAGGAGGCCACCCGACAGCAGAAGCCAATCGATCGAGTGGAGGTCTAATTGATGGATTGGAGGAGTCCAACCAACTGCATGATCTAGGAGACAATTGATCGACTAATGGAAACCAATCGCCCAATTGACAGTTCAACCGATCGAATGGAGGGTCTAGCCAATCAACTAACATGTTCCCATCAACATATTTTCCAGTATAGGTTGCTACATATGATGTATGACCTTAGGTAGTATGGCCATAACCATCACTCATATGTTTGTGATTGCATGTTTTCTTTTGCGGATATAGTATAAATATGATACATATTATAAGTATGTGGTGATGGGATATGTATATGTATTTATATATGAAGTCCCTCAATAAATATAAAGTCTAAGATGCTTTCTATAAGTGAAACACATGAAAAGCTTGATCGACCAAGTATGAGAACATCCTGGAATGGTGTGTCGTCTATCTTATGAAAGTATGATGGTAGTTATGTGGGTTTGCTTTAGCAGGGTGCATTTCTATCAAGTTGGCTTGGTCAGGCTTAACTAGATGACTTTAATAAGATTCAGGCCCAGAAGCATATAGATGGACTATGGCAAGGAGTTGTCCATACCATCTATCTAAGAATTGCATGAGATGCAATTAGCAAATGTTGCCTACATTAATAATTGGTTATGACTGCCAGTGTTGGCTAGGTAATGACTTATTTATTTTGGATCTTGGATCACTAGAAGTTTTTTTGCTTCAATCTTCTAAATTGATAGGTGACTATTATCATTTTGACCAAAATAGTGGTAGAAATAATTAATGAAAGACCTAATTTATATCGTCAATATTCTCAAATCAAATGAAATCAAATGTGTTTTAGCAAAATGCAAATTTTATTGTAGATACAAATGGAAAACACCAACACATTTTTGTTGAGATCAGTCCTTACGAAGGACAATATCAACAGGTGCAACTTCCATGATTGGTTCAAGACTTCGAGGAATGTTCTCATTCATGAGCACAAGCTCTATGTACTTGAAACACTAGTACTAGAGGAACCCACTCCAAATGTGCCTAAGACTGAAATGGATGCTTACTTGAAGCATTCTAATGATGTTGTGGATATCAAAGACCTTATGTTGAGTTGTATGAACTATGAGTTGCATAAAAAGTATGAAAACATGGACATTCTCGATATGGTAGCACATCTTAAGAATTGTTCAAAGCAAGAAAGGTATAATGTCTCCAAAGCATTGTTTGAGTGCATAATGACAGAAGGGGTTCCATTAGAGCCCCATGTGCTCAATATGGTTGGGCATGTTGAACATCTAGAGAGACTGAGATTTCCTTTATGCCAAGAGTTGGCCACAAGCATAATTCTACAATTGTTTAATGAATCATATACCCAGTTTATCGAGTGTTATTACTTGAGTAACTTGGCCAAACTGTTGTCTAAATTGTTTGGCATGATGATAAAAGTATGAATGAAGAATGAAAAACCCGTAATGGTAACCAACAAGGGGAGTACAAGGGAAAAGGCAAGGACAAAAAAAGTTCTAAGGCTAGGACGAAGTCCAAGTCTTATGCACTCAAGATAAGGAGAAGGGTAAGTGCAAAACCAATATGTCCTTTTCACTTAAAGGAACTAAGGGAGATGGAGCAGGAGATGGAGATCTCCACTTTAAGATCTGAGAAGAAATCATTCTAGATAAGCTAGAACTGTGCAAAGCAAGAGTTCCTGCCACTACAGTTGGAATATGTCATTCATATTAGCCTAATGGGCATGTTATGGAATTGGTAAATTGCTATTATGCACATGCCATTAATAGAAACATCATATATATCTCTTCTTTGGACAAGAGTATCATGAATCATTAATGTTTCATTTTAAAGATAATATCTTTTATGGCATTGACACAATGTCTCATAGTCTATACTTGATAGCTCTAGAGTCAAATTTGTATGTCATATATAATGAATGAATTGATGACTCAAAACATATATACCTATAACATTGATGCCTAGGGCACATAAATAAGAAAAACACATCTCGAGAATCCATGACGATGGTCATCTAGACTCTTTTGGTTCCAAACTAATAGAGACATGTGAGTCTTATTTATTGGGAAAGATGACAAAAGCTCCTTTCACTAGAAATAGTGAGAGAGCAAGTGATCTATTAGGACTCATACATATTGATGCATGTAGACCTTTTAGAACAAATGTTATAGGTGGTTACATGTACCTTATCACATTTACTGATGATCTCAGTAGATATGGTAATTTGTATTCAATGAAATACAAGTCTGAATCCCTTAAAATGTTCAAGGAATTCATGAATGAAGTACATAACCAACTTGGTGAAAGTATTAAAACATTTTGATGTGATTGATGTGGAGAATACTTGAACCAAGAGTTTTATGACCTTCTTGGAGACCTCGATAATGTATTGAAATTGGACTCCACCTGAAACATAATGATGTATCATAAAGAAGGAACCACAATCTAGTTGTTATTCCAACTTCCATTTTGAGCACATGCTTGACACAAAACCGTGTACCACCTAAATTTGTTCAAAAGACACCATATGAGATATGGCGGGGGAAGTGTCTTGATATGTCTTTCATGAAGAATTAGAGAGGGAAGCTTATATGAGAATATATTTTCTTGAAAACCTTTGTCCCAAAATCACATAAATGTTATATTGTTATACATCCAAGGGAAACTAGAGGATAATACTTTATATTACATCTGACAACAAAGTGCTTGTTTCCAAGGCATCTATATTCCTAAAAGGAAGTTTATTTCTAAAGGGCATCTATATTCAAAAGTTTGATACCAACAACAAAACATTGAACTTGTAGAGGTATAGTAGGAATAAGAAGAATCACAAATTGTTGTGGAATCTTAAGTTCTGCATGTATCGCAAAGAACCTTGTAGGTCTAGTAGGACACGCCTAGATCTTGAAAGATTAGGATATCATATGACTAAAAAAGGTGGTGAGTTTGTCATATATAATGATCCAATAACCTACCTAGAAGTTATTCAAGGACCATGGTATGAAAAATGGATTGAGGCCACTGGATCTGATATGGAATCCATATACACCAATAAGGTATGACCTTAATGAATCCACTCGAAGGGGTAAACCCCATAGGGTGCAAGTGGGTCTTCAAGAAGAAGACTGACATGGAAGGTAATGTACAAACCTATAAGGGAAAATGGTTACAAAGGGTTTCAAACGAGTTCAAGGTGTAGAACATGACAAAATCTTTTCACCAATTGCCAAGGTTAAACCCATCAAGATCATGCTTGCTATTGCAACTTATTATGACTGTGAGATTTGGCATATGGATATTAAAATTGCATTCCTTAATAGGAATATTCAAGAGGATGTACACATGAAACATCCTAAAAGTTTTATAAATCCAAATAATGCAAATAAAGTAAGCTACAAAGGTCAACCTGTGAATTGAAGCAAGTGTCTTAGAGCTAGAATCTTTGATTTGACTAGTTAGTCAAAGAATTTGAGTTAGTCAAAATGATGATGAAACATGCGTTTACAAAAGGTTAGTGGGAGTATACCTATATTTTGCATATTGATGGGGAATTACATCCTTATCCTAGAAATGTCAAAACCTAACTAGGAAAGTACCTCCTCGATGAAGGATTTAGGTGAAGTATCCTACATCTTAGTAATCAAGATCTATAGAGATAGATCTAGAAGGCTTCTTGGCCTAAGTAAGAGCACATACATTGGAAAGATGTTGAGAGGGTTCAACATGTAGGACTCAATTAGAGAAAATTTGTCAATGTTTCATGGAATTAGTCTCTCAAGAGCCCAGTGTCCTAGTTCTGGTAAAGAAAATGAAACACATGAATAATATGCCATATGCATTTGCAATCGGATCAATCCTATATGCAATGTTATGTACTCATCCTGTTGTCTTGTATGTATTGGACATGATGAACGAATATCAGTCAGATCCCGATTAAGGTCATTGGACTACAATGAAAGAACATCCTTAAGTACTTGAGAAGCATCAAGGATTAGTTCATTGTTTATGTTGATAAAGAAGAGTTGGGTGTAAAGGGTTACATCGATGCAAGCTTCCAAACTAACAAAGAGGATTAACAATCACAATCCAAATTTGTGTTAGACCTTAATACATAACTTTAAGCTGAAAAGTTTCGAGCAAGAGAGTGATACTATATCTATAATAGAAGCCTAGTACCTTTTTGTTTTGAATGCAATGGAGGATATTGTACAGATCAAGAAGTTCATTTAGATGAACTTATGGGAGATTCCAACCATTGATGACACAATAGAAATATTGTGACAACAATGGAGATATTAGATAGGCTAGGAAACTCAAATAACATACTACAAAATTTCCATATCATAAGAGAGATCATAGAGCAAGGAGATGTGAAGACTTGCAAAGTACTAACTAGAAGCAAATGTTGCTAACCTACTACAAAGCACTTCTATAGCAGAACCATGATGGACATGTTAAGATCACCTGGAATAAGATTCATAGGTGATTGGCTCTAAGTACAAGTGGGATTTTGTTGGCATTTATTCCCAGAGAGACAATCAATATGATGATTATAATGGGGCATCATATACTTAATTTGATAATAATAAAGGTAATTTTATCTATTACGATTGTCTCAGTCATGAGCTGAAGACATAGACATAACATATGTCTAAAGAACGATGTTACTCGATGACATATGTCTTCAGGTTGAGTACTTGAAGAATAAGATCATATGTATGATAAGAGTAGCCAAGTAATCGATCGCCCTCAAGGTGTTCGACAAGGGGTCCCTGTGCATACATGGGCCTTAGGTGGGATTGGGTTCAGAGGGAGGCTTGGTGCTCTTCTTCTCCTCCTAATCCTTGTTGCAGTTGCGGGAAGTCGAGCTTACAGGTTTCTGGTTTTTAGTTGTTTGCTGACCTATGAAGAGGGGCTGGATTTCTACTTGGATCCCACACATTCAGGGAATGTTTCAAATGCCAGTGGGGGAACGGTGGTTGTCTAGCTCAAGGACATAAATCGGTAGTCAGCTAAAGGATGAACCCTGTTTTGCTTCTTGTCTCCTCTGCTGCAGCTGGATTAGAACACCTTCAAGGTGTTGGATGATATGCAGTCAAGTGCATCATGAGGGTTGGGATTAATAGGGGGGTTGATCCCCTTTTTCTTCCTTAGTCCATGTTGCTTTTGTGTGCAGGTTTTACCTTCGGGTGATTGCTGATGGTAGAGGTCCTTTTGGATTTTTTACCGTGAGAGACCTGGTCTTGAGTAGCTAAGAAGACCAGAGACTTCATGGCTAGTTACTGGAAGGATTGCTAGTTTTTGTTCTATGTCAGTGTTGCTGTTACTAATTGTGGGTACGCTGAATGCATGTAATAGTGGCTTGTATACACTTCTTCTAGTAGGATTGTCTCATCCTAGCTTGCTTAGTTGATTAGTCTTCTTAGTCTCTTTTTGGATTAGTTTCTGGAGTGTCCCCCTGTGTGGGGATTTTGATCCTTGTTGAGCTTCTTAGCTCCTGGCTATGTAATGGGGTACCCAGTGCCCAAAGTTTTTGGTATTAATAGTAACACGCTTTTTGACCGACAAAAAAAAAGAGTATGTACATTCTTGTTATGTCCCTGGTCAGATATTACTATGGAAGCTAAATAGATGTTAGTAATACATAAGAACTAGAATGTGTGTTGATTGATGATAGAGTCTCATTAGTCATGATATGGGATATCAAGTCAAACACATAGGTACTTATTATAGAATAGTGTACCAGAGAGACCCATCCTGAGAGTGATACATGGAGACCATGGAATGGTAGTGACAATCATCTCTCAAAGTGATGATGGTGATAGTGGTTCTTAGACCTAAAGTCACTACAATCATCACATGTCATTCTATGAACTTTGACACCATCCAACATGACCTTGAATAAGGGTTGCCATAAAGGTTGTGCTTGGGTACATTGTGACAAATGGGGATGGACTATAAGTGATGTATATGGGATTTTTCCATTGTATAGGAGTTAATATCATGGGTACTTGATAAGAGAGACTGAGAAACATATGGGCATACTCGTGTGACTCAATATGTGATATGTGAGATCACATGCATCTCATAAAGTCTGCTCCAGTTCAAGGAACATGGATTGAATATTAAGAGGATGAATATTCCTTGTCTTGAGTTCAATCTAGATATCAGAGACAAAGGAACTATATGATCACAGTAACACAAATTATACATGTAGGTTGAAGGTTTTCTCCAACTTTCAAATACTTGGGTAGAAATGATGTGTTGCTAAATGTCACTCATTGTTTGTGATGTAATAATCTAGTAAGGATATTCACAAGCAACGTAATTTGAGACCAATAGGGTCACATGCATAGGATGCACCGAGAATAAGAGTTTACTCATGAACAAGGTTTGACTTAATTACTAAAGTGTTTAGGTAATAAACTTAAACAACATTTTTCGACAATTGGCTGACTGGAATGTGAGTCGGGTGACTAGGAATGTGAGTCGACTGACTGGAGTGTCCATTCGATTAACTAAGAAGTTTAATAGACCAACTAAATGATCAATAAGATTAGATCAAGGATTGATGTTGACGTCATGTTGTGCATTGACCGTCACATGGAAAGACAATATGTTTGCGAATAGGAAAACTTTCCAATTGACTGATTCGATGTTATAGCTGACGACTAGAGTTCCAATCGACCAACTGGGAGCGTAGTAGACTGACTCGTGATATGCAGTAGCTAAAAATTCATGAAATTCACCTCCTTTTATCCCCATGCTTATGGAAACCCTGTCCCATCCACTCCTATATAAAGGGGGTGGACAAGTCTCTTAGGACAAGTCTCCTAATCTGAACATTATTGTAACATGATAGTCAGAGGCATCTTACCCATAAAAGGGATAGATAGCCAAATGGGAGAAAAGTTGATACTAGCAAATAAACAACACAAGGGACAACTCCTTCCTGTCAGTTCTAGTAGAACGACAGGAGTTTCCGGTGGTCCACGTGGACTATGTATTGCTTTGGGGATTGTTGATACCATGCTAGGAGAATGACATAAACCTTCATCTGTGGTGCTACACCAGGAGGCCTCCGACAATGACAGCTTGTGTGCTACTTGAAGAAGAAGCACAACTCTGTGAGGATCGTCTATGGACTTGCTCCAGGACCAGGTATGCCTTGAAACCTTCTTTCCTACATACATTGTTGTTGATGTGATCTGCTGGTTAGGAATACAGGCAAAATATTTGTTTCCCCTGCCTTATTTGCCGCCCTTATTTCCCTACATCTAGGTCCAACAAAAGAAACACGTGGAGAGTGTAAACTGTTAGATCGTTGTCTAAACACAAAAAGGGGAGAAAAGCATTGTGTGACAGATAAATTAGGGGAAATTGTAGGAAAGGGAATGCATCCATTAAATACATTGACTATTAAGCATTAATATGTATTTTTCTTTCCTTATTTGTTTGAGACAAATTTGGTACCTACATTAATTGAGACATGAAGAATCCATTTTTGGCATCAGTGAACTTTTGAGGTTATTTAATATTTTATCTAACATTTTAGACCTTAATTTTATTCTCTCTCCTAAATAAAATCAAGATAGTTAGGATTGATCAATCAATGCAAAAATTCACACATAGACTAATTCTGGTATCTAGAACCCAAATTTTGGATTGATTTCCACTTGTGAAGCCATTAAGCCTATTATTTAATATTTTGGATTAAAACTAATACTTTCTTTCCCAAAATAAATTAGGATATCTAGGATTATTTATTTAATGTGAAACTTGGCACCCAAGCGAAATGGGACCTACAGAACATGATTTTGTCATATTTCAAATATGAGATTTCCTTTTGTGAGTTCTAATACAATTATGATTTTCGAAACATCATCAGTATATTATTATAACACTACATTATTACTATCCTTATTTATTATATAGAGCCCTATTATCTTCACATTGTCAATAAAAGAGTTATCTTATATTATTATGTATGAAATTCTATACTTTACTTGTTTAATCTATTAAGTCAATCAATTCAAATTTTATTTACATAATGGGACATCATTCATATATATGGACATGGAAATTCACATTGGTATTCCTATTCATGTGTTAAGAACAATGTGCCACTTATTAAACATGTCTTAGCCATTATGTGAATATTAGTCAGCAAAGGGATCATATGTGACATATTTCATGAATTTACTTATTGGGTTAACCATGTTACATGTATTAACTGTGTTCATTAAAGTATAACTTTATCCTTATTTTGTCAAATATAAGGGACCAAACATTCTAGTCACTGAATCATGGGACTAGAGTTTGTAGAGTCAAAAGGCTAGGTTTTTGCATGTTACATGATGAGCCAACAACCTACCTAAAAGCTATTGAGGGACTAGATTATGAGAAATGGCTTGAAGTCATGACATCTGAGATGAAATCCATGTTCACAGATGTGCACAAATCATATCCTTTTTGGATCATTTTGATGTACTTTTCACTCATTTTGACCACAATTCCATACTCAATCATGCTAGTTTTTTCATCTTTTAGTTGTTTTACTCATTTCATGTTTGTAACCATGAGTACATGACTATGATAAGGAAATGGGGTCAATCCAACCTTAGTTGGATTCCCTAGTAGATTGAACATATCACAAGGGATTTGTTGGAGTTTCTGAAGGGAACACGGTATGTGTTTTTTAGCACACATCTTATGAGTTTGCAGATAGATTTCATTCCCCCTCAAGAGTAGAAACACAGTGTGTCTCTCAAACCACATGTTGTGTCCACTCAGTCAAATGATCTCTACAATTTCTATCAAAGGACATGTTGTGTGCTTTTTAGCACACATCATGTTTGATGCGGTCGGATCTACCCAGGTCCTTTCTGACTTTCAGCAACACAACCTATCTCTTAGAAGACACACTCTACGCTCTTCGAGCAAGGTAGTTTTTGATGTTAGTTACTCAAGGTGACATGTCGTGTCACAGATGATTTCTAGAGATTTTCAAAATAATCATCCCTCATTTTTAAATTTGAAATAACACATAAGGGACCGTTGTCTCTTTTCATTTGAAATACTTTTTGACCAAATAACATACTAGAGAAGGGTAGAGGCGATTTTGGGTAACAAGAGGTGGTTTCTTGGGAGATGACCTTTTTTCTACCCATTTCTACTTCAAGGATTGTAGTGAAAGCTTCTCCTCTCCACTCCACCCACTTGGGAGAGAAAGTTGTTGGAGAAGAAGCACCAGCAAGGATGGAATTTTGTCTTCAAACCTTAGTTCTTCCTTGTTCTTTGGATTTCCCTTGCTCTTTACTTCTCTAGTCATGCTTAGCTCCCAAATCTATAGCATACACTTGTGCTTAAACATCATGAGCGAGTAGAATTTCATTTCTTGGTTATGGGGGATTAACTCCCATGTCATTACATTGTTTAACCCAAATGTTATATATAATAATAGTTGTTTCACTATTCTAAGTTTCGTCAGGGTATAATTCTTCTTACATGCTTTTTTGGCCATTTTGTATGTTTGATGTCTACTCTTTATATAATATGGGAAGATATACATAGGAGTTAAGACATGTGCCTTAGTTTCACTACCTTAACCATTAGATTGGTTGGGATGTATTGGGGAATTAAGGTCTTTAGTCTAAATCTAAGTTGATCTGGGAGTGGTAAGCAAAGTAAGGACTCTTCTACATCATCGGGAGGTGAATGTAGGATACAAATCTCTATTGTGATTATTTCTAGCATCTTTGACTTTTGTTGTTCTTCATGCTATGATATGGATGTGAACCCCATCCTCAACAATCCTTAATCAAATATGATCATTAATACCAGTGATTTCTATTTAGTTGCATTCTCTAGTTTGCTAGTGTTAAAACCAAATCAACCTTTGAAATTGATCTAGATTGTCGAAGACTAACACTCTTGAACCTAATTGTATCTTTATCCATGGACTACCTAGATAGTACTACATTCACCCTTATACTTGTGGGGCAGTGTTTGAGTTATATATTTAAGACATGCGCACATAGGCTAACAAGTTTTAGGCTAAGTTTTTGGCACCATTATCGAGGAGCATCAGTATTATTTTGTTAGAGTAAGAAGTGTTACTTAGTGAGTGAGGCTAGATAACACTCTCTTTTCATCATTCCATCATGATTTTTATCATCTACCACATTCTCCATTGTTTGTTAAGTGTTTCTCGCCCACTTGTGAAATTGCATGACTGCATGCGATGTTCAAAACATGGCCTTCAGCCATATGTTTCTTAGGCCTGGAGATCGAGCATACCTTGAGCAGATGCAGACGATCGGGGAGTGAAAGCTCTTCCAGCAAGGAGACTTCACCTTCATCTTCACCACCATCTTCACTAGACCACCAAAAACCAATCATGGAAGACAATCATCACTTTGTCATTCTCGCCATCATGAATATTAATGGGGCTATCAAAAGCCCACATATCAAGGAAAACAACCTTTTCATCATCCCAACTATCATGTTGATGATTCAACATAACTGTTTTGGAGGGAGCCCCATGGAGGCTTGCATATATCTAAATTTCTACAATATTTGAACACTTTTAAGATAAATGGTGTTACACCTACTGGTATTCACATAATGTTATTTCCATTTTCTTTGTGGGATAGAGCCAAGGTGTGGCTCTCTTCTTTGCTAAGGAACTATATAAATAGCTAGGAGGAACTAGTGAATGCTTTTCTTGCTAAATATTATCCGCCAAGAAAGACAACCTAGTTGAGAAGCCAACTTACAAATTTCTCTGAAAGACATAGAGAGACACTCTACGACACATGGGAGAGATTCAAGGACCTTCAACGTCTTTTTCCTCACCATGCCCTTAGCAACTGGATACTCCTTTAGACTTTCTACAATGGGTTGTTTTACAACACTAGGATGTCTATAGATGATGTAGCCAATGGAGCTTTAATGAATAAATCTTACAGGGAAGCTTATGCAATTATTGAAGACATGACAATCAACCATTGCCAATGGAGTTATGAGAGGATCAATCAGCCATCCTCAACCTCTATTGCTTCTATGGAACAAGTTGTCTTACACTCTATTGATGTCGTAGACCTGATTTCGGCCAAGCTGGGTGCACTCACACCAAAATTTGAGAAGTTGAACACTCAACCAGTTCAACTTGTAAACCTAGTCTGTGATGCAAATCAAGCTCTAGGGTAGGTAGCTTTATTAAGATACCCTTCTTTTATTCTTTCTGATGAGACTATGGAGCAATGCAATATGGTAGGCAACTACAAAAACAAGCACCTCTACAACCCATACTCCAACTCCTACAATCTTGGTTGGAGAGACCACCTTGATTTTTACTACCTCAAAGTAACACTCAAAATCCTCGACTTCTTCAGAACAATCAACCACAACCCTTTTGAAATAGGTCCAATGCAAGCATCAATCCTCCAGGGTTTAATAATAATAACCAGGGTTTCAACCAACTTCAGTCATATTCAAAACCCAACCTTGAGTCACTTATGGAGAATTTATATCATGACATATCAAGAAACATGAACAATTTTGCAAACAAGGACAGATGATGAAAGACACCATCCATAAAATTTCTAAAAAAATGTATGGAATCACCACTCACACAAATATGTTAGAAAATCAATTTGCTCAACAAGCCCTTGCCTACAATAAAACTCTAGGATCTCTTCCAAGCCAGTCACAATCGAACCCGAAAGATAAAGGGAAGCTTGTTGCATCCATCTCCTTTTTGGTAACCCAAGAGACTCGTAAGGCTTGCGCTGAGTCCAACATAGGGAGCTCAACCCCATCCCGTAAAGAGCATAGCCCATTAAGTCACGCAGAGGCCAGCTGCGCTGTGGGAGAAACAATTCTGAACAGCACCACTAGGGGGATTTGAACTCGGGACCCTTCACGAGGGGCCCCGTGTTGCGACCACCTAAACTACTACTCACTGGTGCATCCAACTCCTTCTCTAGAGTACACTAAGAAAGAAGAAAGAAGAGTCCTACTCATGATTCTAAATGGAGGAACTTGTGAAAGTTGACCCCACATTTAGGGTAGATTTCAATTTTATTTTTTCCTCAAGAACATTTCTCCTTTAAATAAATTATCATGGATGAATGTAATAATTTAGACCCTTAATTTAGTATACATCATTATCATTGCAGGTGTAGAAGAAAAATAAAGAAGAAATCTAACTCTTGCAAAAATTTGGAACCAGACACAGTGTGTTCAAATGTAGACACAACATGCCACTCTTTAGAAATTCAAACTCGAGCAATTTTCACATAATACATAACATGTGGCAAACAGAACACGACATGCATGGGGTGAAAGATACCTTATTAATCAGCTCTGGAAATATACACAGTGGTAAATATGCATACAACATGTTAGCAAGGTCATTCATTTCTGATATCTTTCTGGAAGCATACACAGTGTGTTAATTACAACATGACATGTCTACAATGAAGCCCCATTCTACAATCAGATGCTAGAATCTTACATGGCATGTACTTAAGGAGGTTCATTTATGAAGATTTTTTGGACAACACACATGGCGTGTCCATTCATATACATGGTGTGTACGCCAGTCAAAAATAGGGTTTTAAACCCCATTTAGCCCTAACGTTCACACCGTGTGCTAACCCTTACAACCATGTTCGAGAAAGAGAGACCATATGGCGCATTAACCTCCACTAGCTACCTCTATCTCTGTCATATCTGACAACAACAATGCCTTCCTCATCTTCGATCCAAGCATCTGACAATATCTTCTCTACAAACTCATTCCCTTTTTTGCCGTCAACCTAGCATTATAGACAAGCTTCTCCACCTCCATATCCTCCTTTGACATCAACAAGAAAAGGTTCATGCACCAATTCCTCCATCGCCATGTTCAAGCGAACTCTAGAGTCACTGTCTAGTCATGTATCTCCACCTCTGTCTTCATCTCCTCATTCACACTCACCCAAATCACAAAAGACATGGCGTGAGTGAATCGCCCACATTGTAACCACCGACTTCCTCTCAACCTTCTCCTCTATTCAAGTCCAGAACACATTCCATGTTCAAAACCATACACGTTGTGTCTATGCTTTCAGCAAAAACAACAAGTGTGATGGATCCCATCAAGCAAACAGCAGAGTGCCAGAGGGGAGAAATTTCTTCTTCCACACCATCTTACATCTCCACCATGCAATAAAACTACACAAGGGAGGAAGATGCCACTGATCAAAATTTGATCACCCGTAGGGTTCTTCCTATGTGTTTTACGTGTGAGGAAACATTGGAGGTGTTGGGGGTTTAAAAATGAAGTTTTAGGACTTATTAAAGAATTAAAGATCAAGTGTACCTACTGCATCATAATACCTACCTATCCAAAAATGGATTATGATTTTTTGTATACCTTAGATTATGAGGAAGACCCAAAGAATTCATTCACTATTATTACTTTCCAACTTCTTGGGGAAATTACAAAATCACCTTTAAACAATTATGTGAGGATTTTATGGAAGGAGTGCGTCATACCCTCAACAATTTGACAATAATGAATTTTGGAGGGAGATTCCTAAGGATGATATCCATGATGCCAAAGCAGTTAGAGAGACATATTCATATTCTAATTTTCCATTACATCCACAAGCTTCTTATTACATGTGTCTTTTCATAGAAAGAGAGACAAGGGGTTTGTGGTAAACAATACCCCTTCTTTTTATGGGAAATGAGTCATGACTTTAAGATTGATGCAAGGTACATTATACTCTACTGATTCTTTGAAGTATGATGCAAGAAATTGGGCGATATTATGATTGGGGGATTGACTACTCACATTTCCCACAAAGTTAATGCCAAGTTGACAGGTTTGGAGAGTGCACCTGGAAAGAACAAGGTAGACTTCCAGTTCCCCATCTCCCTGAGTCTGGTTGTTAGGTATAATTCAGATGAAATCAAATTTAGGTAATTCTTTCATGGTCATCATGAGTACATTGAGCTAACTGATCTTGGGGCGGTCACATTGACCAACAAAGATAACTAGAAAATTGTCTTTGGTGATGGGAATGATTCTGACAATCAAACTAAAGCCTCCCATGCAGCTGCAACACAACCTCCCCCTCCCTCTACTAGCACTCAAATGGAGTACATCTAGGCTATGCCTAATGTACATCATATCTATGGTTATGTCCAACACATTTTTTATCAACAAGAAGCCCACCTTGATATGATGAGCCAACAATACTCTGACATGAACAACATGCTACAAATAATGGATATGTGGCATACCTCTTAGAGTCACTATCCCATGCCTCCTCGTCCACTACCACCATAGGATCCAACACTCACAGTTATACTTGATGATGATGATACTTTGAGCAATCATTTTCTAGTTGTACATGAGGGCACTGGCCCTTGCACTTTGATTCACCATGGTAGGTACTCGATTACTATCCACTTGAGTTTGATTGTGTTGGTATGTATGCCCAGAGAGACAATCATGTAATGATAGCAATGTCATAACTTGTAGTTGATTTGATTAATAAATAAAGGTAAGCTTCCAATTTATTCTGTTATGAGATATGATACAACATTATAAATGTTTAGAGAATAATATTACTCAATCATGTATGTCTTCAAGTATATGACTTGGAGAAATGAGATCATATGAATGTTAGAGTACATATATATATATATTCTCATTTTGTCCCTAATTAGTTTTATTGTGGAAGGTTGATAGACAACAATGACACATAAGATTAGAGTTTGAGTTGGTTGTTGAGATGATCTCATTCGTCATGATATGGCTATACCAAACCAAGCACACAAATACATGTTGAAAAATAGCGTATTAGACAGACCCACCATGAGACAGACACATGGAAAAAATTACTATGGTAGTCACAATCAACTCTCATAGTGATGGTGGTGTTTTTGGTGCTTAGACCTGAAATAACTACACCCATGACATGTCGTTCGATATGTTTTGACATCATCAAATGCAATCCTGAAACATGGGTTGTTATAAAGGTGATGATTGGGTGACTGTGGCTGCAAGGACCCTGACCCAAACCCATGTTTTGGGCTAACCCTATTTGTTTTGCTTAAGCATATTACTTAGCTCCTTACTCTAATCGTCTGAGATGTAATTAGGGCATGTTGGAGGTTTTTGTTCCTTGTTTGAGCTTATTGCTTGATGTTTGTGCTGTGTGGTGAGGCTTTGGTGCAACTTGCCATTTTACCCAGAGTAGGGGTTGATGTGCAAGTTTGTCACCACTAGAGTGTTTCTTCTCTCTCTTGGCATCATGTAGAGGAGAGAGGAAGTGTTAGGCACTTTGTTTTGGTCTTGGTTGAGTGGTGATATCCTTGGTGATGTTTTGGGAACATGTTTGAGGTGTGATTTGCTCATAAAAGTGTTGTCTCAGGCTTGAGAGCCTTGGTGAGACCTTGTATCAGTTTGTGGACATCCTATCGGTTCGGTGTTGTTTTGAGGATCACCATGTCAGTTTGTAACATAGGGTTTCATCCCTATCGGTTTGGAGGAGTGTATCGACCATGACTTAGGAAGGTGATCAACTGGGCGAGACATAGGTTCTATCACCTTGTTTCATGGTGTTACATGTGTCCTTTCTTCTTAGACAAGTGTCATCTTGGGTTCTAAGGTGGTGACACCTTCCCCTCACTATCTCTCTCTCATCGGCCATGTATATATACTCCTCTCTTCCCATGCAATAGGACCCTTTTAGTGATATTTGCTTTCTCTCCTTAGTGGCCGACCTTGAGCTTGAAGAGCACTCTCCCTTGGAGCTTGGTGGGCAAGCCAAGAGCTTGTGGTGATATCCTCCATCTTCTTACTTGGTAAGCCATGGTTTTCTAACTTTCCTTCTCTGCTTCTTTCTTCTTCTCGACCATGGACCTTGGTATCTTCTTTTCTCTCTCTTTTTCTTTCTTAACCTCAGTCCTATCTTCCTTCTTGGAGGTGTTGTGGAGATTGAGTTAGAGGATCTTCTTCTACCTTGAGCTTGGGAAGCTTGGAGCTTGACCTTGGAGCTTAAAGCATGGTGGTTGTTCTTGAGGTAGGTTATATAACTCTAACCCTACTTTGTTATTATCACCTTTCTATTTGTTATCTTGCTAGTCATATTTAGCTCATTATTTCTTGTTGGTTAGTAGCTTTTCTTGGTAGCCTTACATTCTATTTATGAGAATAGAACTTTGTTAGTTTGCTGCCATAAGCTGCTCTCTTCTTTTGCCTTGTTAGTATCGTCATCTTGAGGTAGAAGATGACTAAACCGATATGATGTGCAAGACTGATATGTATGCAATCCGATATGATATGTTGACCGATATGCTCTTGTGTAAACCGATATACCCCTTATGATTTTGGCTTGTCATGGTCTAATGATGCCTTGGGAGTAAGAGTGTTGAGTCTCCATGCTTTTAGTTGAGTATAGAAGTCGACATGGGTAACCTTAATCGGATATGCATGTAATATGACACACCTTTCAATCAGATACACTCTAGCCCGACACATCTTGTTTAGAGGTGAGAACTCTTCCCTTGAGGTTCAACCAATGCTCCTATAAACCCTAGTGGCCGATACACAAAAGGGTACATAGGCCAATACCCTAGTTGATGGGTAGGCTGATACCCTAAAGGATGATGAGACGATACCCTAATGGATGGTCAGGATGATACCTTATGAGATGGTATCAGCAATATACTTTCTCATGCACCTATAGACCAATATCCTTTGTTGTGCCTTGGCCGACACACTCTCATTGAGGTGTTGAGCCTGATACCAAGTGATGTTGAGCCGATACAAAGTAAGATGATACTCATCCTTGAGTTGGTAGGTCGATACCCTATCTAGAGTGGCTTCCTGATACCTAAGCTAAACCAATACCCTACTTTAGTGTGGTGGTCGATACCCTACCTTAGTGTGGTGGCTGATACCCTAACCCTAACCGATACTCTAGTGGTGATGGTTGAGACATACCATGTTGATGTTGGTGTCTCATAGTGATGGTGTGGTATCCTATGGAGTAGTGGTATGTAGGATGTGAGGGTTATGTTTCTACACCACGTAACATGTTTTATAATGATAATAAGAAACATGCTTCTATGTCTCATAAGCCATCTCATAGTGATCAGGAAAGTTATAACCTAAGGGTGGTTGGTAATCTAACCTTATAAACCCTAATCAGGAGAAGTGAAACCCTAATTGTTATGATGTGAAATGCATGCTGTAAATGTATAGCATGAGTTCTATGAGATGATGATGATTTGCCTTCTTGTTATCAGTTTCTAACCATGTAGGTAACACGGATTGATGTACATATCTAGGTATGAGCTATGGTGGTTATGATGTGATGTACATGTGGTCCTTGTGATGGATAGTGGTCCTTGTGATGGACATTAGTCCTTGACATGGATATATAAGATATAACAGGCATAAAGTGATGATGTGATTCAATATGTTCTAGTGATGAGCCATACCTTGATTATGTAGATCTTGTGTAGAGGTTATATGTTGTAACTTGATTGATGTTTTAAGATGTTAAATTGATCTAATTAATTAAGTGAAATCTAATAGTGTAGTTTTCCCTATGCCATAGATCCATTCTAGTGTCAGCTTTATTGCTGGATGGTGAAACGAGTTTAACTCAGAGTGCATATTTTTGAATATGCGGGGTACAAGTCGAGTAATTCCTTGTATTCTTAAATACATGATGTGTGAGATGGCCATGCGTGAGCTGATCTCAGTGTGATATGGATGGCCATGCGTGAGCCACTCCTTTTGTTAGAACCACCATGTGTGAGCCTATTCTTCTAGTGTTGTACGTGTACCAAAGAGGGCTAGTTATGATTATATATGTGGATGGCCATGCGTGAGCCAATCCCTAATCTTAGCTATATGCCAATGTTGTAGTTGACTAATATGTCTCTACATTGTTTTCTCTTGTGTTGACCAAGAGGTGGTGAGGTCTGGATTATGGCTCTCCCATTAGACCTTGTGTGGCACTGACTTCGACTATATACATATAGTGGTCAGTTGGATTTGGATGGTATGATTCAAATCCTCGTAATCCGTCGTGTAGTATATTTGTATAAGATCAAATACGATAACATTGGTTAGGCCTTGCTTGATCTTTATA
Organism: Alisma plantago-aquatica; assembly: GCA_963693085.1. Taxonomy (NCBI): domain Eukaryota; kingdom Viridiplantae; phylum Streptophyta; class Magnoliopsida; order Alismatales; family Alismataceae; genus Alisma; species Alisma plantago-aquatica. The sequence goes on from OY856409.1 coordinate 259,030,074, forward strand.
AAATGTTGTTGATAGAAAATATACATGTTCTTCATATTCCTTTTAAATTATTAAGATGTTTCATAATTCAACAGTAATTGTTCTTCCTATTATTTGCACTGCTGCTTAGTTTATCTTATCTATGATAATAATAGAGTTTGCGAAGAGTTATATCTCTCATTGGGACTGTGTCTCATCCTATTGGTTAAAAACCTTTTTTAGGTGGATGAGCATGAAGAGGTAGAGATTGTGCAGAGGAGGTTGAACAGTAGCCATAGGAGCAGTAGCTGATAAGGTTGGAAGTGCTGCTGGATGCGTTTTGTTGATAGAGTCCTAGAGTCATCCCTATATGATTGGGTCTTTGGGAACATTTTGTAGATTTTTTGTGAATGTGTTCTCTTTATGTGTCCTTTGTATATCATATATCATGGAACCATGTATATATGTTCTAGAACAATACCTTCATTACAGGTTAACAACATGCCTTGTGAATGCTTTGAGGCATGAAAGGACATGTGTGTAAAGATTCTTGCTACATTTTATGCAAAAAGGTTTAAATTTTTAGTGTTTTCTGCTAATAAGTTTTTTAATCCTCTTCCGCGGTTTTATTTTGAGTAATCTCATTTTGTTGTGGCATGGGGCGTCACAGTCAAGGTTGATATCAGAGCTTTAGGTTTGTTGAGTCTACATGGACCTAGGACTAGGGTTTGTGTCTATTCTAGTATCCTCCAGTCTGTCTTATAGTCACTTCTTCTTATGCAGAAGAAGAAGTAAAGCTAAAATATGTATGGAGAACAAAAAGAACATGTTGTAGAGAGAAGTGTCACTACACCAAAGTGACTTCGCCGTGTTGGGGCAATTGAGTACACTGGAACAACTGACCCGACAGATGAAGATTTGTGGCTGACTGGGCTTGAGAAGGCCTTTAAGATCCTAAGTATCCCTGAAGGGGATAAGGTGAAGCATGCAGTGTACCTCCTGAGAGGGAGTCTGTCCATTGGTGGGCCATAGAGGAGGAGAATAGACCCAGTGTTGTGGTTGGTTGGGAGGAGTTCTGATGGGAGTTTGTCAGTCAGTACTTTCCTCAGACATACTTGGATGAGAAGATCAGTCAGTTTGAGAGGATTTGACAGGGGTCCATGACGATCAACGAGTATGAGGCAAGGTGTATGGAGTTGTTGAGGTTCTGTCCTCACATGGTCGTGACGGAGGATGAGAGGATTCATCATTTTGAGAAAGGGTTGAATGTTGTGTTGTCTACCCCAGTTGTTGCTTTGGAGAATCGGGAGAGGTTTGCTACATTTGTGGAGTCTGTTTGAAGGATAGAATGATCTGTAAAAGAGAAGAGGGAGGCAAGTGCTAAGAAGTGGTATGCACAATTTCAAGGGCAGTCGACAGGTGGCTTCAAGAAGCTGAGGTTTTTTGCACCACCAGCGTTGCAGAGGTTTAGTGCTTTGGCACAGTGGTCACCAAGAAAGGGAAGAGGCCATAGTGTTCCTCCCTCAGGAGCCTAGAGTGTTGCATCAGCATCAGTGACAAGACCATCTAGGCCTTGGTATGAGAACAAAATGTGTTACAAATGTGAGCAAGTTGGCCATACCAGACAGTTCTATCCAGTGAAAGAGGATGAAGTGACTCAATAGCTGAGGCAGAGCTAGCAGGGCTCACATAGACAGTAGAGCAATAACAACGTCGGAGGATGAGGACATGGCCAAGCATCCCAAGCTGGATTGTCTGCTCAGGGAAGCAAAGGACGGGGGTGACAACAGGCAATGGCTAGATTCTACATGATGAGTCAGCCGGAGGTGGTGGTCAATCCATGAGTGGTGACAGGTTAGATGGAGTTATTTCATTTTGATTTGTTTTCTTCTTATTATATATCTATTTTGGTTGACCCGGGTGCTACACACTCTTTTATCACACGGTAAGTTCTTAGTAGTTGTTCTTTGCATGTCAGTCGTAAGAAGAATAGTTTGTTTCTAGAAACCCCATTGGTCTGTTCTGTAGTATTGCAGGATGTGTGTCCTTCCTATGTACTCTCTTTTTTAGGACACATCATTCAAGTGGATCTCATACCACTAGACATGAATGGATTCGATGTGATCCTTGGAATGGATACCTTGGAGAAGTATAGAGTAGTCTTGGATTGTAGTTCCAAGAAAGCAACATTCATGGATGGTAGTGAGATGTGGATCTTCCAAGGAGATAGGAAGATTCTCTTGACGTGTCTTGTATCAGCTATGGTGGCGAGGAAGCTTCTGAGACAAGGTTGTGAGGCATTTTTTGCACACGTGGTGGATACCAATGTGATGAGTCTTAGTATCCAGGAAGTTTCGGTGGTTAGGGAGTTCGAGGACATGTTTCTTGAAGAGTTCCCAGGTCTTCCCCCACCCTGTGAGATTGATTTTGAGATCAATTGGGTTCCTGGTACGCAACCCATAGCTCAGACACCATATAGGATGGCACCGACATAGATGGAAGAGTTGAAGAGACAATCACAAGAACTACTTGGCAAAGGTTTCATTAGGCTGAGTACGTCATCGGGGTGTGCTCTAGTGTTGTTTGTGAAAAGGAAGGATGGGTCGATGAGGTTGTGCATAGATTACAGGCAATTAAACAAGGTTACGATAAGGAATAAGTATCCTTTGTTGAGAATAGATGACTTGTTTGATCAGTTGCATGGTGCAATGGTATTCTCGAAGATAGATCTACGATCATGATATCATCAATTGAGGATCAAGGAGGATGACATACCAAAGTTAGCTTTTAGGACAAGGTATGGTCACTACGAGTTCATAGTTATGCCATTTGGGATGACCAATGCACCAACAACATTCATGGATTTGATGAAAAGGGTGTTCCAACCGTTCCTTGATCAGTTTGTGGTTGTCTTCATAGATGACATCTTGATATATAGTCGGGATAGTCAACATCATGAACAACATCTGTGTTAGGCGTTGATAGTGTTGAGACAACACCAACTCTATGCTAAGTTCAACAAGTGTGAGTTCTAGTTGAGGGAGGTAGCTTTCTTGGGGCACGTTATATCTGTAGAAGGTGTATGAGTGGACCCTAAGAAAGTAGAATCTGTGATAGAATGAGAGAAACCGAAGACACAGATAGAAGTGTGCAGTTTCCTAGATTTAGCAGGCTACTACAGAAGGTTCATTAAGGACTTTAACGCTATCACCCTACCCCTAACTAAGTTGACGAGGAAGGATGTGTCGTTTGTGTGAAATGACTGATGTCAAAAAGCTTTTCAAACGTTCAAGGAGAAACAAACAAGTGCACCAGTTTTGGTTTTGCCCGAGCAAGGAAAAGGATACATTGTCTTTCGTGATGCATCTAAAAGTGGTATGGGATGTGTGTTGATGCAGGACAAGAAAGTGATTTCTTTTGCTTCTCGACAACTTAAGAAACACGAGGAGAATTATCCAACCCATGATCTGGAGTTAGCTGTAGTGGTTCATGCCCTGAAGATTTGGAGACACTATCTGTATGGGGAGAAGTGCCAGATCTTCACATATCACAAGAACCTGAAGTATATCTTTTCATAGCAGGAGTTGATTATGAGGCAGTGTCATTGGATGGAATTGATAAAACATTACGACTTACGATTGATTATCATCCAGGAAAGGTGAATGTCGTGGTAGACGCCTTGAGTAGGAAATATTCATCTATGGATAGAGGTCAGTTGAGTTCTTTGATGTGTCGCAAGTGAGAAATGTTGGTCTTCTTGCGTTAGATGAATGTCAAGTTGGAAGTCTCCTTGTAAGCCAGTCTATTGGCACAATACAAGTGATGCCTACACTGAGACAACAGATCAAAGAAGCCCAATAGACAGATACTGTGACATAACAGATTAGGTTAGAGTTTAGCAGTGAGAAATGTGATGGTTTTTACGAGACGAAAGATGGGAGAGTATGTTATCATCACAGGATAGTGGTTCCTGATGCTAATGATCTGAGGAAGATGGTGCTGGAAGAAGATCATACATCTATGTATGCTATGCACCCCATGTAGTACCAAGATGTACCACAACCTGAATGATATGTATTGGTGGCCATGCTTGAAGAAAGATGTAGCAGAGTTTGTTGTAAGAGGTGTTGCGTGTCAATAAGTCAAAGATGAGCATCAGAATCCTGTAGGAACATTGCAACCATTTCCTATACTGCAGTGGAAGTGGGATCATGTAACTATGGACTTTGTGGTTGGTCTACCTAGGATAGTCAAAGGTTATGATTCCATTTGGGTGATTTTTGATGGGTTGACCAGGTCAGTGCATTTCCTTCCCGTGAAGACAACTTTCATAGCGGAGAAACTTGCCTGAGTTTATGTTGATGAGATAGTGCATTTGTATGGTGTCCCAGTACTGTCATATCTGATAGAGGTCCTCAGTTTACAAGTCACTTTTGGGAATGACTACATACAACCTTGGGTACGCAGTTGAAGTTTAGCACTGCTTTCCACCCATAGACGGTTGGTCAATCTAAAAGAACCATACAAATTTTGGAAGATCTATTGAGGGATTGTGTTCTTCAGTTCTCAGGAAGTTGGGATATACACCTCAGTCTGATAGAGTTCACCTACAATAACAATTATCAGAGAAGTATTGACATGGAACCATATGAGGCATTATACAGGAGGTGTTGTAGGTCTCTGTTGATTTGGTATGAAACGGGGGAGTATTAGCTTTTGGGTCCTGAGCTTGTGCAGCAGATGACAAAGAATATTAAGGTGATACAACAATAGTTGAAAGTAGCACAAGATAGACAAAAGTCGTACGCAGACAATCATCGTAGTCTCTTGGAGTTCCAAGTGGGAGACAAAGTATATCTAAAGGTCTCTCCCTTGAAGGGTGTTTTATGGTTTGGGAAGAAGGGTAAGTTGGCTCCCACGTCTTTGGGACCTTACCCAATTGTGGCACGAGTTGGGAAGGTGGCTTACAAGTTAGAGTTACCACAATTTGCACAAGTTACATCTATTGTTCCATGTCAATATGTTGAGGAAGTGTCATCCAGATACAGAGACAATGCTACATCCTGTGGAGGTGGAGCTTGATGAGAATATGATCTATGTGGAGGGTCCAATGTTGAACCTTGATCGGAGGGTGAAGAAGTTGAGGAGGAAGGACCTTGTGCTTGTGAAGGTTCTTTTGCATCATCATGGTGTTGAGGAAGCCACGTGGGAGCTTGAAGAGGAGATGAGGAGGAAGTACCCTTCTCTTCTCTTAGGATTTTCGGGACGAAATCCCTGTTAGGGGTTTATGGCTTGTAAGGACCCTGACCCACATTTTGGGCTAACCATATTTGTTTGCTTAAGCATATTTCTTAGCTCCTTGCTCTAATCATATGAGATGTAGTTAGGGCATGTTGGAGGTTTGTGTTCCTTGTTTGAGCTTGTTGCTTGATGTTTGTGCTTTGTGGTGAGGCTTCGGTGCAACTTTCCATTTTACCTAGAGTAGGGGTTGATGTGCAAGTTTGCCATCTCTAGAGTGTTTCTTCTCTCTCTTGGCATCATGTAGAGGAGATAGGAAGTGTTGGGTGCCTTGTTTGGTCTTGGTTGAGTGGTGATATCCTTGGTGATGTTTTGGGCACATGTTTGGGGTGTTCTTTGCTCATAGAAGTGTTGTCTCAGGCTTGAGAGCCTTGATGAGACCTTGTATTATTTTTTGGTTGCCTTGAGGAGGCTTGATATCAGTTTAGGGTGTCTTGAGGGACATCTTATTATTTTGGTGATGTTTTGAGGATCACCATGTCAGTTTGTGACCTAGGGTTTCATCCCTATCCATTTGGAGGAGTGTATCGTCCATGACCTAGGAAGGTGGCCAAGTGGGAAAGACATAAGTTCTATCACCTTGTTTCATGGTGTTACATGTGTCCTTTCTTCTTATACAAGTGTCATATTGGGTTCTAAGGTGGTGACACATTCCCCTTGCTCTCTCTCTCATTAACCATGTATATATACTCCTCACTTCCCATGCAAGAGGACCCTTTTAGTGATCTTTGCTTTCTCTCCTTGGTAGCCGACTTGAGCTTGAAGAGCACTCTCTCTTAGAGTTTGGAGGGCGACCCAAGAGCTTGTGGTGCTCTCCTCTGTCTTCTTCCTTGGTAAGCCATGCTTTTCTAACTTTCCTTCTCTCCTTTCTTCTTCTCAACCATGGACCTTGGTATCTTCTTTTCTCTCTCTTTTTCTTTCTTAACCTCGATCATATCTTCCTTCTTGGAGTTGTTGTGGAGATTGAGTTAGGAGGATCTTCTTTGACCTTTTGCTTGGGAAGCTTGGATCTTGACCTTGGAGCTTAAAACTTGGTGGTTGTTTATGAGGCGGGTTATATAACTCTAACCCTACTTTGTTATTATCACCTTTCTATTTGTTATCTTGCTAGTCATCTTTAAATCATTATTTCTTGTTGGTTAGTAGCTTTTCTTAGTAACCTTACATTCTATTTCTGAGAATAAAACTTTGTTAGTTTATTTCCATAAGATGATCTCTTCTTTTGCCTTGTTAGTATCTTCATCTTGAGGTAGAAGATGACTAAATCGATATGATGTGTTAGACCGATATGTATGCAATCTGATATGATATGTTGACCAATATGCTCTGGTGTAAACTGATATACCCCTTATGATGTTGGCTTGTCATGATCTAGTGATGCCTTGGGAGGAAGAGTGTCGAGTCTCCATGCTTTTAATTTAGTATTGAATTCGACATGGGTAACCTTAATCCAATATGCATGTAATCCGACACACCTTGCAATCCGATACACTCTAGCATGACACATCTTGTTTAGAGGTGAGAACTCTTCCCTTGAGGTTCAACCGATGCTCCTCTAAACCCTAGTGGCTGATACACAATAGGGTACATAGGCCAATACCCTAGTTGATGGGTAGGCCAATACCCTAATGGATGATGAGACCGATACCCTAATGGATGGTGAGGATGATACCTTATGAGATGGTATGACCGATATACTTTCTCATGCACCTCTAGACCGATATCCTTTGTTGTTCCTTGGTCAATACACTCTCATTGAGTTGTTGAGCCTGATACCAAGTGATGTTGAGCCGATACAAAGTGATGATAAGATGATACTCATCCTTGAGTTGGTAGGGTGATACCCTATCTAGAGTGGTTGCCCGATACCTAAGCTAAACTGATACCCTACTTTAGTGTGGTGGCTGATACCCTACCTTAGTGTGGTTGTCGATACCCTAACCCTAATCGATACTCTATGGTGATGGTTGAGACATACCATGTTGATGTTGGTGTCTCATAGTGATGGTGTGGTATCCTATGGAGTCATGGTATGTATGATGTGAGGGTTATGCTTCTAAACCACATAAAATGTTTTATAATGATAATAAGAAACATGCTTCTATGTCTCATAACACATCTCATAGTGATGAGAAAAGTGATAACCTAAGGGTGGTTGTTAATCTAACCTTGTAAAACCTAATAGGGAGAAGTGAAACCCTAATTGTTATGATGTGAAATATATGATGTAAATGTATAGCATGAGTTCGATGAGATGATGATGCTTTGCCTTCTTGTTATCAGTTTCTAAACATGTAGGTAACACAAATTGATGTACATAGCCAGGTATGAGCTATGGTGGTTATGATGTGATGGACATGTGGTCCTTGTGATGGACATGTAGTCCTTGTGATGGACATTGGTCCTTGACATGGACATATAAGATATAACAGGCATAAAGTGATGATGTGATTCAATATGTTTTAGTGATGATTCATACCCTGATTATGTAGATATTATGTAGAGTTTATACGTTGTAACTTGATTGATGTTTTAAGATTTTAAATTGATCTAATTAATCGAGTGAAATCTAATAGTGTGGTTTTCCATGTGCCATAGATCCATTCCAGTGTCAGCTTTATTGTTGGATGGTGAAATGAGTTTAACTCGGAGCACATGTTTTTGAATATGCGGGGTATAAGTCAAGTAATTCCTTGTATCCTTAAATACATGATGTGTGAGATGGCCATGCATGAGCCAATCATGATGTGATATGGATTGTCGTGCGTGAGCCACACCTTTTGTTAGAATGACCATGCGTGAGCCAATCACGATGTGATATGGATTGTCGTGCGTGAGCCACACCTTTTGTTAGAATGGCCATGTGTGAGCCTATTCTTCTAGCATTGTACTTGTACCAAGGTGGGCTAGTTATGATTATATATGTGGATTTCCATGCGTGAGCCAATCCCTGATCTTGGCTATATGCCAATGTTGCAATTGACTGATATGTTTGTATGATGTTTTCTCTTATGCTGACCAAGAGGTGTGGTGAGGTCATGGATTCCGACTCTTACATTAGACCTTGTGTGGCACTAACTTTGACAATATACATATAGTGGTCGGTTGGATTTAGATGGTATGATTCAAATCCTTGGGGCATAATGAAACGTAATCAGCCATGTAGTATATTTGTATAAGATCAAATATAAAAACATTGGTTGAGGCCTTGCTTGATCTATATACAATGTTGTTGATAGAAAATATACATGTTCTTAATATTCCTTTTAAATTTTGTTAAGATGTTTCATAATTCAACTTTAATTGTTCTTCTTATTATTTGTATTACTGCTCAGTTTACCTTATCTATGATAATAATAGAGTTGGCAAAGAGTTATATCTCTCGCTGGGACTGTGTGTCTCGCCCTGTTGGTTAACAACCTTATTAGGTGGACGAGTACGAAGAGGTAGAGATTGTGTAGAGGAGGTTGAACAGTAGCCAGAGGAGCAGTAGCTGGTAAGGTTGGAAGTACTACTATATGCCTTTTGTTGATAGAGTCCTAGAGTTGTCCCTGTATACTCAGGTCTTTGAGAACATTTTGTAGATGTTTTGCAAATGTGTTCTCTTTATGTGTCCTTTATATATTAGATATGATGGAACCATGTATATATGTTCTGGAATAGTACCTTGGTTATGGGTTAACAACATGCCTTGTGAATTCTTTGAGGCATGAAAGGGAATGTGTGTAAAGGTTCTTTCTATATGGCGGTTTTATGCAAAAAGGTTTTAAATTTTTAGTGTTTTCTGCTAATAAGTTTGTTAATCTCTCTTCTACAGTTTTTTTTAGTAATCTCATTTTACTATGTCACATGGTGTCACAGTGACACATGGGGACTGATTGTGAGTAATAGAGATGGGATTTGTCCCTCCTACATGAGTATGATATCCTAGGCCTCTTGATTAGCGAGATTGAGAAATGCATGGCCATGCACATGTGAGTCAATATGTGATTTTGGGCTTACATATATCTCAAATAGTTTGCTCTGGTTTAAAAAACAAGATTGAATGTTGAATAGGGTGACTACTCTACCCCTCAAGTTCAATCTGGATATCAGAGACAAAGGAATTATACAAACATTGTAACACCAAACACAGATTGTAGGTTGAAGTTGTTCCCCAACTTTCCATTTAATTGGGTAGCATTGATGCGCGACTAGGCACCACTCATTGCTTGTGATGTCATAAGTTGTTATGGACATTCACTTCCAACGTAATATGGGACCCATAGGGTCACACACATAGATCATGACCTAGAAGAGGAGTTTAATCTTAAATAATGATTGAATTGATTACTAAAGTGTTTAGGTATTTAATTCACACAACAAATCAGATGATTTCACTGCCAAAACATTGGCTTACATAGTGATATGGTTGTTTGGAGTGCCAAACGATCATCTCAAGTGTTGATACGGTCGTTTGGATTGTCAGGCTGGTCAGAAATTGAATTAGCTAAATTATGTCCAAACTGAGGTGTGAACTGACCAGTTCATTCTGTTGAACCAATCGGCTTGGCTCGGCTCACCATATGACCATCTGGGTGAGTGAGATGACCGTCTTACATGTGTGAGATCTCTTAGTTCATAGGAAATTTGATTGCATCAAGGAATTAGTGTTGATGCCATGTCGTGCATCAATTGGACTTGAATTGCCAATTTTGTATGCGATTGGGAAACTAAAAAATGACCGTCTTGCAGTATGAGATGATTGTCTCACATGCCATATGACCATCTAGGTTTCTAGACAACCATTTGGGTGTTCGTAGGCTGTGAAAATTCAAGATCTTCTGGTCCCTTCCACTCTCGCATAGACTGGGAACCCTAACCCCAACCCCTCCTACTAGAGGCTTCCCATAGCACAACACATACAATTGAAAATCAGTTACTCTGACAATTATTGTCCTCTCTAGTTGTAGTAACTAAAAGATCCCAAGCAAGTCCTACCCAATTAGGGAGGGATAACAACGGGAGAAAACAACTAAGGGTCATTGTTGTGGGAAAGTAAGTTGGTAAATAGTATGCCAACGGAAGGGACAACTCCTTGTTGTTTGTTCTAGCAGGATGACATGAGTTCTAGGCGGTCTGTGTGGACTTCTCTAGAGGTGAGGTGGCCTTTACCCATCGCTAAGGTGGACAACATCAACCGACAGTCTATGGAGAGAGGAGTTGTTATAGATGACAACGTTCAAGGCTGTAGTATGTGGTGTAGACCAGGAGGTGCAGCAATAAGACGAGTCCCAGTGCAACAAGAAGACAGATGCACATCTACAACGACGAGGATATGTCGTTGGAATTTCTCCATGACTAGGTATATCCTCGAAACAATGCTTACTATCTTATAGTTATTGACATGATCCCCTAGTTTATGAGGAATATTGTAGATCAAATTTTTGTTTTTGCTGCCTATTATGTAGCCATATTTTCCTACAGTGTTATTACAGCCACGTCAATCTACTATATTTTAGGATAATCGATATGATCAGATTTTTCGTGTTGTCATTCTATTATTGCACATGATGCAAATAATTTCATGTCCAATCAAATACCATGAAAATCCCAAACTAATATATTTACATGATATATATGCAATTTACAAGTGTCGCCCTAAAAGTAATTTTCATGGTAGATGTTGTATGGTTATGGCCAATAACCCCTATTATATATGCATGGTTGTATGGTTGGTTAATCCTTTTATCTCAGTCTGTGTACTGAGACTCTATCTTATCTTCCCAATGTAAAGTTAATTATTTCCTACCCTTTCTCCTCTCGAATGTAAGTTGAGGTTTCTCAATAATTATGTATAAGTAGGATAGTTTACTTTCATGTTATGATGAAGAAGGAGGACATTCTAATGATGCCAGTTGATTGATTGGAGGACCGAGGAGGACCGGAAGGATGAGTCAAACCGACCAGATGGTGGACCTGACTGATCAGATGGAGGAACCAGAAGATGGTGGGTAGAAGAACTAGAGGACCAATGAGAGGACCAAACGATCAGCCAAGAGGCGAGAAGATCAGTTCAAGGGATGAACTCATCAACGTAGATTAACAAACATGGATCTTGATCAATAATAGGTTTTTGCATGTGATGTAGACCTAGGATGTGGTAATTCTTTGTGTCTCTAAGGAATTACATTAGGTTGGCCATAACCATAGCTTTTGTTTATTGCATGTTTCATTGTGGGATATATCATGTATATGATACATACTATATATGTGGTTATTGGATAAAGTTTATGTATTTATAAATAAAAACTCCCTCAAATAAAAATTATATTAAGTCTTAGATGCTTTCCAACAACAACAAACATGAAAAGCTTGATCGACCAAGTGTAGGTTACGCCTTCACGTGGTGTGCCGTCTATCTCGTGGAAGTGTGATGGTAGATATATAGGTTATGCTTTTGTAGGGTGCATATCTATTGTGTTGGTTGTTGGGTCAGGCTTAAACTGGTGATTCTTACAGTGTCTAAGCCCAGAAGCATGCATATGAGTATGGCAAGGAGTTGTGCATAACATCTATCCATAATTACATACGATGTAATTGGCAAAAGTTGCCTAAATTGATAATTGACTGTATTTTACGGCGTTGGTAGGGCCATAGTTGAATTATCTTGGATCTGGCCCACTAGAATATTATATGCTACAATATTCTAAATTGATATGTGGGGGATATCAATTTGAATTAAAATAATGGGAGCAATAATAATTGAAGGCCTAATTAATATCGACAAATTTTCAAATCAAATCAACTTTTTTTGACAAGTGTAAATTTTCTGTTATAGAATCAAATGATGAACAAATCCATATTGTGATCAGTCCTTGAGAGTAACAAACTTGATGGGACAAATTTCCACAACTGGTTTTGGACAAGGATTCTAAATGAAGAGTGCCAGCTCTACGTCCTTGGCAAACCACTGCCAAAAATACCTGCTCCTGATATGCCTAGGGTATAAGTGGATGTTTACTGGAAGTGTGTCAATGATTCCTTAAAGATAAAGTATCTTATGCTTAGCTGCATGAACTATGAGTTGCATAAGTAGTGTGAGGACATGAGTATTCTTGAGATGGTAACACATCTTAAGAAAGTAACACTTGGCCTTACAAAGCAGGAAAGGAATAATATCATTAAGGTGGTACTTGAGTCTAAGATGACAGAGGGAACCTCACTAGGAGAACATGTGCTCAATATGATTGGACATGTGTATCATCTTGAAGAATTGGGATTCACCTTGAGCCAAGAGTTAGCCACAGATATGATTCAAAAGACATTGACAGAATCTTAAATCCACTTTATTGCGAGTTATCACATGAATAATATGGTCAGAACGGTGTCAGACTTGCTTGCCATGTTGATTCATGTTGAAGCAAGAATGAAAAAGGACAAGCTCGTGATGGTGACCAGTGGAACCGAGTCCAAGGATCAAAGCAAGTCCAATAAGGGTTTTGAGGTCGATCCCTAATCTAAATCTTCAACAGTCTAGATAAGGAGAAATAAAAGTATAAGAGGAACTCATCTTTTGTTCTTGAAGGCATTCAGGAAGAACATAAGATGGTAATATCCACTTTAGGTGTATACTATTGACCTAGAGGTTATACATTGTCCATATTTTGTTAATGACTCAACCATTCCACTCATATGTATCTAATATGTGTATTCAAGATTGATTTCAGGTTTTAGTTACATGAAAAGAATCAATTTACACAAACCCTAGCTTGTCAAAGTTCAAGTCAAAAGCAATGCAAGTGTGCTAATTAGGAAATCAATTCAAATGACCTTAGAATAATTTTGTAATCACTTGTATTGATGATATGACTTGCAACTAAGATGAGAAAATTATGTGAGACACTTAGTACCAAGTTTTAATCACTTTTTTAACATCATTTGAAAATTGATCACAGATTGTTGATCAGTCGAGTTACAATCTCGACCGATCCCTTGGATCAATTCTCTAATGCGTGCATCGTTTGAGTTGTGCATTCATAGAACTTGACCGATCGGGTTACTGACCAAATGTAATATTAACTGATCGGTCGAGTTTCCCAGGACAAACTCAACCGCTAGTTTGAAAATCAGGTTTGTCTTTTAGCCGGTCGGTCGAGTTACCTTAATTGAATATTGATCGAATGTACTATACAGAAAATGCAGAAAAAGCAGAAAAAGTGATTCTAACTGTTGGTGACTTGTTTGGACAAAAATAGATCAGTTGCCTTGTGCACAAATGACTATAATTCGATCCTAAGTGCTCCCCAACTCAAGGGAGCACCCCCAACTATAAATAGGACCACTTGGAGTTCATTCCAAGGTTGCTCATTCACTACACACAAGGTCCTTGCTATAGTTGAGTGTACTACCACCCCTTGAACCCCTTTCTCTCTCTCTCTAGTTTACATTTCATTTTGTAATTTGTGAGTGAGTTAGGATTATTATAAGAGAGCCCCACCTTTGTGCATGTAAATCTCTCAATCTTCCACTCCTTCCCTATCCCCTTCTTCCATGAAGAAAAGTTGAAGCAAGCAAGATCCATCGAGTGAAGAAGGAGTTGTAGATGGTCCTCTTCAAGGTTGATAAAGAGGTGGTGATCTTCTCCAGATGAAGGAGAAGGCAAAGGCAGAAGATCCAAGAGGAGAAGAAAAGTCCTTCAAGGCGGAAGACTTGAGATTGAATGGGTAAGACCTAGGTGAAGGCTCAAGATTAAAGCTAAGTGGGTAAGTTCCTTTTGAAGGTGGAGATCTCCTTATGATTGGATGGGTAAGTCCTTAGGTGGTCTATTGATGTAATCTCTATGGTGATATAATAGAGAAAAGCACTTGCAAAGTCCTAGAGGTTGACCTCTCTAGATAGTGGACCGACTCACCTCTAGTTTGAAGTGTGGAACCACTCTACATCCCTTTGTAAAGTGCTTACTATCAATCTCTCTCATCCTTGCTATGCTTGCTGGATAGGACTTCAAATTGCCTTTGAGATATTGCTCCTAATTGATATAATTTGAAGGTCTAATCTGTTTGGTGAGAAATTTTGTAGCTCTATTCACCCCCCCTCTAGAGCCCTTAGATCCAACAAGTGGTATCAGAGCTAAGGATCTTCTCCAACAATCTCCCATGAGACGAGAAGATGGGCGACAACCTACTTAGTTCACTCAACCTAGAGGGAGGCTTCTCCATGCATCCTATGGTATTTGATGGGACCAAATTCCTATATTAGAAGAGAAGAATGCAGTTCTACATTCAAGGGATGAACTTTGATATGTGGAATGTTATAGTCACACCTTACAAAGAGCCAATCAGAGTTGTTGCAACATGGAGTGAAGCTACCCTCAAAGAATCTCAACTCAATGCAAAGGCCGTTAGCATCCTCTATGCAGCCCTCACTCCCATAGAGTTCAACCAGATCTCATCATGGGACATCGCCTATGAGATTTGGAAACAAGTTGTGCATCACATATGAAGGAACAAAGCAAGTCAAGGAGGCAAAGATCTACATGTTGGGCAGCCTCCTAGAGAACTTCAAGATGGGAAAGAAAGAAGGCATTGCAGAGATGTATTCAAAGATGAATGTCATCATCAATGGGATGGCTGCTTTGGGCACTCCTTTGGAAAGAGGCGTCATCAACTCAAAGATTTTGAGAACTCTTCCAAAGATATCGGAGTCAAAGGTTATCTCCATTTAAGAAGTGAGGAGCCTTGGTGACATATCAACTGAAGAACTCATTGGCAATCTTCAAGCCCATGAGCCTAGACTTGACAAGTAAGAAGAAGAAGCTAAGCAAGAAGGGAAGGAAGCCAAGAAGATAAAAGATAGTGCTTTCAAAGCACAAGTGGAGGTTGTCATCCTTCAACAATAACTTGCTTTCCGTACTCCCTCCTCTAGTGAAGATGAAGGTCCTAGTGAGCATGAAGCCAACTACATCAAGGGCAAGCACTTTAAGGGAAAGCAAGCCTCCTCTTCCTCTACTCCGAGATGCTACAAGTGTGGTCAAAAGAGGCACTACAAGAGTGAATGCCCAAAGTCAAGAAAGTCTCACCACAAGAGAATCTCAAGGAAAGATGAGGATTACAAGAAGGATATCAAGCACAAGAGGAAGGACAAGAAGAAAAAGAGACACAAGAATGTAGCTTGGGAAGCTTCATCTTCAAGCAGCTCTAGCTCCAAAGAAGATGGAGAGTGCCACCTTGACCTCATTGCCTCTACAAGTGAAGACATTGGTGAGGTAAGTGAGGTAAGCTTACATGAACTTCCTAAAGAAGCTATTATCGATATGCTTGTTACTACCCGTTCTCTTTTTGCTAAATTTAAATCTAAAAGAAAATGGCTAGGAAAAATCATTGATGATCTTTATGCTAAGATTGAAATTTTGGAATTGAATGAGAAAACCAATCTTGAGAGTATTGATAACTTGCAAGGGAAATATCTTGATCTTGAGCTCCAATACAATGGAGTTGAAGTTAAGAATGGTGCCTACCTTAAGAACATTGAAAAGCTTAAGGAAGAGAACCAAAATTGCCTAAAAGAGCTTGAATTGCTTAAAATTAAAAATGTTGAATTTAAGTTACTTATTGGTACTCATAGAGAAGAGAGAGATGTTTATCTCAAAGATATTCAAATGCTAAAATCTTAAAATGCTAGGTTGCTTAGTCAAGTAAATGATTTATCTTCTGAACCTTTATTGCCTAGTAATAACGTGGCTACTATCTCTCTTGAAAAGGATTCATATCTTACTAAAGCTTTATGTCCTGAGGCTGACCTTGTGCATGCTAGGGATGATATATCTAGTTTATCTTCTACTATTATTTTTTTGAATGATGATAACCATAGATTAAGAGCATCCCTATATAAATTCCTCAAAGGGAAGAACTCCCTAAATGAAATCCTTGATCATTCTACCCAACAAAGGGGTACTAGTGGTTTGAGATTTGAAGGGAAAGCCTCAAAAGACAAGAGCAAGGCCAAAGGTAAGAAAAAGACCAAGGAAATATCTTTATTTGTAGGAGAATCTTCGGGCACTAAGAATCCTATGGTTTATTCTTATTGCAAATGTGATACCATTATTCTACTTATTGTCCTTACAAGCCTAAGGGGACCAACCCAAAGATGAAATGGGTCCCCAAGCTAACTCTGAATCCCAAAGTTTGAGTTGGGAACCGACATTCTCCTTTCTTGTAGGGAAAAGATAGATCGATTGTTGATAGTGGCTACACAAAACACACGACGGGTGATTTAATCCATTTCAACAATTTCACAAAGAAGAAAGGAGGATCTGTCACCTTTGGGGATAATAATAAAGGTAAAGTCAAAGGTGAGGGTGATGTAGGTGAATCCTTATGAATCAAGAATGTTCTTTTTGTGGATGGCATACATCACAATTTAATAAGTGTCAGTCAACTTTGTGATAATGGTTACCTTGTTCTATTTATTTCTTTTGAATGCTTGATTCTAGATTCCCTCACCTATCAAGTTATATATAAGGGAACTAGAAGTGGTAATCTTTATGTTATTGTTTTTAACTCTATTAATATTGTGGTTGGTAGATGCCTAGTATCCAATTCGAATGATATTTCTCTTTGGTACCACCAGCTTGGTCATGTAAATATGCATCAACTAAAGAAGTTGAGCAAAAAGGACTTAGTCAAGGGACTTCCTAAATTTGATTTTGTAAAGGATGAGGAATGCCAACCTTTTACACAAGGAAATAAAACCAAGTCTTTCAAATCCAAAGGAGTCCTTAGCACTAAGAGAGCTCTTGAGCTTCTTCATATTGATCTATTTGGACCAATGAGAACGCAATCACTTCGTGGTTCCAAGTATTGCCTTGTTATTGTCGATGATTTCTCTAGATATACTTGGACCTTCTTTCTCATTTCAAAGAGTGATATGCTTGATGTTTTCTCTAGTTTTTATAAATGAGTTGAGAATGAAGCTTCTTTCCAGATTGTTTTCATCCATAGTAACCATGGGGGAGAATTTGAAAATGACCTTTTTGAGCATTTTTGTCAAGAATTGGATTATGCACACAACTTTTCTTCACCTCAAACACCTCAACAAAATGGGGTTATAGAGAGGAAGAATAGGTCTCTATAGGAGATGGCTAGGACCATGCTACTTGAGTTTGGTACTCCTAAGAAGTTTTGGGCTGAAGCTATCGGTACCTCTTGTTATGTGCAAAATCGTATCTTCATGCATCCGTCGCTTAAGAAAACCCCTTATGAACTATGGTGTGGTAGGAAGCCTTCTATCAAGTATTTTCATATTTTCATATGTCCTTGTTTTGTTTTAAACACGAAGGATTCTC
Organism: Alisma plantago-aquatica; assembly: GCA_963693085.1. Taxonomy (NCBI): domain Eukaryota; kingdom Viridiplantae; phylum Streptophyta; class Magnoliopsida; order Alismatales; family Alismataceae; genus Alisma; species Alisma plantago-aquatica. The sequence continues at coordinate 259,047,655 of OY856409.1, forward strand.
TTGACAAGTTTGATCCGAAATGGTATAAGGCTTTCTTTCTTGGCTATAACACTACTAGCAAGGCATATAGAGTTCATAATGTTGATCTGGCTAAAGTAGAAGAATCTATTAATGTAACGTTTATTGAGACTAACCCCTCTATTCCCAAAGATATTGTTTCAAATGATGATGTTGCAGATGAAGTAATTCCTATTCTTAAAGAACTCAACATCACCCAAAAGGGAAAAGAGGTGGCTGCTCAAGAAGAAGAAAAAGATGATGAAAAGAAGGATCCAACTCCCTAATTTGCAAAGAATCATCCTAAGGAGCTGATCTTAGGTGATCCATTTGAGAGAGTGAAGACGTGGGATGCATTAAACAAAGAACAAACCAACAATGCCTTCATCTCACAACTAGAGCCTAAAGACATCAAGGAATCTCTTGGGGATGAAGAATGGATCCTAGCTATGCAAGAGGAGATGGAACAGTTTGAGAAGAATAAAGTTTGGACCCTTGTGCCAAGACCAAGTGATAGAAAGATCATTGGCACCAAATGGGTCTACCACAACAAGCTATATGAAAGCGGCAAAGTGGTAAGAAACAAAGCAAGGTTAGTGGCTCAAGGCTACAATCAGCAGGAAGGTATTGACTTTGATGAAACATATGCACCTATAGCTAGACTTGAGTCCATTCGTATGTTTCTTGCTTTTTCTAGTCATAAAAACTTTCTTTTGTATCAAATGGATGTTAAAAGTGCATTTTTGAATGGTATAATTGAGGAGGAAGTTTATGTTGCACAACCTCCTGGCTTTGAACATGATAATCTACCTAACCATGTTTATTTGTTGCAAAAATCTCTCTATGGACTCAAACAAGAACCAAGGGCTTGGTATGAGAAATTAAAGAACTTTTTGTTAGATCATGGTTATATCATGGGAAAAGTAGATTCTATATTGTTTCTAAAGCACACTTCTAACAATTTTCTTATCATTCAAATATATGTTGATGATATCATTTTTGGTGGAACTAACCTTGATATTTGCAAAGAATTTAGTGATCTTATGCAGAGTGAATTTGAGATGAGTATGATGGGTGAGCTCACATTCTTCCTCGGCTTTCAAATCAAGCAAACAAAAGATGGGAACTTCATCAACCAAGGCAAGTACACCAATGAACTACTTAAGTGCTTTGGGATGGAGAATACCAAGCCGATGGACACACCCATGTCAAACACCGCCAAACTTGATAAAGATGAAGAAGGTGAGAAGGTAGATGAGAAGATCTATAGAGGTATGATTGGAAGTTTACTTTACTTAACTGTCTCTAGACCTGATATAATGTTTAGTGTTGGCTTGTGTGCTATATTTCAATCAAAATCCTAAGAAATCTCATCTTATAGTTGTTAATAGGATTCTAAGGTACCTAGCCAAAACTCAAAACTTTGTACTATGGTATCCCAATTCAAGAGACTTTACTCTTACTACCTATAGTGATGTCGATTATGCAGGCTGCTTGATTGATAGAAAGTGCACAAGTGGCACTTATTTCCTCCTAGGACCACGCTTGGTGTCTTGGTTCTCTAAGAAATAGAGCATCATGGCATTATCAACCACCGAGGCTGAGTACATTGCAGTCGAGAGTTGTTGTGCCTAGGTCCTATGGATGAAGCAAATGCTCCAAGACTTTAACATTCATTTTGATGCTTCTCCTATCTATTATGATAATACTATTGCAATTAACCTATCTTACAATCCTATTTTGCATAGTAGAGCTAAACATATAGAGGTTCGTCATTACTTTCTTCATGATCACATTGCCAAGAAGGAAATTTATATCACTCATGTGGACACGGAAAATTAGCTGGCAGACATTTTTCACTAAACCTCTAGCTAGAGAGCAATTTAACTTTATTAGATCAAAATTGCTTATAACTACTTTAGATGACTCTGATATGCCTTCTAGCTATTAGTCATCTATCCCATATGTTTTTGATCTATCTTGATCATCTTTGGATGCTTATATGCTTAAATTTGCTTTTTCATGTTCATTTTACCTTGTTTTTCTCTTGTTTTTGGGTATTTCTCATAAACGCTTATTTTGTCGCAAAATAGTACCCAATGATGAGTGATATGTGCCTAAGTATGTTAAATATACATAATGGACTTGAAAAATAAATTTAATTAACATTCAAATGGCTAGAAATTAAGTTTGATGGTTTTAGGTTAGGTTGACCATCGGTCGAGTTTCCCCCAAGGCAAACTCGATCGATCCCTAACTAAGAGCTTTGTTCAAAATGACCAATCAGTCGAGTTTCAAACTCACAGAACTCCACTGATCGGTGGGATGTTGTCAACTTAAGTTGGATTCGACTGACTATTCTCCCTCTCAACTAGAGAATAGAATAGACTACCAATTCCCCTTCTTCTAGTCCTAAGCTCTCAACCCCAAACCTTACCTTCCCTATCCTAGCCCTAATCTGACCTAGATACACCGTTCTAGACCTTCCCCCTTACTCTTCCTTAGTGTGTGAATATTTTTTGTGGTTTGTTTTGTGTGTTTGCTCTCTTCTTCTCCTTCTTAACACCTCCATGGATTCTCATAGAAGAAAGAGACCCGCCCCTAGCAATGCACCATCCTCTTCTTCATCCTCTCACTTTATTTTGTTTGATGAGACCCTCTTTGTATCAATAGAGGTTGTAAATAGGTATAAGGAACTTCTTCCTAGGAGTCCTTTTCCTTTTAGAGCCTTGTTTGAGCCAAGTCCTAGGCATCAAGCCATCATCGATCAAGTGGCGAGGTTGCTATCCGTTCATCACCTATCTGCTCTGGCTGTCGAGCGTGATTGCTTTCATAATTCAATGTCTAGCACGAAAACAATTCACAAATTCTATGCAAATTTGCATTGGAATTATGACTCCCTTGTACCCCCTCTGAATACTCAAGTGATCCTTACTTCGATGATCGTCGAGAAGAAATTCCAACTCTCTAAGGATATCCTGAATGTTTTCTTTTCAGGAGTTGATGAGAATGACACCTAGCGTAAGGATTATGGTGAGTATTTTGACCTTTTGGACTCGAAAGGTTTCTACAGGCAGAATGAGATCACTCTTCCTGATATCCATTGCTACCTGAAGAAACCTAATGTTCTATACAAGAATAAGAGCACCCTACCCTCCTCCTCCTTAGATCTCAAGAAGCGTATATTAGCCCTAGTGGTCAACTGCAACATCCATCCAAACAAAAATCAAACGAATATTGTAGAGAATACTACAGTGATCATGCACTGCATCTTGGAGAATGTCGAAGTCAAGTGGTCTAGATATATCCTCCACCATATGACTTGATTTGACTATGGCAAGAACACCCATGGCAAACATCATCCTTATCGTGCCTAGATTTGTGGTCTTTTCCAATTCACCACTGAGAAATCACTCTTCTCTGACTTCCACTACAGACCTTCCAGGAAGGGAGTGTGCATCAGTGAGACCACAATTCAAAAATATGTGCATGTCCTATCCTCCACCACACCCAGTGCTTCACCCTCTGCCGCTTCCTCAACTACACCTGCCTCTATCTCTACCTGAGATCCACCTCCTCATCCACCCCAACCTAGATGTGCCTCATTTTGTGTATCCAATGAAGCCCTCATGGGTTAAATGATGCACCAACAGACATACAACCTCTAGGTCCAGGAGCATCTGCACCACGATTTATGTTCAATCATGTCAAACATGAACTTATCATGTGCACACCCATACCCCACCTACCAGCCATACCCCAGTAGTGATTGTAACGACCGTCTTGTGAAAACAAGATTAACTAAGCAGAAGCGAATCATTTGCAGTGGATTACTGAAAATCACTAAAAATTAAAACTTTTTACAAAGAGATCCAAACATTGGAAACTCTTCCATTAAGAACCAAAGTATAATATTTACATCCTGATTCAAAAGTACATAACTTGTACCCTCTCTTCTCAAGGATTACAACATCAGTTGTCCTATTCAACATTATATACAGACAACATAAAACCTCGAGGCATCAAGCCAAAATCTCAAGTCGATGATAAAAACACTATCTACTGACTCCGAGGACCTGAGAGTATAGAGACGACACATAGGACTTTCTAACTATATGACTTGACAGTCAGCATCGCCACCTGAGATCTCACTGCTGTCCAAGTTGTTGCTTTCCTTTTCCTAAAAAAGAGTGTCTGCTTCTTTGTCTGCGTCCACCTAAAAAAATGTTGGATCCCACGGGGGTGAGACAATTGTAAATTGCCCCAGCGGGAGATATAACTCTCCGCTAAAACATGGTTGTTGCAGATTATTATATTAAAATTGAACATGAGTTCTTACATATTAACAACAACATTAATCATTGAATGAACAGAGTAAAGTAATATCCTTTCTTAAGGAGAGCACTGTATCTACTCATGGCAGATTCATATTTCATGCATCTTCTTGCAATGAATATAAAGAGATATTAATAACATTTATCAACTGAAAATTCATAAAAGGAATGTAACATCAGACAATGAATTTTCCATATTCAATCCTTAAGCAAATATGCTATATGGCTGATTACGTTTTACAATCACATTTATGCCCTGAGGAGATGAGGTATACCACTCATGCTCCAACCGACCATTGCGAAGTCGAAATCGGTACCATACAAGGTCAATGGTAGAGATGGCTACCAAGACCTCCCATATCTCAGTCAGTGCAAGATTACATGTAGGACATCTTGTGTCTCTGCTATATAGCTTTCTAGGGTATACTGGCAACTTTGCTATTAGAGTTATAGTGGTGTGTTGTACTCTCTTCGCGATCGTGAGATTTCATGTTTATCTCCATCGATCCGGCATTGACAATATTGGGAGATGTGTACTGCATCTGTCCCAATCTTCAGGAGATTCGTGATACATCTATCCCAGTGCAAGTAATGAAGGATTGAGAGGTTTGTTATTTACCTTTCCTCAATTCCCTCATTAGGGCATCAGGATATATTCGCCCATTACCCCCACATATTCAAAATATGCGGAGCACCCATTTCACCATCACCTATTACTGACGATGATGGATCTATGGTCAGGGATCTACATGATATGATTTCACTTGATTAATTAAGTACATTGTCATTTTCTTTTAGCATCAGTCAAGTTCTAAAACATAACTTATTCAGACAAATGCCATTAAGAAACAAGTACTATTTTCATCAATCACTTGTCAGTCTTTATAAGACATTGGGATCTCAGTCCCTCATTTCATTTCTTTGAAAGTTCACTTCCCTCAGCAACATCATTATCATACTTATCAACTTTGGGTATTCACACCCTCAATTCATCACTATCACTGTTACCATTTATTAGGTAACTATTACCTCTGGGTCCTCAGACTGAGGTATGCATAATACTTGTTACACAAGTATCTCACATGGCTCTCAAAGCCTATTAAATGTTTTGCCGCCTTTCACTAGGCAACAACTTACTCATGGAACTCATAAGGTTCATGGACATTTTGTTACTTTTACTAAGAAACAATAACATTAGGCACATAAGGCCATACAACATGTTAATTATATGAAAGTCAAAGCTCATATCTGGCTATGTTCATCATCTCAGGATGTCTACATGGTTATGATAACAGTCATGTAAGTCATTTGTCACATCATATGAAACATTAGTAACACCACAATCCTTTATCAGGATTAGGGTTATCTATCAATTAGGGCTTTTCATTCCCTTTACCCAAAATTAGGGTTAGGGTTTCCCATCTTTCATTACTTAGGGTTTCATGCTCATATTATTGATTCAACCCTAATGTATTGCTCCACACCTCTAGGAGTATTCAAAGATATCATAAGTATATGCTTGTAATCATTATTCTCATTATGTATCATTAATGATCATCAATTCAAGGTATGAGTTCATTTCTCATCCTTGTCATGGTATGATTACATCATACTCTTTGATTTAGCATAACCCCATTCTCAAGGTATATTAGTCAACATTTATCAAAGTACATTGAGTTCATTACATATTCATTGTAACAATTGCATATTGCACACTTCATGTGTTTCTTATCCAAGAATATTGGATTAGAGGTTCATCAAGATAAGTCTACAATGAAATGCATAATGTGATATCTATCATATCTGAATGTATCATTTTCTTTTCATTTCCATATTCTTAAGTTAATCAACTAACTTTGTATTAAGGTATTTCCCTTGTAATACTTTATCCACTAACTTGTTACTTTCATCATATGGTGCATGGGTCACACATTATAATTGTCCAAATGTATTTAATGATATGGACTTATCCAACTGATAGACATTTTTGATATAAGATAAACCATTATCAACTATTTTAGGTATTTCAACTCTTAGGATGTTATCCACATCATTATTTAGTATAGCATACATCATTCCTAAAAGTTTCATGTCCTCATCATTGTAAGGTGTGTAGGCTATTACTCATGTATAGAGATGGTTGTACAAGGATCTAGGCATCATGTTGTCTCTTAGATCCTTATTCATTAAAATCACCACCTTATCATTCACATGGTTCATCAACCCTATCCTTCATGTCTATAACATATTCATCTTATTTAATTATTTTAGCCACACCTCTCTTTGGTGTACTGGCTATTAAACCATCTCTAGGGTTTCATATATCATCACATGACATCACCCTGAATTGAGTCTTACACCATATCATAATATTAGGGTTCCACATAACATCACTTAAAACTAGGGTTTCATATTCAATAAACCATAATTAGACTTATTGTTCATCCCAATTGGGGTTTCTCATGACATCACTCCCAATTAGGGTTTCTCATGTCATCACCCTCCATTAGGGTTTCTTATTACATAACCCACAATTAGGGTTTACTATTCACATCACATCACCCTAGATTAGGATTTACTATTCATATCACATCACCCTAGATTAGGATTTACTATTCATATCACATCACCCTAGATTAGGATTTACTATTCATATCACATCACCCTAAATTAGGATTTACTATTCATATCACATCACCCTAAATTAGGGTTTACTATTCACCCCAAGTAGGAGTGATCATCAAAGTACCCTGAATTAGGGTTTATCATACCATCACTATGAATTAAGATCATACTATCATCATGTAGTAAGATTACTTCCATTAATATTCTCAGTTAGGGTTATGATTCATTAACCCTCATAATTAGGGTTTCATGATCTCACTATGAAGGATCATACCCTAATTAAACATTCATTCATATAGAAAGTCTATTACTTGATTATCAATCATGTAGGAAATCTTCTCTATCATCTTCTACAAGATGATGTTTGCTTCAGCCTTGATTAAGCTAATTCAACTCAATCTTGAAGAAGAATTGACATCATGGTTTATGTCATTATCACCATGATCATTAGGGCTTAGCTACTTGAAGGGTACTAATCACCCTATCTCATTAAAGGTACCATTATTATAAACACCATTGATTTACATCATGTAATTGACCACTTAAACCATTAAACTTTATTCACTTTAAGTGTTCATACAATTTGATTAATTACTTTCCAAATGATCTTGGTCACTTAGACCTTAAATGGTCTTGACAAATCATACCTCAAACAGTCTTGGTTGAATACTCAAAACCGCTTAGTAAAGTAGGTGGTGAAGACCGTTTGCCAAAGTTGACTTTTTGAAACTGCATGCACCTAAACAGTTTGGGATCGTTTGGTCCCAAACGGTCTTGAGACCGTTTGGTCCAAACCCCCTCAAAACCGCAAGGACCAAAAAGGGTCTCAACCACTCCAATTAAATTAGGGTTTCCAATGTTGAATTCTTCAACCATTGAATTCATGTAAGCAATCATAAATTGGACCTATCACCATACTTAAATTAAGTTAAATAGGTCAACCTTCAACTGATTTGAACCTCAATTGACCCTCAATTGATCATCAATTAGGGTTTGAATCAATTGGATTAGGGTTTGGAATCGTTGATCCTTCAACATTAATCAATGTGAGATTGGTTACTTTGAAAACCATTGAGCCTCCATCCAAATTGGGCATGACCTGACCCCAAACGGTCTTGAGGTCATTTGGATGACCTCCAAATGGTCTTGAGACCGTTTGCCCATGTCAACATCAAAATCCAAGTAAATTAATCAAAGTTTTGATTTGGATTGATCACCAAATCAGCATTTGATTGCACTTCAACTTAGTACATTTAGATCTTCAAACACCTAACCATAGTCAACCCTAGACCTCCAAACAGTCTTGGGTGACCCCCAAACGGTCTTGGGATCGTTTGGATGACCTCCAAACGGTCTTGAGACCGTTTTCCCATCATATCATCATTAGTCATGCCATTCAATTAGAGTTTGGATCCTAGGATTGGTCACCAAATCAGCAATTGATTGTACATCAACTTAATATCTTTGGACCTTCCATTGCTCAACCATACTTAAACCTAGACCACCAAATGGTCTCGGGTGATAACCAAACGGTCTTGAGACCGTTTGGGTGATCCCCAAATGGTTTTGAAACCGTTTGGGTCAATCAACCCAAAGCATCAACTCATTCAATTGCAAAATCAGCACTTAGCCGATTAGGGTTTATACCATATGTTTGAATCTTCAAATACCTAACCATACTCAACCCTAGACCTCAAAACGGTCTTGGGTGACCCCGAAACGGTCTTGAGACTATTTGGGTGATTTCCAAACGGTTTTGAAACCGTTTGGGTCAATCAACCCAACTTTCAAACTCAATCACGTATGAAATCAGCACTCAACCCGATTAGGGTTTAGGTGATTGATGGACCTTCAACTCACGAACCAATTGGAGTTAATCAATAATAATTGGTGGGTCATTAACCTATATCATTATGAACAAATCCCCAAATGGTCAACCCTGGTCAATGTCAGCAAACAGTCTTAAACCGTTTGCTTCTATGCGGTTTAGTGAAACTGTTTCATTTCAAACGGTTTGAAACCGTTTGCTCCCAAACACAAACCGTTTGGACATTTGATTGAAACCGTTTGGTCTAGATATTTGGGGCGGTGTGTGATTATGATGATTTCATCATAATCAAGCTCTAGACCCACAAAACCTGCTGTTATTTCCATGGAGATTGCATCAATCAACCAAATCAATAATTGTAAATAGAGAAATGATCATTATTTGATGGGGAATTGAATGCAATAACAAAGTTTGGGTTTCAAGTTATAAAACCCACCTCCAATTGAGCTACAAAGCTCCAAGATCACGGCACAAATGGTGGATGAAGCTTTTGCAACTCCTCCTAAGCTAGTCCTCAAGCTTTTGGTTGAAAAGATTGGCTAGGGTTGATGAGGAGATCGAAATAAGAAGAAATCAATGATTTATTTTTTATTTCCACCATGGAATCAAGGAGAACGAAGGTCAAGAACCTTACCAACAGGTTTGGGTCTTCCTCCTCCTATTCCTGAGCTTCTCTTGGGGTCGGCCAAGGCAAAGGAAGAAAGGAAATCCGAAAAGAAGTCTTTAAGTGAGTGGAAAAAGGGATATGTATAAGGAAATCCCAAGGAGAGAGAAAATGGGATTATTTCCTTTAATTCCCAAAATAATTTCCACCAAATCCCCCTATATTTCTTGGCCACGAAAACATATTCATGTTCTTGCAAAAACCTCTTCATTATCCAAGAATAAAGGGAAAAGAAATTAAGCACCTTAACCCTTATAATATTAATATCCATTTTTAGTGGAATTTCTTTTTCTTATAATAATGGTGAGTGGAATTTCACCTCCTTAGGATATGAACGTGCCTTTGCAAGTCTTAAGCTCGTCCACACACATCTTAACTCAACCATTTTAATTTTGTTTGAAAGCCTTTTCAATTATTTTATTTATTTTTGCATTAAATTGAATTAGGGTTCCAATTAGGCTTAAATGTTGATTATTTTAATATCAAGATTCTCTCTCCTCCAACTTAATTCAAATGAGGCGCCCATCTCATTATATTTACTCTAAATGATGTCAAGAAACATTAGGGACCTTATTGAAGTGGTAATTTGCATATTGAACCTTAGGTTTTGGATAAATTGCACTTTACACCAAAACTAGGTTTTAATGCACAAACATTACTTTATCAGCTCTTCCTTGGTACTCAAGCTACCACAAGCCATACCTCTACATCATATTCATTCTAATGATGCTTCAACACATGAGGAACATATTATCATGAAACATTTGCAATCTAACCCCTCAACTTGGGTAATTTGCATTTTAGTTCAAAATAAGCAAACATTGCTTCAACATTGTTCAAACATGACCAAAATTGAAACATAAGTTCCTCATGAGCCCTAATTACTTTTCACTCGATAAGATTAAGCATATAATCATTTTTATTTATTAAAACACCTAGGGTTAAAGCATAACCCAGGTCAGGGATGTTACAGTGATTATGCATCATATGCATACCATCACTTCTACCCCGCCCATGAACCTTCCACTGCTGCTCCCACACCCCCTGTTATTGGTGGACCTGCTCTTGTCTTCCTACCATTGCCTGTTGGCCCCTTGGCCACTCTACTTCCAGTCTGGGTGATTCTTCTCCCTCCTTCCCTCAGGCCAATGAGCACTATTCTCTTGGTATGACTTGGGATGAGTAGAATGCTCGTTGGCTCGGTCGTGGCTTCAATCCTTCTATGGATGAGGAGATGCCTGACCAAGATGATGCTAAGATTTCTGATGCTGATGAGGATGTTGGAGATGGTGAGGATGATGTTGATGATGGTGATGGTGATGGCTCTGGTGGTGACTTCAGTGATGAAGGTACTATTTTTGCACCCTCAGATGGAGACAATGACTACGAGCCTGATGCTGAGGATGATGATGATGTTGTGGACATAGATAGTTTAGATGTCTAGGTGTTTCTTAGTTTTTAGTCTAGTTTTCTGATCATATATATCTTTTTAGGCTATTTTGTATTAGAAACATCCGGGCACATTATCTGAGATATACTATTTTATGTTTAGTTTTCATTGACTCTCACTTGTAGTTGTTTTCATGAGAACATGCTTCATGGGTTGTAATCAATCTTTTGTGCACTCTTACTCTTTGATCAATTATATCTTATGAGTTGGTGCCATATTTTGCCATATTTTGATTATGACCTAGCTTGTGTGTTTCTCTCGTCTCTATTTGATATATGTTATGCTTGATATATGCTTGGTTATGTATGAGAATACATGTTTGTATGCTCTTCTACCTCCATCATTTTTGATAATGTCAAAAGGGGGAGAGAGAATTTCAATGTCTTGAAACTCAATCATATTTCTATTATTGCCTATGTGATTCTTTACTTGTTCTATATATGCTTTATCATGTGACTTGCTAAAGGATCATGTAGTACATGCATGTTATATTGCTTAGTGTAGAAAGAGAAATTATGCAGGTCAATGTAAGCATAGATTGAGGGGGAGCAATTTACATTGTTCAAATCTTGAATCCCCCTAATTCAGAAGGCAAAGGTATACTTTCAACATTCTTTTCAATAAGTTTGAGGAATGGTTTTTCATTGTCAAAATGGGGGAGAATGTTGACCTAGAGGTTATATAGTGTCCATATTTTGATAATGAATCAACCATTCCACTCCTATGTATCTAATATGTGTATTCAAGATTGATTTTATATTTTAGTTACATGAAAATAATCAATTTACACAAGCCCTAGCTTGTCAAAGTTCAAGTCAAAAGCAATGCAAGTGTGCTAATTAGGAAATCCATTCAAATGACCTTAGAAGAATTTTTTAATCACATGTATTGATGATATGACTTGTAACTAAGATGAGAAAATTATGTGGGACACTTAGTACCAAGTTTGAATCACTTTTTAACATCATTTAAAAATTGATCACAGACTGCTGATCTGTCGAGTTACAATCTCGATCGATCCCTTGGATCAATTCTCTAATGTGTGCATTGGTCGAGTGGTGCATTCACATAACTCGACCGATGGAGTTACTGACCAAATGTGGTTTTAACTAATCGTTCGAGTTTCCCAGGACAAAATTGACCAATAGTTTGAAAATCGGATTTGTCTTTTAGCCGATTGATCGAGTTACCTTTATTGAATATCGACCGAATGTACTATACGAAAAATACAGAAAAAGTGATTCTAACCGTTGGTGACTTGTTTGGATAAAAATATATTCGGTTCCTTGTGCAAAAATGTCTATAATTCGACCCTAAGTATTCCCCAACTCAAGGGAGCACCCCCAGCCATAAATAGGACCACTTGGAGTTCATTCCAAGGTTGCTCATTCACTACACACAAGGTCCTTGCTATAGTTGAGTGTGCTACCACCCCTTGAGCCCCTTTATCTCTCTCTAGTTTACACTTCATTTTGTGATTTTTGAGTGAGTTAGGATTATTGTAAGAGAGCTCCACCTTTGTGCATGTAAAGCTCTCAATATTCCACTCCTTCCCTATCCCCTTCTTCCATGAAGAAAAGTTACAACAAACAAGCTCTATCGAGTGGAGAAGGAGTTGTAGCTGGTCCTCTTCAAGGGTGATGAAGAGGTGGTGATCTTCTCCAGTTGAAGGAGAAAAAGGTGGAAGATCCAAGAGGAGAAGAAAAGTCCTTCAAGGCGGAAGACTTGAGCTTGAATGGGTAAGACCTAGGTGAAGGCTGAAGATTCAAGCTAAGTGGGTAAGTTCCTTGTGAAGGTGGAGATCTCCTTGTGATTGGATGGGTAAGTCCTTTGGTTGTCTATTGCTGTAAATTCTGTGGTGATATAATAGAGAAAAGCACTTGTAAAGTCCTAGAGGTTGACCTCTCTAGGTAGTGGACTGACTCACTTCTAGTTTGAAGTGTGGAACCACTCTAGATCCCTTTGTCAAGTGCCTTCTATCAATCTCTGTCATCCTTGATATGCTTTCTAGATAGGACTTCAAATTGCCTTTGAGCTATTGCTCCTAATTGATATAATTTGAAGGTCTAATCTGTTTGGTGAGAGATTTTGTAGCTCTATTCACCACCCCATAGAACCCTTAGATCCAACATATATGTTATTGAGATAAATCTATATACTTCTTCCTCATGGGTGCTAGATATCGGATGTGGATCTCACATATGTTCTCATATGTGTGATCTGAAAGGAAGTAGGCCTTTGGGAAAAGGTGAGGTGGAACTATGAGTTGCTAATGGCACAAGAGTTTTGGCCAGCATAGTTGAAACCTATAGTTTATCTCTATCCACATGGCTTGTAATAGAGTTATCGAACTACTATTATGTACCTACAAAAAATAGAAACATCATTTATGTATCTTGTATGGACAAGGATGCATTTGAATTCCATATTAAAAACAGTCGATGTAAATAGATGGGATCTTTTATGGCAGTGTCCAAATGTCTTATGATCTTTATTTGTTAGATCTAAAGATAGATGTTTACAACGTACTTACCAAAAGACTAAAACTCAATAACTCAAACAAGACATACCATTGGCATTATCATCTAGGGCACATAAATGAGAATCACATATCTAGACTCCATAAAGATGGTTATTTGGACTTTTTGATTTTGAATCAATAGAGACATGTGAATCTTGTTTGTTGGGAAAGATGGCTAAGACCCCTTTTATTAGTAACTGTGAGAGGGATAGTGATCTATTAGGACTCATACATACTAATGTGTGCAGACCTTTTAGAACAACTGTTAGATGTGGGTATCAATACTTCATTACCTTCATTGATGACTTCAGTAGGGGTGTCTATGTTTATTTAATGAAACATAAGTCAGAAACTCTTGAAAAGTTCAAGGAGTTTATGAAAGAAGTACAGAACCAACTTGGTAAAATTATTAAGGCACTTCATTCCGATTGAGGTGGAGAATACTTAAACCAAGAGTTTGAAAACCTTCTTAAAGCCCACAGGATTGTATCCCAATGGACTCCACCTGGAACACCTCGGCATAATGGTGTGTTTGAAAGAAGGAATTACACGTTTCTAGATATGGTGTAATCAATGATGAGTTTAGCTAAGATTTCTACTACCTTCTGGGGGTATGCTCTAGAAACTACCATGTATACATTAAATCGAGTCCCATCTAAATCAGTTCAAAAGACACCATATGAGATACGACAATGGAAACGTCCCAATGTGTCTTTTATGATGATTTGGGGATGTGAAGCTTATGTTAAAAGAATTTTTTTCTGATAAGCTTCGCCCTAAATCTAATAAATGTTATTTTTTGGATATCCTAAAGAAATAAGAGGATATTACTTTTATTCCCCATCTGACAACAAAGTGTTTGTTGCCAAGGTTGTTGTATTCCTTGAGATGGATTTCATTTCCAAAGAAATCAGTGGGAGGAAAGTGGAAATCGAAGAGGTTCCAGACCAACAAGAGAACATATAATAGATAGATAAACAATAGGAACAAAGAGAATCACAAGGTGTTGTGGAGTCTCAAAATCCTCAAGTAACATAGGAACCTCATATATCTAATAGGACACACCTTGAGCCTGAAAGATTTGGATATCTTGTAACTTGGGAAGGTAGTGAATTGATCATAGATGATGAGCCAATGACCTATCGAGATGCTATTGAAGGATTAGAATCTAAGAAATGACTCGAGGCCATGAAATTTCAGATGGAATCCATGTATATCAACAAAGTATGGACTTTGGTGGGTCCACCTGAAGGCGTAAAACCCATAGGGTGCAAGCGGGTATTCAAGAAGAAGACCGACATGGATGGAAAAGTTCAAACCTATAAGGGAAGATTAGTTGGAAAGGGTTCTAGACAAATTCAAGGTGTTGGCTATGATGAAACCTTTTCTCCAGTGGCCATGGTTAAATCCATCAGGATCGTGCTTGCTATTGCATCTTATCGTGACTATGAGATTTGTCAAATGGATGTTAAAACTGCATTCCTCAACAGGAATCTTCTTGAGGATGAGGGTTTTATAAATCCAAATTTTGTGAATAAAGTATGTAAGCTACAAAGGTCAATCTATGGATTGAAGCAAACATCTCGGAGCTAGAATCTTCATTTTGATGAGACAGTTAAAGAGTTTGTATTTATTTAAAATGATGATGAACCTTGTGTGCATAAGAAGATTAGTGGGAGAATAGTGAAATTCCCCATATTATATGTAGATGACATATTATTGATGGGGAATGACATCCCTACTTTATAAAAGGTAAAGACATGGCTTGAAAATACATTTTCTATGAAAGACTTGGAGAAGAATCCTACATCCTTGGGATAAAGATCTATAGAGACAGATACAAAAGGCTTCTTTGACTAAGTCAAAGCACATACATTGAGAAAGTGTTGAAGCAGTTCAGCATGGAGAACTCAAAGGGAGGAAACCTACCCATGCTACAAGGAGTTACCATATTTAAGGGTCAAAGTTGTAGTTCTTGTGAAGAAAGGGAACACATGATATTGATTCCATGTGCCTCAACAATTGGATCAATCATGTATGCAATGTTGTGTACTCGTCTAGATGTCTCGTGTGCCCTGAGCATGATGAGCAGATATCATTCAGATTCAGGTGATGCTCACTGGACAATCGTGAAGAACATCCTCAAGTACATGAGAAGGACTAAGGATCAATTCTCAGTTTGCAGAGGAGAGGAAGAGTTGGTGGTAAGAGGTTACATCGATGCAAGCTTCCAGACTGACAAATATGGTTAAAAATCATAAGCAGGATTCATGTTTTGCCTAAACAATGGAGTTGTAAGCTATAAGAGTTCCAAGCAAGAGATAATTGTTGATTCTACAACATAGAATGAGTATATTGTTGCATTGAATGCATAAAAGGAGGCTATATGGATCAAGAAGTTCATAAAAACACTTGGGGTCGTTCCAAGCATCAGTGATGCAATCGAGTTGTACTGTGACAACAATAGAGACATTACACAAGCTAAGGAATCCAGATCGGAACAATGATCAAATAACATACAAAGGCAATTCCATCTCATACGAGAGATCGTACATCAATGAGATGTAAAGATTTATAGAGTACCAACTAAGAACCATATTATTGACCCCTTGACTAAGGCACTTTCTTAGCAAAAGCATGATGGACATGTTAGATCACTTGGAATACAATTCATGGGTGATTGGATATAAGTGCAAGTGGGAATATATTGGTATGTATGCCTAGAGAGCCAATCATGTGATGGTTGTAATGGCATAACTTATAATTGATTTGATTAATAAATAAAGGCAAGATTCCAATTTCTTTTGTTATGAGATAATGATGCAACATTATAAATGTCTGGAGAATAATATTGCTCAATGTCGTATGTCTTCAAGTATGTGACTTGGAGAAATGATATCATATGAATGTTAAGAGTACATATATATTCTAATTTTGTCCCTGATTAGTTGTTATTATGGAAGGTTGACAGACAAAAATGACATATAAGATCAAAATGTGAGTTGGTTGATGATAGAATCTCATTAGTCATGATATGGCTATATCAAACCAAGCACACAGATACATGTTGGAGAATAGTGTATCATACATACCCACCATGAGACTGACACATGGAAACCATTACTATGGTAGTCACAGTCAACTCTCATAGTGATGGTGGTGTTTGTGGTTCTTAGACCTGAAATCACTACACTCACCACATGTCATTCGGTATGCTTTGACATCATCAAACACAATCCTGAAACACTGGTTGTTATAAAGGAGATGATCGGGTAACTGTGACACATGGGGACTAATTGTGAGTGATAGAGATGGGATTTGTCCCTCCTACGGGAGTATGATATACTACTCCTCTTGATTAGTGAGACTGAGAAATGCATTGTCATGCACATGTGAGTCAATATGTGATATTGGGCTTACATATATCTCAGATAGTTTTCTCTGGTTCAAGAAATAAGATTGAATGTTGAAGAGCGTGACTATTCCATACCTCGAGTTCAATTTGGATATCAGAGACAAAGGAATTATACAAACACTATAACACCAAGCACAGTTGTAGGTTGAAGTAGTTCCCCAACTTTCCATTTACTTGAGTATCATTGTTGTGCGACTAGGCACTGCTCATTTCTTGTGATGTCATAAGTTGTTATGGACATTCACTTCCAACGTAATATGGGACCTATAGGGTCACACACATAGGTCTTGACCTAGAAGAGGAGTTTAATCTTGAATAATGATTGAATTGATTACATAAGTATTTAGGTATTCAATTCACACAATAAATTAGCTAAATACACTGCCAAACGATCAGTTCACATAGTGAGACATCCGTTTGGAGTGCCAAATGATCGGCTCAAGTGTTGAGATGGTCGTTTGGATTGTCAAGATGATCAAAAATTGAATTGGATAAATTATACACAAACTGATGTGTAAACCAACTGGTTCATTCTGTTGAACCAATCGGCTCGGCTCGGGTCACCAGAAAACTGTCTGGGTGAGCGAGAAGAACGTCTTGCATATGCAAGATTTCTCATCTCATGGGAAATTTAATTACATCAAGGAATCAATTGACGTCATGTCGTGCATTAACTGGATTCAAATTGTAAATTTTGTATGTGATTGGGAAAGTGTGAAATGACTATCTCGTAGTACGATACAACTATCTCGCATGCCAAGCGACCATCTGGGTTTCTAGAAGACCATTTGCCTGTTTGTGGGTTTAGAAAATTCAAGATCTTCTGGTCCCTTCCACTCCCGCATAGACTGGGAACCCTGACCCAAACCCCTCCTATAAATAAAGGGGTATTGGGGGCTTCCTAGAGCACAACACAGACAATTGAGAATTAGTTTCTATGAAAATTATTTTCCACTCTAGTTGTGGTAACCAAGAGAGCCCAAGAAAGTCCTACCTGACTAGGGAAGGATAGCAACGGGAAAGAACAATTGAGGATCATTATTGTGGGAGAGTAAGTTGGTGACTAGAATGCTAACGGAAGGGACAAATTCTTCTTATCCATTCTAGCAGGATGACAAGAGGTCTAGGTAGTTTGTGTGGACTTCTTTAGAGGTGAGGTGGCCTTTACCCATCGCTAAGGAGGACAACATCAATCGAGAGTCTGTGGTGAGAGGAGTTGCTGCAGATGATGACGTTCGAGGCTGCAGTTCGTGGTGTAGACCAAGAGTTGTAGTAGTCAGATGAGTCTCAGTGTAACTAGAAGATGGTTTTGCATATACAACAATGAGGAGATGTTGATGGACTTGCTCTAGGGCCAAGTATATCCTCAAAACCATCCTTCTCATCTTATAGTTACTCTGCTGGTTTATGGGTAATGTGGTAGATAAAAAAATTATTTCCGCTACCTATTTTGTAGCCATATTTTCTTACATATTTTTGCAGTGAGGACACTATAAATTTCAAGATTAGGGGGAGGAATCAGTCAGTAGCCTTTAGTTTTCATTTTTTTTCCTTCACATCTTTTTTTATGTCAATTGCTTATGTCATTTGTTTTTGCTAATAGTTTATGTTTGTGTGTTTCTCAATCTATTTCACCCTATTTGTTGAGAATGTGCATGATGATGAGTTGACAGTCTAGTTGTAGTCGATATGTTCACTTTTATCTTGAAACATTTGCTTACATTAAGATAATGGCTACATAAGATAGTTGGGCATGCATCACCCAAATTGAACATTTTTTAATCATGGCTATTCATCTCTACATTTAGGTATTTGGCTAAACATGAATTGCAATTCTCTCACTCATACTTAAATCATGTAATAATTAAATTTCCTTGAATCCCTCAACTGTATAATTTTAAGTAGCAATATGATGACATTATCAATTCTATAGTGCATTTTTCACCAATCTAATTAAGAAATGTTTTACAACAATAATGACTTTTCCACCTTCTATATTATCCATATGCATGAAATTTCTAAATAATTTGGGGAAAGTGACTTAGCACAGGATCGTGTGGTTCCAAAGAGGAGCCCAAATCACATTAAAAATGTAATTTTGAATACCTCACAAAAGATGGCTAAGTCACCCACATTTTCTACCAACTCAATTAAGGTTGGGGATTATGTCTGAAAGAGGGAAATGAATCTCCAAATGGTGTTCCACATGTGTGTAAGCCTAAATTAGCAGCCAAGTACCATATAAAAGAAGCCAAAATTGAAAATATTTATAGTTTGAATAATAATGTCATTGCATATGGATAGATATTTAAAGGGATTTTCATTTCTTATCATTTGAACTATCAATGGAGTTCTATGTCAAATCATTATATCTTTGGCTCGCATATAATTCTACTTATTTCTATCTAGTTTATTCATCCAAAGCAATTTGAATATCAATCTGAACTTAATCACTTACCTTGAGGATTAGAATTGATCTCATGATTAGTCACATATCCAAATGATGAATTAGCCATTGTTTGGTCTATCAATTCATATTCATGAGGACCTAATGGTATGCCCATCCATTTAACATTAACCATATATCTATTTCTTTTTGTTTGAGGACAAAAAATGGTTCAAGCTTAGGGGGATTTGATGTGCATAAATCATATCACTTTTTTGATCATTTTTTGATGCATTTTTCACTCATTTTGATCACCATTCCATGTCAATCATGCTAGATTTTTAACTTTTCATTTGTTTTACTCGTTTCATATTTGTGACCACAAGTACATGACTATGATGAGGAAATGGGTCAATCCAACCAAAATCCAACCTTAGTTGGATCCCCAGGAGGTTTAACATATCATAAGGGATTTCTTGAAGTTTCTAAAAGGAACATAGTGTGTGTTTTAGCTCACAGTGAGTGAGTTTACAGATAGATTTTGTTCCCATGAAGAGTATAAACACGGTGTGTCTCTCATACCACATGCACGTCCACTCAGTCAAATGGTATCGCTAGAAGTTCTTCTAAAAGACACGTCATGTGCATATTAGCAAATATCATGTTTGGTCCGATCAGATCTACCCAGGTCCTCTTCAACTTTCAACAACACAACTCTTAGAAAAAACATTGTCTTCTCTTTGGGCAAGGCAGTTTTTAATGTTAGTTACTCAAAGCGACGCGTCATGTGTCTTCCCAGACACGTCTTTCGCAGTCTATTTCAAGATATTTTCAAAACAATTGTCCCTCATTTTTAAATACAAAAGCCCACACAAGGTACTATTATATCTCATCATTTGAAACACTTTTTGACTAGAGAATGTACCAAAGCAGAGGAGAGGTGATCTTGGGGAAGAAGAGGTGGTTTTTTTGGGAGAGAACATCTTTTCTACTCATTGTTTCTTCAAGGATTGCAACAGAAGCTTCCCCTTTCCACTCCAACCACTCTGGAGAGAGGGTTGTTGGAGAAGAAGCACCAGTAAGGATAGAATGTTGTCTTAAAACTGGAGTTCTTCCTTGTTATTTGCATTTCTCTTTCTATATCTTTCTCTTGTTATGCTTAGCTTCCAAATCGGTAGCATGTACTTGTGCTTCACCATCATGAGCAAGTAGACTTTCATTTCTTGGGCATGGGGGAGTAACTCCCATGTCATAACATTGTTGAACATGAATTTCATATATAATACTAGTTGTTTAATTGCTCTAAGGTCCATCAATGTTTAGTTCTTCTTATATGCTTTATTGGAAACTTTGTATGTTTGATTTCTTCTCTTTGTATACTCTGGGAAAATATGTATAGGAGTAAGGAGATGTGCCTTACATGCACTACCTTGATCACGGGAGTGGTTGGGATGTGTTGAGGAATTAATGTCTATAGTCAGAATCTAAGTTTATCCACGGGAGTGGTAAGCAAAGTAAGGATTATTCTACATCATTAGGAGGTGAATGTAGGATACATATCTCCCTTGTGATTATTTCTAACATATTTGACTTTTTTTATTCTTCATACTATGAGTAGTTTGACCAAAGTAACCCGACTGGTTATGGATCGGTAAGTCCAGTTGAAGGACATGGGTTCGAATCATTTCGAAGGCGCTTTGTGAAAAGTAACACGAATTTGATTGGGCGTGGGAGGGGGGTGACCGGACCACACCCTCTCATGCCCGAGAGTTTACTATGATATGGATGTGAAACCCCTATCCGCAAGAATCTTTAATCGAATCATATCATTAATACCAGTGATTTCTATTTAGTTACATTCTCTAATTTTCTAGTGTTAAAACCAAATCAACCTTTAAAATAGATCTAGATTGTTGAAGACTAACACTCTTATGCCTAATGATATCCTACTCCTTGGATGGCCTCGATAGTATTATATGCACTTCTATACTTGTGGGGTAGTGCTCGAGTTATAAATTTAAGATTGATGCACATTGGATAACAAGTTTTAGGCTAGCAATCACCAACAAGGTATGGAGCTTGGTGGATGCACCTAAAGGGGTAAAACCCATAGGGTGCAAATGGGTCCTCAAAAGGAAGACATGGATGGTAATGTACAAACATGTAAAGGTAGATTTATTGCAAAAGGTTTTAAATAAGTTCAAGGTGTTGAATATGATGAAACCTTTTCACCAGTTGACATGGTTCAATCCATCAGGATCATGCTTGCAATTGCATCTTATTATGACTATGAGATTTAGAAAATGGATGTTAAAACCACTTTCCTTAACATAAATCTTCTTGAGGATGTATAGATCACACAACCCGATGGTTTTATAATTCCAAATGAAGCCAATAAATTATGTAGGCTACAAAGGCCAGTCTATGGATTAAAGCAAGCATCTTGGAGATGGAATCTTTGGTTTGACAAGGCACTCAAAGAGTTTGTCTTTAGTCAAAATGAATATGAACCATGTATTTACAAGATGGTTAGTGGGAGCATAATGTTATTCCTCATATTGTATGTAAATGACATATATTGATGGGGAATGACATCCCTACCCTACATATAGTAAAAACGTGGTTGAAAGGTACCTTATCTATGAAGGATTTAGGCAAAGCATCCTATATCTTAGGAATTAAGATCTATCGATATAGATCTAGAAGGCTTCTTCATACGTTGACAGTGTGCTGAAGAGGTTCAGGATTTAGGACTCAAAGAGAGGAAATTCTCCCATGTCCCATGGAATTAGTATCACTAGAGCCCAGTGTACCAGTTCTTGTGAAGAACAGGATCACATGAGTAAGAGTACATATGCATCTACAATTAGATCTATCATGTATGCAATGTTAAGCACTTGCCCCGATGTTTTATATGATTTTAGCATGATGAAAAGATATCAGTCAGATCCCAGTGAAGGTCATTGGACTTCTATAAAAAAACATCCTTAAGTACTTAAGAAGAACTAAGGATCAGTTCCTTTTTATGGTGGTGAGGAATAATTGGGTGTAAAGGGTTAGACTTATGCAAGCTTTCAAACTGACAGAGATGGTCATCTTTCACCATTCAGATTTGTGTTTTGCCTAAAAATAGAACTGTAAGATGGAAGAGTTCTAAGCAAGAGACATTATGTTGATTCTAAAATATAATCCAAGTACCTTGTTGTTTCGAACATGGTAGAGGATAATGTATGGATCATAAAGTTCACTAGAAGAACTTGGGGTTGTTCCAACAATTGATGAAGTAGTTGAAATACTTTGATAACAATAGAGCTATTGAATAGGTTAAGGAACCCAGATTGCATACTTCAGTGTTTTTGTCTAATAGGAGAGATCATACATTGAGGAGATGTGAAGATTTGTAGAGTACCGACTGAGAACAATTTGTTGACCCACTAACAAAAGCACTTTTGTAGCAGAAACATGATGTTCATGTTAGATCACTTAGAATTAGATTCATGGGTGATTGACTCTAAGTGCAAGTGGGAATTTTTTGGTATATATTCCTAGAGAGAGTCATATGATGATTTTAATGTGGCATCATGTACTTGATTTGATAATAATAATGATAATAACAAAGTCAATTTTGTATATTACGTATGTTTCAGTTATGAGATGATGATACAGTGTGATAGATGTCTAAAGAATGATGTTAGTTAATGACTTTTAGGTTGAGGATCTGATCGATGAGATCGTATGTATGATAAGATTATATGCATTCTTGTGATGTCCCTAGTCAAATATTATTGTGGAAGAAAATAGACAACAATAATACATATGACTAGAATGTGTGTTGATTGATGATAGAGTCTCATTAGTCATGATATTGGATATCAAGTCAAACACATAGGTACTTTTTACATAATAGTGTACTAGACAAATCCACCTTGAGAGTGATACATGGAACTATTGAGTGGTAGTTAGAAGAAGCTCTCTAGGTGATAGTGGTGATTATGGTTCTTAGACCAGAGGTTGCTACACTCATCACATGTTGTTTAGTGAACTTTGACAACATTCAACGTGACCTTGAATAAGGGTGTTTCTATAAAGGTGGTACTTGGGTACATTGTGACAGATGGGGATTGACTATGAGTGATGTAGATGGGATTTGTTCCCCCTACTAGAGTTGATATCCTGGCCACTTGATAAGCAAGATTGAGAAATGCATGGCCATGCTCATCTGAGTCAATATGTGATATTGAGCTTACATGCATCTCAAAAGTCTTCTCTAGTTCAAGAAATATAGATTTAATATTAAGAAGATGAGGATTCCATGCCTCACATTCAATATGGATATTTGAGACAAAGGAACTATACAATCATAGTAAGACTTATAAAATATGTAGGTTGAAGTTATTCTCCAACTTTTCAATTACTAAGCAAGCAATGATGCTAGATATCACTCATTGCTTGTGATATCATAATATGTTCATAGACATTCACTTCCAATGTAATTTGGGACCTATAGGGTTACACGTATGGGATGCACTAGGAAAATCAATTTACTAATGGATGAGATTTAATTTGGTTACTAAAATGTTTAGGTAATCAATCTAAATAATAATGGTTGTCATTCGACTGACTGGAATGACCAGTTGACTGATTGGAAGATTAGTTGATCGACTGGAATGTCTAGTACCTTCTAGAATGCCTAGTCAACTGACTGGATATAAATCTATGGATCAAATATGAGAATCCAATCAACTGAATGGAATGTGTTGCCCAATGGATGATAAGAATCATCATTCGACTAAATGAAAAGTCAATTCGGCCGATTGATTCAAACAAACCAGTTGGACTGAGTCAAACAAAGATTCAAATGACTAGTTGGATTAGTCAAACAATTAATGATAGGGGTAATGATGCCCATCAATCATCAAATTGAAAGCCAATGTTATTGCTCCATTGACTAAGCCAATCAAATGATTGGACTATCCATTCTACTGATTGGTTGTACTAGTCAAGAGACTAGATAGTCCAACCGATGGACTGGTTGTGTGTAGGTTTCGTCCAGACAAGATAATTTGACCTTTTGTCTCCTAGGGGGTTTAGAAACCCTATCCCATCCAATCCTATATAAGGAGATAGTGGCCAAGGTTCTCAACACACTTCTCTTCGCATAGTTTTGGTAATGTGAGAGCTTGAGCAATCTTACCCATGAAAATGAGAGATAGTAAGGGAGAAGGAAGTTGATGCTAACACATTGACAAACAAAAGGGTTTCTACTTCCTACTGGCTCAAGAAGTGGGATTTGGAGTTTCCAATGTTCTGTGTGGACTACATAAAGGCTTGGAAGGTTTGTTACTTCACTAGGAAGATGTCGTCAAATGCCTTATGTCGGTGTTACACCAAGAGGATGACGTTGACTGCTATTTGTGTGCTACATAACAAGGAAGCACATATTCGTGCAAGGATAGTCACTTGACTATCTCTAGGTCAAGGTATATCTTGCACCCTCCTTCCTAATACATTGTTGTTGATGTAATCTTCTAGTTAGAAAATATGGAAGAATTTTTTTGCTTCTGCTGCCTACTATGTCTCCATATTTCCCAACAACCACACTGGTCAAGCATATGCCTCGACAATTTGTCAAGCATCTTCCCTGAAAATTGTTCGTGCACTCCTTCACCATAGGCATCTTGTTAAACTTCTCATGCCTCATTATCCCATGAGGAGTACGAACACCTTCACCAAGATTCCAATATTATGGGGATTCTGCCCTACATAATAGCACAATCACGTATCCTCTTCTGATTGGCAAGTTAGGGATTATACCTACTGTCATTTCTTCTACCCACGTAACCACCGCTTCTAAAGACAACATTAGGGCATCCATGATTGCTGCAAGTTTTAATTAGATGGTGTGTCACAGTAGATGACTGATATGCCCCATCTTCTAACCAAAATTGATTCATTTATCCCTCACTCCTTTGTCACCATGGTGGATGGGTCGGTTAAATGAGTAAATTGGTGTGGCATCATTCCTATCTCTTCTAAAATCAAGTGAAGGATGTCCACTTTGTCCTAAACTTTCCATACAATTTAATGTTTGTATCAAAATTTGTTAATTCTCTTATATGTTTTGTACCTTGTGGTCCATCCTATTTTATTTTATAGGGTTGGAGGAATTTGATGATGATTGGTAGGGATTATGCTCTGGTGATCTCTACTACTTCTCTGGCACACTCTCTATCCTACCATGAGCCCTTCTTTCCTTCATGCCACTTTAATTGCATCAATGTCATGGCCATTTACCTTTAGACAAGCTTAAACACTTAGATAGTTCTCTATCTTCATGTTCTTGCATTCCTTGTAATGCATGTCAGCTAGGAAAAGACCATTGTGTGTCCTTCCCGGCCTGTAACTATAAACGATCATCTTGTATATTTGATTTTAGTCCATATTGGTATGTGTGGCACATTCAGGACTACTAGTTACAATGGAAATAGATATTTTCTTACATTTGTGGATGATTTTTGTAGAATGACATGACTTCACTTACTTCAAACTCATGATGGATTCTTTACTCACAAGTTTCACAATTTGGCCTCAATTCAATTTTCAATCCCTATTAAGATTCTTTGAACTGACAGTGCCCTCAAATATACCCAAAAGATAGGTTTCTCTTTTTGTCATGAAAGAGGGACGATTCATCAACACTCGTGTGCAAACTTTGCACATAAAAAAACATCATCAAGTGTAAAAATCATCATTTAGTTGTCACTAGACTCTCTCTTTTCAATAATGCCAACTCGCCTAAGCTTTTTTGGTCTGATGTGGTCCTCGTCGCTTGTTTTCTTATCAATCTCCAACCTTCCTCTGTTCTCAAGAAGCGCACTCCCTTTTTTGTTTTTTACCCTTAATCCACATTGTTCCCTCTACCACCTAGGGTTTTGGGTTGTGTCACCTTCATTCATAGTTTTATCTAAGGGACGACAAGCTTTGCACCCGAGCTATTTGAATGGTGTTTCTCAATTATCCTTTTTCTAAAAAGGATAAACAAATTCTTAAATCTAGCTCCAGCAAAATCTATATCTATGCAAATGTCACCTTTCATGATGATGAAATTTTCTTTTTTATCATCCTCTCCCCCCATAGATCATATTGATTCTATGCTCTCACTGTCTGATCCATTCATCCCACCAACAACAACACGACCTCCGCCATCAACAACACCAAACTGGCACATGGAAGATGAGTCATCGATTGCATTTGCATCATTATCGTCAGTTCTGGACCAATCCTATCTAACAGTGGCACTATGCAAAAGTATCTCTCTTGCACTATCAAGAATCACATTTCAAACACTTGTTATATAGCATATCTTTCTTCTTATGGCTCATCCTTTGCTACTACCCTAGACACAACATATGTCCCTAAGTGTCAAACAGTTGATTTGCATCAGTCTATATGAAAAGCTACCATGATGAAAGAAATTTGGGATCTACATTACAAAAAGACATGGGATCTTGTGACCCCACTAGTAGGCAAAAATATTATAGGATGTCGATGGGTTTTCTCTATAAATCATAAGTCTGATGGAACTATGGAATGACTTAAGGCGCACCTAGTTGCCAGAGGATTCACCCAAACCTTTAGCATGGATTATTTTGAGACCTTCACCAATGACAAGGATTGCCTCCATCCACATCCTTATCTCCCTTGCAGGTCACCTTGACTGGTCTCTTTACCAGCTCTACACTGAGAATGCATTTCTTCATGGAGATCTCTTGGAGGAAGTCTACATGCAACAACCGCCTAGGTTTGTTGTTGAGGGGGGGTCTTTTCATAAAGTGGGTCGTCTCTAACGATCTTTGTACAGACTTGAACATTATCTATGGGCCTAGTTCAACTAGTTAACTAATGTCCTTACACAGTTTAACTTTTGGAGATCAGTCACATACCACTCCTTGTTCTTCTCCAAGTCCTCCAAGGGCCATGTTCTTGTTGTTGTCTATGTTGATGACATCATCATCACCGGCGATGATATGATGGGGATATCCTATATCAAGTATTCACTACATGCACATTTCCATAAGACTTGGGCACCCTACAGTACTTCCTCAGGATAGAAGACTTCCACTCATCCTGAGGGATCCGTGTATCACAACGACGCTATGTCTTGGACCTGCTTTAAGAGGCCAACATGGCAAAAACCAAACCAATCTCTACCCAAATGGAGATTCATATCAAACCTATGCATGGAGGAGAACTCTTTGTTTATCTAGAAAAGTATCATCATATAGTCAAAAAGTTGATTTACTTGACTATCACTCGATTAGATAATACCTATGATGTCGGGATAGTCAGCCAACACATGAGTGCACCATTGTAGGCCTACTAGTCTAGCATTAAACACAAACTTTGATGTCTCAAGAGTGCTCCAGTATGAGGATTGCTCTACAAATGTATTGTGTCCAAGGTAATCTCTATCTTTAGATATGCAGATGCAGATTGGATTGGTGATTCTAAAGATTGATGGTCCACTTTCGGCTATTGTATCATGATTTACACTCACCAAGTTTATTGTAGGAGTAAAAAATAGGTGGCGGTAGTTCACTCCAGCAACAAAGCATAATATTAGGCTATGTCTCATGCATGTTGTGATCTATAGTGGCTTTGGTCCATCTTGACTAAGTTTGGAATTCCTTTTTAAAAACCCATCTACTTTATATTGTGACAACTAGGAAGATATACACATGGATAATAGTCCAGTCTTCCATGAGCACACAAAACACATTGAAGTTGACTGCCATTTTGTGCAAAACCTAGTAAAATCCAAGAAGATCATCACTCCTTATATTAGGATAGGTGAAAAGGTTGTGAACATTCTTACCAAACCTCTTCCTCATGCTTTATTCAAGTATATGGGCGTCAAGTTGGGACTTCACAATGTTTACTCTCCAACTGTAGGGGGTGTGTTGGTATATTTGATTAGTTGGTCTTAGGCCCATTGTATTTTCCCTTGTTTCCATTTGACTCATGTACTACCTTTTTCCTATATATAGGAGACATATTACTTTTATTTGACTTACTGAAATCAAATTATTCTACACCTCGTTTAGATTCCTTTCTTCTTTTTGTGTCTAATGATCCTATATATCCTAGGGTTTTGGGACCTCCTCACCTCGAGCACACCTTGCCTCCCCTGTTCATACTTTGTTTTCTCTTACCCTTCCTTCTCCTTGCCTCCTTGGTTCTTACAGAATCTATAAAATCATCTTTTTGTCTCCATCATTCCTCTAGGGATATATTCCTCATATTCCTTTAACCTTTTTTCTCCTCTAGCGTACTTGACCATCTTTTCCTATCTTTGGTTGGAACCTCAAGTGCGATAAGGAATCTACAACGATGGAGAAGCCTAGAGTCAAGACAGAACTCTTCCTGGTACCTTCATAGATGTTATTCACACCTTGATATAGCCCCTCATCATGGTATGTGAAACCCCTTTTTTCATCTTTATTGGTTTCAAAATATGCTCGAGCCTTAGAGAAGCATTTCTCAAGATTTTGATGCCTAAAGATTCGTTGTGTCTCCTAATTTGTTTTTGCAAACCTCTTACATTTTTTCCTTTGCATTTCTGTCTTTCCATGGTCACAATTTTGTGCATCCATGGTAGGAAGCTTCCTGAGGAGATCCTACTCATTTGGGTTTCCAGTTTTAGCTTTTTGTTCTCGATGTGATATCATGGTATCTATGGTATCAGATCCTAGGTGTGTAGGGGTTGAGAGTTACAATTTTGATCCATGTATTCAAGACCATGAATCTTTAGACCTCCAATACATCATGTTGTGTTTGCAAAGGGAAGAAGACGGTGAGTGTGTGTTTTACGATTTTGCCCATGGGTTCTTCTAAGTGTGTCATGTAGGATTTGGGTGTTTCAATAAATTTGGCGGGTTCTTTTGTTTAGATGTGCTCCTGACTAGAAGTAGGTCTGGGCCAGTTGGTCATCCCTAATTGGGCCATCTCATTTTGGGTTTAAAACAGATATTGTATTATCTATGGCTTATTTCAATTTGATAATTAGACGACGCTTCTAGAATTCATAATAAATTATTTCTAGCTCAGAAATAAAATAAAATATATTTTAGAATCAAGAAATTATTCTTTACCCAATGGTATCGGTTTCATCACCTATCCAATGTAATAAATCTGTGATTTTCAAGGATTATCCTAATTGGTTGGAAACTTTGAAACACAAACTATAGGTTGGAAAACTAATGTAAAATATGTTGTAAACTCTAGAAAATATAATCTACAAGATGATATGATTTTGATAACATAAGTCTATAATAACAAAAAGGCAAATTTTAGGGTTCATTTTATTAATACCAACTTAACCCTTACTTTATATGTGTGTTTAATAGGTGCCTTGGAACCCTAGTGTGTGGCTAGAGTTTAGCTTAGATCTTGGTAGATTGGACATGAGTTATGTTTCATCCCTTATTACCATATTGAGAAATCACCCATATTTATCTCTCTTTCTCTTTTTGTCCTTTGGGACATATTATCTTATGCATTTCTCCCTCTTCTGAGAGGTTGACTCATGTGAGTTTTTATATGCTGATATGGATCTTGTGGTCTTCTTATTTTATTGGATATTGTTTTGGAACCTAATTTTCTTCTTGTTCATCTTATTCCATGCGGTAACCCTAATTTGAGGAATCGAATTAAATGAAACCCTATTTTCATGTGATACCCCTTTGTGGTCTTATTATACATTTTCATTGTGGGATATGGTTGAATGATTGCTTATGGGTCCTCTGACCCCACTTGCTAGTAGTTGGATGTTCTCATCCCTTATTTGATCTTAATTATACTTTATCTTTCTTTCCTGGTTTACATGTGTGATTGACTAGTCATAATTGGAATTAGTGATGCCATATTTTAGGCACTGAGGTTTTAGTCCTCCTTCTAATGTGTTGAGGTTTTAGTCCTCCTATAATATTTTTTTAGGCACTAAGGTTTCAGTCCTCTTGTCATGCACTAAGGTTTTAGTCCTATAGAACTCTATATTTATTTGGTACTGAGGTGTTAGTCCCCCTTTGCATAGAATGTATCAATTACTAACCTACTATTTAGTACGTGTAGTTTACTTCTTACTCACCATGCAACTGTTTATGTTTGTGGTGTTATTGATGTGAAATTGTTAAAAATGTAAGAAAGCTCTCGTATTATTTATCCTCTTCAAATAAATTATCTTTTTTGTTATCATTATTCTTTTGATCATCCACTTGGATGCTTTTATATTTTTCTCTTGACTTGGGAAGCCTTGAATATATTATTGGTGTCCTTTTTCCCTAGTATTTCTCAATTCATATTTATATGCATGTGTTGTCTTTTATGCTAACAACTTCCATTTTGTCTTCTCTTATGGGGTATGTTTCCAACCCCTTTTCTTAAAGACATGGTGGACCTAACATGATGATTAGGACTTGGATTAGTGGAGTTGACTCTTGGGAGGTAGACTTGAGGTAGTTTAGACACCCCTCTACCTAGTGAAGAAGTTGTTTATTTCATGTAAAACCCAAGTGGGATATTATTATCTTACAAAACTGAATTTAGTCATATTATTTATTTTTGCTTCTATTCTTGCATACCATTCATTTGAGAAATGAAAAAGTACACCTATTCCAGAATACTTATCGGTGTGTTTGGATTATATGGTTTATTAGTCAATTGAGTAAGGATTGGATCCCCTCACGGGTCCCAATCCTTACACGCAATACATTTATCAACAATGTACTGATCACAAACAAACAACAAATTATGCATCACTCTTCAATCATAGTTGTACATACTTTGAACTCTTCATCATCAATTGTACACCCTTTTCCAAAAATAATTGTCAATCCTCACATGGTATCCATAACAAAGAAATCACAAGAGACATACACCATTTGGGTGTTGACAAATCTCATGGACCTGACAGCATCATCCTAGATTTCTACCACCATCAACGAAACAACATTAAAAAGATTTTTTTATCTTTTTTCCTATATACATTGCCATGAAGACATATACCACCATATAGGCATCTCAACAAGACCAAAATTTCTCCCATTAAGAAACTACAGTCCCTCTCCTTGCCCAGCCATTTCAAACCCATCAACCTCATTGACACTTCCTACAAGAACTATTGCATAAATCCTCTCCAAGATGCAGACATCATTGTCAATGAAACCATACACTCATGTCATCATAAACACGCCCCACTCTTTACCCATAAATTAGACTTCAAGAAAGCTTTTGATAACATAGATTGGAAATCCTCATCTCCTATTTCTAAGGCTATAGTTTCTAAGAAAGGTGGAATGAATGGATACAAAGCTACCTTCATACTTGTAGATTCTTTACCATTATTAATGGTTTAAAATTTGGATATTTCTCAAGTACTAACGCACTTAGGTAATGTGACTCACTCTCACCCTATCTCTATATTACCACCACATCCATCTTGAAGAAAATGTTTCAAATCCATATTCAGAACAACCTTTTTCAGCCCAGTAGAAATGATATGGAAAATATTATACAGTATGTGGATGTTACCATTATTTTTCTACCCCAAAATGTATTGACTATATGAAATTCCATATGCATCGTGGTCATTTTCAGTCACTAATGCAGTCTTGAAATTAACTTCAAAATATACTTTTATCAGCACACCCATTCCACAAGAAAACATAGAAATAGTCAGCCACCTTCTTGGATGTGGTGTTGAACAAAAACTGATGAAATATCTTGGACTTTCACTCTATCCACAAGCTCCCCATATCTTCATGGAATCATATCATTGATACATTCAAAAAAAGGCTTTCCTCATGGAAATCTTGTACCCTCAATCTTGTTGGAAGACTTATGCTCTTAAAAACTCCGTCATCACCCCACTGATTACTTATTACTAGATTTACATACCTCTCCCCTCAATGATACAACAACACATTGACCAAATTGTACAAAATTTTATGTGGGGTGACAGAATAGAATCAAGAAAACCAATTCTAGAAAATTTGGAGACACTATGTAAACCTAAGATTTTTGGAGGATGGTGTATAATTGATATTAAACAACACTCTCATTATTTTTTTCACAAAACCAATACACAACATAGCACTGATAAGCAAACCATTTGGATAACAATGAGTACTAAAAAAGATTATGAAAATAAGAAACCATGTCACTAAACCAAAATCACATGTACATCCCCCATGTGGAAGTACCTCAAAAAAACCATCTACATCATACAAAACAACATTTGTATGTATCCACTCTCCACTAGATGTACCAACATTTAGATAGATTTCTGGTTTGCTGGAAATACTATTACAAATGTGAAACTCAACATCAGCATACCTACTAGCATCAGAAACACTTCCATTGAAAATGCTATCCAACTTCTCTACTTTAGAACACAAAACAAATTAAAAAGATCCATATACCTTCACTTCTCCATCCCTGACATTAATATCGTCCAAAAACACTTTAATGTCACAAACACAAACACTAAAATATAGAGGATATGAGAAATTTATTACACCTCAAAACTTGTATACACTTTCTATAAAAATCCTAGAATCAGTTTTATCTACAATAAGAAATTATGGAATATCAAATTCCCACTCAAGATTCACATTCTTGTTTTACTTATTGGACGTTACAAAATATTTACATGAGAAAAATAGTCAAAATAGGATATCAAAGTCCCACCATATGTCTAATGTGTCAATACTATTTTTAATATTGAACATCTCCTCTTCACTTATAAACTACCACACACAATCATGAATAACTTCTTCAACATTATCCAAAGTTCCATTGACTTACGCATAGAAACTATACACAGATTAAAAAACACAATCGTGATCAACTTATACACGGAATCATCCATCCTTAGTGGCTACATTTACTTGTGTATATGGAGAGAAATGAACGAGAGACATTTTAGAAACCAAAATTACTCTATTCTTGTTACTTACAACAAAATCACTAACTTGTTTCATGATATTATTTCATACCTCACATGATGCAAGTACATTGATCATGGCTCCATATCATAGAATCTCACATATTGAATGGATTCAGGAAGAAGATATATCCACAACTCATACACATTGGAGAAGATTCTAGAAGAAATGAAGAAGAATAGACCTATCTACCTCTCTACAACACTACAACTTATTGTCACAAAACTATCTTGCTATCATACTAGATATCTTATTTCCAATTTAGCATGGAATTTTGTTATTGGTTGCATCTCCCTTCATTTGAACTTTGACTAGTATCTCTTTCTGGAACTTGATTCATATGTGTTTATGGTACTTCTTGTGCCTTAATACATATGAAAAGTATTGAATTATCCCCCTCTTGTGTTATTTGATTTCATGACAACAAAATCAAACACATACTAAGATCGTTGATATTAAACTTTTGTAAATAAAAAGATTTTCTATTTGAATCAGGATAGAGTAAGATCTATTAGGTATATTACATTACAGATAAGTTTGGTTTTTGTTAGGACGTCAAGTTTCACCCTCTGGTGATTGTTTGCACGTAGATTCAACTAAACAATGAATCTCACTTTTATAGTTTCAGAAATGAGATTAGGGATTTTCCCAAGTATTTTTTTATTGGTTGGATGCACCCTTACCTATATAGAATGGGGAAGCATTGCATAATTAAGAAAACCCATAATGGGCCAAAACACACATGTAAAAATAAACCCATTAACTATATACTAATACTCTCTAACACTCCCCCCACAAACTAGAGCTTTAAAAGAATCCCAAGTTAACAAAATAAAAGATAAACTAGGCTCATATCAGGATATTACCCCCCTCAATCTTACAATCAAGCACTCAAAACTCAGACGCACTCAACACTTAAGATATTTCCCTTAAATAGATTAATTATAGTAGGCATAAAAATAAGGAAGTAGACAATCTTTTCAATCAATGAAGTGGGTTCTTGCATCTTCATCTCATTCCCTAATGTCACCAAATAGGGTAGACAATGTTGACATAAAAGAACTAGAACCAACATGCTTAAAAATAGCATGGATAAGTAGTGGCAAAAAGTAACTCCTTGTGACTATAAGATGGTGAGATACAAGACTCCAAAATACATAATAGCAACATAAAATGAAGCTCCATCACATATATGTAGCATTTACAATTGTAAATGACCAAATGAACATTCATCATATTATATATTCATATAATATCCACAACGATAGCAGACATCACAATCGAGAGTGTAATGGGTCACAAGAAGGTAGTAGTCAATGTGATGGTAAAGCAAAGACAAGCAAAAAGTCAAAATGAAAATAAAGCACATACAGTAGACGATGCAAACACAGAAAATAGCAAATAAAATGTGTAATTATAGAAGATGTAGCATACCAACATTGTTGTATGAATTCCATGAGCAAACATGCAAATGAAGTATTATCTGACAATATAAAGTGATGTAGACAAATCCATACTAGGAGTTGAGGAAGACGATGATGTATAAGCTCTACAAACTCTTCATGGTAAACATATGATAAAGAATTATCAACATGTAGTGGATATAAGGATGATATACATAGATAGAAGAAGAAACAAATTTTCTTTCTCTTCATTCTTTTAATCCCTCTCCTTCTTCATCTCATCTATTCCCTCTACTCATATATTATGTTCTTCTATTCTCCCCCTCATGCCAACTACAAACATGGGAGGGGTTGGGTGTAGAGTTTTAAACAAAGGTAAAGGTAAGTGATTGGTAGGTGATCGCTTTTTTTGTGGGTCAAAAGTGCAAACACATTTATCCAATCAAAGATACCAGACCTTCAATTTATACCGACTTCAAGAGACGTCCACAAATCAATACAGAGTTTTAATAGTATGTGGGGTCGAACACAGAGACAGTGAGAACAACAAAATAAGAACGGGAGATCTTAACTTAGTTTAGTCAAATTAAAGAGGTGAATTTTGTTGTTCTGATCAAGGAACTTATTAATCTAATTAAGCATCAAAGATCAAAAAAAGAAATGAAAATAATTGTAAAATGATAAAAAGGAAAACTTGGATTGGGTTTCACCAATCAAACTAGCCATAGTCATGTAAAACCTTTTTTTCTAATTTATATATGGTCCTGCCTTCCTGGAATATTTTGCAAATAGTCATAAAAGATATCTACTCCTTCTTCCCTCAAGATCTAGGTAGATTTTTGTCCAAAGGTATCTCTCTCTTGAGATGATAACCAAAGGAACAAGTATAACCGCGTGACTTATGTTATAGTAACTCCTTGCTCTTATGTCTCGTTATTAACATATACTCCAGATCTTATGAAGATCATTCTCTCAAATAAATCTATATAAATGTCACAAAAAGGTAGCTAATCAACATGTGTCGTATTAAAATAAGAGTATAGAAATAAAATTGTAAGAACATATGTATTAAATTAAAGAAAAAAATGATTATATGGTTGGGAGAGCCTGACAGCTACTCCCAACCCAACTTATGAGTCTAACTACTCATGACACAAAAAGAAAATAAATTACAACTTGAACCGGTCATGGTAGGAAAGGAAAAGAGAAAAGATGGTTGGTTGTCAATTCTAGAGGTCCATGGTATGTGGGCTTGGCTTTGATCTAGGCAACGGCCTATTCATCCCCAAAAGTCCAAGATGTCTTTGTCCAGTGGCGGTTACTTGATATTTATAGGAATAAATTGGAAGCCTTAGAATTGATCTTGATATTTGAAAAGTCTAGAAATAAATACACGGAAAGTTGTAAAGTCGGGACCGGACCCATATTTGACTGATCGGAATACATGATCGATGGATTGCAGGTCAATACTGTCAGGGTCAATGACGTGTTTGATTCGATGGTGGATCAGGAGAGAAAGCCCCATGCTTTAGTTTGCTTGCATGTGGTGGACGGCCTTGAAAGGTGATTAATGGCCTGTTAATTAATAACTCAATGCGAAAGTACTTCAATGGTATTCATGCATTTGAATGGTCGGTTTGCATGGCCATTATGAACTAGCTTGATGTGACATTTTCATGCACAAACAAAAGGTTGACGGTCCTTTTGTTATTGTAGGCGTCGATGGCCTTGTGCCAAGGAAAAGACTCGATGGCTTTGTCATTAAGAAAATATCCTATGGCCTTGGCATTGATTGACTTGCTGCTAATATTGTTGCCGTGGTCGTCGATCAGTCAAGCGGGCACGAAATTGTCAAGTCTGTCAGTCACTCTTCTTCCCGAAACGATTAGTATACAAATCAATAGCTGCGTCGATACTTCTGTTAATAGTAAGTAACGATGACTTGACTTGCCTTGATCGATGGGTCTGCTGTTCCTTATTTTAATGCTTTGTTCATAAAATGCAATCACAGCCAACAGATTGGTTGGAGTTCGCGAACCCTACATGCATGCTTGTCCAAGGAGAGAGGAGTATGCGGGAGTGGAGAGATGCGTAGAGATTAGCGGAAGGGAATTAATTGCATTGAGAAGAAAGGAAGTCGTGGAGGAGATTAGGTGTGGAGATTGAACGGTTGGTTAGAAAGGAATATTTTTTTGTGATAGAAAGTCCATGCAAATATATTAAAGAGATGCTTACAAATGGAAACGTCAAAAGGAGTTCTTCGTGGGCATACAAATACAGTTGTTTTCTCACTACCCAGAGATAAAGCAAGATGAAAGCAAAACGATAGTGCAGAAAATAAATATGTTCGTGGGGGAGGCACCCCTTAACATAGGCCTCAACAACATGATGAAGTAAATGTAAAATGGAAACAACTAGGATGGTAAGGTTCTGTATTTGTGATGATCAAACAATAAGAATCTTGTGTCGTCTTCTATGATGCCCTCCAAGGAGTAGAATCCTCCATCATGATGGTCTCCAAACATGCTAACTTGGTCATCTTCGGCTGATATCACTTGTGTTGATGTGGACGTCAGCCCTGCAATGCAAATGTATAAATAAGGAATGATCAATTTCAGTTAGCATGTGTTGGGTAGGTCGGGAGATGTTGTTGAATTTCCTATTATTTCTTTCTAGCAGATGTTCTAGAAGATGTGTATGACCAAATCTTCAAGGAGAAATCTAGTATGTTGTGGTTGAGGCTTGATACTAGTGACATAATTTGGTAGGAGGAGGTTGTTGGTGACAGTATGTGGTGGGAAGAATTTGTACAAAAAATATAGTGTGGTAAGGCAACTAATGAAGAGATGTTGTGTGGTTGTTCTTCTGTTTGACAGAGGTAACATCTGGTTGGCCCCAAAAATCCTCTACTAGTCATATGATGGTCTGTAGAGATTCTATTATTGGAGAGAAGCCAGTAGAAGATTTTGAATTTTTGCGGCATTTAGCTTTCCATATGCTAGTCATATCAGATATATGACCTCTGAAAGTTAAGTGCAGATAGGTTGCTTTGGGGGAGTATTTTTGTCCCCAGATCCAAGAAATCTAGCTGTTTGTGTTGAATTCGAATTCATGTATGATATCTCATAGAGTATTGTCTCTAAAGTGATTTTGAATATGAATTTTAAGATAGTTTTGCCTATTATTGGTGAGGAGTTGGAGCGGTTTTGCAATATTGAGATGTCTCAGTGGTGGTGGGATATGGAGGTGCATGTTCAGGTTCTGAATGGTTTATGATATAACCATGGGTCAACCCAGAAATTGATATTTTGGTGGGCGTGCAGGGGGAGATGAGTTGTTTGATGGTGTCCAAATTTTTGTTGATGAACTTCCAAAGTGGGGAAAATATACTATTGCTAGTGTGGTGACAGGGTGGTTTGTTTTTGCAGTATTTATGGAGGATGAATTGTTTCCAAATTTTATTTGTTTTGGTAGAGAGAATATTTATTATCTTTGTGATGATGATGAAAATGGCATGTTTTTTTGTGTTGATGATGCCCCATCCTCCATATTTGATCAGTGTTGTGATGGTGTTCCAGTTGACAAGGAGGATCTTCCTATATGGATTTTCTTCATTGAAGTGGTTCATTAGGAAATTTTTCCTAATGGTATCGATGATCTTGTGGGTTTTTCCAGGTAGGGGAATGTAGTTGAGATAGGGTGTGGTTATAGGTGTGATGACATTGTTTAAGAGGGTGAGGTGACCCGCCAGGTTGAGGAAGTGATTTGTCCATGAGGAGAGTTTATCCTTAATCTTCTCGATGACG
Organism: Alisma plantago-aquatica; assembly: GCA_963693085.1. Taxonomy (NCBI): domain Eukaryota; kingdom Viridiplantae; phylum Streptophyta; class Magnoliopsida; order Alismatales; family Alismataceae; genus Alisma; species Alisma plantago-aquatica. The sequence continues at coordinate 259,086,087 of OY856409.1, forward strand.
GGATTCCAAAGTGAGTGAGTGATAGGGTGGGGTGTGATAGGTAGGACAAGGTAGGTGATGGGGAAGTTTTCTATCTTACATTTGAGGAGGTTTTTATATCTGTTGATGAGGTCTGGTGGGGTGTTGACCCCAATGATGGAGGATTTAGAAAGGTTGATTTTAAGGCCAGATATGTATGAGAATATCGCAATGATACAAGTGGTATTGATGATGGTAGAGTCTTCAGGTTTTACTAGAATCATGGTGTCATCCGCAAATTGTATGATGTTCTCATTGCATTCTGAGGGTGATGAGATGTGACCATGTGTTGTACCAAGTTTGATCATGTTAGTGAGAATGGATGTGACAATGATGAAAAGATATGGGGAGAGAGGGTCACACTGTCTGAGCCCATTCGTGTTGTGGAAGTGGCCGAAGGGGGATCCATTTATGATGGTGGAGAAGAAGTTTGTGGAGATGCAGGCATGGATCCAATTATTCCAGGTATTAGGAAAACCATAACCTAACATAGCTCTAAAAAGGCAATCCCAGTTTGTATATTCGAAGGCTTTCTCAAAGTCTAGCTTGATGGATAATATAGGGGTTTTTTTTTGGTAGCATAGGTGGAGAGTTTCATTTACCATAATGAAGGCATCGTTTCTTCTACGGTTTTTTAGGAAAGCATTTTGATTATGTGAGATGATGTTCACTAAATGAGGCTTGATGTGAACCTTTGCAATGATTTTGTATGAGGTTTTGATAAGATTGATAGGTCGGAATAATGTGATCTGATCAGGATGAGTAACCATCTTGATAAGAGCTATGTTAGTATGATTGATGTTTTTAATGAATCTGTGAACATTTATGTTTTGATGAATGGCTATGAGAAAGTGCATAAAATCACCCTTGATATGGTTCCAGTTGGCCAGATAAAATATTGTGTTTAAATCATCTGGGCCAAGGGATTTGTTTTTCCTAAGGGAGTGGATAGCCTCATCAAGTTCCTCTGGGCTAAAGTTTCTGATGATGAGATGTGGGGTTGAAATTGTGTTGCCACATATATTTCCAATTTATAGATTCAAGGAATGTGGTATTATGTCCAGTGTTGAAAATGTATTCAAAGTTTTTGACAATATGGCTAGTGATCATATTCTTATTGGATGTGATGTTGTCATTTATGCACAGTCTAGAGATGATGTTTTTGCGTGCATTGTTATTGCATTTTTATGGAAGAATTTGGAATTCTTGTCTCCTTCCTCAGCCCATTGGATTTTTGCATGTTATATCCAAATAGTGTCCATGCAATGCTTAACTTGTTCTGGTTCAGCTTTGATAGTGAGGGCGAAGGCTGGGTCGATATTGGGATCATTGCCAATGAAAAGATATTGTTGTTCAAGACCGGCTAGTTTGTGCATGAGATTTCCAATTTTTTCCTTCTGCCATCTCTTCAGGTTTCTCCTAATGTTTTTTGTGTTGTTATGTATGTGGTATCCTACATCTTTAGTATGGTTATAAGAAGACACCCAAATGCTAAAGCAGAGATTCAGACAGGTAGGATCAGAGAGCCAGAAATTTTCAAAGCGAAAGGGTTTGTGCCCTCATCTTTTGTGTTTTGTATCAATAATGATGGGGAAATGGTCGAAGATGGGTCTGTGTGCGACAGAAACAAAGGATTTTGGGTAATAGTCTTCCCAAAGTGTGGAACATATGAAGTGATCGAGTCTATCCCAGGTTTTGTTTCAATTCCAAGTATAGCGACCGTTCACTGGGGGAATATCTATCAATTGGTGTTATGTGATAAGTTAAAGGAAAGTGTAGTCATCATGGTACATGTTTACTACTAATGAGGTGGGGTTGAGCTTTTTTATGGTTGTGTAGTAAGGTTGAAATCTCCACTGATGAGCCAGGTTTTGTCATGAAATTTGTCCATAACATGCAAGATCTCAACCACGAATTCAGATTTGTTAGAGCCAGGTTCTCCATAGATACTAGTGAAGATCCAACTAAAGTTATTTGTGATGTTAGTAATGTGAAGAGAGATGGAGAATCTACATTCCTCTGAAAGTGTAATGTCGAAGAGGCTACTATTTAGCCAAATGAACAAACCTCCTTTGAATCCATTTGCTGGAATTTGATGGCAAAAGTTTATATGTTTACCCCCTATGGTTTTAAGAGCAAAAGGTGTTAGAGTGGATTTAGTTTCCTAGATAGTGATGATGTTAATGTTATTTTTGTAAATGTGTCTTCTGATTTCTTTTGTTTTGTAAAGACTAGACGCCCCACATACGTTCCAGGAAATGATCTTCATGTGGGTAAAACAAGGAAATGGTTTAAGGGTTTCGAAGACAATTAGCATATATGCAATTTGTTGAGGTAGGTATATGCATCATGGATGTGTCTATGATTTTTCCAGTTCATATAGTTTTCAATGTTATCAAGGACCTTATGTGTGACGTCTATTGCCAAACATCGATTAAGATAAATGTGGAAGCGGTCGTTAACAGCAGATTACTGAAAATCACTAAAAATTAAAACCATTTATCAAGAGATCCATTCACAGGAAAACTCTTTCATTCAGAACCAAAGTAAATCATTACATACTGGTTCATATATACATGTCATGTCTGATTGCTTCTCGAGGCATACAAGCATTCACTACTTTGTCTCATCTGTACACATGTAGTATAAGAACCTCAAGGCTTGAAGCCCAAAATCTCAGATCGAATTATTAAAAACACTAACTCCTACGACCCGAGAGTACAGAGATGACTCATAGGATTAACTATACAAAACCAGACAGCCAATATCTCCACCTGATGGATTATTGTTGTCATTGATGTTGTTGCTGCTCTTCCTCTGCTACAGAGGTTCTTCCTCTTTGTCTGTGTTTACCTAAAAATGTTGGATTCCACGAGGGTGAGACAATTATAAAAATTGCCCCAATAGGAGATATAACTCTCCACCAAAACATTATTATTGCATTTTAATAGAAATAAACTAAGCAGTGGAATCATAAGCTTAACAATAGTTAATTTAATATCTATGCAGATTAGAGCAATATTCTCATTTAAGCTTTTTCAGTTGTAACTTGATAAACAACATGTCTAATATTCAATAAAGAATTGCAGGACATTTATAACACTTATCCATCTAGGATATAACATCAAGATTCTCGTATTTCAATATTATGCAAATACACTACACGGCTGATTACATTTTTCAAACATAGTTAAGCTCTAAGGAGATGAGGTATACCGCTCATACTCCAACCGACCATTGCTAATTTGAAATCGGTACCATACATAGGTCAATGGAAGAGTCAGATTCCCATGACCTCCCACATCCCGGTTAGTATGGGACCACAAGCAGGACTATGTCAGCTGCTCAAAATAGATTTCCAGGGTATACTGGCAACTTCGCTATAGAGTTACAGCATCAATTGTACTCTCATCGACAATCGAGAGATTTAATGTTTATCTCCATCGACTCGACATTAAATATCATTTGGAGATTAATGATACATCCATCCCAACCATCGGGAGATTTGTGATACATCCATCCTGACACATGAAGGATTGAGAGGTTTAATGTTTACCTTCCATCAATCTCTTCACCAGGACATAAGGATATTTTTTCCCATTTACCCCCGCATATTCATAATATGTGAATTCCAGGAAATTCCATAGAAAACCCTGTTTCACCATCACCAACTACTGACGATGATAGATCTATGATCAGAGCACTACATGAACATATTTCACTTAATTAATTAAGTACATTTTCATATTCTTTTAGCATCAGCCAAGTTCTCAAACATAACTTATTATGACAATGCTATAAAGAGACATGTACTATTTTCATCAATTACTTATCAGCCTTTAAAAGACATTGGGAACTCAGTCCTTCTTTTCAATACTAGGAGTTCTCATCCCTTCACAATCTCATTATCACAATCATATGATTCTGGGTATTCAAACCCTTAGCTCATCATTGAGCATTGTTACCACTTTTCCAGGTAACTATCACCTATAGGTCATCTGACCAAGGTAAACATGATACTTGCTATTAAAATCATCACTCATGGTACTTTAGGCCCATTAACTCTCTTATTACCTCTTACCGGGCAGCAAGGTATATTATGGCACACAAGGCCCAATAAACAATAGTGAATTAAACATCATAGCTCATACCTGGTCATGATCATCATTTCAGAATACCTGCATAGTTAATGCAGATGATAACAGTAGATTCAATTACATATCAGTACCATGCAGAACAAATATGGATTCACTATTCAAGGGTAACACCATTATTCCCTTACTAGGGTTAGGGTTTCCCATTTCATGTCATTCGGGAACATTCATCCCATTACCCGAATCAAGGTTATGGTTTATCACCATATTGCCCAAGATTAGGGTTTCATAAAACATTACATAGTATCACCATGGATTTGAGTTCCACATCACATCAAACATTAGGGTTTCTCATAAAATCACCCTTACTTAGGGTTTTACATAAATTTCACCCCAGAATAGGGTTTACATTTAATAACCCACAATTAGGGTTTACTATTCATCTCAATTAGGGTTTCATATTCCATTACCCATAATTAGGGCTTACTGTTCATCCCAATTAGGGTTTCATATTCCATTACCCATAATTAGGGTTTACTGTTCATCCCAATTAGGGTTTCATGTTCCATTACCCATAATTAGGGTTTACTATTCAATTATCTCTAATTAGGGTTCACTAAACATCCCAATTAGATTTTCTATTCAAGTACCCATAATCAGGGTTTACTATTCATCTCAATTAGGATTTTGCATCACATTACCCTAAATTAGGTTTACACATATCATCACCTTGGATTAGGGTTACACCCTTTCCCTGGATTAGGGTTACACTTAAATTTGCCCTGAATTAGGGTTAGGATTCAATAACCTTGTCAATTAGGGTTTATGTTCATGATTAGGGTTTCATGATCTCTATGTTAAGGATCATTCCCTTAATCACCACATGAATCATACTTATGTATGAATTCCATTTTATCATCCTCTCAACTTAATTAGGTTATATCAACCCTTCAATCAAGTACATACAACTATGATTGACATAGTGTACCAAGTTATTATTCTTATAAGCAATTAGGGTTTATCCCTTTAATGGTACTAATCATTTAGGTGCTTTTAGGATTTCAACCTTTGTAACTCCATTGATTACCATCACTATCAATCATTAGATCATTGGAACAATCATCACCTTCAATTTCCAAATGATTGAATCACAATAGTCCACCATTCGGTTTTGGGGTTTCATCACCAAACAGTTTTGAAACTATTTGACTACAAACGGATTTGAAACTATTTGACACCAAACGGTTTCAAGACCATTTGGGCTCAAACGGTCTCAAGACCATTTGGTCTCAAACCAGCCTCAAAACTGCATGGCCACTTAGGACCATTTCCAATAAAATTAAATATAATTTGCACTATTGAATTGGCCATCAATTAGGCAATTGAAAGATTCATCAATAATCACCATTGGATCTCTATCCATCAATCATGAATCAACCTTAAACCCTCCAAATGGTTTCAAGACCGTTTGACCCAAATTATCTTGAAATCATTTGAAACAATCATGGATTCTTTGATCAACTCGATTAGGGTTTCCAATTGAAAGATTGTAAATACATTGAATCAATCAATTAGGTCCATTGGATCATCATCCAACATGCACTTGAGTTTAGAGCCCAAACGGTCAACCTAACCAAATGGTCAACCTTCTCTTGCGGTTTAGAGTCGAAGTCACCAAACGGTTTGGTGAAACTGTTTTGACCAAAAGTCCAAAATCGTTTGCAACTCAAAATTGCTAAGATGTGTGCTTGTGATGATGTCATCACCATCAACCTTCATCCCCATGAAATCTACTGCCATACCCATGGAAGTTGCATCAATTAATCAAAGGTATTGCAAGAAAAACAATTGAATCAATTGAGTTGAGAAATTGAGTTCAATAACAATAATTAAGGGTTCAAGTTATATAACCCACCTTCAATTGATCTTCAAAGTTTGGAGCTTCATGTCAACAATAGTGGAAGAAGCTTTTACAACTCCCTCAAGGCTCGTCCTCAAGTTTTGGAGTGAAAGGATTGGCTAGGGTTGGAGATGGAGTGAAGAAAAGAAGAAATTATGCATTGATTTATGATTTCCACCATGAAATCAAGATGAAAGAAGGTCAATAAGCTTACCAATAGGTTGGGGGTCGTCCTCTCGGTCCTTCAAAGCTTACTTGGTCGTTTTGCAAGCAAAGGGTGGAAGTGAATCCGAAATTCCCTTTTTACTCTATGGATAAAGGCGCATATATGTGAATTTTATTAAAAATTCATTTAGGAGAGAGAAAGTAGGAATTATCTCTCCCAAATTCTTGACACTTGCCCCCTTCCTTTCCTTAGAGACGAGGCTATCCTATTTGCCTCTTATTCCTCTAAATTATCCATGTTTTAAAGAAAAGAAAATTAAGCACCTTAATCCATTTAATAGTAATATCCATAAGTGAGTGGATATTTCTTTTTCTTATAATAAGGTGAGTGGGTTTTTCACCTCCTTGAGATATTTCGTGGCCCTTGCAATGCACAAGGACGTCCACACATATCTGAATTCAACCATTTCAATTTTGGTTGAAGGTCCTTCAATTATTTTATTTATTCTTGCATTAATTTGAATTAAGGTTTCCATTATGCTTAAATCTTGATTATTTTAATATCAAGATTCTCTCTCCTTCAAAGAGATACAAATGAGATGCCCCTCTCATTTTCTTTGCTCCAAATGATCCCAAGAAAAATTAGGGACTATTTTGAATTGGTAATTTTCATATTGAACCCTAGGTTTTGGGTAAATTGCATATTACACCAAAACTAGGTTTTAATGCACAAACATTGCTTTATCAGCTCTTTCTTGGTATTCAGGCTATCACAAGCCATACCTCTACATAATTTTCACTCTAATGATGCTTCAACATATGAGGAACATATTATCATGCACAATTTGCAAATAAACCCCTCAACTTGGGTAATTTGCACTTTAGTCCAAAACAAGCAAAACATTGATTTCAACAATATTCAAAAAGGACTAAAATTGCAATGTAAGTTCCTCTTAAGCCTTAATTATTTTTCAAAAGATAAGAGCAAGCATATAATCACTTTTATTAAACAAAACACCTAGGGTTAAAACATAACCCAGGTCAGGGATGTTACAGGTTTATTCACCCCTTACAAGGATTTCGTCCCCGAAATCATCAACGAAAACATCAAGAGAAAAGAGAAGGGTACTTCCTCCTCATCTCTTCCTCTAGCTCCCATGTAGCTTCTTCAATGCCACGGTGATGCCAGAGAACTTTTACAAGACAAATGTCTTTCTTTTTCAACTTCTTGATTCTTCTGTCAAGAATCAACACAGGTCCTTCAACATAAGATATATCGTCATTTAGTTCTACCTCCACAGGTTGTAGAACTAACTCTGTGTCAGGATGACACTTCCTCAGCATGGAAATATGGAACACCGGATGCAATTTATGTAGCTCAGGTGGTAACTCCATCTTATAGACTACCTTTCCCATCCTCTCAATGATTGGATAAGGCCCCATAAATCTAGGAGCTAACTTTCCCTTCTTTCCAAATCTAAGGATACCTTTCTAAGGTGAGACCTTGAGATACACTCTGTCTCCAACTTAGAATTCTAAGGGTCTATGATGCTTATCAACATATGATTTCTGCCGATCATGGGTAGCTTTCAACTGTTGTTGTATGACTTTAATCTTCTCAGTTGTTTGTTGAACCAGCTCAGGACCCAAGAGTTGATACTCTCCTGTTTCATACCAACATAAGGGAGATCTACAACGTCTACCATACAAAGCTTCATATGGTGCCATATTAATATTGTGTTGGTAGCTATTATTATAAGCAAATTCTATTAAGCTCAGATGTAGATCCCAACTTCCTACAAACTGAAGGACACACGCTCTAAGCAAGTCCTCCAAAGTTTATATAGTCCTCTCAGATTGTCCATCTGTCTGAGGATGAAAGGTTGTACTAAACCTTAATTGCGTACCCAAAGCTTTATGCATTCGTTCCCAAAAATGACTTGTAAACTTGGGACCTCTATCAGAAACAATAGTAGCTAGAACCCCGTGCAAACGCACTATCTCATCTATGTAGATCTGTGCCGGCTTCTCAGTAGTGTAGGTTGTTTTTATAGGAAGAAAATGTGTTGTCTTTGTCAACCTATCAACTATTACCCTTATGGAATCATGAATTTTGTCTGTTCTAGGAAAACCAACCACAAAGTCCATGGTTACATGATCCCATTTCCACTACGGTATAGGTAGAGGTTGCATTGTTCCTGCGGGCTTCTGATGTTCATCTTTAACCTGCTGACACACCGGACACCGCATAACAAACTCAGCAACATCTTTCTTTAATCCAGGCCACCAATACATATTTTCCAAGTTATGATACATCTTGGTGCTTCCTGGATGCATAGCATACATCGAAGAATGAGCTTCTTCCAGAACTAACTTCCTTAAGTTATCAACATCATGTACTACCATTCTATCATGGTAACAGACTACCTGATCATCTGAATCATGGAAACCATCCCTTTTCTCACTACCATACTCTGACCTGATCTGTTGAATCACAACATCAGCTTGTTGTGCTTCTTTAATCTGCTGTCTCAGAGTAGGTTTTATGTGCATCTCAGCTAACAACCCGGCTAATAATGATACTTTAAGTTTTACATTGTCTTGCCTCAAGGAGATAAGCATATCACTCTTAGAGCACACTAAGGAGTTCAATTGTGATTTGTTTGTTGGTGTTGCTAATTTCCTACTTAGTGCATCAGCTACCACATTAGCCTTTCCTGGATGATAATCAATTGTACAGTCGTAGTCCTTGATTAACTCCATCCAGTGGTGTTGCCTCATGTTTAGCTCATGCTGTGAGAAGATATACTTTAGGTTCTTATGGTCTGTGAAAATTTGGGATGTTTCTCCATAGAGATAATGTCTCCAGATCTTCAAGGCATGGACCACAACAGCTAGCTCTAAATCGTGTGTCGGATAATTCTCCTCGTGTTTCTTAAGCTATCGAGAAGCAAAAGAAATCACTTGCTTATCCTGCATCAAGACACATCCTAAGCCATTCTTAGATGTGTCACAGAAGACTATATACCCCTTCCCTTGCTCAAGTAGCACTAACACAGGTGCACTTGTTAACATTTCCTTCAGCAACTGGAAAGATTGTTGACACTTGTCATTCCAAACAAAAGGAATCTCCTTCCTGGTCAACTTGGTTAGGGGTAAAGCTATTGAACTGAAGTTCTTAATGAACCTTCTGTAATAGCCTGCCAGTCCAAGAAAACTGTGTATCTCTGTCGGTGTCTTTGGTTGTTCCCATTGTAGGACAGATTCTACCTTCTTAGGATCAACACGAATACCTAAAGCAGATATTACGTGTCCAAGAAAAGAAATTTCTGATAACCAGAACTCACATTTGCTAAACTTAGCATATAGCCTATGCTTTCTAAGCAAAGTTAGAGCCTGAAGAAGATGCTGCTCATGTAGTTGAGCATCTCTACTATATATCAGGATGTCATCTATAAAGACGACTACACACTGATCAAGAAAAGGTCGAAAGATTCTATTCATGAGTTCTATAAATGCAGTTGGTACATTAGTTAGTCCAAACGACATAACTATGAACTCATAGTGACCATACCTTGTCCTAAAGGCAGACTTAGGTATGTCACTCTCCTTAATACACAACTGATGGTATCCCGACCTCATATCTATCTTAGAAAAGATAGTTGCACCACACAACTGATCAAACAAGTCATCAATCCTTGGAAGAGGATACTTGTTCTTTATAGTTAATGTATTTAACTGCCTATAGTCGATGCATAAACACATAGACCCATCCTTCTTCTTAACAAAAAGGACCGGAGCACCCCATGGTGAAGTACTCGGTCAGATAAAACCCTTCTCAAGCAACCCTTGCAGTTGTTTCTTGAGCTCTGCCATTTCAGCAGGTGCCATTCTATACGACGTTTGTGCTATTGGTTGCGTTCTCGGGATTAGATTAATTTCAAAATCAATCTCTCGGGGCGGTGGAACACCTGGAAGTTCTTCAGGAAATACATCTTCAAATTCCCTGACTATTGGAACTTCAAAAAGATGAGGGCTCTCCATTGTGGTATCAACCACATGGGCTAAGAATGCAAAGCATCCTTGTCTCATCAACTTCTCAGCTACCAAAGTTGACACAAGACATGTTGGAAGAATCTTTCTATCTTCCTGAAAGATCCATGTGTCACCATTATCTGTGAATACAGCCTGCTTGGAACCACAATCCAAGACAACTTTATACTTTTCTAAGGTGTCCATCCCAATAATTATATCAAACTCATGCATCTCAAGTAAGATAAGATCCACTTGAATGTGATGATCAGAAAAGGAAAGATTGCAGGGAGAACATACCTCCTGTAACACTATAGATCCCATCAAAGGGGATTCTAGCAACAAACTATCTGCTCTATGACTGAAAATCATGTCGCAGTCATGAATCACTTCTTGAGTGATAAAAGAGTGTGTAGCACCCGGATCAATTAACACAGATACGAAGCAGGATGAAGACATATCAGAATAAAATAATTCCATCTGACCTGTCACAACCCTGGGATTGACAACTGCTTCAGGATGATTCATTGCATAAAATCTAGCCGTTGCCTTCTATTGACCTTGTGCTCGATTGTTATATGTTAATGATCAGGCTTGGGATGTTTGTCCACGTCCTCTAGCACCACTTCCAGATTGCTTCCTTTGAGAGCCTTGCTGACTCTGCCTTGGTTGCTGGGTCACATTCCTAACTTTTTCAGGACAGTCCCTCACCACATGGCATTCTCTCCCACATCTATAACAAGTTACATTTCCCCTATGTGGTCTGGGTGGTCCTATTACTGACATTGAGGCTGAGCTGTGAGCTCCCTTCGGTGGTAAACTATGGCCTCTACCCTTACTTGACGTCCATTGCGTCTGGGTATTGAACCTTGGTGGTGGTGTAGGCACAGAATACCTGGTTTCTTAAAACTTCTAGAACTTTGTCCTTGGAACTATGAGTACTCTTTCTTGCCCTTGGTCTGTCACTTCTCAATCATAGACCTTTCTATTCATCTTATAGACTCCGCAAAAGTGGCAAACCTCTCCCAGTTCTCCATAGCAGACACTGGAGTGGTCAATTCAGTGTTCAACCCCTTCTCGAATCGCCGAGTTCTCTCCTCATCTGTAGATGCCATATGCGGATAAAACCACAATAGTTCCATGAACCTAGCTTCATATTCGCTAATGTTCATTTGTCCTTGCCTCAACCTATCAAATTGAGATATTTTCTCATCTAGATACATCTTGGGAAAGTATCTAGGGACGAATTCAAGTCGGAATTCATCCCATCTGATCACAACACCAGATATTTTGTCTTCCTTAATGGTCCACCAGTGGCCAGCACTCCCTTTTAGGAGATATACAGCATGCCTCACCTTCTCATCATCAGGAATCATGAGGATTCTGAAGGCTTTCTCCAGTTCATTCAACCATAGGTTAGCATCTGCTGGGTCGGCTGTACCATCATACTCTACGGCTCCTACCCTCCTAAGTTGTTCAAATGTCTTACCGGCTCCATGTCTTTCATCATGGGATGGTTCCCTAGTTGCAGGTAATGGAATCCTATCCATCATATGGGTCATAGCTGCTATAAACTGTCCAAACATATTTTGGAAAGCTGGATTCCCCATATCAGCTTGGTTGAACTGAGGTTGATCAAGTACAGGCTCCTCCCTATCTTGATCTCTTACACCTCCTCCTGGTACAGCAACGCTGCTTTTAGTAGCATGTTCATCGTGTGATCCAGACATCTTTAGTTCTTCTTCTCCTCCTATATGAGCAGAAGACACTATCAGACAGACTGGAAGACACTAGAACAGACTCAACAACCTTAATCCTATGTCTCTGTAGACTCAGCGAACCTAGAGCTCTGATACCACTAAATTGTGATGTCTATTGCCAAACATCGATTAAGATAAATGTGGAAGCGGTCGTTAACAATGGATTACTGAAAATCACTAAAAATTAAAACCATTTATCAAGAGATCCATTCACAGGAAAACTCTTTCATTCAGAACCAAAGTAAATCATTACATATTGGATCATATATACATGTCATGTCTAATTACTTCTCGAGGCATACAAGCATTCACTACTATGTCTCATTTGTATACAGGTAGTATAAGAACCTCGAGGCTTGAAGCCCAAAATCTCAGATCGAATTATTAAAAGCACTAACTCCTAGGACCCGAGAGTACAGAGACGACTCATAGGACTAACTATACAAAACCAGATAGCCAATATCTCCACCTGATGGATCACTACCTGCTGCTGCTCTTCCTCTACTATAGAGGTTCTTCCTCTTTGTCTGCGTCTACCTAAAAATGTTGGATTCCACTGGGGTGAGACAATTATAAAAATTGCCCCAGCGGGAGATATAACTCTCCGCCAAAACATTATTATTGCAGTTTAATAGAAATAAACTGAGCAGTGGAATCATAAGCTTAACAACAGTTATTTTAATATCTATGCAGATTCGAGCAATATTCTCACTTAAACTTTTTAGTTGTAACTTGATAAACAACATGTCTAATATTCAATAAAGAATTGAAGGACATTTATAACACTTATCCATCTAGGATATAACATCAAGATTCTCATATTTCAATATTATGCAAATACGCTACATGGCTGATTACATTTTTCAAACACAGTTAAGCTCTGAGGAGATGAGGTATACCGCTCATACTCCAACTGACCATTGCTAATTTGAAATCGGTACCATACATAGGTCAATGGAAGAGCCGGATTCCCATGACCTCCCACATCCCGGTCAGTACGGGACCACAAGCAGGACTATGTCAGCTGCTCAAAATAGATTTCCAGGGTATACTGGCAACTTTGCTATTGAGTTACAGCGTCAACTACACTCTCATCGTCAATCGAGAGATTTAATGTTTATCTCCATCGACCCGACATTAAATATCATTGGGAAATTAATGATACATCCATCCCAACCATCGGGAGATTTGTGATACATCCATCCCGACACATGAAGGATTGAGAGGTTTAATGTTTACCTTCTATCAATCTCTTCACCAGGACGTAAGGATATTTTTGCCCATTTACCCCTGCATATTCATAATATGCGAATTCTAGGAAATTCCATAGGAAAACATGTTTCACCATCACCAACTACTGACGATGATGGATCTATGGTCAGAGCACTACATGAACAGATTTAACTTAATTAATTAAGTACATTTTCATATTCTTTTAGCATCAACCAAGTTCTCAAACATAACTTATTATGACAATGTTATAAATAGACATGTACTATTTTCATCAATTACTTATCAGTCTTTAAAAGACATTGGGAACTCAGTCCTTCTTTTCAATATTAGGAATTCTCATCCCTTCACAATCTCATTATCACAATCATATGGTTCTGGGTATTCAAACCCTTAGCTCATCATTGAGCATTGTTACCACTTTTACAGGTAACTATCACCTCTAGGTCATCTAACCAAGGTAAACATGATACTTGATATTACAAGCATCACTCATGGTGCTTGAGGCCCATTAACTCTCTTATTACCTCTTACCAGGAAGCAAGGTATATTATGGCACACAAGGCCCAATAAACAATAGTGAATTAAACATCATAACTCATACCTGGTCATGATCATCATTTCAGAATACCTGCGCAGTTAGTGCAGATGATAACAGTAGATTCAATTACATATTAGTACCATGCAGAACAAATATGGATTCACTATTTAAGGGTAACACCACTATTCCCTTACTAGGGTTAGGGTTTCCCATTTCATGTCATTTGGGAACATTCATCCCATTACCTGAATCAAGGTTATGGTTTATCACCATATTGCCCAAGATTAGGGTTTCATAAAACATTACATAGTATCACCCTGGATTTGAGTTCCACATCACATCAAACATCAGGGTTTCTCATAAAATCACCCTTACTTAGGGTTTCACATAAATTTCACCCCAGAATAGGGTTTACATTTAATAACCCACAATTAGGGTTTACTATTCATCCCAATTAGGGTTTCATATTCCATTACCCATAATTAGGGTTTACTGTTGATCCCAATGAGGGTTTCATATTCCATCACTCATAATTAGGGTTTACTGTTCATCCCAATTAGGGTTTCATGTTCCATTACCCATAATTAGGGTTTACTTTTCATCCCAATTAGGGTTTCATGTTCCATTACCCATAATTAGGATTTACTATTCAATTATCTCTAATTAGGGTTCATTAAACATCCCAATTATATTTTCTATTCAAGTACCCATAATCAAGGTTTACTATTCATCCCAATTAGGATTTTGCATCACATTACCCTAAATTAGGTTTACACATATCATCACCCTGGATTAGGGTTACACCCTTTCCCTAGATTAGGGTTACACTTAAATTTGCCCTGAATTAGGGTTAGGATTCAATAACCTTGTCAATTAGGGTTTATGTTCATGATTAGGGTTTCATGATATCTATGCTAAAGATCATACCCTTAATCACCACATGAATCATACTCATGTATGAATTCCATTTTATCATCCTCTCAACTTAATTAGGTTATATCAACCCTTCAATCAAGTACATACAACTATGATTGACATAGTGTACCAAGTTATTATTCTTATAAGCAATTAGGGTTTATCCCTTTAATGGTACTAATCATTTAGGTGCTATTAGGATTACAACCTTTGTACCTCCATTTATTACCATCACTATCAATCATTGGATCATTGGAACAATCATCACCTTCAATTTCCAAATGATTGAATCACAATAGTCCACCATTCGGTTTTGGGGTTTCATCACCAAACGGTTTTGAAACTGTTTGACCCCAAACGGTTTCAAGACCGTTTGGGCTCAAACAGTCTCAAGACCATTTGGGCTCAAACGGTCTCAAGACCGTTTGGGCTCAAACTAGCCTCAAAACTGCATGGGCACTTAGGACCATTTCCAATCAAATTAAATATAATTTGCACTATTGAATTGGCCATCAATTAGGCAATTGAAAGATTCATCAATCATCACCATTGGATCTCTATCCATCAATCATGAATCAACCTTAAACCCTCCAAACAGTTTTGAAACTGTTTGGTCCCAAACGGTTTCAAGACCATTTGGGATCAAACGGTCTGAAGACCGTTTGACCCAAATTATCTTAAAATCGTTTGAAACAATCATGGATTCTTTGATCAACTCAATTATGGTTTCCAATTGAAAGATTGTACATACATTGAATCAATCAATTAGGTCCATTGGATCATCATCCAACATGCATTTGATTTCAGACCCCAAACGATCAGCCTAACCAAACAGTCAACCCTCTCTTGCGGTTTAGAGTCCAAGTCACCAAACGGATTGCAAACCGTTTGGTCCCAAACAGTTTGGTGAAACCGTTTGGACCAAAAGTCCAAAACCGTTTGCAACTCAAAATTGCTAAGATGTGTGCTTGTGATGATGTCATCATCATCAACCTTCATCCCCACGAAACCTACTACCATACCCATGGAAGTTGCATCAATTAATCAAAGGTATTGCAAGAAAAACAATTGAATCAATTGAGTTGAGAAATTGAGTTCAATAACAATAATTAAGGGTTCAAGTTATATAACCCGCCTTCAATTGAGCTTCAAAGCTTGGATATTCACATAAACAATGGTGGAATAAGCTTTTGCAACTCCCCCAAGGCTCGTCCTCAAGTTTTGGAGTGAAAGGATTGGCTAGGGTTGGAGATGGAGTGAAGAAAAGAAGAAATTATGCATTGATTTATGATTTCCACCATGAAATCAAGATGAAAGAAGGTCAAGAAGCTTACCAAAAGGTTGGGGGTCGTCCTCTTGGTCCTTCAAAGCTTCATTGGTCGTTTTTCAAGCAAAGGGTGGAAGTGAATCTGAAATTCCCTTTTTACTCTATGGATAAAGGAGCATATATGTGAATTTTATTGAAAATTCATTTAGGAGAGAGAAAGTAAGAATTATCTCTCCCAAATTCTTGCCACTTTCCCCCTTCCTTTCCTTAGAGACGAGTATATCCTCTTTGCCTCTTATTCCTCTCAATTATCCATGTTTTAAAGAAAAGCAAATTAAGCACCTTAATCCATTTAATAGTAATATCCATAAGTGAGTGAATATTTCTTTTTTTATAATAAGGTGAGTGGGTTTTTCACCTTCTTGAGATATTTCGTGGCCCTTGCAAAGAACAAGGACGTCCACACATATCTGAATTCAACCATTTCAATTTTGTTTGAAGGTACTTCAATTATTTTATTTATTCTTGCACTAATTTGAATTAAGGTTTCCGTTATGCTTAAATCTTGATTATTTTAATATCAAGATTCTCTCTCCTTCAAAGAGATACAAATGAGATGCCCCTCTCATTTTCTTTGCTCCACATGATCCCAAGAAACATTAGGGACTATTTTGAAGTGGTAATTTTCATATTGAACCCTATGTTTTGGGTAAATTGCATATTACACCAAAACTAGGTTTTAATGCACAAACATTGCTTTATCATCTCTTTCTTGGTATTCAGGATATCACAAGTCATACCTCTGCATCATATTCACTATCATGATGCTTCAACATATGAGGAACATATTAACCTGCACAATTTGCAAATAAACCCCTCAACTTGGGTAATTTGCACTTTAGTCCAAAACAAGTAAAACATTGATTTCAACAATATTCAAAAAGGACTAAAATTGCAATGTAAGTTCCTCTTAAGCCTTAATTATTTTTCAAAAGATAAGAGCAATCATATAATCACTTTTATTAAACAAAACACCTAGGGTTAAAACATAACCCAGGTCAGGGATGTTACATTATGTGTCTAAGTATCGTCTTCAAAAGTGATGCCTAGTTTATATGCAAAGTTTGTAAAGGATTGTATGTCCAGTCATGATGCTATATCTTCTATGTTATCTATATAATTGTCATATTTTCAGAATGAGTAGAATCAGATGCAATCGAATTGGTGTTATTCTTAGGAGAGGGTGAGAGAATCGAAGATGTGCTTAGCTCTATGCAAAGTAGTTCTTCCGGTCTTTCCTTCTAACGTGGTTGATATGGAGTTGATGGATTGGATTGTTCCAAGAGATTTTCCCTTGTTTTTTTGCTTTGGACTCTGTGAAGATCGTATTTCATCAATGATGGTTGTCTTCAACTTTTGGACAATTTCAGAATCAATATTGGTAGTGGAGTTAGTGTCGTTGTTGTGGAAGGGGAAGGGTTTGAAGGAGTTTTGAAGTGAGTTGTTTGTGCTACCATATGATGGTGATGTGGTTCTATGTCTCTTATTGTTTGTAGATCGGTTTGTGTCTTCTGTTGTCATGGAGGTTGTACTCTTTCTTTCCCATACCATTTTTGTAACACCCCTGACCTGGGTTATGCTTAACCCTAGATGATTTGCCTAATAAGGTTGAGTAGATGCTTAATATTATCTTGTGAAAAGTAATTAGGGCTCATGAGAAACTTATGTTTCAATTTTGGTCTTGTTTGAACAATGTTGAAACATTGTTTTGTTAATTTTGGACTAAAGTGCAAATTACCCAAGTTGAAGGGTTAACTTGCAAATTGTGCATGATAATATGTTCCTCATGTGTTGAAGCATCATGATAGTAAATATTATGCAGATTTATGGCATATGGAAGCCTGAGCACCAAGAAAGAGCTGATAAAATAATGTTTGTGCATTAAAAACCTAGTTTTGGTGTAATGTGCAATTTACCCAAAACCCAGGGTTCAATATGCAAATTACCACTTCAATAAGGTCCCTAATGTTCTTGGCATCATGTATAGTAAATAAAATGAGAGGGTTACCTCATTTGAATTAAGTTGGAGGAAAGAGAATCTTGATATTAAAATAATCAAGATTTAATCCTAATTGAAACCCTAATTCAATTTTGGGAAAAAATAAATGTATTAATAAAAGGGACTTCAACCAAAATTAAAATGGTTGGATTCATATGTGTTTGGACGTCCTTGAGCTTTGCAAGGACCACGAAAATATCCAAGGAAGTGGATAACTCACTCACAATTTTATAAGAAAAAGAAATATCCACTCACATATGGATATTAGTATAATATGATTTGAGGTGCTTAATTTGCTTTTCTTTAAATCATGGATAATTGATAGGAATAAGAGGCAAACAATATAGCCTCGGATCCAAGGAAGATGAGGGGGAAGAGGCGGCCCTATTTTTGGGATTAAATGAATTTTTATAAAGCATATTCTCTCTCATTGAATTTTTATAAAAACACTCTTTACAAGCCAAATGAAAGGCTTTTTTGACCCCACTTCTTTTCCTTTACTTGGAAAACGACCAAGGAGCTTGGGAGGACCAGGAGGACGACTCCCTACCTGTTGTTAAGCTTCTTGATCCCTTTTCACCTTGAATCCATGGTGGAAATCACAAATCGATGCATGCATTCTTCCTAATTTGATTCCCTCTTCAATTCTAACCATTCCTTTTCACTCAAACCTTGAGGACGAGCCTTGGAATGGTGAAATGAGTTGCATACAACATTGTTTCCGTGATCTTGGAGCTTTGGAGCTCAATTCGAGGTGGGTTTTATAACTTGAACCCTTAATTTTATTATTGCAATCAATTCCTTATCAATTGGTGATGATTTCTACATTTCCGAAATTTAGTTTCGTTGATTGATGCAATCTCCATGGAAATCACATAAGATTTCGTGAGTTTGGAGCTTTATGATGATGAAATCATCATAAGCACACACCTCCCCAAATATATAGGGAAAACGGTTTCAATGTTTGAGTCCAAACGGTTTCACCAAACTGTTTGGTGACCAAACGATTTGCAAACCATTTGGTGGTTTGGGTTCCAAACTATTTGGAATGGTTGACCATTTGAGATGGTTGACCATTTTAATATATATGCTTTGGTACTTGGATCTTGATCCAATGGTTTCAATTGGTTTTATCTTGAAGGATTCAATTGTGAATGATTCCTTAATTGCAAACCCTAATCGACTAAGTGCTGATTTTTTAATTGCATAAGTTGATGCTTTGGGTTGATTGACCCAAACGGTTTTAAAACTGTTTGGGGATTACCCAAACGGCCTCAAGATCGTTTGGTGGTCACCCAAGACCATTTGGAGGTCTAGGGTTGAGTATGGTTAGGTATTTGAAGATCCAAAGGTACTAAGTTGAAGTACAATTAAATGTTGATTTAGTGATAAATCCAATGATCAAAACCCTAATTGGTTGACTTGGATTTGGATGTTGACATGGGAAAATGGTCTCAAGACCGTTTGGAAGACATCCAAACGACCTCAAGACCGTTTGGGGTCAGGTCATGTCCAATTTGGATGATGGTCCAATAGTTTTAAAAGTAACTAGTTGCACATTAATTAGTGTTGAAGGATCATCGATTCCAAACCCTAATCCAATTGATTCAAACCCTAATTGATGACCAATTGAGGGTCAATTGAGGGTCAAATCAGTTGAAGTATGACCTATTTAACTCAATTACAGTATGGTGATAGGTCTAATTGATGATTGGTTACATGATTTCAATGGGTGAAGGAACCAACACTGGAAACCCTAATTCAATTTGATTAGTTGAGACTGTTCTTGGTCCATGCAGTTTTGAGGAGGTTTGGACCAAACGGTCTCAAGACCGTTTGACTCCAAATCGTCTCAAGACCGTTTGGGACCAAACGATCCCAAACCGGTTGAGTTCATGCAGTTTCAAAATGTTGCTTTAGCAGCGATCTCAATGTTCAACTTTAGCAAACGGTTTCAAGGGTCACCTTTAGCAAATAGTTTCAAGTGTGCTCCTTTAAAAACGGTTTCAAGTGTGCACCTTTAGCAAACGGTTTCAAGTGTGCACCTTTAGTAAACAATCACAAGGGTTCACTTTGGTAAATGGTTTCAACCTCAACTTTACTAAACGGTTTTGAGCATTCAACCAAGACTATTTGAGGTCTGATTGGTTAAGATCATTTGAGGTCTAAGTGACCAAGACTGTTTGAGGCCTAAGTGACTAAGACCTTTTGAAGTTCAAATTGGTTAAACCATTTGGACACCTAATATGATCAAAGGTAAATTAGATAATTAATATTTAATGATGTAGACTCGTGATGATTATGAAGGTTAACCCTAGCTTTGTGTACTCAAGTGAAGAGTTGACCCAGATTAATCTTGGATTATTTATCACCCTAATGAGGATGAGAGGGAAAGATAATGGGAGAGATGATGGCTTATCTAATAAACCCTAATTCTCTCATTGTGAACAAACATGTAATCAGGATTTGATCCATATTATGAGATCATGTAATCCTCATTGAAATGATTGATGTACCTTGATCCTAATTTAGGGCAAGGTTATGTGAAACCCTAATTTAAGGGCAAAGCTCAGTGAAACCATAATCTAGGGTGATGATGTAACCCTAACTTAGTGTAACAATGAAAGAAACCCTAATTTAATGGGAATTGTACATCCTAACCCTAATTTGGGTATGAGGAAAGAGAACCCCCACTTGGATGTGAATGGTAAACACTAATCCCTAAAATTGGATAAAGATATATGAAACCCTAATATAGGGTAGTGCCATTAATTCTAATGTGAAGCCTTAACACTGGGTAATGTGTTGTGAAATCTTAATTTCACATAATGCTAGGTGAAACCCTGATATAGAAGGATGTTATGTGAAACCCTAATGAAGAGTGATCCTAGGTGAAATCCATATATATGTGAGATGCTAAGTGAACCTCAAATTATAATTGTGGAAATCATATTCCTATTAATGGAATAGTGGTTCATGTATTGACAAATGTAACACCTATAGGGGTTGATAATGGATATCCTTACATTAATAGTTCCTGACTCAAGGGTGAGTCCATATTATTGGCAATGGTTGTATATTCTAAGTGAGTGACTAATGCCCAATACATTACATGATAAATGTGGTAAACTGGTGCATAAAGTATTAGGATGGGGAATACCCTAATACAAGCTAAGTGGATGAACTCAAGAAAGATAAAGGTGTTGAGGGAAGTAATACATCAAGATATGATAGATATCACATCCAACACCCCAATACTGATATACCTTGATGTGTTATAAGTCCAATACAATTGGATGAGTGACATATGAAATGTGTCATGTCAATTGTTACATTGGGATGTAATGCACTTTGATGAATGTAGGCTAACATGCCTTATGAAAAGGTTAATCCAAACCTATAAACTATGATGTAATCATATTCTGGCAAAGATGAGAGAGAGACTCATATTGTGTGTTGATAATTCATTTAATGATGAAAAGATGAGAATAAATAAGTATGATTGAATACTTATGTTATCCATAATGATTCCTTGAAATGTGAACCCTAATACAGGGTAATGCTATGTGAAACCCTAATATAAGTTAATGCTATGTGAACCCTAATACATGGTAATGCTATGTGAAACCATAGTACATGATGATGTTATGTGAATTCTTAACACAAAGTAATCCTATGTGAAGTTCAACTACATATTGATGAGTTATGTATGTAATGAGAAGACCCTTGTATTGCATGATATTGATATATGATTGTTATCATGAGTACTAAAACATGCATGTATGTTGAGATGATGAGCATAGCCAGGTATGGGCTATAATGCATTTTATACTAAAAATGTTTCATAGGCCTTATAAGCCTTCATATGCTTTATTGCTTAGTCAGAAGTAACCTGAAAACTTATGAGCCCTTTGTACCATATAGTGTTTTACTTATTGAAATTGGTTATGGCTTCATAAGCCATAATGTGCCTTGTTGCCTATTAAGAGGTAAGAAAAGGTGATGTGAGCTTTGTGAACTATGAGGAATAATTTATGTAGCAAGAATTATGATGTCCTTGGTCAGATGATATGAAGGTATTAAGTTACCTAATAAGTGGTAACAAGTATTCTATGATGCGTTAAGGGTTCAAATACACATATACTATAATCATGTTGATGAACTTGTTAGGGAATGGAAATATACTTGATGAGTTGAGGGATTAAGATCCCAATACTTTGTGAAAAGGGTATGGCTACATGCCATGAATCCACAATGATAATGCCAGACATTAGGTATATGATCTAAGCCTGAAGAGAGTTAATGTTGTGGTGATGATTTTGTAGTGAATAAATGTTATACATGATCTTCATATTCCTCAATGGATAAGTGACATATTGCTCTATCAAGTTATAGCTGCAATGCTTTTAATAAGAATAATGTTCTAATATGTTAGACATTGAATTAACTACTGTCAAACATATATGATTCCTTTGTCTATATTTATCCTCTCTGGTTGCAATAATAATGTGTCTAGCGGAGAGTTATATCTCTCACGGGGGCAATTTACAATTGTCTCACCCCTATGGGAACCACATTTTTAGGTGGACGCAGACGAGGAGGCGGGAATCCTTCAGTAGGAGAAGGACAACAACAACAGTAGCAGGGACAGCAGTGAAGTCTCAGGTGGAGACACTGGATGTTATGCCTTGTGTAGATGTATATAGAGTCCTATGTGTCGTCTCTGTACTCTCAGGTCCTCGGAGTAGTAGTTAGTGCTTTTGAGATTTTGGCTCAGTGCCTCGAGATTTTCAAACTTCCTGTGTTTAGTTTAACAGGACAGTTGATGCTTGTAATTCACAGAAAGAGATGATATAAGATATGTACTTTTGAAAAATAGAATGTAAATGTGTTACTTTTATTCTATGTGAGAAAGTTTTCATTTGATGGACCTCTTGGTAAAAAGGTTTTAATTTTTAGTGATTTTTGGTAATCTGTTGCAAATGATTCACTTCCGCATTAGTTAATTATGTTTTATGATTTGGATGTCACAATTAAGTGGTATCAGAGCTCTAGGTTCGCTGAGTCTATAGAGACATAGGACTAATGTTGTAGAGTCTGT
Source organism: Alisma plantago-aquatica (assembly GCA_963693085.1). NCBI lineage: Eukaryota > Viridiplantae > Streptophyta > Magnoliopsida > Alismatales > Alismataceae > Alisma > Alisma plantago-aquatica. Next base: position 259,109,169 of record OY856409.1, read on the forward strand.
TCTAAGTGTCTTCTGGTTTATCTGATAGTATCTTCTGCTCACATAGGAGAAGAAGAACTTGAAAATGACTGGAGAACACGAGGAACACATTGCTATGGGAAATGTCATTGCACCAGGAGAGGGTGCATGAGACCAGGAAAGAGGGGAACAAGTGCCTGAGAATTCCCACCTTGACCTAATCAGGATAGAGAATCCTATGTTTATGCTCTTGAAGGGCGGGTTAGGACAACAATAATGCATATATAAGACTGGATACTAGTATTACAATCTAGGTTACCAGTCCTTAATGTGGAACTTTGGGCTTTGAAAGGGTTCCTGAGTGACATGGTCATGTTAGAACAGTGGAAATGTAGGAAAGATTAATATATGGCAAGAAAGTAGACTCTGCCATAAGTTTGGACAAACAGTACATCTGTGATGGTAGTGCCCAAGGAGGAGCAATAAGCTAAGAATTAAGATAGGGTCTCTATAATTTTTGAGACATTTGCCTAATTATTCTGAAAAGCCAAAGTTTTTGGTGTCACCAGTGCAATAAATGCCTAGTGCACCAGGGCAGTAGCCACTAAGTAAAGGCAAAAGTAGCAACATGAAATAACTAGACACTATGTGTTGAGTCAACCTAAAGTGGTAGATAACCATGAGGGGTAATAGTCAAATGAAATATATTCATTCTGATACTTCATTTCATGATTCTATGTGTTAAAGATATGAAAGTAGTTGTTTGTGAACTTCCTTTGACTAGTCCTATAAGGACACAAGGAAGATGAGAATTTACATTTTACTTAGTGCTCTTTAAAATGCTTTATAATTTCCCTTATTTTTGTGATATAAGATGAAATATTGAAGTGATGCCTGGAGAAAATCTAGGAATGGAAAATCATGTGTGTATAATGATATGAAAAGTGAGGAATATGATAGAAAATAAAGTGCATACTACCTAATCTCAGTACTTGTATACCCTGGCCAGGTATATGATTATTGTAGATAAGGCAAGTATGAAACTCTTAGATTGTTATCTTTTTTATTACTTTGATCAAGTAATCATTCTGAAACAATCTAGAGAGTATAATGAGAGTAAATAGGAAGAGCTAAGTGAACTTTCTCAATGAACTTTTTCCAAATAAATTTCTTAGTGAACTTTCTTAGTGAATTTTCCCAAATAAATTACTCAGTGAACTTTCTTAGTGAATTTTCTCAAACAAATTACTCAGTGAACATTCTCAGTGAAACTTTTCAGTGAATATTTTCAAAACAAATTACTTAGTGAACATTCTCAGTGAACCTTCTCAGTGAATATTTTCAAAACAAATTACTTAGTGAACATTCTCAGTGAACCTTCTCAGTGAATATTTCCAAAACAAATTACTTAGTGAACATTCTCAGTGAACCTTCTCAGTGAATATTTCCAAAACAAATTACTTAGTAAACATTCTCAGTGAACCTTCTCAGTGAATATTTTCAAAACAAATTACTTAGTGAACATTCTCAGTGAATATTTCCAAAACAAATTACTTAGTGAACATTCTCAGTGAACCTTCTCAGTGAATATTTCCAAAACAAATTACTTAGTGAACATTCTCAGTGAACCTTCTCAGTGAATATTTTCAAAACAAATTACTTAGTGAACATTCTCAGTGAACCTTCTCAGTGAATATTTCCAAAACAAACTACTTAGTGAACATTATCAGTGAATCTTCTCAGTGAATATTTTCAAAACAAATTACTTTGTGAACATTCTCAGTGAACCTTCTCAGTGAATATTTCCAAAACAAATTACTTAGTGAACATTCTCAGTGAACTTTCTCAGTGAATATTTCCAAAACTAATTAATTAGTGAACGTTTTCAGTGAACCTTCTCAGTGAATATTTTCAAAACAAATTACTTATTGAACATTCTCAGTGAACCTTCTCAGTGAATATTTTCAAAACAAATTACTTAGTGAACATTCTCAGTGAACTTTCTCAGTGAATATTTTCAAAACAAATTACTTAGTGAACATTCTCAGTGAACTTTCTTAGTGAATTTTTCCAAATAAATTTCTCAGTGAACTTTCCCAAACAAATAAAGGATTGTTGAGTGAAATATATGTGTTAGATATATATGTTTCTCTTTTTATTCTTGGGTGATGATAGAAGTATGTTCTTTTATGCTTCTTCCTTTCAATAATATGGACATCATATGTTAGGGGTTTATGCTCTGCATAAACATAAACATTGATAAGGTTAAATTAATGAAAGGAACTTTGTGTGGATTACAGATCTATGGTATGTCCATAATGTTAAGAAGTTATGCGGAGACTTGAGGGTATGATAAATGAATAAATTTATTCCTCCTTTTTCCTGAGATTTTGGGGACGAAATCCTTGCTAGGGGTTTATAATTTGTAACACCCCTAACCTGGGTTATGCTTAACCCTAGATGATTTGCCAAATAAGGTTGAGTAGATTCTTAATCTTATCTTGTGAAAAGTAATTAGGGCTCATGAGGAACTTATGTTTCAATTCTGGTCCTATTTGAACAATGTTGAAATAGTGTTTTGTTAATTTTGGACTAAAGTGCAAATTACCCAAGTTGAGGGGTTAAATTGCAAATTGTGCATGATAATATGTTCCTCATATGTTGAAGCATCATGAGAGTGAATATGATGCAGAGTTATGGCATATGGAAGCCTGAGCACCAAGAAAGAGCTGATAAAACAATGTTTGTGCATTAAAAACCTAGTTTGGTGTAATGTGAAATTTACCCAAAACCCAGGGTTCAATATGAAAATTACCACTTCAATAAGGTCCCTAATGTTCTTGGCATCATTTATAGAAAATAAAATGAGATGTGCGCCTTATTTGAATTAAGTTGGAGGAGAGAGAATCTTGATATTAAAATAATCAAGATTTAATCCTAATTGAAACCCTAATTCAATTTAGGGCAAAAATAAATGTATTAATTAAAGGGACTTCAACCAAAATTAAAATAGTTGGATTCAGATGTGTGTGTACGTCCTTGAGCTTTGCAAGGACCACGAAAATATCCAAGGAAGTGGATAACTCACTCACAATTTTATAAGAAAAAGAAATATCCACTCACATATGGATATTAGTATAATATGATTTGAGGTGCTTAATTTGCTTTTCTTTAAATCATGGATAATTGAGAGGAATAAGAGGCAAACAAGATAGCCTCGGATCCAAGTAATATGAGGGGGAAGATGCGGCCCTATTTTTGGGATTAAATGAATTTTTATAAAGCATATTCTCTCTCATTGAATTTTTATAAAAAAGACTCTTTACAAGCCAAATGAAAGGCTTTTTCGACCCCACTTCTTTTACTTTGCTTGTAAAACTACCAAGGATATTGGGAGGACCAGGAGGACGACTCCCTACCTGTTGTTAAGCTTCTTGATCCCTTTTCACCTTGAATCCATGGTGGAAATCACAAATCGATGCATGAATTCTTCCTAATTCGATTCCATCTTCAATTCTGACCATTCCTTTTCACTCAAACCTTGAGAACGAGCCTTGGAATGGTGAAAGGAGTTGCATCCACCATTGTTTCTGTGAGTTTGGAGCTTTGGATCTCAATTGGAGGTGGGTTTTATAACTTGAACCCTTAATTTTATTATTGCAATCAATTCCTTATCAATTGGTGATCATTTCTAAATTTCTGAAATTTAATTTGGTTGATTGAAGCAATCTCCATGGAAATAACTGTAGATTTCGTGAGTTTGGAGCTTGATGATGATGACATCATCATAATCACACACCTCCCCAAATATCTAGGGCAAACGGTTTCAATGTTTGAGTCCAAACGGTTTCACCAAACCGTTTGGTTTTTTGGGTTCCAAACCGTTTGGAATGGTTGACCGTTTGAGATGGTTGACCATTTGAAGATATATGTTGTGGTACTTGGTTCTTCATCCAATGGTTTCAATTGGTTTGATATGAAGGTTTCAATTGTGAATGATTTCTTAATTGCAAACCCTAATCGACTAAGTGCTTATTTTCTAATTGAATAAGTTGATGCTTTGGGTTGATTGACCCAAACGGTTTCAAAACCTTTTGGGAATTACCCAAACGGTCTCAAGATCATTTGGTGGTCACCCAAGACCGTTTGGAGGTCTAGGGTTGAGTATGGTTAGGTATTTGAAGATCCAAAGGTACTAAGTTGAAGTACAATCACATGTTGATTTAGTGATAAATCCAATGATCCAAACCCTAATTTGTTGACTTGGATTTTGATGTTGACATGGGAAAACGGTCTCAAGACCATTTGGAGGACATCCAAACGACCTCAAGACCATTTGGGTTCAGGTCATGACCAATTTGGATGATGGTCCAATAGTTTTAAAAGTAACTAGTTGCACATTAATTAGTGTTGAAGGATCATCGATTCCAAACCCTAATCCAATTGATTCAAACCCTAATTGATGACCGATTGAGGGTCAATTGAGGGTCAAATCAGTTGGAGGATGACCTATTTAACTCAATTAAAGTATGGTTATAGGTCCAATTGATGATTGGTTACATGATTTCAATGTTTGAAGGAACTAACATTGGAAACCCTAATTCAGTTTGATTAGTTGAGACTATTCCATGTCCATGCGGTTTTGAGGAGGTTTGGACCAAACGGTCTCAAGACCGTTTGAGTACAAAGGGTCTCAAGACCGTTTGGGACCAAACGGTCTCAAGACCATTTGGGGCCAAACGATCTCAAACTGGTTGAGTTCATGCGGTTTCAAAATGTTGCTTTAGCAAACGATCTCAATGTTCAACTTTAGCAAATGGTTTCAAGGGTCCCCTTTAGCAAACGGTTTCAAGTGTGCTCCTTTAGCAAATGGTTTCAAGTGTGCACCTTTAGCAAATGGTTTCAAGTGTGCACCTTTAGTAAATGATCTCAAGGGTTCACTTTGGTAAACGGTTTCAACCTCAACTTTACTAAATAGTTTTGAGCATTTAACCAAGACCGTTTGAGGTCTGATTGGTTATCATTTGAGGTCTAAGTCACCAAGACTGTTTGAGGCCTAAGTGACTAATACCTTTTGAAGTTCAAATTGGTTAAACCATTTGGACACCTAATATGATCAAAGGTCAATTAGATAATTAATATTTAATTATATATACCCATGATGATTATGAAGGTTAACCCTAGCTTTGTGTACTCAAGTGAAGAGTTGACCTAGATTAATCTTGTATTATTTATCACCCTAAAGAGGATGAGAGGGAAAGAGAATGGGAGAGATGATGGCTTATCTAATAAACCCTAATTCTCTCATTGTGAACAAACATGTAATTAGGATTTGATACATATTATGAGATCATGAAATCCTCATTGAAATGATTGATGTACCTTGATCCTAATTTAGGGCAAGGTTATGTGAAACCCTAATTTAAGGGCAAAGCTCAGTGAAACCATAATCTAGGGTGATGATGTAGCCCTAACTTAGTGTAACAATTTAAGAAGCCCTAATTAAATGGGAATTGTACAACCTAACCCTAATTTGGGTATGAGGAAAGAGAAACCCCACTTGGATGTGAATGGTAAACCCTAATCCCTAAAATGGGATAAAGTTATATGAAACCCTAATATAGGGTAGTGCCATTAATGCTAATGTGAAGCCTTAACACTGGGTGATGTGTTGTGAAATCTTAATTTCACATAATACTAGGTGAAACCCCGATATAGAAGGATGTTATGTGAAACCCTAATGAAGAGTGATCCTAGGTGAAATCCATATATATGTGAGATGCTAAGTGAACCTTAAATTATAATTGTGGAAATCCTATTCCTATTAATGGAATAGTGGTTCATGTATTGACAAATGTAACACCTAGAGGGGTTGATAATGGATATCCTTACATTAATAGTTCCTGACTCAAGGGTGAGTCCATATTATTGGCAATGGTTGTATATTCTAAGTGAGTGATTAATGCCCAATACATTACATGATAAATATGGTAAACTGGTGCATAAAGTATTAGGATGGGGAATACCCTAATACAAGCTAAGTGGATGAACTCAAGAAAGATAAAGGTGTTGAGGGAAGTAATACATCAAGATATGATAGATATCACATCCAACACCCCAATACTGATATACCTTGATGTGTTATAAGTCTTATACAATTGGATTAGTGACATATGAAATGTGTCATGTCAATTGTTACATTGAGATGTAATGCACTTTGATGAATGTAGGCTAACATGCCTTATGATAAGGTTAATCCAAACCTATAAACTATGATGTAATCATATTCTGGAAAAGATGAGAGAGAGACTCATATTGTGTGTTGATAATTCATTTAATGATGAAATGATGAGAATAAATAAGTATGATTGAATACTTATGTTATCCATATTGATTCCTTGCTATGTGAACCCTAATACAGGTTAATGCTATGTGAAACCCTAATATAAGTTAATGCTATGTGAACCCTAATACAGGGTAATGCTATGTGAAACCCTAGTACAGGATGATGCTATGTGAAGTCTTAACATAGAGTAATCCTATGTGAAGTTCAACTACATATTGATGAGTTATGTATGTAATGAGAAGACCCTTGTATTGCATGATATTGATATATGATTTTTATCATGAGTACTAAAACATGCAGGTATGTTGAGATGATGAGCATATCCAGGTATGGGCTATAATGCATTGTATACTAAAAATGTTTCATAGGCCTTATAAGCCTTCATATGCTTTATTGCTTAGTGAGAAGTAATCTGAAAACTTATGAGCCATGTGTACCATATGGTGTTTTACTTATTGAAATTGGTTATGGCTTCATAAGCCATAATGTTCCTTGTTGCCTATTAAGAGGTAACAAAAGGTGATATGAGCTTTGTGAACTATGTGGAATACTTTGTGTAGCAAGAATTATGATGTCCTTGGTCAGATGATCTGAAGGTATTAAGTTACCTAATAAGTGGTAACAAGTATTCTATGATGAGTTAAGGGTTCAAATACCCATATACTATAATCATGTTGATGAACTTGTTAGGGAATGGAAATATACTTGATAAGTTGAGGGATTAAGATCCCAATACTTTGTGAAAAGAGTATGGCTACAGGCCATGACTCCATAATGATAATGCCAAGCATTAGATATATGATCTAAGCCTGAAGAGAGTTAATGTTGTGGTGATGATTCTGTAGTGAATAAATGTTATACATGATCTTCATATCCCTTAATGGATAAGTGACATATTTCTCTATCAAGTTATAGTTGTAATGCTTTTAATAAGAATAATGTTCTAATCTGTTAGACATTGAATTAACTGTTGTCAAACATATATGATTCCTCTGTTCATATTTATCCTCTCTAGCTGCAATAATAATGTTTCTGGCAGAGATTTATATCTCTCACTGGGGCAATTTACAATTGTCCCACCCCCGTGGGAACCACATTTTTAGGTAGACGCGGTCGAGGAGACAGGAATCCTTCAGTAGGAGAAGGACAACAACAGTAGCAGCGGGGACAGTAGTGAAGTCTCAAGTGGAGACATTGGTTGTTATGCCTTGTGTAGATGTATATAGAGTCCTATGTGTCGGCTATGTACTCTCAGGTCCTCGGATTAGTAGTTAGTGCTTTCGAGATTTTGGCTTAGTGCCTCGAGATTTTCATACTGCCTGTGTTTAGTTTAACAGGACAGGTGATGCTTGTAATTCATAGAAATAGATGATACAAGATATGTACTTTTGAAAAATAGAATGTAAATGTGTTACTTTTATTCTATGTGATAAAGTTTTCATTTGATGGACCTCTTGGTAAAAAGGTTTTAATTTTTAGTGATTTTCGGTAATCCGCTGCAAATGATTCGCTTCTGCATTAGTTAATTATATTTTTATGAGTTGGATGTCACAATTTTTCTATCATATGGTTTTCTGGTGGTAGAAAAAGGTTTCTTTGTGTTAACCAGACAATACCAAGATGGGGGTGGACACGGATATCGATGGAGATGGTTTTGATTGTAGTTGGGTTCTCAACCGTGTGCTTGATCTTAGAGATTTTTTCACCCAGTCTGATCTTCAAGGATGTCGGAAGGGTAATGGCTTGTTTCATGGAGAAAACGCATAAGGCTTTAATGTATTGAGTGGGGTGGAGGGTGTCATGGTTGACAAATTGGGGCATAGATCTGATGATGTGGGCAATCGCTCTGAAGACCTATATCTCCCAGAGATGTGGAGGAATATTGGTGATGGAAACCCAACCATATCCACCTGAGCTAGCTAGGGAGGATCCATGGTCGGGTGTCCAATGGGTGATGTTGGCTTGGACGAAGTTGGTGCTGCAAGGGATAGTCATAACTTGACCAAAGAGGTGGTCGAGTTTTGTTCCTTCTAGGACAGAGTATAAGAGTTGTGTTGGTGAGAGGATTTTGGATTTGATAATCGTATGTCTAGGGAGCAAGAGTGTGATAGCACGGGTGACATCTAGAATGTTGATGGTGCTATTGTCAATGTTGGTGATAGAAACAAGGATACTTCTACTGGTAAATACTTTCAACAAACTCATTGAGTTATCCGGAAGATTAAAAGGGAATTCTTTCTCAAGGTGCATTATTGGTGCCATCGTGAAGGATGAAACAGAAGTAGCACAAGATGGCTTTGGGAGCGAGGATTGGAAGGGAGAACAATGGTGGTGTTTTCTCTAAGAATGAGAAGTAAGTTCTAGTTTTTTTTTAGTTTGGGAGGTTTTATAGGATGTTGAAGGTGATGTTGGACATGTTCATGTGAAGAGAGAGGGGGAGACACATCCTTCTCCATGGGGTGGAGACAAGAAAAAGAGTTTTTGGTTGTAATCACTTTGATATTGGGTTGGTTTATTGATTAGATTTTTCAAATCTTATGTTGCGTTGTGATCTATTCAAAAATGTAGCTTTTGCATGAGTATTTACCTTTATCCTGTGAAAAGAGTTATGGTAATCTAGGGAATGGTTAGTGTGGTAGTGTCATCTATATGAGAGGTGTCCAGGTCTATTGAAAATGTAGAAACATAGTGGTGTGATGCATTTGGACTTAGAGTGATGTTTGCTAAAGCATCTAGTGCAATGCAGAGCTCAGAAATGTGGTCTAGGAGGAGCACATTTCCATTCAAATGATAGGATGTTGTTTTTTAAGGTGGCAATGTCTAGTTCAGTGGTTGATGTCTGCCTGAGGGGTGGGGAGTTTTGATCATATGAGTGTAGAGATGTTGTTTCCTAATCTCAGTAAAGTTTCAAATACTTAGATGTATTCAAAGAAGAAGAATATGAGATAGTTGTAGATATAAATGGATTGTACCTATCTAGGATGGTGGCTTGTTGCAGCATTGATGTAGTTGTGTCTTCCTCCTATGAAATCATTGGTGTTGTCGGGGTGGATGTGATTTCAATAGGGTTTATTTTAGTTCCTACTTTAGGTTGATGTTTCTTCGGAACAAAGAGTTGGTCAGTTGAGTTTGTGCTTTTGGAGATGTTTTCATCTGGCGAGAAGAAGAGTGGGTATAACTCTGTAGGGGTTTCATTATTAAAATTTGTAACCCATGCCATTAGGGTTTTTTCTACTATAGGATTGATGAAGATGGTCCACTCTGGCTTCAACTTTAAGAATGTGATCATATCTGCACATCCGTGTTCAATGAAGATATTGGATTTTCTATCGTAGTCAATGACTACTTCAAAACTCTTATTCCCTACCTGAACCTTGTTGATGCCTGGTGGAAGATCATATTCATGGTATTTACAAGCACTTGGTATCTGAACTATGGCATGGTTAGAAGGATCATCGAGGAGATAGTACATGTAAGGAAAATGTGAGGTCATCGTTGATATTACAGAGTTGGGACCGTGTTTGATGGATTGAGTGTTGTTCTTCCTACTCTTATAAGCTCTAATCAGATGGAGAGGAGTACCTTTCTTGTAATGAAGGTATTTGTTATTGCTCATAGACATGGTAAGGTGTCCTCCTGTTCTCATGGTAGAGAATAAGATTTTTGACTATACCAGAGAAGAAATACATGTCGGCGCCAGCCTAGGTTTTATTAAGTCTACCTTCGTCGTACTCACTGTCTATCTAGTTGAAAAGTAAGGCTGGTGTAGGTGTTGTTTGTTTTGCTTTCAATGTTGGTGTTACCATTCATAATAGCATCTGGTAGTGCCTATTACCTGCCCAGTAGGTGTTTTTGTTGTTCAATGTTGGTGTGAATGGGCTATCCCTGTTGATGTGCTAGTAGTTGTGGTTGAGGTAATGTATCAGCTATCAATGAGATCTAGGTGAATATCTTCCGGTAGCAGAGTGACCACCGGCTAGATGGTGTTTGGATGGGTGTTGCTAGAGAGAAGTTTGGTTAGAACGGAATGTGGCAAGAGAAAAGGCATCACAAATGAATAAAAGAAATAAAATGGTTATTATTCATTTCTTGTGAATATAGACTAGCCTTTTATGCATTAAATTTGTCTCACCAAGATCCAATTGTCTTGATAGCTTTGTCCTTGGTCCAAACAATAACTTTTGCTTTTCCAGATTAGAACAATGTTGGATTGCTCTAAATTTGCATTGTGACCATTTATAAAGAAAACAACTTAATGGGTTGCCTTGGCGTCTGGTCAAACATATCAAAGAGTTTTCATGTTTTCCAAATAATGTATTATTGTTGGCTTATTTCCTTTGCTTGCAAGTCATAAAATACATCAATAAACAATGAAACTAGAAAAAGGATAAATTACAAAAAGACTAAGAATTAAACAATAAAAGGAATATCATGGCTAATAAAGGTATAAAATATAAGGTAAAATATATAGTACTATTGCATGAATTTTGATGTTATCAGTAGGTTAATATGTGGAGGAGAGAATCTTAATAATAAGTATCAATATACTAGTTGTTATATGGACCCAGATAAAAAATGAACCTTATGACCCAAAAAGTTACAAATTAGGTCAAATACCAAATCCAAATAATGATCCAAAAAGAATTAGGTATGCAATACATCTGCTAAGTAGAACAAGTGCTAAAGAGGGAAGGCTATCTACAACGGAATAAAATATAACAAAAGAATAACAAAAAATGAAAATACGTTATCAATGGAAACCTTGTCCCATTAGATGTAGTAGATGAAGTTTCACACCATATGTATAATATTCAATTGTTGTTTTTGCAACAACAAACAAACAGGTAGTGTGGTGGACCCACAAGTTGTAAAAGAATGCAAAAATTTTAGTAGATAATGGACACATTATGTAAGAGTTTTCACACACAAGGCATTTACGGGCCAGACCAATCAACAAAAAGAGTGGATATGTAGTCTCTAATGTGCTTGCAATACATTTTGGGTGAGACGGCATGTGTTTTTGACACACATTGTGCCACATTTGAGGTAGTGACATAGGAGGAAGAAAATGAACCACATACTATCTATTTGAGTCAAACATTGTGTGATCTTTTAAAAAAGGATTATTCCTTTTGTGTTTACCAACAAAATTTGCTTGCTCTTTCATCTAAACACCATCAAAGGAAAATACATCACAGAATGCTTATAAATCCCCCTACTGGCCTCAGTGGTGGACACATTATTGTATGGGATCCAAATGTCTACCAATACCAATATCACACTATGGGATCCCATTATACTACTATCGCATTCAGTAATATGGAAGATAGAAACAACTTGACTTTCACAGCTATGTATAGTGAAACATGGTATGATAAAGCTCTTTTCATCCATGAACTCAGCACTTCATCCAGATTGCACTCCAGTTTCCTATGAATCGTTGTGAAAGACTTGAACTTTACTAGGAACACATTTGAACATAATAGTGTGTTTGCATCACCATGACAAAAACAACAAAATATTTTAAAATTTATAGATAAATAACCGTTGATAGACCTATCTGCTACCAAAATCACATACTCATGGAGTGGAAGAGAATCCTGTAACAAACTCGATTGTTTCTTATGCTCTTAGGAATGGGATAATACTTACCCCCTTTACTAGCTCTAGCTGCTCCCCGACCTATTTTTGACCACTTTCTTGTCATTTTCAACACAATATACATAGCTTGGGGAACTAAACCTTTCCACTTTGAAATATTTTAGACCTCTCACCCTGACTTTGCAAAAATTGTTACCATGCATAAGTCTAGTCGTCTATAAGAAGTTGAATCTAGATACAATATCCACATCAACCTCACAAATGTCAGACACAAACTTATGATATGGAACAAGAGCACCTTTGGGAGTATAACAACAAGATAAAAAGATGTTGAAGAACTCCATTCAGACAAAAGGTCCCCCTTATTGACCCATCCAAAATACCATCTCTACATGTTAAAGCCATGTCACTCAACAAGAACATCAAGACCTTGTGGATCCTAAATCAACTAGCTAAAAAAAGGTGACAAAATACAAATTTTCCACAAAATCTGTAGTATTAAAAATTAAAAATATGTCATCTATAATACATCCATCAACAATGTACTGATCACAAACAAGAAACAAATTATGGATCATTTCATTACTTTCTTCAAAAATTTCTTAAATAATGTCATACATATTTTGAACTCTTCATCATTAATTAGAAACCCTTTGCCAACAAATAATTATTGATCCTCATACACTGTCCAAACCAAAGAAATCATAAGTGATGTGTATAATTTTGGTGTTGATAAACTCCTAGACATATCCCACCAGATAGGCATCTCAACCAGACCAACATCTATTTCATCAAGAAAATAGAGTCTGTTACAACCCCAATTTTTGGGTTCATTTGATGAGAAATTTAATTTCTCATAATAAAGATAAATGAACAAATAATGATGTAATTTCGTTTACAATAGCCTTGATGATTGTGTTGTGGGCTTTATTGGCTATTGGGCCCAATAATTAGGAAATTCAATTAATTAATGAATAATTGAGAATTTGAGAAAAGAAAGATGTGGAAACCTCTAGAAGGCAAAAGAGTGTAATCCAAAGATGCATTTCGTGCCTCTTGGGTTCCTTGGGTCCCAAGGAGTCCAAAATTGCAAAGATAAAGTAATAAGAAAAGAAAAGATCAATTATATATTTCCTTACTAAGAAAAAAATTGGAGATAATGATAAAATATGGGAAATAAGTGGAAATAGGTATAATTGAGTTATCTTTAATGGATTTTTGTATCCATGAGGTTTATAATGTTAAAAGTAATTCCAATAAGGAAAATTAAAAGAGATCCTCGAAAGGAGATATTTTAATAAAGAAATAAGTAGAAGATAATGCAAGAAATAAAGAGAGAAGTGAGGGTTTGGTCATGATGAGTAATAATTCGAACCCCACTTGCTTTCTTGGATTACAAGGAATAGAAATAATGGGAAATAAGAAAATAAGAAAGAGAAAATAGGTGAGAATTACACATTATTGAGTAATATCTTGCACCTAAAGAAAAGGCACATTTTCTTTTAGATAATGAGCCCAAATTTGGCAAAGATGAAGATTAAGCCATTATTAAGTTTCCCTCAAAATTTGGGATTAAATGGATAATCGTATGAGAGTTATGATTTTTACAAAATCTCCTAAAGTGGGAAATATATATTAAATGTCACGATTTGTTTCCATATTTTTTTGGGTGCATGGCATGACAATCGTGGGATCTGAGATCCAACGGTGGTTGCTTTCTCTCCTAGCTCGGGTAGGAAAAGGAAAGAAGAATAGTAACATGAGATTTGTAGATTCGATTTCCTCTCCATGCAGTTAATGTGTGAAACTAAGATTCACTCCATTACATTCTCGAGAGAAAACTGCACCCATAGATCCCAAGTTTTCCATGCTTTGGAAGTCCCTTGGGGAAACCCCTAATTTCAGTTCATCTTTGGTCGTTCTCCATGGCCATGGACTATATAAGGGGACGATCCCCCTTCTAAGAGGTTGGGTATCCTTTTGTGATTAGTCGTTGCGGTTTAAGAAACTCAACCCTACCTCCAACTCCTCTTCTTGTTTCCCCTTTCACCAGCTGGTTCCTTAGACCAGGCGGTGTCCGCTCTCCTAGGTCTCCAGCGACTCCGGCCAACTCAGACCGCCTTTGAGTTCGCAAGGGCACGACGGAGGTCGTGGTGGCCTTTTCGAGTGCTTAGAGAGGTTGCATCTCAAGGTCAACCCTCCAGTTGACCGAGCATGGCACCTGGTTAGCAGAACAGAACAACAAGCAGAGGTTGAAGATAACTAGGGGGAAAAGACCTTGTTGCCCCCGACGTCTGTGAAAGAAGGTAAGGGCAATTTTGACTTTGGCTTCTATTTAACCGTGAAGTGAGGCACGTCTCTATGGACCATAGGATTTCACGTGGTCCACTAGATCACGAATTGAACGGCCCAATAAAATTGGTAAATACCCTTCTCTATCGAATATTCAAGAAAATCGATGAATCTTGCATAAATCGCTAAAAATAGATCCTTTGGCAGAAAAATACAAATAAGTAGAGCATTTTTATCAAAAAAATGCAAGGAATGCAATGGAAATGTAATTGACGCCAAATTATACTTGCAATTCAAAAAGTATATAAAGATGCTATCTTTAATAGTTTAATCAATGAAAAATCCTAACCTTTGATGATTAATGAATTAGAAAAGGGTTATATGGGTGTTTAAAGTAGACATTAACCTATTGTTAATAAAAAGGGAATATTAGATCTAAAAAGATGATCTTCATGTGTAATTTGATTAATTTAGGGTTCCATATGCTTTAATGAACCTTGAACCCTAACTTTGGTAATTATGATCCTTAATGTTTTTAATTGGTCAAAGCCATGTACAAAGCTGAGATATGATGGTTCTAATCTATTTCGTGTACTAAGGTTCCTAATTGTGGATAAATACCCTTAATGTAGAAATTAGGGTTTTTGAGTGGATAAAAGGTAGAATTAATGATAAATAACGTTCATATGTGAATTAGACCATAATGAACTATGAATTGAGGATAAATGAGCATAATGACTATGTCATAGATTAAAAGGATAAAAATGGTAGCTTTAATGGAAAAGAGGCTTAATGGACTTAATTGATGATTAATTGTCTTGTTTCTCAAATTAAGGTTATGAGTTGTTAAAAGGTAACTTTAATAACTTTCGTGAAGGATAGATGAGAAAATTAGGGTTTAAAAGAGTAAGATGAAGAAAAACCTTAATTGTGAAGTAAATCCTAAAAAGGAATAGAAACCATAAGTAGCAAGATGGTTTGGATAGATTTTGATAAAAAGGAATTGGATGTAATTTCAGGAATCTTGTACTTGCTTGATTGGATGTCTTGACTGATTGGAATATTTTATCTCAAATCTCCATGTACAGGTATGTGGTTAATTATGAATAATCGCCTTAGTTTCCCGAGGATTTTCCGGATGGTTAATCGCATTGAATGCAAATTATCAGTTTGGATGTTCATACTTGCAAATCATAAAGTCGCTATGATTATCACATTAATAATAGAAGTATGTATTCTGGCACCTACATGCCACCCTGATGAATGATGCCAAGGGTCAGGCCCAGATGAGTAGACCAATGGGCACCCTGAGTGGTGACCCCAGGCACCAAGCTCGGGAATCAGAAGGTGGCCTATGATACTGCATGACTAGAGGGCACCATGACTGGTGACCCCAAGCACCAAGCTCGGGATTGAGAAGGTGGCCTTAAGGCATTGGCAAAAGAAACCCTAAGGTGGGTATGCCAGGGTTAGGGAAAAAGCGGTGGAGAATGTCATACTCAAAAGCATAAATTGACTTGTTAATTAACTTAATTGTGATAATTAGATTGTTATCCATATGTGCAAACTTTTGGTTGTCCCCACATACCAGTATATTTTGATATGTTGACTGACGTTTTGTTTGTCGGTGTTTTAGGTACAAGTTTGAAAAGCACAAACAGTAAAGTGACACATCATGAAAATAAGAAGTAAAGTACAAGGAGGATTAGATAGAATAATTCAAGTTGTGGATAGATAGTTTTCCAAAGTTTTTAAAAGGTATGCAAAATTTTATTTTATACCAGTTTTCAGTTTAGTTAGTAGCATTTCATAATTATTATTGATTATTTGTCAAACCTTTGATCCGGTTTATTGGGCTAACGGCTCTGATCTCTTGGTCTCCCTTAAGTGGGGGTTACCGGGGGACGGGGTCGTTACAATTGGTATCAGAGCATAGGTTCCTCGTTTAATCTTTAATAATTATTAAATTTTACAAATTATGTTGAACCCAAGGGAGTTATTAGAGGAATTTCCGAAAGATAGAGGTGTCTAGAAAAGGATCACGCCCGGGGGCTGGCAAGATTTTCCTCTACACCGCTAGTCAGAATACGAGGACTCCCGAATCCGTGTGACTGCCTGACCAAAGTCTTAGGATTTGACTCGAAATAAGATACCTTTAGGACTCTCTCGTCTTGTTCATCCCTTCTCGACTCAAATGTTATTAAGAACCTTAAGGATTAGGGTTTTCTCTCTTTTCCTCACCCTCTCGAGGTATGGGTAAGGTTGATAAGGTTTAAGGAATCCTCCACCAAATTAATGAAAGACATGTAAATAAGATGTCATGGACATAAGCTTAATAGATTAAGCGTAAACTAAATGATATATACATGCTTAGGTCGTATGACTAAGTTGTCATGCCCTCAGGAGATACCTGAGGTTAGACCTTCTTGTCAGGAGGATAAGTAAAGAGAGTTAGTCTTAGAGGTAGAGACCTCCATTACAAGTAGAGACCTGGCACATCCTCTGAGGATGATGTTAACCCTAACCCTAAGGGAAGGTTAGAGAGATAGATGACATGATGAGTTAGATGTCTTGGTAGACCAAGTGTTTGATTAGACATGCCTTGAATGCCATATGAGCCATGAGAAGTGAGATGACCGAGTACCTTTGGCGACCCAACCCTGGGAAGGGTCGTGCATGTTAGAGTGAAGGATAACACCTTCTTTGATGAGGTTAGAGAAGAACCTATAGAAACCCCATGAGCTTATATGAGAAGGGCATAGTAGACACCCAGATTGTGTTAGTAGTTCGAGTAGTAGGTTGAAACCCTAGCCAAGGGAGTATGTTGGATAGCTGATGAGATAAGCATAAAGGGTCATGGATGATCTTGAGAAAACATAAGTTCGAACATAGACTTCACCCATGTAGAGGTATGCTTGTGAGCTTGATCCTTCATGGAGAGAGAACCTCTAGTAGTAAGACTGGATGTGGAGTTAGCTCTAGAAAGAGAAAGCAGGACCTAAGCAAGAAGGTTGGAAGCTTATATTCTGAGGCATGAGGAACAACGGAGAGTTGAGGATGATGCAACCTAAATGGATGATACTAGTTGCCTCATGCTTGATCCCTGAAGATTGTTGGTATCTTGGTTTCCTTTGGAGAGACCAAACCCTAGAGAGAGGATGAGGCTTCTGCTACTTATGTGCCTATGGTATAGGTGTTTACCTTCTGGGTTAGGAAGAAGAGTTCCTTAGACCTGGATAGGTTTAGTAACACGTTGTGAGGTCTTGTATCTTGTTGGTTGTCCTTGAGGAGGACTCCACTCTAAAGTGTTGCTCAAGTAGAAGGATCATGAGAAGCACATGACATACCTTGGACATGTCTGGTTCGTGATTAAAGGTTGAGCATGCAGTTGGACACCCAAAACTGAACCTAGGGTTCCTAGACCTAAGAGGGGAAGTAGTGTACGTGATGCTCATGATGAGATTTGAGTCTCTATAAGTTTCGAGCATGGTACTCCTCATGTGTAGAGGAAAAGGAAAACCCTTAAGTTTAAGGTACGTTTGATGAACCCCTCACAAATAAGTTGATGACATGGGAAGGTATGATCTTAATCCAAATGTTGAGGATGAGAACAAATATGACCTAACATGTTTTAGTAGATGGTCTGCTTGTGCCTTAGTAGCTTTCTAGGGTTAAGCATGCTCATGTGAATGTAAACCCTAGACATAAGGACATTTGTGACCTTTGTTATCAAGATGATAGTTTCCTCCCATCTTGGGAGAGGGACCCTTTTGTAGGGTGTATACCAGTTTTGTTGGTTTTGAGGTAACCTAAAGAGGTCTCATAGGATCTTGAGAAGCTAAGTGAAAGGTACATAAGGATGAGAATGAACATGTAGACCCATAGATAACCATCTCTATGTGCATGTGGGTATATTACCATGAAGGTAACCGGTATGGGGCCTGACCGAGGTAGGCAGGTCGTCGTGACCCCTGTGAAAGGATGAAAGACAGCCCAAGAATGCATAAAGGGATGATGAAGGCTTGGGTAAGGTTCTATGTTTAACATGTACTATAATGGAATCCTAAGTTTATCCTAGGGTCAGGAAGGGATAAGACTGATGGAAGTAGGAGTTTCCTAATTCCCTAGTTGCACATGACCATAGGGTTGGGAGGTAACAACTATCATTGTCCGAGGGCCATGGGTTAGGAGATTGATCACCTTCATGAACTCATGGGCCTAAGGGGAAGATGAGTAGGGCACTCTCTGGATGCACAAGGGAAGAGGGATGACCCCAAAAGTGTCGGCACCCTATATACCTAGAGGAGATGACCAATGATTGTGTTTGAACCAAGTAGGTTCGAGAACAGTTTCCATGGAAGTAGTTTTTGATATCGTGATGTTTGTAGAGACATATGTGGCACGTTTCAACTTAGATTTGAAAGTATACTGGCAAGGTGGGATGTACCATCTCTACTCTTAGAACAGGAAGAACTCTATATTTGGACTACAGCCAAATGCTTATTTCGTCTTATTATGGGAGTGAGAGATAGGACAGTACACATGTCATACACCAAGGATAGAAGATGATGTGAGTTGGAACGTTGCTATGAGGTATGAGGATAGAGATGACAACATACCCTGGTGGAGTGAACGATACATGGAGGGATTACCAAAACTAAGAGGAATGAGGTAGTCACCTTAGGAGGATGTTTTATCATGAGATATGAGTCATACAAGGTTGAGTGTGATCACCAAGAATATGAGCTCAAAGTGTTCTCAATGAAGATAGACTTAGAGCTCGAGTTTGAGATGGTAAGTGAAATACATGGAAGTGTATGTCTTCAATGTTACCTAATACCTAAGGATGTGAAGTGGTAATGGATGCTCTGGTTGAGATATATCTGCCTAATTTAGCTAGAGGCTAGAAGAGGTTGTTAGGCTAACCCTAAGTTTAGAAAAGAGATATGTTTGGGCTAACACGCAGATGTAACCAGATCTGTTGAACAATTTAGTAGTTGTTTGGTTAGCCACCCTAGTCCTTGATATAACGAATGGATGGTGATAGAACCTCAGATACACTTCTTTGGATAGGAAGGTAATAAAACCCCGATGAGAGTGGTTTAGGGTTTCTAAGGAATCGATCTTGAGGAATCATGACATATAGGAAATCATGATTTTAAGATCACCATACACCATGGTAGTACTGAGATAATGAGTGGTAGAAGTACTATGGATGCTGGAGATGAGGTTGCATGTGGTATGTTGCATGCAAGGCAGGAGGTAAAGGACGAACACCAGTAACCCAATGAGTTCATATAAAGGATAAAGAGTCCCCGAGAGGGAATGGGAGTTCATCACTATGGATGTTGTGGTAAGTCTCCCCTAGACCAAGGAGGGTCGAATGCAATATGGGTTATGGTAGATCGCCTTACCTAGATGAGATGAGAGAGAAAGAGTACTGTCAACGGACAGATCGGGTTGAACTACACATGAGAGAGACAGTTCAACTACACCATGATATGAGTTCAAAAGTTCTTGAGTACGACCTAAAGGTTCACTTCCATAAGGTGGAAGTAGGTACATGAAGAACTCGGTGTCAGTACTGCTTATCACCCCTAACTAATGGTTAGCATGATCCAGACTAGAGGGTCTGATGAGAGCATGTGTGCTCATTCAGGATGATACATAGAGATAGTTCTTGTCCTTTGTAAGATGTGATAATAACCACCATAGCCTTTATCGGGATGAAAGAAGTTCTAGAAGGAGGTTGTGTCAGTCACCACTTCATTAAGATGATCATGGTGAAGGAGGCCTCGCGAAGGTCAAAAAAGAACCACAGTGTGTGCAGATGAAGTCGCTTTGATCGTGCAATGGCTGAGAGAGAGAGCCCAGTGGTGACATGAGTCACAAGCTGATGCAAAGCAGACTGACATGCAGTTCACTGTGGGAGAATATGTGATGTGAAAATCCGACCCCTCTAAGCTACAACTGAGAAAGCTAAGTCCCCGATATATGGGTCCATTTGAGATGGATTGGTGGATATGGTTGTGTTTAGCCTTACCCCTCAGGATAGCATGATGTGTAATGTGTTCCATGAGTCTGATCTAGAGCACTATGTGAGGTACCCAAGCCATGTGTTGAGCCTTAAACCTATTCAGCTTTTGAGAGGCTGAAATGTCCTCAGTCACCTACGAGGGTACGATATACCAAGGTAAGAAAGAACTCAAATGGAATAATATGATATGATGAAGGTTCTTGAGAGGCACCATGGAAAGGGTGAAGCCACATGGGAGCCATGATGGACGTATGAAAGGCTTATCCTGAACTGTTTGTTTGCTTGATGGAATTTTGAGGACAAAATTCTTATAAGAGGAGAAGGATGTTACAACCCCAATTTTTAGGCTCATTTGGTGAGAAATGTAATTTCTCATAATAAAGATAAATGAAAAAATAATGATGTAATTTCGTTTACAATAGCCTTGATGATAGTGTTGTGGGCTTTATTGGCTGTTGGGCCCAATAACAAGGAAATTCAATTAATTAATGAATAATTGAGAATTTGAGAAAAGAAAGATGTGGAAACCTCTAGAAGGCAAAAGAGTGTAATCTAAAGGTGGATTTCGTACCTCTTGGGTTCCTTGGGTCCCAAGGAGTCCAAAATTGCAAAGATAAAGCAATAAGAAAAGAAAATATCAATTAGATATTTCCTTACTAAGAAAGAAATTGGAGATAATGATAAAATATGGGAAATAAGTGGAAATAGGTATAATTGAGTTATCTTTAATGGATTTTCGTATCCATGAGGTTTCTAATGTTAAAAGGAATTCCAATAAGGAAAATTAAAAGAGATCCTCGAAAGGAGATATTTTAATAAAGAAATAAGTAGAAGATAATGCAAGAAATAAAGAGAGAAGTGAGGGTTTGGTCATGATGAGTAATAATTCGAACACCACTTGCTTTCTTGGATTACAAGGAATAGAAATAATGGGAAATAAGAAAATAAGAAAGAGAAAATAGGTGAGAATTACACATTATTGAGTAATATCTTGTACCTAAAGAAAAGGCACGTTTTCTTTTAGATAATGAGCCCAAATTTGGCAGAGATGAAGATTAAGACATTATTACGTTTCTCACAAAATTTGGGATTAAATGGATAATTGGTCTGAGAGTTATGATTTTTACAAAATCTCCTAAAGTGGGAAATATATATTAAATGTCACGATTCGTTTCCATATCTTTTTGGGCGCATGGAAGGACAGCCGTTGGATCTGAGATCCAACGGTGGCTGCTTTCTTTCCTAGCTCGGGTAGGAAAAGGAAAGAAGAATAGTAACATGAGATTTGTAGATTCAATTTCCTCTCCATGTAGTTAATGTGTGAAACCAAGATTCACTCCATTAGATTCTGGAGAGAAAATCGCACCCATAGATCCCAAGTTTTCCATGCTTTGGAAGTCCCTTGGGGAAACCCCTAATTTTAGTTCCTCTCTGGCCGTTCTCCATGGCCATGGACTATATAAGCTCTGTGAGGCTGGGTATCCCTTCGTGATTAGTCGTTGTGGTTTAAGCAAATCAACCCTACCTCCAACTCCTCTTCTCGTTTCCCCTTTCAACAGTTGGTTCCTTAGATCAGGCGGCGGTCGCTCTCCTAGGTCTCCAGCGACTCCGGCCAACTCAGACCGCCTTTGAGTTCGCAAGGGCACGACGGAGGATGTGGTGGCCTTTTCGAGTGCTGAGAGAGGTTGCATCTTGAGGTCAACTCTCCAGTTGACCGAGCATGGCACCTGGTTAGCAGAACAGAACAGCAAGCGGAGGTTGAAGATAACTAGGGGGAAAAGACCTTGTTGCCCCCAACGTCTATGAAAGAAGATAAGGGCAATTTTGACTTTGGCTTCTACTTAACCGTGAAGTGAGGCGTGTCTCTATGGACCGTAGGATTTCGCGTGGTCCACTGGATCACGAATCGAACGACCCAGTAAAATTGGTAAATAGCCTTCTCTATCGAATATTCAAGAAACTGATGAATCTTGCATAAATTGCTAAAAATAGATCCTTTGGTAGAAAAATACAAATAAGTAGTGTTTTTTATCAGAAAAATGTAAGGAATGCAATGGAAATGTAATTGATGCCTAATTATACTTGAAATTCAAAAAGTATATAAAGATGCTATCTTTAATAGTTTAATCAATGAAAAACCCTAACCTTTGATGATTAATGAATTAGAAAAGGGTTATATAGGTGTTTAAAGTAGACATTAACCTGTTTTTAATAAAAAGGGCATATTAGATCTAAAAAGATGATCTTCATGTGTAATTTGATTAATTTAGGGTTCCATATGCTTTAATGAACCTTGAACCCTAACTTTGGTAATTATGATCCTTAATGTTTTTAATTTGTCAAATTCATGTACAAAGCTGAGATATGATGGTTCTAATCTATTTCGTGTACTAAGGTTCCTAATTGTTGATAAATACCCTTAATGTAGAAATTAGGGTTTTCGAGTGGATAAAATGTAGAATTAATGATAAATAACGTTCATATGTGAATTAGACCATAATGAACTATGAATTGAGGATAAATGAGCATAATGACTTTGTCATAGATTAAAAGGATAAAAATGGTAGCTTTAATGGAAAAGAGGCTTAATGGACTTAATTGATGATTAATTATGTTGTTTCTCAAGAGAGGTTATGAGTTGTTAAAAGGTAACTTAAATAACTTTCATGAAGGATAGATGAGAAAATTAGGGTTTAAAAGAGTAAGATGAAGAAAAACCCTAATTGCAAAGTAAATCCTAAAAAGGAATAGAAACCATAAGTAGAAAGATGGTTTGGGTAGATTTTGATAAAAAGGAATTGGATGTAATTTTAGGAATCTTGTACTTGCTTGATTGGATGTCTTGACTAATTGGAATATTCTATCTCAAATCTCCATGTACACGTATGTGGTTAATTATGAATAACTGCCTTAGTTTCCCGAGGATTTTCCAGATGGTTAATCGCATTGAATGCAAATTATCAGTTTGGATGTTCATACTTACAAATCATAAAGTCACTATGATTATCACATTAATAATAGAAGTATGTATTCTCACACCTACATGCCACCCTGATGGATGATGCCAGGGTCAGGCCCAGATGGGTAGACCAATGGGTACCCTGAGTGGTGACCCCATGCACCAAGCTCGGGAATGAGAAGGTGGCCTATGATATTGCATGACTAGAGGGCACCATGACTGGTGACCCCAGGCACCAAGCTCAGGATTGAGAAGGTGGCCTTAAGTCATTGGCAAACGAAACCCTAAGGTGGGTATGCCAGGGTTAGGGCAAAAGCGGTGGAGAATGTCATACTGAAAAGCATAAATTGGCTTGTTAATTAACTTGATTGTGATAATTAGATTGTTATCTATATGTGCAAACTTTTGGTTGTCCCCACATACCAGTATATTTTGATATTCTGACCGACGTTTTGTTTGTCGGCATTTTAGGTACAAGTTTGAAAAGCACAAACAGTAAAGTGACACATCATGAAAATAAGAAGTAAAGTACAAGGAGGATTAGATAGTATAATTCAAGTTGTGGATAGATAGTTTACCAAAGTTTTTAAAAGGTATGAAAATTTTTATTTTATACCAGTTTTCAGTTTAGTTAGTAGCATTTCATAATTATTATTGATTATTTGTCGAACCTTTGATCTGATTTATTGGGCTAACGGCTCTGATCTGTTAGTCTCCCTTAAGTGGGGGTTATCGGGGGATGGGGTCGTTACAAAACCTATCTACTTGATATCCATAGAGGGTGGTTAATCACATACCTATTTAGTGATAGCCATAGTGACTTTATAATTGCAGTATGAACATCCAAAATGTTTAGTTTCAATCAATGCGATTAATCATCCGAAAAACCTTTAGGAAAACTAATGTGATTAATCATAATTAACCACATACCTATCAGGCAGACTTAGGTGCAGGAATAATCCAAACAAGCAAGTAATCCAGAATCAAACAAGCACACAATTTAGTCTTGAAATTGCATTCAATACATTTTTATCAAAATATATTCAAACCATCTTGCTACTTATGGTTTCTATTCCCTTTTAGGGTTTCATCCTCTTTTTAGGGTTTACTTAACAATTAGGGTTTTACTTCCCTTCACTCTTTTACTATTTTAAATGCTAATTTTGTACCATTACTCATAAACCCTAATTATCTCATCTATTCTTCAATATTAAGGTTATATTAACAACATATAACCCTATTTTCGGATTAAAGGCACCATTAACCATCAATTAAGTTCATTAAGCTTCTTTTACATTAAAGATACTATTTTTATCCTTTTAATCCATGACAAGATCATTATGCGCATTTATCATCAATTCATAGTTCATTATGGTCTAATTTACATATGAACTCTATTTGTCATTAATTCTTCCTTTATTCATTAGAAAAACCATAATTACTCCATTAAGGGTATTTATCCACAATTAAGAACTTCTATACTTGAAATAGCTTAGAACCATGAAAACTCAGGTCTATAATTATATTTTCGGATTTAACCCCTTAAAACCCATATTTTCCCAAACTGAGTGTCCAATTAATCCCAAAGTAGTAATTGTAACACTTTGGATCTATAGGTGTGCTTTCCTCTCCATGCAGTTAATGTGTGAAACTAGGATTCACTCCATTAGATTCTGGAGAGAAAACCGCACCCATAGATCCCAAGTTTTCCATGCTTTGGAAGTCCCTTGGGGAAACCCCTAATTTCAGTTCCTCTCTGGTCGTTCTCCATGGCCATGGACTATATAAGGGGACGATCCCCCTTCTGTGAGGCTGGGTATCCCTTCTTGATTAGTCGTTGCGGTTTAAGAAACTCAACCCTACCTCCAACTCCTCTTCTCATTTCCCCTTTCACCAGCTAGTTCCTTGGATCAGGCGACGGCCGCTCTCCTAGGTCTCCAATGACTCCGACCAACTCATACCGCCTTTGAGTTCGCAAGGGCACGGCGGAGGTCGTGGTGGCCTTTTTGAGTGCTTAGAGAGGTTGCATCTCGAGGTCAACCCTCTAGTTGACCGAGCATGGCACCTGGTTCACAGAACAGAATAGCTAGCGGAGGTTGAAGATAACTAGGGGAAAAGACCTTGTTTCCCCCGACGTCTGTGAAAGAGGGTAAGGGCAATTTTGACTTTGGCTTCTATTTAACTGTGAAGTGAGGTGCGTCTCTATGAACCGTAGGATTTTGTGTGGTCCACTGGATCATGAATCGAATGGCCCAGTAAAATTGGTAAATAGCCTTCTCTATCGAATATTCAAGAAAACTGATGAACTTTGCATAAATCGCTAAAAATAGATCCTTTGGCAGAAAAATACAGATAAGTAGTGCTTTTTTATCAGAAAAATTCAAGGAATGCAATGGAAATGTAATTGACGCCTAATTATACTTGAAATTCAAATAATATATAAAGATGCTATCTTTAATAGTTTAATCAATGAAAAACCCAAACCTTTGATGATTAATGAATTAGAAAAGGGTTATATGGGTGTTTAAAGTAGAAATTAATCTATTGTTAATAAAAAGGGCATATTAGATCTAAAAAGATGATCTTCATGTGTAATTTGATTAATTTAGGGTTCCATATGCTTTAATGAACCTTGAACCCTAACTTTGGTAATTATGATCCTTAATGTTTTTAATTGGTCAAATTCATGTACAAACCTGAGATATGATGGTTCTAATTTATTTCGTGTACTAAGGTTCCTATTTGTGGATAAATACCCTTAATATAGAAATTAGGATTTTTGAGTGGATAAAAGGTAGAATTAATGATAAATAACGTTCATATGTGAATTAGACCATAATGAACTATGAATTGAGGATAAATGAGCATAATGACTTTGTCATATATTAAAAGGATAAAAATGGTAGCTTTAATGGAAAAGAGGCTTAATGGAATTAATTGATGATTAATTGTGTTGTTTCTCAAATTAAGGTTATGAGTTGTTAAAAGGTAACTTTAATAACTTTCATGAAGGATAGATGAGAAAATTAGGGTTTAAAAGAGTAAGATGAAGAAAAACCCTAATTGCAAAGTAAATCCTAAAAAGGAATAGAAACCATAAGTAGCAAGATGGCTTGGATAGATTTTGATAAAAAGGAATTGGATGTAATTTCAGGAATCTTGTACTTGCTTGATTGGATGTCTTGACTGATTGGAATATTCTGTCTCAAATCTCCATGTACAGGTATGTGGTTAATTATGAATAACCGCCTTAGTTTCCTGAGGATTTTCCGGATGGTTAATCGCATTGAATGCAAATTATCAGTTTGGATGTTCATACTTGCAAATCATAAAGTCACTATGATTATCACATTAATAATAGAAGTATGTATTCTCGCACCTACATGCCACCCTGATGGATGATGCCATGGGTCAGACCCAGATGGGTAGACCAATGGGCACCCTGAGTGGTGACCCCAGGCACCAAGCTCGGGAATGAGAAGGTGGCCAATGATACTGCATGACTAGAGGGCACCAAGCTCGGGATTGAGAAGGTGGCCTTAAGTCATTGGCAAAAGAAACCCTAAGGTGGGTATGCCATGGTTAGGGCAAAAGTGGTGGAGAATGTCATACTAAAAAGCATAAATTGGATTGTTAATTAACTGGATTGTGATAATTAGATTGTTATCCATATGTGCAAACTTTTGGTTGTCCCCACAGACCAGTATATTTCGATATGCCGACTGACGTTTTGTTTGTCGGCATTTTAGGTACAATTTTGAAAAGCACAAACAATAAAGTGACACATCGTGAAATGTCTCCTTGTAACACTTGAGCCCACTGTCGAAGGCTCTAGTAGAGTTTTAGGAATGACGACTGTCCCCACAGACCACGACTAGCCTTAACTGCGCACTTTGTCCTCACTCACGTGCATGTCAGGATCAACTTCCCGATAGGTCACCCATCCCAGTACTACTCCAAGCTGAGCACGCTTAACTATGGAGTTCTTAGTGATGGGCTCCCGGAAAAGGAGGTGCACCTTGGTGATATGGTAGTCCAATCATTCCTTATAAGATCATTATATTCGAGGCCTCAAATCCTGAGATGTTACAATCTCCCACACTTAGACTCTTGACGTCTTTGTCAAGTCTCAACTTTATGGCCTCATAATCTGACCCCATTTCATTGCAGACCCACAATGGCCCATAGACACCCAGCTCCCAATCACGGAATACCAGCGCAAGGGTGGCTACATCAACCATGGATAACCCTTTCCTACTTGCCTGGACCGCACGGCTCAAGACTGGCATGTCACATGCCCATGTGGGCCCCACCTACTGGAGGGGTTATGGCTCTAATACCATTTGTAACACCTGAGCCCACTATCGAAGGCTCTAGTAGAGTTTTAGGAATGACGAATGTCCCCACAAACCACCACTAGCCTTAACTGCGCACTTTGTCCTCACTCACGTGCATGCCAGGATCAACTTCTCGACAGGTCACCCATCCCAGTACTACTCCAAGCTGAGCACGCTTAACTATGCAGTTCTTAGTGATGGGCTCCTGAAAAAGGAGGTGCACCTTGGTGATATGGGTAGTCCAATCATTCCTTATAAGATCATTATATCTGAGGCCTCAAATCCTGAGATGTTACATAGTCCCTCTCCTTGGTCAATCATTTCAACCCACCAACCTCATTATCACTTCATACAAGATTATTGTAAAAACCCTCAACACTTGACTCAAAACACCTTTATTAGAGATACTAGGGTTACAAAAAAAATGTTTTCATTAAAAGAAAAGGTATCCAGGATGCATATATCATTGTCAATGAAACCATACACTCATGTCAAGACAAACACGCCCCACTCCTACCCTTAAACTAGACTTCAAGAAAGCTTTTTACAACATAAATTAGAAATTCCTCATCTCATGTACCAAGTCTATGGTTTCTCAAAAAAGTGGAATGAATGGATACAAAGGTAAATTTGTATTTGTAGATTCTTTACCATCATCAATAGAATAGAATTTGGATATTTCTCGAGTACTAATGGACTCAGACAAGGTGACCCACTCTCACCTTATATCTTTATAATCACCACACCTATCCTGAAGAAAACGTTTCAAATCCATATTCAAAACAACTTATTTCAACCCATTAGAAATTGTACGAAACATATTATACATTATGTGGATGATGCCATTATTTTTGTACCCCAAAGTGTATTTACGTTATAAATTTCGTATTCATTTGGGTAATCTGCACTCACCAATATAGTCTTAAATTAAATTCCAAAAATATACTTTTATTGGCACACTCATTCCATAAAACAACATAGAAATATTCAGCCACCTTCTTGAATATGAAGTTGAACAATAATTGATGAAATATTTTTGACTTCCATTCTCTCTACAAAAGTCCCCATATCTTCATGGATCATCATTGATACATTCAAAAATAGACTTCCCTCATGGAAATATTGTACTCTCAATCTTTCGGGAAGACTTATACTCTTGCAAAATCCTCCCTCACCCCATTGATTACTTATTACCTTAGTTTCATACCTCTCCACTTGATGATACAACGACACATTGACCAAATTTGACAAAATATTGGTGGGGTAATAGAATAGAATCAAGAAAAATACACCTAATAAATTTGGAGACAATATGTAAACCTAAGATTTTTGGAGGATGGTGTATAATTGATATCGAACTACATTCCCATTACCTTGTTCACAAAATCACTACACAACTTAGCACTAATCAGCAAACTATTTGTAGACCAATGATTATTATAATAATTACAAAAATAAGAACCCATGTCACAACATCAAAAACACATGTACATCCCCTTATGGAAGTACCTCAAAAGAAACCATCTACATATTATAAAATAAAATTCAGATGCATCTACTCTCCACTAGATATATTAACTCTGGTTAGATTTGTGCTGGAAATGCTATTACAGACATGAAACTCAACATTGACATACCTACTAGTATCAAAGACACTTCCGCTGAAAAGGCTATCCAATTTCTCTCCTTTAGAAGACAAAACAAATTCAAAAGATTCATATACCTTCACCTCTCCATCCCTGGCATTATTACCATCCAAAAAACACTTAAATGTCACAAACACAAACATTGAAATACAGTGGATATGGGGAATTCCATACACCTCCAAACTTGAATATGTTTTCTACAAAATCCTAAAATCACTTTTATCTACAATAAGAAATTATATAATATCAAATTCCCACCCAAGATTCACATTCATAATTTAGTTATTAGACATTACAAGATATTGACATGAGAAAATGGGAAAAAATAGGATATCAAAGTCCCACCATATTTCTGATGTGTTGATACTATTTTGATAATATTGAACATCTCTGCTTCACCTGTAAACTAGCACAAACAATCTGGAATCATTTCTTTAATGTTACCCAAAGTTCCATAGACCTGCGCATAGAAACTATTACATAGATTAAGAAACATAGTTGTGATCAACTTATAAATAGAACCATCAATTCCTAGTTTCTATGTTTAACTATATATATGGACAGAAAGAGAGAGACTTTTTGGAAGCCAAAATAAATCTATTGATGTTATTTACAACGAAATCACTATCTTGTTTCGTGATATTCTTTCATATCTCACATGATGCACTTACATTGATCGTGGATCATGATCATAGAATCTCACATCTTGAATGGATTCATGAAGAATATATAACCACAACTCCTACACACTATAGAAGATTCTAGAACAAAATAAAGAAGAATAGACCTATCTACCTCTCTACAACACTACAACTTATTATCACAAAACTATCCAACTATCATCCTAGAAATCTTATTTCCACTTTAGAATGGAGTATTGTTCTAAGGTGCATTTTTCTTAATATTAACTTGGACTAGTATCTCATTTGGCTCTTGATTCATACATGTTTATGATACTTCTTGTGCCTTGATACATATGAAGAAGTAATATATTCTCCCCCTCTTATGTTATTTGGTGTAGTTGGGTGAAATCAGATATATTCTCAAATAAATGATATTAAGCTTTTATAAAAAAATCTTTTATTTGAAGGATCAAGTAAGATCTATAGGTATCTTACATTATAGGTAAGTTAGGCTTTTTTAGGATGTTTGGTTTCCCTCTAGTAATGTCTTGCACATAGATTCAACTAAACGATGAATCTCACTTTTATAGTTTCATAAATGAGATTAGGAAATTTTCTTAAGTATATTTTTGTGTTTATTAGATGAATGCACTCTTACCTATATAGAATGGGGAAGCATAAAAAGCTTAAGAAAACCATAATGTGCCAAAACACACATGGGTCATATTACAAATAGACCCATTAACTGAATACTAATACTCACTAACACTCCCCTTAAAACTAGATCTTTAAATAATCCCAAGTCAACAAAGTTAAAAGATAAACTAAGCTCGCAGTAGAATATTACCCCCGTCAATCTTACAATCAAGCACACAAAACTCAAACACACTCAACATGTAACACCCCCTTTAAGCATACACATATCAATGAAAGCAGCTCCCATGTTTTCCATAACATGGGGTATTTTAGCTCAAAGGGATGTCACAAGAATAATAAACATTGCAAATAAAGTAAACAATAACCATGCATTAATACTGAACTAGATTCATACATTGCTTACAATTGAGTTCTTGAAATGAAACTAACTAACCAAACATGATCAAACATTATTGAAGACATACATGAACTTATCTATACTCATTAGGATCTGCTATTGTAGATGACACCCCACCATATATGTCTTTTGGAAACCTTGATCTATTCCTTAAGCTGGCCCTCATATAGCTCTTTCCTGGAAGTTGCTTTGTACCTGCGGGCATCGCACCCCCAGCCATGCATTCAATAAAACCATGTTAGAGTAAGCGGAATTGAGTATTACTATAACAACGTAATAACTTGGCAATAAGGAAAAGCATGAAACTAACTGAACAATAGATTTTGTTTCAGATAACTTAATTTTGGTGGTTGATTAAAGTATACTCGATCCTTATGAACCAATGGTGCTCATAAAGCACATAGGCTCAACATTAACATGATGAGGATAAAATAATACAACTCATTACATGATTCATCATTATCTTGGAATAATTACTCAAACGGATTCCATGTGAAAATGACATGAATTCTTGAAATAGCATTGAAGTATAATACTAAACTAATAACTTTAGGGGATCCTTCATGCAGTTAAGATTTAATTTGAAACACGTAACTATGCATATAATTTATCTTGATCATCATAATAATTATAAGGCGATGAAAACCAATACTAAATACTCAAAGTGGATGAACTCACTTACTTGGAGCAAAGAAAATCATAATTAAGTTTCTTTGGTTTTGAGTCAACTCCTAAGTTCCTGAAATTTTACATGATTTCTATTAATATCATCTTATATACCATCCTAAACCCTAATTATACAATTATCTACATCTTTGTAAAACAAAAGCCAAAACATGTCCTAAAACCTAGCCTATCAGCTAGATCTTTAAAAACTAAACAAAATTCATATAAGGTTCACCTTAATCCGAGGTTTCTAGTGTTTTCTATGAATTTCTAAAGATCGGATACATTTTGACCAATCAAAAAGCTCAAAAATCCATTAATTATTCAGATATGCCCAGTCAGGAACCAGCCCTACTCTGATGTGACCCAATTGCATGTGGCCATGCTGGCCAGGGACCACAGACCGGGCCACCTGCACTGGTCAACCCCTCATAAGATGAAAATTTTGCTTCTGCCCAAGGAGCGAATGACAAGAAATTCATAGATCAGGGGTAAACGTGTAATATAAAAGATCATCATCTTCAGCAAACATGTGATGAAATGAGAACCATCAAATCTCAAAATCAGGAGTAAACAATGGCGAGGATATTCAAACTAGACCATATCATCACCCCAACACAAAACCATCATCATCGGGACTCCATGACGACCCAATCAGCTTAAGATTTGTTCTGGTAAATTGCATTGTGAACCCTCATGTATCACATATTGACTAATTAGGGTTATATGTGTGAAATAAATTTACAAGTGAGTTGATAATATTCAACAATCTACAAATTCAGAGAAAACACAATTTTACTAACACCTTGAGTCTTATTATCATATTAGGGTTAACTCGAAGCATCAAGTTGAAATTTGAACAACTAGGTTTTCAATAGAGATCCATTCACAAGTTTATAATTTTGAGGATGTTACACAACACTCCAGCACTTCCCCTCAAATAAATAAATTATAAAAGGAATAAAATAAGGAAGTATGCAAGATTCTCAATCATTGAAGTGGGTGCTCGCATCTTTATCTCATTCCCTAATGTCACCAAGTAGACCAGAGGGTGCTGACATAAAAGAGTTGGAACCAACATGCCTAAAAATAGCATGGATAAGTAGTTGAAAAAAGTAAGTAACTTGTTGTGACAATAACATGGTGAGATGCAAGACTCCAAAATGCATAATAGAAACATAAAATGAAGCTCCTTCACATATATGTAACATTTACAATTGTAAATGACCAAAAACATTCATCATATTATATCTTCATGTAATATCCACCTTGATAGTTATAACATACAGATCTTTGGTGCTAAATTGATTTTTGAGCTATGACTCATAATCTCCCTTAAAGTAGTGCTTATTTACAATGTTGTCCTTCATTTCTAGTCCTAATTAGATCATTTAGTTTAATTATCATGGTCTTTAATACATATTAGTCTCCAGTTCAATCCCCTTTCTTTTAATATATTTATTTACCTCATTTGAAAAATATTTACAAATTAGTCCATTACCTTATCTTTGTGAATCACTTGGGTATCATTTAGTACAATATGAATAGCATCCAACCTTTCATTTTAGTAATATTCTCATTTTCTTAAACTATTGGCATCAAAATCATTTAATAAAAATATAAATAGTCGGGCATATAGATATGAACGATTCTGGTGGTTAGTTGTTGGTGTGTATGCCCTGAGAGCTAATCATGGGATGATTGGTGGGATACATTAAGATTGATTTGATAAGCATCAAAGGCAAGCTTCCAATTCTTTCTGGTTCAGTCATATGAGATAATGATAGAACAGGTTGAATGTCTAGAGAATGATAGTACTCAATGACGTATGCTTTCAGGGTGAGGACCTGAACGATGAGATCATATGGATGCTAAGAATTTTTACATTCTTATTATGTCCCTAGTCGGATGTCATTGTGGAAGGTAGATAGATAACAATGACACACAAGACTAGATTGTGGTGTTGGTTGATGACAGAATCTCATTAGTCATGATATGGAGATATCAAACCAAACACATAGGTACTTGTTAGAGAACAAGTATACCAGACAGACCCACCGTGAGTTTGACACATGGGACCATGACATGTTAGTCACAGTCAGTTCTCACAGTGATGGTGGTGAGTGTGATTCTTTGACCAGCAATCACTACACTCAACACATGTCGTTGGGTACACTTTGACATCATCAAACGTAGTCCTGAAACATGGGTTGTTATAAAGGTGATGATTGGGTGGCTTTGAGACATGGGGCTTTTTAGGGGTAAGTGATAGATATGGGATTTGTCCCTTCTGAGGGAGTTTGATATCCATGGCCACTTGATGAGTAGAATTGAGATAGGCATGTGCACGCATGTGTGAATCAGTATGCGATATTGATGTCATACATATCTCCCCCAGTCTACTCTAAGATCAAGAAAGTGAATGAACGTTGACAGGATGATTGTTCCATGCCTTGAGTTCATTCGGTATATCAGTGACAAAGGAATTATACATTCGCTGTAATAGCATTCACGGATTGTAGGATTGAAAGTTGTTCTCCAACTTTCTATTTCACTTGGGCAGCACTGATGTGCGACTAGGCACCGCTCTTTGCTTGTGAAGTCATAAGTGTTATGGACTTTTACTGCCAACGTGAAATGGGCCTGCAGGGTCACACACATAGGATTTAACCTGGAAGAGGAGTTTATCCACAAATTATGTTTAAATTGATTACTAAAGGAGTTTAGTAGTTCAATTAAAAACTCAATCAATTGATAGCTCAATATCATAGTGTTCAAGGTGTTGGACCAGATGATTAAGAGTATCGGATTGATTGAAACTGCAATTGACTGATTTTGCATAGTCTACTGCCCCAACCGATCGGCTCATGGAATGAACTGATCGGCTCATGTTGGTGAACCGATCAGCTCAACTGGTGAGACGATCGGCTCATATATCTATGAGATGATCGGCTCAATTTTTGAACTGGTCGATTCATGTGACCAACTGAGATCGTTTGGAAAGTCAGAAGACTATTTTATAAATACAATTTGTTTCACTTGTACAAATTTGATTTGGACAATGATTAATATTTGATTAATCGGAAACAAATATGAAAGTCAATTTGACTTGGATCGGGACCACGAACCGATCAGCTCAGGCATGAACCGATCGGCTCAGAGCACTAGACGATCGGCTCATGTCCGAAATGATTGGATCAGGGCCCAAAACTATCGTTTCAGGGTGTGAACCGATCGGTTCAGCTGGCGCAATTGGTTGTTTTTGTGGAAAATCTTGAACCCTTCTACTCCTGCTTTAATCTCACATTTCCCGGGGTAGAGAACCATGTCCCATGACTCTCCTATATAAATAGGGGTAGTGGGGGCTTCTCAGGAACAACAACTCAGAACACCGGTTGCTCTGCAAATTTGTCATTCTCTCTGGTTGTGGTAACCGAGAGAGCCCGAGCAAGTGCTACCTGATAAGGGAGGCACAACAAGGGAAAGACAACTGCAGAAAAGTGACTGGTGGTTGGAGAGTCTGTTGGTGACTAGTACGCCGACAGGAGGGTGCGACTCCTTCTGATTCCTTGTGGCATAAGAAGATTGGAGTTCTAGGTGGTCTGTGTGGACTACTTTAGAGGCGGGAGACTTCTGCCGCTCGGAGGACAGATGTCAATCACGATATTCCCAGTGAGACCAGGAGCTTCCCAGACACCGTCCAAGACGAGAGGTAAAGACCATGCAAGCTGCTAGGTAACGTCTCCGAGCAAGCCTTGGGACAAGGTACGCCTCTACAAATGATCCTTCTTATTGTATAGACGTTGACGTGATTCCTTTATTCTAGGTTCGAGAGAAGAAAATTTTTGTTTCTGTTGCCTTCTCTGTCTCCCCTAAAACCCAACAGTGGTATCAGAGCCACGTCAACTGCTCTATACTTTAGGATTATCGATGTGATTGATTTTGGTTTATCGTCTTTATTTATTGCATACGATGTGAATAAAATTGGCTTTATGCATGTCCAATCCTAAATCCACAAATCCCAATATACATATATGATATGTAATATGAATGCACTCGATATGCGTCGCCCTTAAATGAGTTTTGTGGTGGATGTATAGCGTGGTTATGGCCAATAAACCCTATATATGTGTGCTTGGTTGAATGTGGTTGCTTGCATCTCGGTCTGCGCACCGATTCCCTACCTCCTTATTCCTGGTGTAACTCGAGATTTCGTTCCTACTTTTTCTCCCCTCGAATGTAACTCGGGGTTTCCCTTTTTAAATGTTAATAGGATAGATCTTTTTATATTTCCTATTATGTCAAAGAATGGAGGACATCTCACGACGACTGAGACGATCAGTTCAAGGTGTGAACCGATTGGTTGGCAATCCAGACTATCGGCATGAGGAGTGAGATGAGTGGGTGGCGACCTGAGGAGATGCATGATGACCAGGCGAACTGATCGGTTGGAGGAACCAACCGATCGGCTGGTGGCACCTAGACGACCGGCCAGGGCGAGCAGGTCATTCATGTAATGAGTTGATCAACTCGGATGGCTATAGCACTTCATCATGGACAGGTTGCATGTGATGTAGACCTAGATGAGTGTGATTCCTCTTGGCTCGAGGAATCACATTAGGATGGCCATAATCATTGCTTTTATCATTTCACATGTTTTTTTTGGGATATAGCATGTATATGATACGTACTATGTATTGTGGTGATCGTATATGTATATGTACCTATAAAAACCAAATCTCTCATTAAATATTAAAGTTTTAGATGCCTTCCAAATGCGACACACGTGAAAAGCTTGATCAGCCAAGTGTGGGCACGCCCTAGCGTGGTGCACCATCTATCTCATGGAAGCATGAAGGATGGATATGTGGGTCTACCCTAGCAGGGTGCATATTCATCGTGTTGGCTTTGGGTCAGACTTAATAAGGTGACCTAGATAGGATATAGCACCTTGAGGCATGGAGGTGATCATGGCAAGGAGTTGCACATGATATCTTTTAAGAGTTGCATATGATGCAATTGGCAAAAGTTGCCTACCTGGAAAATCTAAGTTGTGGGTGTCAGCCCTAGCTGGTCCATGACTCAGAGGATTTTAGGATCTTGACCCACTAGAAGATTGTACACTGCAATCTTCTGAATTGATTGTGAGGGCTATCAATTTGAACAAAAATAGTGGGAGTGATAATTAATTAAAGTCCTAATTATATCGTCAACCTTTCAAAACAATCAAAATAAGTCAAATTGAGTTTTTGACTAAATTGCATATACTTCCTTTTGTAGTACAAATGACAATAAACAACAATCACTTTTCATTGTGATCGGTCCTTGAAAAGGACAAGCTGAATGGGATTAACTTCCACGACTGGTTTAAGACATTGAGAATTGTTCTCACTCAAGAGCGAAAGCTCTATGTCCTGGATACTCCAGTTCCAGAGGAACCTGCTCCTACTGCACCAAAGGTAGAAAGGGATGCTTATAAGAAGCATTCGAATGATGTCATTGATGCAAAGTGCTTGATGTTGTGCTCCATGAACCATGAGTTGTAGATACAACATGAGAACATGGGTGTCATTGAGATGATTCAGCATCTCAAGAACATGTATGAAGATCAAGCACGGCAAGAGAGATATGATGTCTCCAGGGCACTGTTCAAGTGTGTCATGACAGAAGGAGATCTAGTTGGTCCTCACACGCTCAAGATGATTGGGTATGTGGAGAACCTGGTGAGACTGGGATTTCCGTTGAGCTAAGAGTTGGCTACTGACGTGATACTATAATCGTTGCTAGAATCCTACAGTCAGTTTGTGATGAACTACAACATGAACAACTTTGACAAGACATTGTTAGTGTAGTTGGTCATGTTGAGGATAGTCGAGCCACAGATGAAGAAGGACAAGCCTAAGTATGTGATGATGATTAGCAACAAAGGCAAGTCCAAGCGCAAGGGGAAGGGCAAAGCTAAGAAAGGTTCTGATGCTAGCCAGCATCCCAAGTCGTCTTCAACTCTCCAGGCCAAGGGAGGCATGACCAAGAGAGGAAATTGCCACCATTTTCAAAAGCCAGGACATTGGAAGAGGAATTGCCCACTCTATCTGGAATAACTAAAGAAGAAGGAGGCGACAGACGTCTCCACTTGAAGGTGTCATGAAATAAACTTGTAACATTTTTGAGGTATATGATACCAAGATATAAAATGTAAAGCACTCAATAAATAGGCAAGTGTTGCCGCCATAGATAGGAGTACTTTAGTTTATTTTCAGCCTTGAAGGCATGTAATAGAGTTATGAACTGCTATTTCATATTTTCCAATTGATGAAACACCTTATTTTTGCATATTGTATGACAATGATGGCAATTAATAAAGTTGATGTTTCAATCCTTGTGGCAATGTCTTATTTATCTTGTGATACTTGGTATGCATAAGATAAAATGATACCTAAAAGTTATTGATAACTCAAACAATCAAATTATCATAAATCATGAGAAATTCATTTCTAGTTTCCATATGATGGATAAGCTAGACTCTTTTGGTTAGAGAACCAGTAAGAGACATGAATCTCTTAGACGTGATTAATCAGTCTTCACTAGTGGTAGTGGGAGAATGATTATCCGATCAGGTATAATACATGTGATGTATTTACATACCTATTGGAGTTAATGCTCATACTTCAAATGGTGTTTGGAGAAATACCAATATGAATATCTTGAATGTTCAAGAATATCATAGATGAGGTAAAAAATTGGTAAAGTATTAATTCTTGATGAGATCAATGAACGAAATACTAGGACCAAATGTTTGAGATCCTTATGAGTGATTATGATAGTGTATCATAGTGAACTCATGATTAAGGCATGGTGATGTCTAAATCAAAAGGAGTCATACTCTAAGGAGTTAGAGGATGATTATCAAATAACTAATTTCTTCTTAAATAAGGAATACCCCACACTAATAAAGGACATTAAGAATCATGAGTTGCGAGTTCTTATATCCTTGACAGAAACACCTCGATCATCTATGTGATGAGTTGGTCATGTGATGAGTCAACTATCTGGATGAATATGATGAACCAGATTCTGAGTTATGGTTTATGGCCATTACGTCCTAAATGACTTCCATGTGAACCATAAGGTATGACCTTGATGGTAGCACCCATTGGGATGAAATCCATAAGTGCGAATGATTCTTAAGCGTTAAGACACATGGATAACATTTAGAGAAGGATGGTGCTTGTTGATTGCAACTTAATGACTAAAAGATTTGTCATACAGATACTAAAACTGCATTCCTATGAGGAATAAAACAAGGATGTGTATGTGACACAACCTATAAGGTTTATGAATCCATTAATTCAAATGAAGTCTATAAGTTACAATGGACTCATCAATGTGATTGATTGAGTACAAGCAACTCAGAAATATGATCTTTAATTTGATAATATAGTCAAAGGGTTTGACTGATATGTCAAAGATAAAGAAGGGATCTATGATTTAGTAGGAGCATGTTCACATCCCACATGTTGATGTGAAATGGAATTGTTCTAGAATGGAAATCCAAAGTGGAAATTATCTTTAAGGAAGATAGAGATGTTTCCTATGTGATAGGAATAGAGATCTATAGAGATAGTTCTTGAAAACCTCTTGACCTGAAAAGAGAGAGCATACATTGGCAATCTATACTGAAAGGATTAGTGTGCATAGATTCAGTGGGAGAAAACTTGTCCATGTTACATGGAGTTGGTACCCCAAAGGCCAAGTGTCCAATTCTTATGAATAATGGGAACACTAAGAATAGATATGGATCTATCATGTATGTAATCATCCCATTATCTTGCATGTATGGGCATAGCAAAATAAAGTGCATTTATCATTTTGTATGTAGGACATGACAATATGATGTGCTCATCCTAATAACTCATATGTGGGACATGACGAGTGGATGTTTGTCTAGTTCTAGTAAGGGTTACTGGAATACCATAAGAACTTGATAAGTACTTGAGAAGTACTAGTTCTATGGAAATAAGTGAGGGTTCACTATAAAGAGTTACACTAATGCGAACTTCTGAAAAAAGGACAGAAAATTAATCGCAAAATATATATGGGATATATAAAAGTGAATGTTTGTTCATAAATAGAAATGTTCCAATAAAGCCATTTAAAAAGGAAAGGCCGAGTATCCGTGTGTTAGAGAACATTAGTGGATACTATATGGATCTGGAAGTTCACAGAGATGAACTTATAGATATTCTGGTCATTAATGACAAGTTAGGAGTGCTTGGTCATGCAATGTGGCTAAAGGTTTGCAAAGGAATACTAGATCGCATATTACGGCAACTCCATCTCATACGTGTGACGTACAACGAAGAGATGAGAGACATGCAGCTAAAACCAACTTTGGCAAGGTGTTTCCATAAGTCACTATGTTAGCACTAGATCATAGTAACATGTGGGACATGTTTGAAGATCACTATGAATATGATTCAAGGGTGATTGGCTCACAGTGCAAGTGGGAGTCTGTTGGTATGTATGCCCTGAGAGCCAATCATGGGATGATTGGTGGGATACATTAAGATTGATTTGATAAGCATCAAAGGAAAGATTCCAATTCTTTCTGGTTCAGTCATATGAGATAATGATAGAACAGATTGAATGTCTAGAGAAAGACATTACTCAATGACGTATGCTTTCAGGTTGAGGACCTGAACGATGAGATCATACAGATGCTAAGACTTTGTACATTCTTATTATGTCCCTAGTCGGATGTCATTGTGGAAGGTAGATCGACAGCAATGACACATAAGACTAGATTGTGGTGTTGGTTGATGATAGAATCTCATTAGTCATGATATGGAGATATCAAACCAAACACATAGGTACTTGTTAGAGAACAAGTATACCGGACAGACCCACCGTGAGTTTGACACATGGAACCATGACATGGTAGTCA
Source organism: Alisma plantago-aquatica (assembly GCA_963693085.1). Taxonomy (NCBI): domain Eukaryota; kingdom Viridiplantae; phylum Streptophyta; class Magnoliopsida; order Alismatales; family Alismataceae; genus Alisma; species Alisma plantago-aquatica. The sequence goes on from OY856409.1 coordinate 259,149,632, forward strand.
CAGTCAGTTCTCACAGTGATGGTGGTGAGTGTGATTCTTCGACATAAAATCACTACACTCAACACATGTCGTTGGGTACACTTTGACATCATCAAATGCAGTCCTGAAACACAGGTTGTTATAAAGATGATGATTGGGTGGCTTTGACACATGTGGCTTTTGAGGGGTAAGTGATAGATATGGGATTTGTCCCTCCTGAGGGAGTTTGATATCCATGGCCACTTGATGAGTAGGATTGAGATAGGCGTGTGCACACATGTGTGAATCAGTATGAAATATTGATGTCAAACATAGGATATTGAGATATGGACTTTCACTGCCAACGTGAAATGGGCATGCAGGGTCACACACATAGGATTTAACTTAGAAGAGGAGTTTATCCACAAATGATGTTTAGATTGATTACTAAAGAAGTTTAGTAGTTCAATTAAACACTCAATCAATTAATAGCTCAATTTCATAGTGTTCAAGGTGTTGGACCAGATGATTAAGAGTATCGGATTGATTGAAACTGCAATTGACTGATTTTGCATAGTCTGCTGCCCCAACCGATCGGCTCATGGGACGAACCGATTGGCTCAGGTTGGTGAACCGATCGGCTCAACTGGTGAGACGATCGGCTCATGTATCTATGAGATGAACGGCTCAATTGTTGAACCGGTCGATTTATGTGACCAACCGAGATTGTTTGGAAAGTCAGAAGACTGTTTTGCAAATATAATTTGTTTCACTTGTACAAATTCAATTTGGACAAGGATTAATATTTGATTAATCAGAAACAAATATGAAAGTCAATTTGAGTTGGATCAGGACCACGAACTGATCGGCTCAGGCATGAACCGATCGGCTCAGAGCACCAGATGATCGGCTCAGGTCCCAAACGATCAGCTCAGGGCCCGAAACTATCATTTCAGGGTGTGAACCGATTGGTTCAGTTGGCACAGCTGGTTGTTTTTGTGGAAAATATCGAACCCTTCTACTCCTACTTTAATCCCGCATTGCCCGGGGTAGAGAACCATGTCCCATGACTCTCCTATATAAATAGGGGTAGTGGGGGCTTCTCAGGAACAACAACTCAGAACACCAGTTGCTCTGCAAAGTTGTCATTCTCTTTGGTTGTGGTAACCGAGAGAGCCCGAGCAAGTGCTACCCGATAAGGGAGGCACAGCAAGGGAAAGACAATTGCAGAAAAGCGACTGGTGGCAGGAGAGTGTATTGGTGACTAGTACACTGACAGGAGGGTGTGACTCCTTCCGATTCCTTGTAGGACAAGGAGATCGGAGTTCCAGGTGGTCCATGTGGACTACTTCAGAGGCGGGAGACTATTGCCGCTCGGAGGATAGCTGTCAATCCTGACAGTCCCAGTGAGACCAGGAGCTGCACAGACACCGTCCAAGACCGGAGGTGAAGACCGTGCAAGTTGTGAGGTAACGTCGCCGAGAAAGCCTCGGGACAAGGTACTCCTCTACAAACCATCCTTCCTATTGTATAGACGTTGATGTGATTCCTTTATTCTGGGTTCGGGAGAAGAAAATATTTGTTTCTGCTGCCTTCTATGTCTCCCCTAAAACCCAACATTAGTGGTAGGTAATTAAATGAATAAAAGTTGTAAAGTAGATAATTAATTATTTAGATAAATAATACCTCAAAGAAAGCTGATGGAAAATATTCTAACCACATACTTCGCTTTAAGTAAACATAATATATGGTTAATTTGATACCTTTTGAGTACCATGTTGGGTTACAAAGAAATTGGATTTTGAAAGTATTATAAGAGAGTACATAGTTGTATTCTCCAATAGACAACCTTTGGGATTCTTTTAGTAACCTTACATTGGTACTAATTAAAGATGTAAAGTTATGATAGAAGCAAGAAAAATATACAATTACAATACATCTTATAAATGTCCATGAGAATGGTCATGTTACTTAATCTCCATTCTGTGAATAAATTAGCACAACCTTTTCCTCTAGACAATGTTATCTTCTGCATATGTTATTTCTTTGATTATTCACAAGATACTACCTTGAATTGATAAAAAAAAGGTCATGATATTACTCTTGTAGTAACATATATGATTTCTGCAATAATAAATGCTAATGAGGATGATAATTAATGTATGGATTTACAACCACATATGTAACGTCTCAGGATTTGAGGCCTCAGATACATGATCCTAAAAGGAATGATTGGACTACCCATATCACCAAGGTACACCTCTTTTTTAGGGAGACCACCACTAAAGAACTATGTTGGATAAGCATGCTCAGCCTAGAATAGTACTAGGATGGGTGATCTGTCGGGAAGTTGATCTCAGCTTGTGTGTGAGCGAGGACAAAGTGCACAGTCAAGGCTAGTGGTGGTATGTGTGGTCATTCGCCATTCCTGAAACTTTACTAGATCCTTGGGTAGTGGGCCCGGGATTTACAACGTCTCTTCACATTCCTATATCTCTCTACTAGATTATTTTGAGAGGAAATTTTAATTCTTAGAGCTGCAAATGATGTTACATGGAAAGAGGTATCGATGCACATAATATAAAATTAATTAATTGCATATTATGGTGTATTTAAGATAAAGAAAATCTTGATAATTACATATAATTATATGTTTTGAAACAAAAGGAGTAAAATTGTGCTTTCTCCTTGCATATTATTTGGCCTTAAGACTTATGATTAATGGGATCAAATTATGAATCCCAAACGATTGATCATTAAACACTTTCCAACATATTACTCCTTGGTTTTTAGTATAAGAAACAGAATATGACTCTTCACCTCTATGATCTCCAATGGAATTGCCATTAATTATTCTCCACCATGAGTTATCCTCATTACCAACAAGCCGATCACGAATTGAAAAACAATGTTAACGTAATACCATATCTCAACCCGCAACTAATAGAAAATGAAGAGATAATTAGCCCTATTATTTTCCAATGAGAAGAAAATTGTTAGACTTATTAGGAGACAAAACCATCCCATTAATATAATTATCTTCCCATAATATAGGTGGAGATGGAGAAAATCACGCATAATAGCCTTTGGCCTCTCGTCTTTACAATCTCTTTGACTCATGTGTGTCGGTTAGGCACATGACACATTAACATGCTCTTCTCAAAAACGTCACTTTCCCATTCATTCTTTCCCTTATGTCAATCAATTATATAATGTCCTACTATCACCTCTTCTTCACTAAAAACCAAAACTATGTTTAAAGCATGATCTTTAGTCAGGACTTTTCATGGTTGTGAACACCTTCCATTACCATTATTCCTCCAATATACCTCCTCCTTCTTCTATATTTCAACCCATGACCCCATAGAACTTTATGTATCATTTTAAATGGGAGAAACACCATTTGCAAACATAGGAGCATGATCATTGATGTGGGTTCTATCGCACTAAAAAGTGTACTAAGAATAGAATTCCTAGTTTTTAACAAACCAACTCACAATAATTACCACCCATAAGCGAACAGATCTTCTCGTAGTATAGTTATGGATTGATTTCCAAGGGACAACCTTTTTAAGAACCTAGCTAATTGTTATTCCATTGATTAAGACTAATATTTTAAAATGAGATTTGATTTTTTAAGTTTAAAATAATTGTAATAAGAGTCAAAGTGAAATAAAATGATGTCTAGATTAATGACGGAAAATACTAGGGTAGAATCGGGTTTCAGTGCCACTATTTGAGTCTGCATATCCAATCAAATCCAAACTTGTGTGAAGAAATAATTGGAAGTATGCAATTTTCCCCTTTTGATGTTATAAGCTTGCAAGATCATATATGACTATGAGCTCGATGTTTCAATTCTTATAGATCGTCTACCTGCTACTCTGAAGACTTCCCATTGGAAGTTCTTATCAGGACATCAACCAAAATCAATCAATATTCAAATCTTACACATTGAAGTTCTCTCTATCTAAGATTATAATAAATCACATAAGGTGGGTGAATGATCAATCCACAAAACATGTGTTAAACGATTTATGATGAATTGAATGAGTTCATACAAGATTTAGAATAAGAATGGAAATAGAAAGGAACAGGTAGCGAGGATAAACCTCGCATCCCTGTGAAAGGACTACTCCCTTGACATGGAGAGATTAATGTCACTGGTAAAGGAAAGGGACACAATTATGGTCATGAATGTAGAAGAAGTAGTTGGGTGTGGTGTGTGATAGCAAACTTCCTTCCTTCTCACTCCTCCAAGTACTAACCCCAATATGCAGTTGAAGTAGGTGGATGGACAGTAAGTTGGTGAAGAGGTCGATCACCCTGGAGAGGGAGGTCAATGGCCTTGAGCTTTTAGAGGTCGATATGGAGGTCAGCACACTAGAGGCTGATGGTCTTGAGTTTCTGAGGGGAGAGGTCGATCGATCACTATTGTTTGACACTAGAGGTCGATGGCTCTTTTAGTGTAGAGGTTGATGGCTCCAGATAGCAGTGGTCGATGGATCTAAACTTAGAAGGTTGATGGCTCTAGATATAATCAGATCGATCAATCTAGATATGACTTGGAGTTGTGGTACTTCTCTCCCCTTTAGCAGCATGAAGTCTGAGAGAGATTTTTCATGATTGTATGATTGGTACTTATAGGCCTTTGTACTTGGCTATCAATGCCCAGATTTCCACCACATGGACAGTCAAGGTCAATTTCTTCAAATCTAAGAAATTGTTGGATGTTGATGGGGTAGACGAATGTTTGACTAGGTCGATGATCTTGAATGCTCGATGGATTTTATGTCAATATCTGGTCATCAATCGATGGATGTCCTGGTGTTTGTCAACCTAGTAGGTCAATGGGGCATCGACCTTTTCCTTGGTCAATGATGATTCTGGAGTCGAGCTTTTGGATTTTGACCAGGGAGGTTGATGGGTCATCGACCTCGAAGGTCAATGGTATGCTTGAGGTGTGGCCTTCAATCAGTGGTTGTCGACTTGTTGGATGCAGACCAATTGTTGATGTATGATGTTGGTTGATGGAGGGAGGTCGATGGGTCATCGACCTTGTTCATTGATGATATTTTGAATGTCAATTGGTAGGTCAATAGATAGGTTAATTTTGCACTTAGTCACAAAAATTGTTGATCGATTTTGCTTTTTGGAAGTACTCAAAATTCCATTTTGGCTTGGGGTGCTACCCCACACCCTATGAGAGGTGTCTTCCTCTTGACTCCTACCCGCTGAAGGGCAGCGGAACCCCCTAGGCATTCTTGCTACATAGTGACAAGATTCAAACCTACAAAGGAGAGTCAAGAAAAGCATCAAATTCCTATAAATTAGCATAAAAACCTAAGTAAATCAAAACAAAGCTATTACTAATGAACACTAAGCTATATGGATGCAAAATTCAGCTAAAATGTAAGTAAACTAGGATGAATATGTATTCATAAATCACGCACTAATTCTAGCTTTCCCAAAGAATGTCAGTTCTCTGAAACTCAGTCATGGTACTCCTTCATTTCCATGTATTTATGAGACAATTTTGAATATCATTTCTCTATTGTCGGTGATCCTTAATCTGAAAATAATAGGTTTTCCTAGCTGAATATCAGACTCAAAAGTCACTTCCAATCTTTCTCTGATGAATGGAAAGGTTAAACAAGAGATACATAAAAACTAATCTGCATTCAGACATTAAAAGTAAGTAGCATATATATATATATATATATATATATATATATATATATATATATATATATATATATATATATATATATATATATATATATATATATCTGTGTGTGTGTGATAACATCAGTTTTGATGCACTTTTCATAACTTTTTTGATAATAAAAGTCATTAGAATTAGTGCTTGGATGTTTAGTTTTACTCATTTCTTACTTCCATTTACTTATTGATAGATTCTAAAATAGTTTTATTGATATTTGAAGGAGTTTGGCACAAATCTGATGAAATTAATGAAGAGTAATCATCACTCAACACACTCCAAATTTCTAACAAGAAGGATGGTCGACAACACTGTCGAGCACTACATTGATGAGAAAATGACCCTTGACTGCTACTTGTTGAGTAAGGGCTAACGAGTAATTCAAACAAGCATCCATTGGAGGAACATCGACAAACCTATCAAAGCTCAGACAACATACTACCTCTACAGAAGTACACTGACAGGATCCTATTGGTACCAAACTATCAAATGAATCCTCGACAATCCTGTCAAGGAGTGATTCATCAATACATCTATTGATGAACCTAATAAGTAGATCACGTCGACATCCTTGTCGATGGCCAAAGGCAACCTGTTGAAGAAAGGCATCAACATGTATGTCAATGTCATTAATATCACAATCAAAGATCAATAGTCCCTTAATGATAGCATGCCTCATCAATGTTATTGTTGATCGACAAACATGTCTAGGAAATCCTTCATTTACATTGAGCATTGATAGGGAGGTCGATGCCACGTGGAGAACTTACCTCGACAAACACTAGCCAAAGCCTATAAATATACCCCCAAGGCGTCGCTTTAAAAGGATTTTGGACCCTAAGTGTTTTGGGAGCCGAAAGGCTGCCGCCAAGTGTAATCCAAGGATGAGAGCAATCGACCAGCCTAGTTCTATCAACCGAGTTCATCTCTTGGCGACCCGATTCTTCACTATCAACAATCCAACAGACCTGCTGTAAAGACCCGATCTTTACGATCAAATATTTACAAAATGTATCAAAAGTATAAACAATCTTTATTACAATCATGCTTGTACATCAGAGTTGCGGAAGCTTACAAATATGATTACAAGTTTAAGAAATAAAATTCATTCTATCTACTCTTCAACGGAGGACTACCCAGTGCATGTCTCTTCAAGTTCTTCCATCTATCACCTGCCCATGAGTTCCCGGAGGGAACGAAACCACACATGGACCCCATTGAAGGGAAATAAAAGGTCAGCAGAGCTGGTACTAAATCCAAGTAATTGAACTTGCACGAAATAGGTTTAGATGTATAATAAAAGTTAGGAAAGGACTATTTGGTGGACTAAAGGCTTACAAAAAGAAATTCCAATATCAACTTCAAAATAACAAATCTTTCACAAGAATATCATTAAGCAAGATTCAATAATTCAAGTATGCAAAATTTATCCAAGCTATTCACAAAGTATATCAATTTCAAAATATTCTATTTGGCAAGTTTTGGCACCTTTCTATCATATCTTTTCTAGGGCTAAGTGCCTTGTGTTCTCACACTCTAGGAGAGAACGACACTAGTGCCTTATTAGCTATTCCAGTTAACTGGGGGACAACTAATCCCTATCCACTGCGCAGGGTTGTGGGGTACTTGGCCCACTCAAGTGAGCCAAAGCTCTATAGGGCCAAAGCCCGAGGGACCAAAGTCCACAGGGAGTCAAAACTCCAAATAGATCAAGTCCAGTGCCAAAAATATTTTATCAACAACATTTCATCAATTACAAAAAATAAGGGTGGTGAACTTTCAAGAACAAGTAGAGGTTTCAAAACTATATGGAATTCACCACAATTCAAGATATGTGTGTATGTCTATCAAGAGGGGAAAATAATTCAAAAATTGAAATAGAAGATCTAGTACCTCAATTATTCAGGTCTCCAAGGATTGCATAATCACCAAGAATGGATCCAACAGCGAGAAATCTACAAAGTATTGTAATGGTGTCATCACTTGGCTATGAATCAACTACTTGTTGAGTATGTTCTATTATGGCTTTCTTTCCCATCTAGGGTTATTGTTATTTCATGTTTACTCCATTATATTCTTTTCTAAGATTTCAAATGTCATATATTTATGAATGTTATTATAATGTATACGAATACTAGATTGCAATGTCAAGATTCGCTCATATGGTCACTCTAGGATTTCTAATCCCATTAAATACAAATGATCTATTATACCTCTATTATTGTCTTTGTGAGCAGTTAACTTGTGTCTATATTTAGGGTATTATATTTATTTTTCCATGACCTTCTTCTATGATTAAAATAATAATTTATGCATAGGCTGACCATGTTTTATACGTATACTTATATTTCCCAGTACGAAAAATATTACTCCAGGAGTACACTACTGAATTTCTAGAAATTTAGTACTTTATATTATGAATGTATTAGTATGCATACCAATAGGACCAATACTAGGAAAAGTCGTACATGACCTTATTTTATATATTGCATTCTATTTAATCATCCACTGATGTATAATTTCAATGACTAATATACATGCTATTATTTATGTACTACAGATCTTCACGATCTAGTTGTTTAAATAGTTAAGGTAATTTCCTATTGCTGGCGTCTCAGTGTAATACATAGTAACTTGTTAAACTGTACATTTTGAGGATAACGTAGACCAAATATGATTGCGTATATACAAAATATACAGAAATTAATTTAGCAAATGTTTTCATAAAAAAAATAGTTTACATATTGAATGAATGCTCCGTTAGCAAGTATTGATGTTGATTATATATATACGCTTATATCAAGTTCTAGGATCACGTAACTACCCGAAGGTTATGTGAGTGTTACCAATATACTCCTACTGACATGTTACTATGATACTAGCAGATGTGCGAGATTGAGTCCTCTAATTTCTTCCATGTAAATGAGTTTTATAAATATAACTACAGCAGGAGAACGCAAACTTACATGACAGATTCCTAATCAAGGAACTACAGAAAAAGAAGTACTGACTTACATGTCACACATCATAGGGCTCATCTCTTCCTGATGTAGCATCCACATCACACTTTCACGGCTATTAAAAGGTCTGTAAATGCCGCATGTGTAGCTAGTTCCATGGAGTCCAGGGTTCGACGATGACGTGGCTAGTAATGGGGTCGAGCAAGGCAGGGACTACAGGTCTATGAATCCCCTCTTACGCATAAGGTGCCCATCCTCAGTCTTTGACACGATCCGGAGTAGCGAGAGATCAAGAGGGAATTGACAATCTATGGTGGCTTCCATGTTGCGTCGGCTGGGCGAGGTGATGTGAATAACGTGGCTGGGTTCGGCAATGGTGTGGCTGCGAGGTGTTCAGGAAATCGATAGACTCCTTTCTGCTGGAGAAAGAGGTGCTCGGCGAAGATGAAATCGATGTCTCTATTATGCGACCAGAGAACGTCACAGATGGCAGCGGTAGTTGTTACATGCCGTGATGGCAGTGGTGGTCTCGCTGGAGGTCGTTGGTAGTTGCTGCAGCAGGTGTTGGTTTATGTTCACATCATTTGATGGTGGAGGGAAGGCTAGTTCCTTTCCCAGCGCCGCCTAGATGAAGAAGAGCTGTCGAGGGATCTGCGAGATGCCAGGTAGGCGGCCGCGGGTCTGAGTTTGTGGAGAACCGGAGTGGTTGTGGTTCAATGGAAGAGGTATCTTAAACCAAGGAGCTCGGCATGGAGGCATTAAACTACTCTGCATGGCTGAGTTCCCCACAGTCCGGGCAAATGAAGATGAAGACGAGGGCTGCTCCTCTAGTAGGATTTATAGCTTCATGATTAGGTGACAATGGGGAGTTGAAAGTTTGTAGAGATGAAGCGTCTGCTGTGATCTCAGGGCCTGGGATTACGGGAGGCAGATAGGCGGCCGGGTCACTTGGCTAATTAGTTCCAGTAGTAGGCCAAGTCTGTCTTGCTCCTGATAGGGGTGGAAAGTTAACGGACAAGGAGAGGAGGAGCCCTTCCGTTTCAGTTAATCTACGACGTAACAGTTTAGGTATAATTGTATCGGTTCCCTTCTGTTCCGCACAAGGAGATAATCATTTAATACATTTATTTAGTAACCTTCTCCTCCGACGATTTAGTTGTTGAAATATTTAAATAGCCTATTGTTATAGCAAAAGGACAATAGAGTCGAGTCATGATATGTTGACTAACATTATCACGATACTTCTTATTCAATTAAAAATACATGACCAGGCGATATAGTGTTTTAATGATGCAAATGACGTTCGTTATATTTATAAAATTGATGCACGTATTTAATAATTCAACCAAGGTTGTGAAGTTGGTCGATAAACCCCATCCTTCTCAAATTGGCCTATCTATCCCAAGAGCGATCTATCATGATTACTACAACCAAATATATGATATATATATTTTTTATGGATCTAATGTTGCTCTCATTTATCAATAAATCTTTATATATATATATATTTTTTACATTCTTTAGTATTTAATTTCCAATAATAATGCTATATATATTTAAACCACTTCCTAATCCCATGATTTGTGAATGAGTTTAGGCATACAAATATGGGGCATTATATACCTGAATTAGACCAAAACTATAAGAATGCACCAGTTGCACAAAGCTCCAAAATATTAAAAAGTAATGAACAATTAAATTAGAATAGTACAAAAAGGGTTTTTCAAATGAGGAATGATGAGTTATAACTCAGTAAGTTTGGTATTCAAAATTCAGTATGTCACAACTCTTCCACTCTTCAAAAAGATTTCGTCCGCGAAATCAAATCTTCTTAACAACCTTATTTCTAATAAGGTCGGATCCACAAAATTTTCACCATTCTCTTCTTATTTAATTAAGTTTCACCTTAGAATAATATGTACAATTATAATTCTCCCACCATTAAAATAGTTTCTACTAATTGTTACCAAACACTCTATTACTATCCCTATGGAATAACTAATCAGATACATGGCAAAATTTAATTTTACAAAAGTATATCTTCTATCAAGCGAGAACTTAGTGATGACTATTTCATGAAGGCTCCTAATATCATATTAAGATATGAATGTATGCAATTCAAATTAATAGGCATCAACTATTATTCTCACAAGTTTTTTTTTCTTGGTACACTACAAAATGATTGACCACACCATGATTACTAAGGTCAACAATTTTTTTTTTAATATCATAGCATTTTTTTTTTCTGTATTAGGTCACAATTTCAAGTGGGATGTTTTTTTTATGTCAAATAACTCTCAGATATGTTATAAGGTTCCAAATGAAAATCATTGAATGTGATAGTGAATCTTACCCATTAGGGTTTAGAATAATTATTTATTCTGCATTCATATATGCCCTTAGTAATTTGTGTCCAAACCTAAAGATAACATCATGATACTTTACCCATTTGTATACTTAGGATGGTGATTTGAATGTTCAAAAAGGCTCATTCCCAATTTTCCTTCACAATAGCTCAAGCAAATCTATGCCTAGGGGAGTTTAAAAGGTATCGAAATGAGCTAGATGAATTTCTAGACTAAGGTATATCACAACCTACACTCTTAATGTTCACTACTTATAGTGTAAGAATATTATATAAATTAGGCCAATTATACTAGGATTTATTATCAACTATTTGTATAAGTCTTAAGTATTTCATTGGTGCTCCTACTTAACCCTAATTTTCCATGAGACATGCATGAGTGCCGACCGTTTATAGCTCTGATACCATGTTGTAAAGACCCGATCTTTACGATCAAATATTTACAAAATGTATCAAAAGTATAAACAATCTTTATTACAATCATGCTTGTACATCAGAGTTGCGGAAGCTTACAAATATGATTACAAGTTTAAGAAATAAAATTCATTCTATCTACTCTTCAACGGAGGACTACCCAGTGCATGTCTCTTCAAGTTCTTCCATCTATCACCTGCCCATGAGTTCCCGGAGGGAACGAAACCACACATGGACCCCATTGAAGGGAAATAAAAGGTCAGCAGAGCTGGTACTAAATCCAAGTAATTGAACTTGCACGAAATAGGTTTAGATGTATAATAAAAGTTAGGAAAGGACTATTTGGTGGACTAAAGGCTTACAAAAAGAAATTCCAATATCAACTTCAAAATAACAAATCTTTCACAAGAATATCATTAAGCAAGATTCAATAATTCAAGTATGCAAAATTTATCCAAGCTATTCACAAAGTATATCAATTTCAAAATATTCTATTTGGCAAGTTTTGGCACCTTTCTATCATATCTTTTCTAGGGCTAAGTGCCTTGTGTTCTCACACTCTAGGAGAGAACGACACTAGTGCCTTATTAGCTATTCCAGTTAACTGGGGGACAACTAATCCCTATCCACTGCGCAGGGTTGTGGGGTACTTGGCCCACTCAAGTGAGCCAAAGCTCTATAGGGCCAAAGCCCGAGGGACCAAAGTCCACAGGGAGTCAAAACTCCAAATAGATCAAGTCCAGTGCCAAAAATATTTTATCAACAACATTTCATCAATTACAAAAAATAAGGGTGGTGAACTTTCAAGAACAAGTAGAGGTTTCAAAACTATATGGAATTCACCACAATTCAAGATATGTGTGTATGTCTATCAAGAGGGGAAAATAATTCAAAAATTGAAATAGAAGATCTAGTACCTCAATTATTCAGGTCTCCAAGGATTGCATAATCACCAAGAATGGATCCAACAGCGAGAAATCTACAAAGTATTGTAATGGTGTCATCACTTGGCTATGAATCAACTACTTGTTGAGTATGTTCTATTATGGCTTTCTTTCCCATCTAGGGTTATTGTTATTTCATGTTTACTCCATTATATTCTTTTCTAAGATTTCAAATGTCATATATTTATGAATGTTATTATAATGTATACGAATACTAGATTGCAATGTCAAGATTCGCTCATATGGTCACTCTAGGATTTCTAATCCCATTAAATACAAATGATCTATTATACCTCTATTATTGTCTTTGTGAGCAGTTAACTTGTGTCTATATTTAGGGTATTATATTTATTTTTCCATGACCTTCTTCTATGATTAAAATAATAATTTATGCATAGGCTGACCATGTTTTATACGTATACTTATATTTCCCAGTACGAAAAATATTACTCCAGGAGTACACTACTGAATTTCTAGAAATTTAGTACTTTATATTATGAATGTATTAGTATGCATACCAATAGGACCAATACTAGGAAAAGTCGTACATGACCTTATTTTATATATTGCATTCTATTTAATCATCCACTGATGTATAATTTCAATGACTAATATACATGCTATTATTTATGTACTACAGATCTTCACGATCTAGTTGTTTAAATAGTTAAGGTAATTTCCTATTGCTGGCGTCTCAGTGTAATACATAGTAACTTGTTAAACTGTACATTTTGAGGATAACGTAGACCAAATATGATTGCGTATATACAAAATATACAGAAATTAATTTAGCAAATGTTTTCATAAAAAAAATAGTTTACATATTGAATGAATGCTCCGTTAGCAAGTATTGATGTTGATTATATATATACGCTTATATCAAGTTCTAGGATCACGTAACTACCCGAAGGTTATGTGAGTGTTACCAATATACTCCTACTGACATGTTACTATGATACTAGCAGATGTGCGAGATTGAGTCCTCTAATTTCTTCCATGTAAATGAGTTTTATAAATATAACTACAGCAGGAGAACGCAAACTTACATGACAGATTCCTAATCAAGGAACTACAGAAAAAGAAGTACTGACTTACATGTCACACATCATAGGGCTCATCTCTTCCTGATGTAGCATCCACATCACACTTTCACGGCTATTAAAAGGTCTGTAAATGCCGCATGTGTAGCTAGTTCCATGGAGTCCAGGGTTCGACGATGACGTGGCTAGTAATGGGGTCGAGCAAGGCAGGGACTACAGGTCTACGAATCCCCTCTTACGCATAAGGTGCCCATCCTCAGTCTTTGACACGATCCGGAGTAGCGAGAGATCAAGAGGGAATTGACAATCTATGGTGGCTTCCATGTTGCGTCGGCTGGGCGAGGTGATGTGAATAACGTGGCTGGGTTCGGCAATGGTGTGGCTGCGAGGTGTTCAGGAAATCGATAGACTCCTTTCTGCTGGAGAAAGAGGTGCTCGGCGAAGATGAAATCGATGTCTCTATTATGCGACCAGAGAACGTCACAGATGGAAGCGGTAGTTGTTACATGCCGTGATGGCAGTGGTGGTCTCGCTGGAGGTCGTTGGTAGTTGCTGCAGCAGGTGTTGGTTTATGTTCACATCATTTGATGGTGGAGGGAAGGCTAGTTCCTTTCCCAGCGCCGCCTAGATGAAGAAGAGCTGTCGAGGGATCTGCGAGATGCCAGGTAGGCGGCCGCGGGTCTGAGTTTGTGGAGAACCGGAGTGGTTGTGGTTCAATGGAAGAGGTATCTTAAACCAAGGAGCTCGGCATGGAGGCATTAAACTACTCTGCATGGCTGAGTTCCCCACAGTCCGGGCAAATGAAGATGAAGACGAGGGCTGCTCCTCTAGTAGGATTTATAGCTTCATGATTAGGTGACAATGGGGAGTTGAAAGTTTGTAGAGATGAAGCGTCTGCTGCGATCTCAGGGCCTGGGATTACGGGAGGCAGATAGGCGGCCGGGTCACTTGGCTAATTAGTTCCAGTAGTAGGCCAAGTCTGTCTTGCTCCTGATAGGGGTGGAAAGTTAACGGACAAGGAGAGGAGGAGCCCTTCCGTTTCAGTTAATCTACGACGTAACAGTTTAGGTATAATTGTATCGGTTCCCTTCTGTTCCGCACAAGGAGATAATCATTTAATACATTTATTTAGTAACCTTCTCCTCCGACGATTTAGTTGTTGAAATATTTAAATAGCCTATTGTTATAGCAAAAGGACAATAGAGTCGAGTCATGATATGTTGACTAACATTATCACGATACTTCTTATTCAATTAAAAATACATGACCAGGCGATATAGTGTTTTAATGATGCAAATGACGTTCGTTATATTTATAAAATTGATGCACGTATTTAATAATTCAACCAAGGTTGTGAAGTTGGTCGATAAACCCCATCCTTCTCAAATTGGCCTATCTATCCCAAGAGCGATCTATCATGATTACTACAACCAAATATATGATATATATATTTTTTATGGATCTAATGTTGCTCTCATTTATCAATAAATCTTTATATATATATATATTTTTTTACATTCTTTAGTATTTAATTTCCAATAATAATGCTATATATATTTAAACCACTTCCTAATCCCATGATTTGTGAATGAGTTTAGGCATACAAATATGGGGCATTATATACCTGAATTAGACCAAAACTATAAGAATGCACCAGTTGCACAAAGCTCCAAAATATTAAAAAGTAATGAACAATTAAATTAGAATAGTACAAAAAGGGTTTTTCAAATGAGGAATGATGAGTTATAACTCAGTAAGTTTGGTATTCAAAATTCAGTATGTCACACCTGCTCTGCTCCAAGCCAAGATCAAAGGGAGGAGAAAAGCTATCAATATCCATGTCGACCACTTTCCTGATCAACCGATAGGTTGGTAGATAGATCATATGATCTACTTTTGTATTGATCATTCCCTTTTATTTCCTTATCATGACTTGTTCATGTTGTAATCTGTTTGTTTCTATTGCCATATGTGGCTAAAATCCATAACTTGGGTCGGGAGTATCTGTAAGGCCCTCCCAACCATGTAATTATTCATCTTTCTATTTTATGGCATATGTTCTTTAAAGTTTTATTCTTATACTCTTATGTTACTATGTCGATTTATGATTAGCTACCCTCTTCCAATGTTCAATATGAATAGTGTTCAAGAGATTAGTTTCAATTAGATCTAGAGTATAGGATATTGACAATACAAGAGAGTGAGGAGTTTCTATAACAAAAAGTCATACGGGTCTTCCCTTGATCTTTCAGTTACTACCTCGAGAGAGATAACCATGTTAGATAGATTTCTGTACAGATCTTGAGAGAAACAAGGAACAAATAATTGCTTATGGTTGTTTGCAAAATAAGTAGAGAATAAATATAAAATAGGAGTGAAGGTTTTACATGGTTGTGGTAGGCTTGATTGGTGAAACCCACTCCAAGTCCCATTTTATTATAATTTTCATGATTCATCATCATTCTTCTTTTGTTCTTTTAAATTTACAAATTATTGCTTGATTTAGGATTAAATTGCTCCTTAATCGGGACACCATAAAACTACTCTTTTGGTTAGACTAGACTATGTTAAGGTCTCATGCTTTTATTCTATTATTCCCCTTATCCATGTGTTCGACCTTGTACTACTAAAATAGACTCTTTTTGAGTTGTGGATGTCTCTTCTAGTCGGGTATAAATTTAAAGCATGACATCTTTGGCAGGACAATTGTGTTTACACTTTTAACCCACAAAAAAGAGCGATCAACTTTTGGCATTATTTTCGGGGGATAATATTTAAGAACGTGTGGCCTACTTAGGACTAGTCATCGCTTCTAAACTTTACCCTTTATTAATATTCTTTTAAAAATTATCGATTTGATAAAATATTATTTACTTTTCTAGTCTCAGACTTTGATTTGTTCAATATTTTTCTTATAGGTAGCCAAACATAATTTCTAGTCCACCCTGGAGTTCCATGTTGAATTTCCAAAGGTGGATATCTTCCTCATCAAACCAATGGTAGAAAGAGAGCCACTTGTTGATCCTGAGAATAATCCCTCTCTTTGTTTGTTAGTCATTGGGCGCGTCAATGACAACATGGACCCTATTGTCTTCTCTCGCATACCAATGACAAGTTTTGATTTAAATCCTAGGTTCATTAGTATGATTCAAAATCAGATGTTCAAAGGAAATTCCATGGAGGAAAACCCCTACCATCATATAGACACCTTCAAATATCTGTGTGACACTCTAAAGATGAATAGGGTTCCTCACGAAGTTATCTATATAAAGGGCTTTCTCTTCTGTCTCCAGGACAAAGCCATGCAGTCGTACCTTTCTCAAAAGGGAGTTACATCTTGACAACAACTATCTGAAGCTTTTGTAAACAAGTTCTATCATGTGGAAAAGATTGTCAGATGCAAGCACAAGATTATTGGCTTTTGGGAGAAACCTTCAGAAAGTCTATATGACGCATGGGAAAGATGTCCAAAATATCTTAGGGACTTCCCAAACCATGGGTACGATGAAGGTTTTATTGTCACCGCCTTTTCTAAAATTCTAATCTCAACAGAAAGAACTTCTTTAAGCTCTACAGTCGGCAGTGACTTCATGAAGCATGATGTAGAAATCAAAAAAGAAATCATTAACAACATGGCCGAACTCCAATATGGCAGAGACTATGAAAGAAACTCAACAGACATTGTGTCTGTTGTGAGTGGTAGTTCTATCAACTCAAGATTACTGTAGAACCTCAACAACAAATTAGACAAGATGGTTGCTGACATTCAGAATCTAAAGGAGGCCAATACAAAGCACTTTACATAAGAAACCATAAAATGTGTCACTTGTGAAGAAGGTAGTTGTAGTGTTTCCATTGTATTTATACTCACTAAGTGGAAGAAACTCAGATAGAGAATGTATCTTATGTCAATTACAAACATCCTAATCACCGTGTATTTTCTTATGGAACACCTCGGCATCAGAAAATTCATATCAATTGAATCAATCAGCCCAAGCCATGGGTAGGGGACAAGGGCAAGCTTTGGGGAGAGGAATACCACTCGGATTTCAAAAAAATAGACCTCAGCCTCAAGAAAATTTCAATGGACAAATGGGAAGTTTGTTTCAACAACACCAGAAATCCATATCTAATCTAGAATCCATAACTAAAAGGTTAGGGAAATGTGTGGTGAGCAACAATAGCATCCTTGCAAATATGCAAACACAAATGTACAATGTGAACACCCAAATTAGTGATCTACAATCTCACAATTGTATGCTTGATCAACAGTTGGTGTCTATAGAAGCCTCAATCAGACGCTTAGCAGGTCAATTCCCTTCAAGCATTGAACAAAATCCAAAGAATGAAACTGCAAAGATGGTCACACTGCATTCTGGAAATACATCATCTATACCCCAATAATAGGAAGTTATGATTGAAGAAGAAGCCACCAAGGAAGAAGTTCCATTAACAAAGAAGTCATGAGGGGAAACAAATTCCATTCCTTCATTGAGAGCAACCGATATTCCATCAGGATCACCTTTCCCACATCATTTCATTAAAGCACAACTTGAAAAGAGATACACCAAGTTCCTTGATATTATTAAGAAGATCCATCTAGATATTCCTCTTCTTAACGCCATAGATGAGATGTCTATGTACGCCAAATTCTTGAAGGATCTCATCACAAAGAAAAGAAATAGAGGAGAGGTAGAGACATTGTGTCTTGCAAGGATGGCATTTGCCTTCTGTTAATCCACCATGCCTATAAAGAAAAAAGACCCTAGAGCCTTCACTATACCTTTCCTTAATAGAGATAAGGCAACACGATATAGTCTTGCTGACTTAGGGACTAGAACAAGCCTCATGCCCTATATCTTAGCTACCAAGTTGGGACTGACAGACATCATCAAGTCCAACATGTGGATTCATCTGGATGACAATTCCTATATCAAACCAGTTGGAGTCATAGAGGATGTCCCGATAAGGATTGAAAATTTCTTTGTTCCCTTTGATGTTGTTATAATCGATGTGGTAGAATACCCTACCTACCCAATGATTTTTGGGTGCCCTTTCCTTTCAATAGCATGAACTTTAATAGATGTAGCAGACGGATTGATCACCCTGTGAGTTAGAAATGAGTCTATAGATTTCCACATTCTCGACCACATGAAAGGCCCTTCGCCAGTGGAAACGAGCTACTTTTCTGACTGTTGCAATTAGCTTTTCATAGAGATTCAGGAGAACAATGCCATAGTTGACCCAATAATGAGGGCTTTGACAAACCCTACTTCCGAAATTGTAGACCCTGAGGTTGAGGAAATCTTGGCGTATTTAGAGGTTGTAGAAGAAGAAGGATTTTTAGGGACTATTGAAATGGCAAAATATGTTTCCCTCTAGTGAGAACTAAAAGATCCTTCCACTGCAAGACCTCCACTAGAACTCAAACCTCTTCCTGAAGGTTTAAAATATGAATTACTAGATGATGAGTAGTGAAATTTGGTGATAATCAATGCACAGCTCTCTCTTGAACAAAAACAACTACTTTTTTCTAAACTTAGGGCTAGGAAGAAAGCCCTTGGATACTGCATAGATGATATCAAAGGTCTGATTCCAACCATTTGAATGCATAGAATCAACCTTGACGAAAGCATGAAACCACACGTGCAAGAGAAAAAGAATCTTAGTGACAAAATGTGAGAGGTAGTGCGCAAAGAATTCATCAAACTCATAGATGCAGGTATAATATATGCCATCAACGACAGCAATTGGGTGAGCCCAATACATGTAGTACCGAAGAAAGGAGGTATGAATGTAGTCAAAGATAGTAACGGAAAAGAATTATCCACCCACGTAGTAACTGGATGGCATATGTATATCGACTACAGATTACTAAATGCAGCTACTCACAAGGATCATTTTCCCCTCCTATTTATTGACCTAGTTTTAGAAAGACTGGCACATCACTCACATTTCTACTATTTGGATGGGTACTCGAGATTCTATTAGGTACCTATTCATCCTGATGATCGGAAGAAGGCCACGTTTAAATGTCTATATGGAACGTACACTTTTCGGTACATGCCTGTTGGTCTATGTAATGCACCAGCAACATTTTAGAGGTGCATGTCTGCCATTTTCTTTGATCTAATAGAATAAATTATGGAAGTCTTTATGGATGACTTCTCAGCCTATGGGACATCCTTTCAAGATTATTTGAAGAATATATCTCTTATCCTCCAAAGGTGGGAAGAAAAACAATTAGATCTCAATTGGGAAAAGTGCCATTTTATGGTACGAGAAGGAGTCGTTTCAGAGCACAAGTTTCTGAGGTAGGTATAGAGGTAGATAAGAGCAAGATAGAAGCAATTTCTAAACTATCGCCTCCTCCATTGATCTCCTCTATTTGAAGTTTCTTGGGACATGTCGACTACTTTAGACGGTTCATTAAAGATTTCTCCAAAATAGCAAAACCTCTTTCCAGACTACTTGTAAAAGATACATCATTTGTCTTTGACGACGATTGTTTGAAAGCTTTCCATACCTTGAAGGATTCCCTCACCACCGTACCCATCACGCAAGCCCCATAATGGGATCTTTCCTTAGGGCTAATGTGCGATGCTAGTGACTATGTTGTTGGAGCGGTTTTGGGACAGAAAAAGGACAAGAAACATCACGTCATATACTACGCTAGTAAAACTCTTGACGAAGCTCAGGTGAATTAGTACAACCACTGGAAAATATATCTTGGCTATTGTATATGTTTTTGACAAGTTTAGGTCCTAAATCCTAGGAGGAAAAGTAATAATATATATTGATCATGGTGCAAACAAGTATCTCATGCAAAAGAAAGATACTAAACCTCGACTCCTTTGGTGGGCTATTTTAGTACATGAGTTTGATCATGAGATAATTGACAAAAAGGGATCTGACAATATGGTAGTCGATCATCTCTCGCAAATAAGGATCGAAGAAGACAATCCCCTTTCCATAAATGAATCCTATCAAGATGAGTCCCTTTTTCTTATTCACTCTTTAACCCAAGTCACTCCTTGATATGCAGATTTCTGTAATTATCTCATATGTCAATAGTTGCCTCTTGGAATGACATATAATTGAAAGAAGAAGTTCTTTTCTGACATAAAGAACTACTATTGGGATGATCCTCTCCTATTTAGGAAATGTGCAGATAACATCTATCGTGGTTGTGTCGATCATGATGAAGCTCGTGCTATATTAAAAAAATGTCACGGAGCTCCATATGGAAGACATTTAGGCACTAAAAAGATTGCACTAAAGATCCTCAATTCCAGTTGCTATTGGCCAACCATCTTCAAAGATGCACATGCCTATACCAATCAATGTCATGCATGTCAACGCACTGGGAACATCGGCAAAAGGAACAAAATGTCAATGGCTAATTAGATTGAAGTCAAAATCTTTTATGTTTGGGGGATCAATTTTTTGGGACCATTCCCACCATCTTCTACCAACAAGTATATTTTGATATATGTTGATTACATTTCCAAATGGGTGGAAGCTATACCTTCCTCCACATGTGACTCAAAAACGATCATGTGCCTTTTCACAAAGATAATATTTCTCAAATTTGGATTCTCAAGAACTGTTACCTGCGATGGTGGTTCACACTTCATAGATAAATAGATTGAAGCTCCTCTGAAGAAGTATGGAGTCAAACATAAAATAGCTACTCCATATCACCCTCAAACTACTGGCCTAGTGGAAGTCTCTAATCGGTAGATTAAGCAGATACTTGTTAAAACAATATGGAGATCCCAAAAAGACTGGCCATCTAAACTCGATGATGCCTTATGGTCATATCAAACAGCTTACAAGACACATATCAGGATAAATCTTTATCGCCATATCTATGCCAAGTCATGCTACCTTCCCTTAGAACTGGAACACAAAGCCTTTTGGGAAATCAAGACTCTAAATATGGATGCTAACTGGGGAAAATAGAATCACTTCATACAACTATAGGAATTAGAAGAACTTCGTCTACACACAAATGAAAACACCCAAAATCTACTAAAAATGCATCAAAATCAACATGATTCTCAAATCAAGTGGAAAGATAAATCTGAAGGAGATAAGTTTCTTCTCTTGAATTCAACACTTCATCGATCTGGTTTCTTCACCGTTGTCACTATCTATCCCTCTGGCATGTTGGACATCCACAGTGACAAATATGGCACCATCTCTGTAAATGGCATTGTCTAAAGAGATATTATGAAGATGAAGCTACCACCAAAAAAGTTGACTTTTCGTTGTCAGATGCACTGGAGGTCAAATAAGAAGTCCAAGAGTCTAGATAACATACTATAAACAAACATTACTTGGGGGGAAACCCATGATTTTTCCTTTTTGTCATTTTAGAATTGTTTTATTTTATTTGTTGATTTCTATTTCTCAAAGAAAAACTTTCTAATAATAATGTCCCATCTAAATCAAGATGGACATATGTTTTCCAAATGATGGTTGGAAAACAATCACTTCATTGTAACCTGACGACCTATATTCTGATCCATTTTATCGGCCTTAAGTTTTGGACATCTCATTGATCAATTGAAAAGCACACATTAGTGTCGATCAATAGCCTGCTCAAACATTGTCGATCGATTGTCGGACTAATCTCTTACTCGACAGCACCAATTATTCTTTTGAATCGATTGTTTAGTCGACACAGTTGTCAAGCACTCCATGACTCTATCGATCGATAGTGATCTGGTTGACCCGGATCCACCACCCGAGTACCTGATTAGGTTTCACCAACTCTAACCCTCGTCTATAAATATAAGAACAGTTGTAAGTTTTTTTTACCTCATCCTAATCGAAGTGAAGCTCTATCTCTTTGATTACTTGCCTATCAACCTTTTGATCTACCACCCCGATTGACATGCTTCCAGACATCACCTCACCTTCTCCTTCATCTCTTTTAGTCGACGGGTATTTATACTTATCGATCGACAGCATTATCATCGATAGGATGTCGATTGATTTAGTTTCAATCGATGTTGCCTTTAAACCAAGGGGAGTTGATAGTACCATTGATCATGCTCGGTCGACAACCTTGTCAACCACCAGACCCAATTCTTATCGATTTATTCATGTCAATTTTGTGCGTCGATAGCAAGTTTATGAGTATTTTGGTGGACCGCTTTTCTTTTATTATGTCGATGGCAGTACTAAAAAGCATAGCATAAATACTAATAACATGCCAATATTCGATTGTTTTACAGTAATGGCCCAGCAAGGCAGTTCCTCCTCAACCCTGGGAGGTCATTCCAAAACCATAGATAAGAGGCCTCATGCTAACCAGCCTTCTAACAAAGGCAACAAGAGAGCAGGGGTCACTGAACCTGAATTTGCACCTCAAGCCGACATGTGTATGTGTTTTTATGTGTGTGTACATGAGTATACAAGTTTATAACTCATATAGATCGTCTAATTAAACTCCTAGTCACCAAAATAAATACTACATATATGTTTATACTAATCCTATCAACCAATTAGATTATAAATCAGTTAACCTATTGTATACAAGTATATAAGTGTATACGCATATAATCATGGAAGGTCTAAAATACACATTTACATTAGTGTATAAAACAAATGTTTGGTGATTTAGTTATAAACAAACCTAGTTCTTAATTTGATTTTAGTAATTCACATATACATATGTATATTTTCATTCTATTATGCTTCCATAATATGTTGTGCGTCAGCATAGAATATTAAATTACATGGACACATTTCTTGATCCTAAGTCTTAGTCACGCTAGTAGTAGTATGTATTGGTAGACAATACATCAATCTAATTTGATATTCACCATAAATCCAAATGTAGAGACATGTTAGTAAAGTTATTATCTAGATCTTAGACGTTGATTTATATTTGCTACATAGTATGCCAAAAATTTGATCAAGTTTATATACAATAGATTAACTAATGTATTTGTCTCTCAGAAAATTATTATATTTTCTAATGATAATTTATTTATTAATACACATGTAGTAGTGAATACTGTATAAGATGTTTAAATAAAATTTTGTAGCTTTATGTTAACTTTGTATCATTATACACAACCTTAACAAAAGCATGTGATTTACAAAATGAATTCAAAACTTCAGTTAAATAATCAAATACATTAGTGCTAGTTGTATTAGTATGCATATTGATCTATACATGTACCCATATAAGAAATCTGAAAAAGTTTGTATTTGTGTGGTTAGTAATGAGATAGTTTTCAGTAGTGTTTATAACATACTCATATTGACATATTCACCTTGTTAGAAAATTTATAAGTATAAATATAATCAATGTATTTAAGACATTAACTATGATGAATGTTAAGTGGGGACTAATCAATCATATATTAACCCTAAAATATAAGTACATGATTGATATTGATTAATCATATCACTAAAAAAATATGTAACATCAGAGATGAAAATAAAGAAATATTCCAAGCCCGCGGCTATGGTTGTGACCAATGTTCCTATTTGTATGTAGCATCTACTTAAACATTTTCAAAGGACTTTCTCGTTGATTAATTGATTGATTAATTTCTCATGAGTCAAGGTACGGAATAAAAATATTTGTAAATTTTATTGGTATGCATAGTAGATAGGTTGGTTGGACTAAAATTGTTGTAAACTTTATCTCACTTATTTGAAAGCAATCAACAATAATCCTAGAAAATAGTAGCACGTTATTTAAACATTAAATGGGGCAAGCTAGTGCACATTAGTTTAGTGGAATAATGATTCCACGACTATGGGCAGAGAGTGGGACATGAGGTCCCTCAATATATTGAGAAATGTAGCTGGTGTGTTGACGTTCTCCATGGGGAGAACATATGGCTTCCCAAACAACATAGACATTGACATGTGCTACCTATTTGAAAATTTGAGCATCTAGTCTCAAAATTTGATATTGAATCTTATTGACTTGAAAACCCTTTTTCCATTTGATACTTGCCTATATTATTGAATTACTTGCATTTTTACATAAAATTATTTTGTGGCTAGGTTCATACTTTTAGTTTCTAATATCAATTTTGTACCGACTTTGTTGACCCATGTTTCCCTTCTTGGGGTCCATGTGTGGTTTTGTTCCTCTAGAAAATCATGGTCAGTTGATTAAAGAAGACCTAGACAAGACATGCAAGAGTTGCCCAGTGTTGAAGAGTAGATAGCAATCTGATGCTTATTTTTGTAATTGTATAAGCTCTTGTGACTCTAATGTAAAGCATGATTGTAAAAAGATGTTTTTATATATTCTTATGCAATTTTGTAAATATTTGATCATAAGGATCAAGTCTTTACAACATGATATCAGAGCCTATAAATAGTCGGCACTCATGCATGTCTCATGGAAATTAGGGATAAATAGTAGTACACCTAGAAATATAGACAAATAGTTCACAACAAGCCCTAGTATAATTTGACCTAATTATTGGGATAAATCTAGACTACAAGTAGTATAAGACCCCTGACCGATCTTGTGCTTGATTGTGTTTTCCTTGCTTAATAATATGCTTTAACCTTAATCTAATCTCTTGAGATGCCTTAATAACGTGTGACATGTCTGTGTTTTTAGTTTGGTCATGTTTGGTTGATGTTTGAGCTAGTTAAGCTTGTTTTGGACCAAGTTGTAGTTTACCCGTGTTGATGGTCTATCTTGCAATTTGTCACGTGTAGGTTGTGCCTTTTATGACTTAGCATCATTGTAGAGATAATGATGCTTTGGTGCTCCTTGTTGGACCTTGGTTGATGAGGTGGCATCATGAGATAATATTAGTGTTTGCATGGCTTTGCATGGATGCTTGAGTGTGATGGATGTTTCGACCTTGTGTGTAGGTTTTTGAGGTGTTGCGACCACAACACTTACTTGGTTAAGGTTTGTTGTGACCTTGGTTCCCTATACTTGGTTTTGGTCACTATGGTATGTGCTCTTGTGGGTGTTGTGACATTTGGTTTAGAGACATCTTGTAGCGGTCACTACACTACCTTGTTTTATCACCCTTTCTTGCATGCATGTCTAGAGTGCTTGCATGGCCGATCATTTGTGGGACAAGTGTCCTTTTGGTGATCTTATATCTTGACATCTCATCATTTAAACTCCCTCCTACCCTTGAGTATAGATACCCTCTATTTCACATGCAAGTATCTCTTTTAGCTCTCTTCTTCCTCTCTTCTTCCCTGTGTTCAGCCTGGAGCTTGGTGGAACAAGAGATGGTGTTGATCTTGGAGCTTGGTGACAGATCTTCTCTTGCATGTGGTGATCTTGATCTTGATCACCTCTCTTGTGGTGATCTTTGATATTTGTAAGTGGTTCTACACCTTTGATCTCATTTCCTTTGAACCCTACCTTCTTCTTCTCTCCTCTTGTTTGTGGACTGTGGTCCTTCCATGGTGTCTATCTTGATGAACTTCTCTTTGTGGAGGTCGAGACTATGGTATCACCATGGTAGTACCTAAGCGAGATGAAGTTTCTCCTCTTTCTTCTTTCTTCTCTCTTATTTGGCCTAGGGTTTGAGCTTTCTTCTTCTTGAGTGTTCCTTTGACCTTGGTGTGTTCTTCTCTTCTTGATGTGACCTTTTTGGACGTGTATTTGATCCTAGTTGGATATTATTTCTCTTTCTTAGAGCTCGTGGCTTTGGAACTTGATCTTCATCTAAAGGCAGGTTAATTTCCCCTCTACTATGATTGCACCATATTCTTGCTTGCATATTACTATTCTATATCTGAAACTTGATCAAAAGTTGATGGATCGTGTTATCTTAATATAGGGTTTAATATTCTAAAGTGTTCTCACATAGATTACTCTTTCTCCTAAACCCTAATTCATGCACCTGAATTCTAAGTGATAGTGGAGTTGTTGTTTCTTACATGCAACATGATCTTTGGTTTTATCACCATGTTATGTTTCGGCCATCATATGATGTTAGAGGTTTTGATCTTTGTTTACATGAGTTGGATGCAAGGTTTTCCTTCTATCATCATGGTTTTCCATGTTCACCCTAGTGACGTTTGTTTTAGGGTATTCATTTCCATCTTTGCATGAAGTTTTCCCCTTGATGATGCTTAGTTTTCTTGATGTTTATCATTTGTTTTGATCGGGGTTTAGTTCTATTTTGGAGTTGGTCATGTCCTATTTGGAGTGTCTTGACCTTGAGGTCACTACACTCACTTTGGTGCTTGAGGTTTCTACATGTTTTATGATGTGGTATGGGCACAACAAACGCTAACCCTAAGTGGGTGGTGTGCTACAGCTGCTTTTGCTTGGTTTGGTCGCTACAAGGGTCACTACATGTGATCTCTTGTGGTCACAACGCATGCTTTTATTTGATTGGTCGCTACATGTACCTAGCTTTGTCACAACAAGGTTTCAACCTCCTATGGTCGCTACCTATGGAGTTGACACTATGGTCACTACAATGTATTAACCTAATAGGTTGCTACACATGTGTAAGTGAGTGATGGTCACTACATCTTGGCTCTTGTATGGTCAATACATAGTAATGTTTGGAATGATTGATTGATCATAACTATGATGCTTAACCCTAATGTGCTCCAATATTATGGGAGGTGATATACCTAAGGCCTAGTGTTGAATATGGTTATGGAAACCCTAATTGATTAAGCATGTAAAACCCTAACCCTAGTTTGGGTATGTAATGTGATTGCTTATCTTTCTTGATGTGATTAGCATGTAATGATGTTTTCTCTCTCCTAGTTATGTAACCCTAACCTTAAAGGTGGAACGAATATCATAGATAGTGAATGTAATGGTGTTTTTGATATGATTAAGGTGATTATTATGAGCCCTTATTAGGCAGGATGAGATAATGATGATGTGCAGGAACTATGTGATTGGGTCTTATGACCTGGAAAAGGCTCAATGCCAAGTGTGAGGTGGTATCCTCCAGTGATGAGATGAGGGATTGTTATCCCCTAGTGATGTGATAATGTTGATGGTCTTGTATGGCAGTGGTATCAAGTGATGATGGGATAAGTTCATACCTCATACATTTTATATCTTCTGGAGTTGTACCTTTACCCCTGTTTTATAGAATTGTTTAGGGTTTGTACATTGTAACTTGATCTATGTTAGAAGATACTCAATTGGCATAACTAATCAAGTGAGGCCCTAATCATGTAGTTCCATGTGCCATAGATCCATTCCAGAGTCATAACTTTGATGGATGGTAATACGGGTACTTCTAAGGGAAACCCGAAGCGCATACTATTAAGTATGTGAGGTGCAAGTGACTATGTGTCCTTGACATTTTGATCCCAAGCATTTTGAGAATGACTGTGGTCAGGTCTCAGTGATGATGAGAATGTGATATGATGTGATAGAGGATAGCTGCAGTTGTACCTTAGATATTGGGTATTATACCCTAGTTTCTAGCATTGTGACATGTACCAAGGCAGGCTAGGTGTTTACATGACTATATCTTTGACTACAAGTTGTTGTCTACATGACTATAGCTTGGACTATAAGTTGTTGTTTTGCAGTTTGACTAATATATCACTGTGGTGCAGACTCAAACTGACCGAGTAGTATAGGGGAAGATCATGGAGTTTGACTCTTCCATAGATCTTCTATAGCACTAATTTCGACTTAGTAGTGGTCAGTTGGATTTGGGTGGTATGAATCAAATCCTCTGGGCAAATAAAACATGTAACACAACTGTGTAGTATATTTGCTTGGGGTCAAACATGATTCACATTGGATGACCCCTTTCCTTATTTCTTATACTTCTTGGTTGATAACGGTTATACATGTTCTTCATATTCCTTCTAAAAGTATAAGATGTTCTACTACTCAGTTGTAGATGCCTAAATTGCTTAAATAGTGTTAACTACTTTGCTTATATCATTTAGCTGAATCAGAACATTCTGATAATAATGTTATATATCTTCCTGCTGTAATCCATTTGTACTTATAATAGTTGTTGGTGGAGAGTTATATATCTCACTGGTTAGTTGATCTCACGTTGTGGGTTTCCACATCTTTTAGGTGTTTGTGCATGATGAGGTAGAGATCGTGTGGTTGAGGCTGAGAAGTAAGAGGAGTAGTAGTTGTTGAAGGTTGGATATGTTGTTAGTTCTTTGTATAGAGTCCTATGTGTTGTCCCTATACTCTCAGGTCCTTGGGGTGTTTTGTAGATGTTGTACATCATTACGTGGCAATATACAATGGTTGTACAGATATGGCTTGTATATGTAGACAGGTTATCATATATAACTGATTTGTGTCATGTTAGCCACTGAATAGTGATATGTAATATCTTTTTGCATGATATATGATACAGGTGGCATAGTTTGTGGACTCAGATTTAATTTGTTTCCATTTTGTGGTTATATGGAATAGGTTTTAATTTACCCTATTTCATAGTAATCTAGATGTTTAGTATTATTTTCGCGCTTTGTTTTGAGTAATCTCATTTTCGTGTGACATTGGGTTGTCACAAGTAGGACACTAAGAGACTTTTTGACCTAAGTGTTATACATTGTCCATATTTTGATAATGACTTAACCATTTCATTCATATGCATCTAATATGTCTATTTGAGATTAATTTCAGGTATTAGGTACATGAAAAGGATCAATTCAATCAAACCCTAGCTTGTACCAATTCAAAGCAATGGAAATGCACTTTTGTGGAGATAGACCTAAATGACTTAGGACAATTTTTGTAACCATTTGTATTAATTCTATGAATTGTAAATAATTTGAGAAAAAACCAAGAGCACTTAATTCAAATGTTTAATCACTCTAATGATGATTTCCAAAATTCATCACATAGTGCATGTTCGGTCGAGTTTCATCCTTGATAAACTCAGCTGACACCCTTGATGAATTTTGGGAATGTCTAAGGTTGGCCGAGTTTATCTTAGGACAAACTTGACCGACACCCTGTAGTGCCAAAGTAGATTTAAGCGATCGGTCGAGTTTCATCCAGGATAAACTCGAATAATGCTTCAAATTTTCTTTGTCACACAGTGTGATCAGTCGAGTTACCTTTGTTGAAACTCGACTGACTACATTATGTGGAGTGTGCAAAAAAGTTATTCTAACCATTAGAGTATTGCAAAACTCAAAATTATATTCGTTGCAACACCTCAAACAGCTAGAAAATGTTCCTTAGTGCTTCTAGTGACTATTGGACATTCTCAACTATAAATAGGACCCCTTGAACTTCATTCTAATTTTTCTCCTCCATGCTATTCAAGCTCTTAGCTATAGTTGAGTGTATTTTGTCTACTAGAGTCCCTTTCTCTTTCTTACACTTCAAAACATCCATATGAGTGAGACAAACTATGTGTGAGAGAGCTACTCCATTGTAGTCTTGCAAAACTCTCAAAGCTTCTCTTTACCCAATCCCTTTTCTTCAAGTAAAGTTAATGAAAGCTTCTCCAAGGTGAAGGAGAAGGTGAAGGCTAAATATCCTTGAGTAGAGTGGGTAATTCCTTCAAGGTGGAAGACTTTGTGCAAGAAGGAGAGTGTTATGACCGCATCTGAGCTTAATTGGTAAACTAGGGTTTACTTAGATAATTATATGCTTAATTGGATTGATCATTGTTTAAATCTAATTAATGATGATAATTAAATTATGATTTTTTAAACCTAATAAGAATGTTAAGTGTTCTATTGTTTGAGAAATTAGGGTTTGAGAAATATAAACCCTAGTTGGCTAAAATTAGGGTTTTGATGGTACATGAGTATGGAATTTGATCAGGATAGCAGTGTGGTAAATGATTTTTCATATTTTCTAAAAAAATTTATATAATTTAATTTTTTATATGATATGTATAACTCAATCATTCATATTTTAGAAAAATTTCAGAATATTTGAGTATTCTTTGAATGTGGTTCTCGGTCGAGATATACTTCAACCGACCATGCTGACAGAATATTGTTTAGTAGTATATTGTTTGATTTTTAATTATTTATTTGTAACTATAAATAATCTAAAATTTTAAATGGATATCTGAAAATCAATAATAAACAAAATGTAAAATTTTCATAATTTTTTTATGCATTTAGACCTTATCAGTAGATGAATTATAGTAACTAACATTTCTGTAGGATTTTAGATAGCAGTGCACTATTCTGTTTTTATTTATTTAATGGGAGCTTATAATGATCTCAAATTTTAACTGAAGCTTAATATCATAACTATACACAACTTGATAAATTTTATTAAATTTTTGGAGAAGTTTTGATCTCTGAAATACATGAATTACAGAAACCTTTAATGATAGAAAACTCTGCTAAAATAAGAAAAAGTTTAGTGAGGGGTCAATGTGCAATTAACCCAAGTAGCTCAATTACTCTATATGGTCAACCTAACACACAAGGAGCTATCATAATTCATGATTCAATCCAGAGAAATGAAATCCTAGAGAGAGAGATAGTTAGGGTTTGAGAGGAGAAATTGATGGAGATGCTGACCTAGGGTTTTGCGGTCTGAGGAATGATGAAATCATGTAAGTTTAGCTTCTTTGGATATAGTTTATGGTGAATCTTCTCTCACATATCAAAATTCCGTCCCTCCTCTGATTTTATCTAAAATGGTATCAAAACTTTCTCTTTTCTCACTCTTTCTTCATAATCCCTCATTTTTAGGGTTTCCGAGTTGAAAGGAAGAAGAATTGGGTGAATTGCTAGGGGTTTGATATGAGATTGAGATTTTCAGGGATGAGCTACGTTTTTAAGGTGTTTTCACACCTTAGGGTGAGTGGGAACTTCCTTTAAATAGTATATTGCATGAAAATTAGTTAATTCATCTATAATCTTTAATTGCTAGTATGCGACTACAAACCCTGAATTGTCTATTTGTTCTAAGTTGTTGCAAAATGATATGAAATGGATTCTTCCTCTGTTTGGATAAATTTCATATGATAAAATCATATTAGAAATGTATAAAATACATCCTAATGAGAATTCCCTAAGTATTCTCATAGGTTATAAGAATAAACTGAAATATGGGAATTTGTCTATGACTGAAATTGTTGTATAATTAAATAGAGAAATTTGTTTATCTTGATCCCCTTGGTTATGAATGATTGTTTATCTAAATTCATAGTACATATATTTCAGATACTATCTTGATTCATTTAAACTGAATAGTGTTTGTTTGATATCTCAGTAAAGAGGGTGAAACCCTAGATGTAAGGAAAGTTGGATATTTGTGCATGGATATCGTGAAATCCATTTGAATGGATTTTTTTTGACATGATAGACTTTATTTATCCAATGTTATTATTGATGCATGATATCCCAATGAATGGCATGGAAACCCAAATTCATCTCAGTTCCAAGGTTTCATACATATATTGATTTTATATGATTTGTTCATAGTAGTCTTTATTCAGTGAATGTTTATGTCGCATGAAATCCTTATGAGAGCCATGTGATAAGTGAATGAGGTAAATGAAAACCTAAGGGTAGGGTGTTCAATTAATCAAGTATTGTGATATCAATGTTCTCAATTAATATTAATAGATCTTGTCATGCTAAGTAATTAACTCTTAATTGAGTTATGAGATGCACAACTCAAGATTTGGGTTGAGGTGCACATTTTCTAAGAAAGTACAAATAATTTATAGGTGCAAATGAACATTACTTGTATGTCAAGTAATTAACTCTTATCAGTGTATTAAGAAGTTCAATTGCATGATTCTAGTGTATAAAGTATCAAGTGGACATGTATTTTGTTATTTAAGAATTTTAGTCTGCCTGCAGGTATAAAATGTTGATTTCTCAATATATTACAGTGTTTTGAGTATATTGCGCTGCCAAGTTTAGAATGATGTACATGTTGTATTATAAACTTCAATTAAATAGACGTGGTACCATAGAGATATCAGAGTCAAGTATAAGCAAGAGAAAGATACAATGTAGAAAGAGCTTTCCAAGAATAATAAAATAATAGACATAGGTGCCCTGAACACCATAGATTCCCTATGGATGTCTGCACTGTAGGGAGGAAACAATCCACCCTGGAAGCGACCAGTATACGGGGATCAGATTGTACCCACTGAGTGTGCGGAGAGACGAAGCCCTTGAGGAATTCTTATAAGAGAAGATAGGTTACCCAACATGAACCGGAGATCTCGGTGGTAACCCAGAGGTACCCACAGAGCATACCAATATGAGGCCCACAGAGCGTCTCAAACCCTCTATCTGTGTACTCAGCCTAGAAGGAGAGGTCTAGTTAAAGGCCAGTTGTTTAACCGCCTTAGTCAGACGTGACGGTTCAAGTCAAGCAGACTCGGATTCAGTTCTAGGCTTAGCTTCCCGGGTTTTAAGCTAAGTCTTGTACGGTGAGATCGTAGTTCGCTACGAGTCTTCATATGTAGAGTACACTGCATATGATCAGGGCATAATAAAATAAATGAGAGGTCAAACAAGTGTGTACAGTTATTCAATTATTCTTTGTATGTTTCTAAATTATTAGTTCTCTTTATGATCAATCAAGCATTTCATATATTGATTCACTCTTATAGATATTTAGAGTATCCTGTCATATTTATGATTGTCGTTTATTAGACTCTTTAAAGCTTATTGGTTGTTATAATTGATATCAATTGCTCAAAAATATATATATGTAATTATATTAGTGCTTTAGACTGTTTCTTTGAAGTACTCATTCATTGAGCGAGTAGGCTCACCCCTCTACTCACAATTTTTAGGGAAATCACATGGACTTGAAGAAGATATCATTGCATCAGAGTAGATCTGCCACAAGAGCAAAGTCTAAGTATAGTTAAGTTCAGTCGGTCCTTGTCACTCTAGGTCCTTGTATAGATGTGAGAGAGTTGTAAATGATGTTTTGTATGTTTGTTTTCTTTAATAAGAGAGAATGCAAATGATTGTCATGTTGTATGTACATGGAAGTGTGAGAAACATAATGAATGTATGGATGTGTATCATTAATGTTGAGATTACATTAGAGAAATAAATTTTAATTCTCTTGTAAAGTTAGTTTATGTGGTTCAATGTGAGAAAACAAAGAGTTTGAAAAAGAAGAAAAAGTTAAGAGTGATCTTTGTTTACATTAAATCCTCAATTTATACCCTAATCTCATGATTAGTGGTAATTGTGAGATCGGGGTGTAACAGCTTTGGTATCAGAGCTTAGGCTGAGTTGTCAGGGACCATTAAGTTAGTAAGTTAGAGTCATAAGTGTGGCAGATATGAGATGTTATGATGTTATCTCTGGGGATTTGAGTATTTGGATATTCTAGCCCGGTATCTGAGTACTTGGATCAGTCAGTATCAAGCTACTCTATCTATTCTTTCATGTATACCCTGGCCAGGTATACAGTGGAAGGATGGGCTAGAGAGGAACCCTAGAAATATTAGGGTTAGAAACAAGATAAGTAACATGAATTAAGAGCATAAATATAAAATGAGATAGAACTTTCATTTCATATTTTTGTTTTATTAGAGATGAATAGAAATGCTCTTATATGTTTGAATTCAGATATTCAGTATTTTGAAATATATATGGGTCTTTAAGATTTGTTGTACACTATGCAGTTGTAGCATTTATTGATTACATTCTTTGTATCAAATAGACTAGAAATGATCTTTGAATGAACTTTCCTAAGTGGATATTCTTTCCACATATTTGAGATTAATAGGAGTTGGTTAATCTTAAATAGCTCTTGGCTTCAGGACTGCATGTTCGGCCTGGTCCAGTTGGCAGGATGCATTACTGAGATCTAATGACTCCTATTAACAATATGATAAGAGTTGACTCTGGATAAATTAGACCCACATCATAGTGAGAATGTACATACACTAAGATGTTGAAACATATGGGAAAGATTAGAATAGCTAAGAATCAAATTAGAACTGATATCTGAGACCCAATTTTGGGGCCTCATATGAGAAATCCTTAATTGGTAATAAAGGAACACGACATAAGGTTATGATTAAGTTTAATCATTAGTATTGTATGAACTCTAAATATGAAATATGGAAAAGATATGAGAAAAGTATGTAAGGACCAAGATAGTAAGAATCAATCATGGGGAATGGATTATATCATCGAGTACAATGTTTTTATGTACTCCAAAGCAAAGGGAAAATAGAAGAAAAGAGCTAAGCATACAATAAGTAAATAGAAGTGAAGAGTCTTCAGAAGAGTTAAAGTGAAAAGAACTAGATGAGCATGTAAATCATAAAACTAGGATAAGAAACTAAGTTAAAACAAAGATAAATGTTGGGAATGAGGAGCTTGACTAAGGAATGAGGGTTATGATATAATTGAGAGCATGGAATGTATACCTTTATTAATAAGTTTAATACATTCATCCTTACTGCCTTTGGATTCTAAGTCTCTATAGAACAACAAACTAATTTCTAAAAGAAGAACAAAAGTGTAGCTTAACAAAATGAATAATTTATACAAAGGTAGACTATACTCGGGAAGGAAAACTTGATATAAGAGAAACTATGTTTCACCCATGCATGAGTCATTTGATTTAAAATGAAGGATATGTAATGTATTAAACATAAGTTGAAACTAGTAGAGAGATTATTGATTTAGAATTTCAACTTCACATTAGTAGAAGGATAAAAAGAAATATGTGCAACATGGTATACATGATCATACACATGAATAAGCAACATGATCATAAGAGAAAAGTAGAAGTTAATTAAAGATAACAAGTGGAAGAGTAGTATATGGTAAGAGGATTATGGAAAGTAAGGAAGGGTTTGAAACATGGTGAAGTAATATAGATTATAAAAGAAAGAGGTTAGGAGATTCAATCAAGTGCTAGTTAGTCAATTATCCTTGTTGAGAACTAATTAAACCTACATACGACAAATGTATTAATGGGATGTTTGAAGATAAGAATTCTAAGTCTCAGAAACGTCTTCTCTTCCATATATTACTTAATGAGAGAAATGTGGGGATGAAGTGATAAGAAAATGAATCATATATGATGCATAACCACCATGGTAGAGGCATCTAGTGAATGTAATAATGACATACAATATGATGACGAAACCCTAGCAGGGTAAATTGAGAATGTAATCTATCTGAATGGCCAAGTAAGAGAAAGGAAATTCAATTGATAAGATAAGGAAAACTTTAGTAAAACTTGTGAGATCCAAAGTTTGACTTTCAAATTAAGGGAGCAAAGTCACACACAATAACGTCGTGCTATTGATAAGGACCAAACCCTAGAATGTTTAGAGTTGTAGTAGTTTAAGGGTTTTCACTAGTGATTTGACCTTGAATACTAGCATCTCTATGAAATAAGATCATGCAATTTGCACTATGAGAAGTAAACTAGCACTGATAGTAATCCTAGCTAATCTGAAAGGTTGATGAACAATATGAAAATGATTCGGAGCAAAGAGTAAGATATAAATTTGAAATGTAACAAGTTTGTTTTGAACAAAAGGAGAAATACAATATGAGTGAAGTGTGATATGAGATAAATTCTTGCAGTGATAGCAAGAATGATGAATAATCTATTTGTACCTTGTATGTTTCAATTTTAGGGATGTTTAGTCTACATGATTAAAATGAGAAGGATAAGTAGCAAAAAGTAAGTAGTAATGAATGAGAAGAGAGATAAGAGAAAACAATGGCTTTTAGTAATATGTGAATTTGTTTTTAGAAGTATAATTTGTTGAAGGTATATTAAGGTATGTAAATTGGTTCTACGTATGATTTCAGTGTACATGTACAAGCAATATGTTAATTTTAGGTGTCTGATAGTTGTAGTCATTCATACCAGTAATCCATCTTAGTATTGTACAATTGTTGTATGGTGATATGGGTTGAATGATGATGGAACAAATGGAGGGTTACCCTGAATAAGGTAGTCTTACCTATTCACTCATATGAATAGAAGGGATGATAACCATATTGTATTGATATGTAACCCTAATGAGGTGTAGCTTGTCATACCTAGCTTTAATATAACTAAGTGATGGTAATTGGCTATGAATAGTCCTTGAATGACTAATACAATCATGGAGTACTTTGTTACTGTTTTTGAAACCTTAGTATGCTATAACCCGATGGTTACACCTTGAATTATGTGTGGGTTCATACATGAGAATAGTATGGAATGTGATGGTAATGCTTCACCTTATGCATCCATGATCCAATGGGGATGTCGTGAGTAGTATTGTACAATTGTTGTTGAATCTAGTCTTTTAACTCAAGACTGTTTTGTGATTTGAGTAGCACAATAGTAAAATTCAAAAGAACACGGTGAACTCTCTTTCGTGATTTAAAGGTAATACATAACAATAGTACATATTTAGCAGTATGAATTGAGATAGTTGGATCAGATTATCGATGTTGAGGTAACATCTCAAGAGAATGAAAATATTGAAATGGATGTTTCTCTCTTTATCCTATGATTGATTGTGACATAGAGAATTCGTTTGTTATCATTGAGAACTATTTCAAACATGTTGTGATTTAGTAAAGGAATAAAGGACTTAATGTTGAAAATTGCATTCAAGTATGAAATACAAGAATATAATAACATGTAAGATTTTAGAAGCTTAAAATAAACCTTGAATGTACTTTACTTACATATTTATGTTTTGGGGATGAAACCTTTTTAGGGGGGAGAATTGTTAAGACCACATCTGAGCTTAATTGGTAAACTAGGGTTTACCTGGATGATTATATGTTTCATTGGATTGATCATTGCTTAAATATAATTAATGAATATAATTCAATTATGATGTTTTAATCTAATAAGAACGTTAAGTATTCTATTGTTTGAAAAATTAGTGTTTGAGAAATATAAACCCTAGTTGGCTGAAATTATGGTTTTGATGGTACATGAGTATGGAATTTGATCAGGATAGCAGTGTGGTAAATGATTTTTCATATTTTCAAAAAAATTTGTATTTAATTGAATTTTGGATATGATATGGATAACTTATTCATGCATATTGGAGAAAATTTTCGAAATATTTGAGTGTTCTTTGAATGTTGTTCTCGGTCGAGATATACTTCAACCGACCATGTTGCCAGAATGTTGTTCAACAGTATATTTTTTTATTTTTAATTATTTATTGGTAACTTCAAATGATCTTAAATTTTAGCTGGATATCTGAAACTAAATTATAAACAATATGTAAAATTTTCATAATTTTTGGATGTGTTTAGACCTTATCAATAGACAAATTACAGTAACTAATATTTTTGTAGAATTCTGGATAGTAGTGCACTATTCGATTTTTAATTTTTTAATGGGAGCTTGGAATGATATAAAATTTTTATTGAAGCTTAGTACCTCAATTATACACAACATTATAAATTATAATAATTTTTTGAGAAGTTTTTATCTATTAAATATACGAATTATAGAAACCTTTTTATGACAGATTAATCAGGTGAAATAAGAAAAACTTTAGTGAGGGGTCAATGTGCAATTAACCCAAGAAGGTCAATTGCTCTATATGTTCAACCAAAAACACAAGGATCTCTCATAATTTGTGATTCAATCTAGAGAAATGAAATCCTAGAGAGAGAGAGTTAGGGTTTGAGAGGAGAAATTGATGGAGATGCTGACCTAGGGTTTTGCGATCCGAGGAATGATGAAATCATGTAAGTTTAGCTTCTTTGGATATAGTTTCATGGTGAATCTTCTCTCACATGTCAAAATTACATCCCTCCTCTTATTTGATCCAAAATAGTATCAAAATTTCCCTTTTCTCACTCTTTCTTCATAATCCCTCATTTTTAGGGTTTCCGAGCTGAAAGGAAGAAGAATTGGGTGAATTGCTAGAGATTTGATATGAGATCAAGATTTTTAGGGATGAGATACGTTTTTAAGGTGTTTTCACACCTTAGGGTGAGTGAGAACTTCCTTTAAATAGTATATTGCATGAAAATTGGTTAATTCATCCATAATATTTAATTACTAGTATGCGACTACAAACCCTGAATTGTCTGTTTGTTCTAAGTTGTTGCAAAATGATATGAAATGGATTCTTCCTCTGTTTGGATGAATTTCAGATGATAAAATCATATTAGAAATGTATACAATACATCCTAATGAGAATTCCCTAAGTATTCGCAGAGGTTATAAGAATAAACTGAAATATAGGGAATTTGTCTATGACTGAAATTGCTGTATAATTAAATAGAGAAATTTGTTTATCTAGATCCCCTTGGTTATGAATGATTGTTTATCTAAATTCATAGTACATATATGTCAGATACTATCTTGATTCATTTAAAATGAATAGTGTTTGTTCGATATCTCAGTAAAGAGGGTGAAACCCTAGATGTGAGGAAATTGGATATTTGCAAATAGATATCGTGAAATCCATTTGAACGGATTTTCTTGACATGATAGACTTTATTTATCCAATGTTATTATTGATGCATGATATCCCAGTGAATGGCATGGAAACCCAAATTCAGTTCAGTTCCAAGGTTTCATACATATATTGATTTTATATGATTTGTTGATAGTAGTCTTTATTCAGTGAATGTTTATGTCGCATGAAATCCTTATAAGAGCCATGTGATAAGTGAATGAGGTAAATGAAAACCTAAGGGTAGGGTGTTCAATGATTATTGTCATGTTATTAACTCTTAATTGTAATATCAATGTTCTCAGTTATTATTAATAATTCTTGTCATGATAAGTAATTAACTCTTAATTGAGTTATGAGATGCACAACTCAAGATTTGGGTTGAGGTGCACGTTTTCCAAGAAAGTACAAATAATTTATAAGTGTAAATGATGATTACTCATATGTCAAGTAATTAACTCTTATCAGTGTATTAATAAGTTCAATTGCATGATTCTAGTGTATAAAGTATCAAGTCGACATACATTCTGTTATTTAAGAATTTTAGTCTGCCTGCAGGTATAAAATGTTGATTTCTCAGTATATTATGGTGTTTTGAGTATATTGTTCTGCCAAGTTTAGAATGATGTACATGTTATATTATAAACTTTAATTAAATATATGTGGTACCATAGAGATATCAGAGTCAAGTATAAGCAAGAGAAAGGTACAATGTAGAAAGAGCTTCCCAAGAATAATAAAATAATATACATATGTGCCCTAAACACCGTAGATTCCCTACGGATATCTGCACAGTGTACTCGGCCTAGAAGGAGAGGTCCAATTAAAGGCCAGCTGTTTAGCCGCCTTAGTCAGACATGACAGTTCGATTCAAGCAGACCAAGATTTAGTTCTAGGCTTAGCTTCCCGGGTTTTAAGCTAAGTCTTGTACGGTGAGATCGTAGTTCGCTACGAGTCTTCATATGTAGAGTACACTGCATATGATCAGGGCATAATAAAATGAATGAGAGGTCAAACAAGTGTGTACAATTATTCAATTTTTCTTTGTATGTTTCTAAATTATTAGTTCTCTTTATGATCAATGAAGCATTTCATATATTGATTCACTCTTATAGATATTTAGAGTATCCTGCCATATTTATGATTGTCAATTATTAGACTCTTTAAAGCTTAATGTTGTTTCAATTGCTCCAAAGTATATCTGTAATCATATCATTGCTTTAGACTGTTTCTTTGAAGTACTCATTCACTGAGCGAGTAGGCTCACCCCTCTACTCACAATTTTTAGGGAAATCACATAGACATGAAGAAGATATCATTACATCAGAGTAGATCTGCCACAAGAGTTAAGTCTGAGTATAGTTAAGTTCAGTCGGTCCTTGTCACTCTAGGTCCTTGTATATATGTGAGAGAGTTGTAAATGATGTCTTGTATGTTTGTTTCCTTAATAAGAGAGAATGAAAAATGATTGTCATGTCGTATGTACATGGAAGTGTGAGAAACATAATGAATGTATGGATGTGTATCATTAATGCTGAGATTACATTAGAGAAATAAAAGTTTAATTCTCTTGTAAAGTTAGTTTATGTGGTTCAATGCGAGAAAACAAAGAGTTTGAAAAAGAAAAAAAAAAGTTAAGAATGATATTTGTATTACGTTAAATCCTCAATTTGTACCCTAATCTCATGATTAGTGGTAATTGTGAGATCGGGGTGTAACAGAGAGCTCCTTGGTGAAGGTGTCCAACTGCTTGCAAGAGTGGGTAAGCCCTTATAGAGGTTGAACCCTCTAGCTCAAAGGATAGGTAAGACCTTGTATGGTTTATTGACTCACTTTAGTCCTTAAAAAGGAAGGCTAGGTATGCTTTCCCTACAAAAGGAAGGTCTTATTGTATGTCTTATAATGGAATGTAAGTATACAATGGTTGAAAAATCCTTGAGCTTGACCTCTCTAGATAGTGGATTGACTTTCTCTTAGTTTGGAGATTGGAATCACTCTAAATAGCTTGTTCTTGTGTTTGTTAAATCTCTCTCATCCTTTCTATGTATGCTTAGTTGCACATCAAATTCCATATTTGCTATCCTAATTTTTGAAGTAATTTAAAGGTCTAATCAATTTTGTTTAAGTGTTTTTTAGCTCTATTCACCCCCCTCTAGAGACATTTGATCCAACAAGACTAGCATGTGAGATAAGTACCTTCTTTTACAAATTCATGATACATACTTACATCATCTACTAGATTTTAGGCTCCCTATGCATAGATTTATATGTAGATTTGAGGAAGAAGTGCTTAAGATACATGTAGGTAGATTTATATTGAGATCCTTGGAACATCAAAATAGCAACTATAAGTATACACATGGGAAGAGTGTCATAGTGTTCCTCTTTAATTAGGTACATCAATGATAAGTAATTGCAAAAAAAAAAGAATAAATAAATATTATAAACCCTAGAATGTTAAGTTTACTATAATTGATGACTTCCATATGGACACTAAAATATATGTAAGAGTGATGTAACATAAATAATTTAATAAAAATGTGTTAATTAGTTCAGAATAATCCATCACTATGTAAGTAGAATGATAGGAGGTGTCTAAAGAAGGATGTTCGTGAAGGTTCTGGTATGATTAATCCACTTAGGTGGTGGCACAGTTTCCTCACTTTACATACCAACATGGACAATGTATGTTACTTAGGAAAATCCTAATCTTGAACCCTATAAAAATGTGGGTATGTTTAAACACCTTATAAAGGGAGGAAATAAATGATAGTATGTTAGGATCTAGACAACAAAACCCTACTAACACAAAACTTTTTCTAAAAAAATACCTCATAATAACTTTGACATAAAACCCCTACAAAATATGATGATTGAGAGTTAAATAATAGGTTCTCCTTTTATATATATAATTATGATATTTGTGAGACAAAAAAAGAAAGTTAAAAATTGGCTGATACTACTACATCAGATGATACTACTACATCGGTTGCTCATCTGATCCCTCCCTGTTAGCTCTCATGTTGGAAAGCTGATATAGCTTAGATCTCACTTTCTATGCTAACTCATATCGATCTCCACACCAAAAACATTTCAATAGTCCCTACTCCAGTGGGTCATTTCTTCAGGTGATTTACAGATAAATCAATTGACAAACAACAAAATCACAAAGTTGCACAGTGCATTCATAGTTGAATCTACATACTAGCTTATCTTAGATCACTAGACTACAATTTAAATTGGTACCTTCCTTGGAAACATCTCATTAGATACAACATTGTTGATTTCTAATATCTACTATTTTGACATACCTATATCTAACTATACACCACCGTCCATGAGTTTTTGAGTACATCCATAGCTGAATCTACACCTACTCCTACATATTCTGATGAGAAAATACAACGATGGGTGCTACAGTCATACTACTTCCCAACATGAGGACAGGAGGCCATATCAGTAACATCCTTAGTAAGAGAGGCAGACTTAGAGCCACAGGATCTCTACATATCTGGCGTGCATATTTAGCCAAGGGATGGTAAGGAAATCAGAAGGTGAAAAAAATCAGACCACCCATCAGAAAGTTACAGATCCAACCATATAACTTTATAGATGTAAAAAAACTAATATTTAAAATTTCATTCCAATCCATTCGAATAATTAAAATAATAAAATGTGAGAAATTCTAGGACCTATAGATTTTGAAACCTTTTATTTTATGAGATATATAAAACTTTGAATAGTTTATAACTATTTTGATGTAAAACCCCACCCACTAAAAATGGAAAAAAAAAACTAGTATGTATATCTAAATTTTTGACCCAATAAAACATCACATAAAAATTAATGACAACATTATTGAGTAAAAATGTGTTAAAGTTTTAAACTTGGCTATGATAAGTATAGAAATTTGGTGGGGTAACACAAAATTTTGATTTTTAACCAAGAAATGTGTACATGACCCTATAGGGATTTATAGACCAAGCATCTAGAAGTGCTCAATTGACTCTTTGTGAAATTTAAATTCCCAAAATGTTTCAAATAGTTGGGATGATGGAGTAATAGTAATTGGAATATAGACATGAAGTGATTGTGACTTAGTCTTCACATTGATCTTGGCCATTTTTTAGTTTTGCATTGAAAAATTTTCTGATCGAGAAATGATTTTTCTTAAGATACGATATGGGATTAAGAGAGAAAGATTTCTCTCCCCCTCTCCCACTCTTGTGGTAGAGGCCGAACACCCGGGAGGGTGGTAAATCAAGGTGGCAAGTGGGATTCGAACTCGGGTCCCTTTGTTAGGCGACACTGTGCTTGACCACTTGAACCACTCCTTGTTGGATTTAAGATACTATACACACAAATGAAATGATTTTATTAAATTTTATTGATGATTTTATGAGCTAAGTCACAATCAAGGAAGTATGAGATCCCTAGAGGAAAAGTCAAAAGACACCTTAGAACCCTAGAGTTCGATTAAGAGAAATTGAACAATATTACATTGTAGATTATACACCTATTTAGATT
The DNA here is from genome assembly GCA_963693085.1 of Alisma plantago-aquatica. Taxonomy (NCBI): domain Eukaryota; kingdom Viridiplantae; phylum Streptophyta; class Magnoliopsida; order Alismatales; family Alismataceae; genus Alisma; species Alisma plantago-aquatica. The sequence goes on from OY856409.1 coordinate 259,192,902, forward strand.
TCTAGTTGAATTCATTTAAGGGGTGGAGAGTAGCACCTAACTAAGATAATTTCAGAAGTAGAATTTTTTTTAAGGGATGAAGTGTTGTAACATATTGAGTTTTGGTACCAAGTCAATTTTTGAGCTATAACCCATAATCTCTCTTAAACTAGTTCTTATTTACAATGTTGTCCTTCACTTCAATTCCTAATTATATTATTTAATTTAATTATTATAGTCTTTGATATGTATTAGTCTCCAATTTAATCCCCTTTCTTTTAATGTATTTATTTTCCTCATTTGAAAAATATTTACTAATTAGTCTGTTACCTTATCTTTGTGAATCACTTGGGTATCACTTAGTAACATTTGAATTGCATGTACTCAAATGTCTTGATCCAACCTTTTATTTTAGTAATGTTATCATTTTATTAAACTATTGGCATTGGACTAAATATTTAGGCTTATAGGTATGAACGTTTCTAGTTATTAGTGATGGATAATTAAATGGATAAAAGTCGTAAAGTAGATAATTAACTATTTAGATAATTAATATGTTAAAGAAAGCTTATGGAAAATATTATAACCACATACTTTGCTTTAAGTAAAGCTCATATATGATTAATCTGATACCCTTTGGGTACCATGTTTGATGACAAAGAATTTGGATTTTAAAAGTATTATAAGAGAGTACATAGTTATGTTCGTTAATAGGCAACCTTTGAGATCTTTTTTAATAACCACATATCGATACTAATTAAAGACATCAAGTTATGATAGAAGAAATCAAAATATGAAATTATAACACATGTTAGAGCTATCCATGAGAATAATCCTTTTATTTAGTCTCCAGTTCGTGAACAAATTAGCACAACATTTTCCTCTAGACAATGTTATCTTCTAAGTCTTTTGCTTATTTAATTATTCACAATGTACTACCTTAAATTGATATAAAGAAGGTCGTGATAGTACTCCTATAGTAAAATACATATTTTTAGTATAGAAAATGCTGATGAGGATGATAATTTATGTATGGATTTACAACCACGTACCTTCCGATTCCAGGATCTATCTACCGGATTATCAAAGGAAACTTTAATTCTTGGAGTTGCAAATGAAGTTACATGAAAAGAAGTATCAATGCACACTCAATTGATTGTATATTATGTTGTATTGAAGACAGAGAAGATCTTTATAAATACATGTGAGTATATGCGTTGAAACAAAAGGAGAGAAAAAAAACCTTTCTAGAAACAGAAGATGATTCTTCACCTCCATGAACATTAATTTTTCTACAATGAAATCGCCATTAATTATTCTCCACCATGAGGTAGCCTCCTCACCAACCAGCCAATCATTAATTCGAAAACAATGTTAACGTAATACTACATCTCTTCACACAACTGGTAGAAAATAAAGAGACAATCAGCCCCACTATTTTCCAGTGAGAAACAAATGGATAGACTTATTAGTAGAGAAAATCGTCCCACAAATATAATTATCTTCCCATAATATAGAAGGAGATGGAGAAACAGACTCGCGCATAATAGCCTTCGTCCTCTCGTCTTTACAACCTCCTCAACTCGGGTGTCTTGGTTAGACACATGACACATTAGCGTGCTCTTCTCATCAACGTCTCCTTCCCATTCATTATTCCCCTTATGTCAAATGTCAATCAATTATATAATTCCCCATCGGTACGTCTTCTTCACCAAAAATCAAGCCAATCTTTATGGCATGATCTTTAGTCGGGGCTTCACATGGTTGTTAAGACCTTCCATTACCATTATTCCAACAAAATAAATCTTGATTCTTCTATACTTCAACCCATGATTCCATTGAATTTTGTGTATCCTTTCAACCAGTGGCGGGACCAGAAGTTAGTGATTGGGGGGCTAAAAAATTTAAATACTTAATATAAGATTTGAACTCATGACCTCAAATACAATAATAAACATATTTACCACTACATGAAGTCTAGCTATGTGTTTTTCTATATCAAACAACATATATATAACATATGTGTTCTGTATGTATTATGAGAAATGAATGATGTATGCACAAAGGGTCGAACATGAGACCTCAAAGATATGATGTATATGCAGTAAATATAATATATAATATCAATATACCATTACAAACATATATATATTACATTTTTAATTTTTTTGGGGAGTGTGGCCCTTGCCCGCCCGCTTTGGGTCCGCCTCTGCTTTCAACTAAGAGTAACACCATTTGCATGGTCATGCAGTGGTTCAAGCCTCCCTAAAGAATATCAGTTCTATGAAACTTTGCCATGGAATTCCTTCATTGGCATATATTTATAAGCCATCCTTTGAATATCATTTCTCCATTGTCGGTGATCTTAATCTGAAAACAATCGGTTTTCATACCTGAATACCAGACTCTGAAGTCACCTCCAATCTTTCTCTCGTGAAGAGGAAGGTCAAGGAAGAGATATGTGGAAACTAATCTGCATATCAGACATCAAAAGTAAGTAACATCTCAATCATATATCGAACTCATATACATCATTTAATTAAACTCATAATTGTAAAAATAAATGCTACATATGTGTTTTTACTATTACTATCAACTAGTTAGGATTATTATTTGGTTAGCATGTTATATATATGTATATAAGTACCAATATACGCATATCATCATGATAAGTTTAAAATATTTTTACATTAGCTTATAAAACAAATGATTGGTGATTTAGTTATAAACAAACCTATTGACTTCAGTAATTGCACATATACATGTGTATGTTATCATTCTATTATGCTCCCATAACGTGTTGTATGCAAACATAGAATATTGAATTAATATGGACACATCTATTGCTCATAAATCTTACTCACAACAGTAGCATGTATTGGTAGTCAGTACGTCAGTTTAGTTTTGATATATAATATAACTCCAAATGCAGGGACATGGTAGTAATGTTATAATCTAGAGCTTAGATATTGATTTCATATATGCTACATAGTATATCAAAATTTTGTATACAATAGATTGACTAATGTATTTGTCTCTCAGTCAATTGTTATATTTGCTAATTATAATTTATTTATTGATACACACATAGCAAATATTGTGTAAGATGTTTAAATAAAATTATATAACTTTATGTTAACGTTGTATCATTAGAGACCACCTTAACTAAATCATGTGATTTACAAAATGCATTTAAAACTTCAGTTAAATAATCAAATTGAATAGTGCTAGTTGTATTAGTATGCATATTGATCTATACATATATCCATATAAGAAATTTGCAAAGTTTGTATTTGAGTAGTTCGTGATGAGATAATTTTGAGTAGTATTTGTAAGATACTCCTATTGACATATTCACCTTTTTAGACAATTCCTAAGTATAAACTTATTTAATATATTTAAGACATTAACTATGAAGTGGGGGCGAATCTATCATATGTTAGCCCTAAAGTATGAATACATGGTTGATAATGATTAATCATTTAATTAATGAAAGATATAACATCAAAGATAAAAATAATGAAAGATTCCAAGCTCATGACTATGATTGTGACCAATTTTTCTGTTTGTATGTAGCATCTACTTGAAACTTTACAAGGGACTTTCTCATTGATTGATTGATTGATTGATCGTGAATCAAGGTATGAAATATCTATCATATTTGAAAATTTTATTCCCTTTTAAAGCATGTGTAGTAGATAGATTAGTTGGCTTAAAATTGTTGTAAACCTTAGACCTCTTCTTTGAAAGCAACCAACAATTAATCTTAGAAAATAGTGCACATTGTTTAAACCTCGAAAAGGGTAGGCATTGCTCATTAGCTTAGTGGAATAAAGCTTTTACAACTCTACATGGAGAGAAGGACATGAGGTCTCTCAGTATACTGAGAAACGCAGTTGTGGTGTTATTGTTCTCCATGGAGAAAACATATAGCTTTCCCAACAATATAGACATTGACATGTGCTACTTATTGAAAATTGAATATCTCGTATCAAAATTTGATTTGAATCTTTTTTACTTAAAAAACTCTTTTCCATTTGATATTTGCATATATTATTTAATTCCTTGCATTTTGTCATAACAAAAATTGTAGATAAGTTCATACTTTTATTTTCTAAATATCAATTTTGTACCAGCTTTTTTGACCCATGTTTCCTTTCTTGGAGTCCATGTGTAGTTTTGTTCCTCAGAGAATTCATAGAGAGGTGACCAGAGAAGACTAAGAAGATAAGTGCAAGAGTTGTCCACTATTGAAGAGTAGATAGGAATTTGTTCTTATTTTTGTAATTATATAAGCTCTCGCGACTCTGATGTAAAGCATGATTGTGAATATATATATATATATATATATATATATATATATATATATATATATATATTGATTCAATTTGTAAATATTTTAGGTTTTTGTAGTAGCAAACATCGCAATCCAGAGTGTGATGGGTCACAGTAAGGTATTAGTCAATGTGATTGTAAAGAAAATACAAGAATAAAGTCAACATGCAAATAAAGCACGTACAGCAGACAATGCAAATGTAGAAAGTAGCAAATAAAATGTGTTACCATAGAAGAAGTAGCATGAATGATGTTGTTGTACAAATACCTTTAGGAAACATGCAAATGAAGTATTATATAACAACATAAGAACATGCAAAGTGGATGAATCCATGGTGAACATACGATAGAAGAATTATCAACATGTAATGCATATAAGGATTATTTACATAGATTGAACAAGAAATAAATTTCCCCTCTCTTCGTTCTTTTAAACCCTATCCTTCTTCATCTCATATCTTCCCTCTACTCATATATTCTTTTCTTCTATTCTCCCCCTCATGCAAACCATGAACATGGGAGGCGTTGGGTGGAGATTTTTAAACAGATGTAGCATCCATGAGCATTTAGTTAACTTCTCCAGCAATTTATTCTCCTTACCTTCTAGGTTATGGTCACTAAAAATTGTAGATAAAAGAAGTAAGGGATTGGTAGGCTAATATATGGAGTAGAAAATCTTGATAACAAGTATCAATCTACTAGTTGTTGTATGGTCCCATGTAAAAGGTGAACCTTATGACCCAAAAGGTTTAGATTAGGTCGAATACCAAACCCAAATAAAGATCGGAACAAACTTAGATATGTAATACATCTACAAACTAGCACAAGTTCTAAGGAGGGAATGCTATCTGGCAAGGACTAAAATATAATAAAAGAACAACTGAAAAAAGGATGACATGTCATCAATGGAAACCTTGTGCCATTGGATGTAGTAGATGAAGTTTCACACCATATGTACTCATTTGTTATTTGATCAATAACAAATAGATATGTGGTGTGGCGGACCCACTCATTGTAAAAGAGTGCAAAAATTTTAGTAGGTAATGGACACGGTGTGTGAGAATTTTCACACACTATACAATTATGGGGCAGACCGATCAACAACAAGAGTGGCTATGCACCCTCTAATTTTCTTATCATTCATGTTGACTGAGAGAATATGTGTTTTTGAAACACATGGTGCCACATTTGGGGTAATGCCATAGGTGGAAAAAAAATAGTTGTGTACCTTGTATTTTAGTCACATGTTCTATGATCTTTATGAAAGGATTATTTCTTGTGTGTTTACTGACAAAATTTGCTTGTTGTTTCCATCTTAATACCACTAGAGAAAATACAATAAAGAATGGTTATAAATCCCCATGTTGGTCTTTTTACGTCTCGATCCCACAATTACCACTAATCATGAGATTAGGGCATGACAAGAGGATTCAACTTAATAAAAATACACCCTTAACTTTTTCTTTTCTTAATCATTTAAAATTTACCTAAAGGAGAATCTCATAATTTGGACAATACTAAAATCTTACTTAAACTTGCGGAAGCAAACTTACTGTTTCTAAATCTTGAAAGATATCTCAAAGTTTAAACAACATATTACATCTTACTTGCGGAATATAAAGTGCAACAGTTAATTAAAAACTAAATTACATATTACATTTCATTCTCTCTCTCTACCATACCACATGCCCAAGGACTGAGGGGAAAGGACTAAGAGACATATATCTAGCTACGAACTACCTTCTAAGAACTTGGGTGATACGATCCTTCTGCTTCCTCGTGCTGACGCTGACTTGAAAAATGTTTCAATATGTTGGTGAGCTACTGGCTCATTGAATAGAATTTCACCCAACTATCGCAGATAACTCATTTTATGTTTATTAATTGGAATAAAATACCAGATAATACTATATTGAGTAGATCTAAGAAATATAATTTAAACGACAGGATATGTCAATATTTTATTAAGAAAATAACTGTTGCAACGTTGTAGATACGATTAAATAACAGAGAATACTAAAATTTCATTTAAAGGACAACTACTGTGAAACTAACTCAAATATTTCTTAACTCTTTAACTTATATGAAACTATGTGAACCTATATGAACATATTTTATCTTATGTCATGATCATATGCAGTGTACTCTACATATAAAGACTTGTAGCGAACTACGATCCCACCGTACAAGACTTAGCCGACACCCTGGGATAGTTAAGTCTGACTATTGTCCTCGTTTGTAACAGAAAAACTGGCTCTCTGGCCTCGGCACTCCTATGGTGTCGTAAACTGGACTCCTCCTCTAGGCTGAGTACACAGGCAGAGGGTCTGAGACGCTCTGTGGACCTCAACTTGGTACGCTCTGTGGGTACCTCTGGGTTACCACTGGGACTTCCGGTTCATGTTGGGTAACCTATCTTCTCTTATGAGACTTCCTCAAGGGCTTCGTCTCCCTGCACGCTCTATGGGTGTGTTCCGACTCTCGTATACTGGACGCACCGCCAGGGTAGGTCGTTTCATACCTAAGGCGCAGACCTCTCATAGGGATTCTACGGTGTCAGGGCCCTTAAATCTATTATTTTATTATTCTAGAAAAGTTCTTACTACATTGCATCTCTCTCTTACTTATTCTTGGTTTTGGTATTTCTATGGTACCGAGTCTATTTACTTGAACTTTACAACACGACATGAATATCATTCTAAATTTGATAGAGCAGTTTATTCAAGCATTGCAAATGCTGAGAGATTCGACATATTAAGCATGCAGGCAGATTTCAAGTTCTTAAAAAACTAAATACATGTCCACTTGTAATTTACTGAGAAATCAATATTATTATGCATGCAGGCAGACTAAAATTCTTAAATAAATAAAATTCAGGTCAACTTGACACATATACGCTGAAATCATACAATTGAACATCGTAATGCACTAACAAGAGTTAATTACTCGATATATGAGTAATCATCAATAGCACTTGTAAATTATTTGTAATTCCTGAAAAATCGTGCACATCAACCCAAGATCAGAGTTGTGCATCACATAACTCAATTAAGAGTTAAATTTCTTATTATGGCACGAGTTATTAATATTAATTGAGAATTTCAAATAATTTCTTTGGAAAACGTTTCAATTCGTATAGTTAGTAAACTACTTGTATTAAGTATGATAGGAAGCGTGCAATTAGGTTTTTTTGAACGTTTTTATGTCATCGTCATTTTTTTGTAATTGTGCATCAATTGAATTACTAAAATCATGCAGCCTGGATTTATACCCAAACTATCCCGTTATTGGACATGTGCTATTGTTTTCAATCTTTAACTGAGCAATTTAGGTTTTAATCAACCATATAATTCTCCTAACCATAACCATACACATCAATTAATAAACGAAATGGAATAGTGCAATAAAAGTCAGGTGAAGCTGTCAATGCCTGACACCTCGGTAAGCTTTGTTACCCGCGAATAACGTCGATTTTAACCAAAACTTCCGATTATTAGATCAGATTCTACTCAAAGCGGGTGAGGTGACCGCAATTAGACTGGAAACGCTTCCAGAGACAGTTTTCGGGTGTCAGCAGGGTACGTGTTGCTGCTCGCGGCTGCGGATCCCTGATCTGGACCTCAAGACGAGCTCGACGGCGTTGCTTTCATGGTGCTGCTCGCCCACAACACCCTCTGGCCGTTGCTTTCTCGCAGCAGCTGCTGCTGCTTGGCCGCAGCCACAGGGGCGCCGCCCTAGGGTGTGGCTGAGGTGAGGATGATGAAGGAAAGAGAGAAGGAAGGTGGGCGGAGGCAGGGCTGTCGTTGCTCGTGCCAAGATGGCTTCCTAGCCATTGTTGCAGCTGCCGAGCTGCTACTGCTTGCTGGGGCGCTGCCCCTAGCAGGTTGGGTGCTAGGGCAAAGAATAGAGGAGGAAGGAAGGAAGGAAGGAAGGGCGGGTGCTGCTGAACGGAGCCAAGGGGCCAAAGATCGCCTCCCTCAAATCGCCCTCTGCTGCTGCTCTATCGGACGGGTTGGGCGCCGCTCAAGTGGTCCATGTTCTATCGGGGAAGAAGATAAGGGAGAAAGGGAAAAGAAATAGTTAATTTCTTGAAAAATTGCATCCAAGTCCAAAGAAACATAAAAACGTCATACCTATTGACTCGAAGGTCTAAATCGAATGATTCTTTTTGCAAAGCTTCAAGCATGAAAATCTCTACCTTCTCAAGGCAAGAAAACATGCTAATTAGACTCTCTCACTTGATCAAAGCACTAATCACCACATGAGCACTTAACTTATCTCAATTAACTTAATGACGTTGTTATCATTATACTTACTAGTTAACTGTGGTGTGGGTCATAACAGTCTTAGTGGTCGAATCCTTATTGTATGGGAGATAAACATCTAAAAAACTAAAATCTCACTACCAGATCTCATAGTATTACTATCACACTCTGTAATTTGGAAGATGGAAACAACTTGACTTTCACAACTATGTATGGTGAACCAACATATAATAAGATCCTTTTCTTCCAAGAACACAACACGTCATCTAGATTTCACTCCAAATTCCTATGAATCATTGGGGAAGGTTTTAACTTCACTAGGAACACATCTGAACATAATAGTGCAGTTGGATCACCATGACAAAAAAATAATAAAATACTTTGAAATTTTATACAAAAATACCAGTTTATAGACCAATCTGCTATTAAAATCACATACACATGGAGTAGAAGTGAATCATGGACCAAACTTAGTTGTTTCTTATGCTATTAGGAATGGGAAAGCACTTACCCCCTTTACTATGTTCTAGCTGCTCCCCGGTCTATTTTTTACCACTTTCCCATCATTCTCAACACAATATGCATAGCTTGGGGGACCTCAACCTTTCCACTTGAAAGATTTTGGATCTCTCACCCTAACTTTGCAAAAATTGTTACCATGCATTAGAGTAGCCCTCTTTATGATGTTGAACCTAGATACACTGTCCAAATCAACCTCAAAAACATCAGACATAAACTTATGATATGGAGCAAGATCACCTTTGGGAATATTAACAACACAATAAAACATATGCTGAAGAACTCCAAAATCCTATCTCTATATGTTTAAATCAAGTCACTATGTAGAACATTGAGAAACTAGTTAAAAGAAGGTGATACAAATACAAAAAATTCATACATTTTCAGTAATAAGAAGTGCAAACCTTACATCGATAATACATCCATTAACGGTGTACTAATCACAAACAAGAAGAAAAAAAATCGTTTCATTCTTTTCTACAAAAATCTCTTCAATCCTAGTGGTACATACTCTGAACTCTTCATCATCAATTGACACCCTTTACCAACAAATAATTATTGATCCTCATACTCTTTATAGACCAAAGAAATCACAAGTGACACACACCATCGGGGTGCTGATAAATTTTTTGGACCCAATGGCTTCCCCCCTATATTTCTACCACCATCTAAACAACATTAAAAAGATCTTTTATCATTTTTCCTAGATAAACTGCCATGAAGAAATATCTGACTAGATAGGCATCTCAACTAGACCAACATTTCTCTCATCAAGAATCTAGAGTTACTATCCTTAGTCAATCATTTCAAACACATCAACCTCATTAACACTTTACAAAGGAATTATTGCCAAAACCCTTAACACTGGACTCAAAACACCTTTACTAGAGATACTAGGATTACAACAAAATGTTTTCCTTTAAAGTAGAAGTCTCCAACATGCATACATCATTGTCAATGAAACCATACGCTCATGTCAACAAAAACATGCCCCACTCTTTACCCTTAAAATAGACTTCAAGAAAGCTTTTGACAACATAAACTAAAAATCCCTCATATCTTGTCTTCAAGGTTGTGGTTTCACAAAAAGGTGGAATGAATGGATAAAAAGTTGCATTCGTACTTGTGGATTCTTTAGCATCATCAATGGTTCATAATTTGTATATTTCTCAAGTACTAATGAATTCAGACAAGGTGACACATTCTCACCTTATATCTTTATTTTCACCACATCCATCTTAAAGAAAATGTTTCAAATACATATTCAAAACAACCTATTTCAACCCATTAGAAATTGTATGGAACAATTATACAGTATGAGAATGATACCATTATTTTTATTCCCCAAAGTATATTGATGTTAAAATTTTGATATGCAAGTTCGTCATTTTCATGCACCAATACAGTCTTAAAATTTAGCCCAAAAAATGTACTTTTATCAGCACACTCATTCCACAAAACAACATAGACATATTAAGCCACCTTCTTGGATTTGAAGTTGAATAATAACTAGTGAAAATATCTTGGACTCCCACTCTCTCCACACAAGCTTCCTATATCTTCATGGAACCCAATCATTCATACATTCCAAAAATAGACTTCCCTCACGGAAATCTTGTACCCTCAATCTTGCTGGAAAACTTACACTCTTTAGAATTCCTCAATTGTCCCACTAATACCTTAGTTGCATAACTCTCCCTCGACGATACAACAACACATTGATCAAATTTGACAAAATTTTCTACAGGGTTATAGAATCGAATCATGAAAACCACATCTAGTAAATTTGTAGACAATAAGTAAACCTAAATTTTTTGGAGGAGGATGTATAATTGATATCAAACTACATTTTCATTACCTTGTTCACAAAATTACTACACAACTTAGCACTATTATGCAAACCATTTGGAGATCAAAGATTTTTAAAAACACAAAAATAAGAACTTGTGTCACAACATCAAAAACACATGTACATCCCCCCTATGGAAGTGCCTCAAAAAAAACCATCTAAATCATACAAAACAACATTCAGATGCATCCACTCTCCATTAGATATACCAACATTTGAATGGATTTGTTTTGCTGGAAATACTATTACAAACATGAAACTCAACATCAACATATGTACTAGTATAAGAAACACTTCCACTAAAAAGGTTATCCAATTTTTCTCCTTTAGAAGATAAAACAAATTTAAAAGATTCATATACCTTCACTTCTCCATCCTTGACATTACTACCATCCAAAAATACTAAAATGTCACAAACACAAACACTAAAATACAGTGGATATGTAGAACTTGATACCCTCCAAACTTGCATTTACTTTCTACAAAATCTTAGAATCACTTTTATGTACAATAAGAAATTATGGAATATCAAATTCCACCCAAGATTCACATTCTTTTTTTACTTACTGGACATTAAAAATTTTTGACATGAGAAAAATGAGAAAAAATAGGATATCAAAGTCCCACCATATGTGTAGTGTGTCGATATTATTTGGATAGTATTCAGCAACTATTCTTCACCTATATTTTAGCACACACAATCTAGAATTACTTCTTCAACATTTTACCCAAAGTTCCATAAATGTAAGCATAGAAACTATATGAACATTAAAAAACACAGTTATGATAAACTTATGCACTGAATTATTCATCCTTAATTGCTAATTTACTTGTGTATATGAAGAGAAAGAAAGAAAAAAAAGAAACTTTTTTATAACCAAAATAACTTTGTTGCTTTTATTTACAATGAAAACCCTAACTTGTTTCATGATATTCTTTCATATCTCATGTGATGCATGTATATTGATTGTGGCTCCAGATCAAAGAATATCACATCTTGAATGGACTTAGGCAGAAGATATAGCCACATCACCTACACATTGGAGAAGATTCTAGACAAAAATGAAGAAGAATAGACATATCTACCTCTCTACAGCACTACAACTTATTATCACAAGTCTATTCTACTATCATCCTATCTATCTTATGTCCACTTTAGCATAGAGGCTTGTTATGGGATGCATCTTCCTTCATATGAACTTTGACTAGTATCTCTTTCTAGCTCTTGATTTATAAATGTTTACGGTACTTCATTTGCATTAATACATATGAAGAAGTATTGTGCTCTCCACCCCCTCCTTATGTTATTTGATTTCATGGGAGTGAAATTAGGCACATTATTACATCAATAATATTGAACTTCTATAAAATAATATCTTACACTTAAAGTAGAATCCATTATAGGTATCTTACAATATTGGTAAGTTAGGTTTTAGTTAGGATGTCAGGTTTCCCCTAGAGTGGTGGTTTTCTTCTAGATTCAACTAAACATTGAACCTCACTTTGTATTTTCAGAAATGAGAGTAGGAGATTTCCCAATTATTTTTTGTTTGTTTAATAGATGAATGCACTCTACCCTATATAGAATGGTGAATCATTACAAACTTAAGAAAACCCATAATGGGCCAAAACACACAAGGGTCATATCAAAAATAGACTCATTAACTAAATATTGATACTTTTTAACACTCTACCTCAAAATAGAGCTTGAAAATATCCCAAGTCAACAAAATGAAAAGATAAACTAAACGCATATCATAATATTATCCCCCCCCCAATCTTACAATCAAGCACTCAACACTCAAACGATTTCCCTCAAATAGATTGATTAGAGCAGGCACAAAAGGAAGAAGTAGGGAAGCCGCTCAAATGCATTGTAGCAACATAAAATGAAGATCTGTCACATATATGTAAGATATACAATTTTAAATTACCAAAAGAACATTCATCATCTTATATCTTTGTATAATATCCACCGCAGTAGCATACACTGCAATCGAGCGTGTGATGGATAACAAGAAGGTACTAGGAAATGTGATTGTAAAGCAAAAGACAAGCAATAAGTTAACATGCAAAGAAAGCACGTACAATAGACAATGCAAAATAGAAAGTAGAAAATAAACTGTGTTACCATAGAAGAAGTAGAAGGAATGACATTATTTTATGAATACCATGAGCAAATATACAAATGAAGTATTATCTAACAACATAAGAACTTACACAGTAGATAAATTCATAGAAAGAGTTGAGGAAGATGATGATGATGATGTAGAAGCTCCACAAATCTTCCATGGTGAACATACGATAGAATAATGATCAACATGTAATGCATATAAGGATGATATACATAGACAGAAGAATATAAAAAAAATCCCTCTCTTCATTCTTTTAATCCCTCTTCTTCTTCATAATATCTCTTCCCTCTACTCATATATTCTCTTTTTATATCCTTCTCCTCATGCCAACCATGAACATGGGAGGGTTGGGTTGAGAGTTCTAAAAAAAGGTAGAGGTAAGGGACTGGTAGGATAATATGAGAAGGAGGGAATCTTGATAATATGTATCAATCTACGAGTTATTGTATGGACCCAGGTAAAATAAATAAATGAACCTTATGAACCAAAAAGGTATAGATTAGGTCAAATACCAAATCCAAATAAAGATCTAAATAGAATTAGGTATGTAATACATCTACAGAGTAGCACAACTTATAAGGAAGAAAGTATGTTTATAATGGACTAAAATATAACAAAAGAATAACTAAAAAGGGATAATACATCATTGAAAACCTTGCGCCATTGGATGTAGTAGATGAATGTTCACACCATATGTAAAATATTTAGTTGTTATTTGTGCAACAAAAAATAAACATATGGTATAGTGGACCCACATTGTGGAAACACATCCCACTATCGCACAGACAGCGAGGTGTTACGCGAAAACGTGCGGAAATCACCATAACCACATATTACCAAAAACACATGTTAATTAAAACTGATTGTGGAAAACTAATAAACTGAGAAACTACTACGTTCCAGTCCACATCCTGCAAGAAAACAAGTCATATATATACATATACAAGATCCGATACGTGCCCACAGCTCAAAGGAACAGCTGTCTATCCATCATGTGGGTTCACCACCTGTTCATATACATAAAGGTCCACATCCGGCCAATAGCAGGATATACAAAACATTATCGATCGTACATCGTGAAACAATGCCAAAACACTACCAAGGACCTGAGGGTACAGGGATGACTCTAGACTCTACTACAAAACATCCAAAACAGCAGCATATCCATCACTCGCCTTCTACTGCTCGTCTAGCTGCTCGGCCGCAACACCACGATCACCACCACGTCTAGCTCGACCACCTAAAAAGGGTGTAAACCAGCGGAGTGAGACAATTGAACATTGTCCCAGCGGGAAACATAACTTCCCACCGCAACTAAAGAACCTCAAAAAGATAGAGCTTATAACAGCAGATAACTGATAAGAGATATAACAGGAGCAGTTTATGTAAAGCAAAGCTATTCTTACTGACAAGCATACCAGCTGTATAAAGGGCATGTAACCAAGTAACTCTCAATGGAACATGATTGACAAGGTAAGATATATTGTTATGTTGCATGAGGAACATATAAGATATATCGCCACATATCCTGAGAAACATATAAGCAACTACAGGATGTAACTACACAAGCAAGGCCTCAACCAATGTTCCGTGTTTTGCCTTAAGCAATATATACTATACGGATGGATTACGTATTCTTATGCCCTGAGAAAGTGAACCGTACCGTTCAAATCCAACCGACGGCTGCGAAACCCGGAGCTGGTGCCATACAAGGTCACATGAAGAGTCGGACTCCACGACCTCCCACCTCGTAGTCAGTGCATGAGTACAACACAAGCAGGACCGCAGTCTCATTGCTGAAGTGGTCTTAGCCACAGGGTCAGGCTACCCTCTGCCTAGCCCGCCTCGGTACAGGTATCGGTGCTAGTGAAACTGAGCCACGAGCCTGTTAACCGTGCTCTGAGCCATGAACGCATCCATGCTCCTCATATCACATATCCTGATCCATGGGCCTGTTCACCATGCTATTCACATATATGGGCTACGGGCGTGAATCCACACCCTGGAGTCTACAACCGAAGTTGCACTCTTACCTCCTCACTTTAGGCTAGGAGCAACCTCGCATATTCAACAATATGCGCTCCATGTTAACCTGTAGGAGAACCCGTTTCACCATCACCAAAACCTGACGATGATGGATCTATGGCCAGGGCAAACTACATGATATATTTCACTGTGATTAATTAGTGTCTTTTATATGGATTGTAAGGTTCGACCAAGTTGTATAACATGCAAACTATAACAGAATAAACAACATAAAACTCAACATTATGCTTTTATTGTAATCACATCAACCTGATCCATCTCAAGGATCCAACGTCACATGTTATCACTTGGCCTCTTGCCAACCATCTAGATCTATCTCAAGGATCATCACATACCATGGGATCTCAATCCCTCATCATGTATTGCCACTGCCTCTCAAGGCTTACATTATCATCATGGGACAAACACATAATACATGCAACCTCTTCAACAAGAGTAATTATCAAAGTGATGTTACTCATCACATATTCCTCATAGCCTTTTCATGGCTAAACATCACCTGCATGGTTAGGGTATACAATAATCATAGTTTCAACATAAGGACTATGCTTATTATCATGAGATGACATTCAAGATGCTATACCTATCAATTATACATCATTTGGTGATCATGTGTGTAAGACACATTATTAAGCAAATCATATGTATGCTTATCCTCATCTCAGTATTATATAGATAATCAAGATGATTACTTCATGCATATAGTCAAGTTAGATATAGAGAACAAGCGTTATTATTACCATTACCACTATCATTCTTAGCATTAATAGATAATCACTTCCATATGTGTGGCCGGGATAAGATAAATGAGCAAGCTTATGATAATGAGCATTATTATCTATACCAAGAGTTATCATCCTTTTGCTAAGCACATAACCACACTGTTTACATAACGAGATGAACCATCATTAAAAGTACCAGGGACCCTCACCAAAAGATATCAAGGACTCTCACAAAAAAGGGTGTAACGGCAGCCTGCCCTCACCCAAGGATCAACGCACCAAACGGCCGATATATAAGTGAGCAGCAACGCTGCACTACGTGCAGCAGGACGACGCTGTGTCACGCGTCAAGGGGTGTTACGCACCAGGGTGTGTCGCGCACAAGTGCTTATCGGGCAACGCCCGTCACACATGGTGTTATCGGCCAGGTTAGCCCATCAAAAACTAACAACCAAGGAAGAGAACACATCCACATGCCGTGCATCTACTGATCAAGGCCTAACGGCCGACACACAGCAAAGGAAGAGTTGTGACGCCCGTCACAAGAACCAATGGTGTCGCCCGATACAAGAGCCTGTCGGCCAACTCACACACATACTCATGTCGTGCAAGTCTAGTCTAGAGGCTGTCGGGAAGCACCTCATCATCCCCATCTCAACCAAGATACATCTGACAAGGTCGTCTTCTATCTCAAGCAAAAGATACCCAAAAACCCTAGAGGGTCAAGGAGATGGCTCACCTCAATCAACCAAGAAAGAGGGGTCTTGCACACCACCTATCACCCATCAGGAAACACAAACACCAACCCGAAACAAGGTCCACTACAACCGAGCTCACCCTTCTAGTCCATGGTGAGAGGAGAGTGTTGCTCAAGCAACTAGGATACAAGCTCACCTCAATCGACTATGAAAGAGGGGTGTTGCTCATGAGACTAGAAGTTTAAACTCACTCCTCTAGACCAAAGAGAGAAAGGAGTATTGCTCACCCAAGACTACCAAGAGGATCGGCCAACAAGGATACTAAGCAAGATACAAAACTAATCAACAACATATAAGCAAGAAAGGAGATAATGTAGCTAGGGTTAGAAGTTATGCAACCCGCCTTAAGCTCCAAGCTCCAAAGAAGAAGAAGAGCTCCAAGCTTCAAGGGATGTCGTCCACCACTTGCTCCTTCAAGGGGGTGTATCGGCCGACACAAGCAAGGAAGAAGGGAGTGTCGTGCACTCAAGGTGGAGAAGGAAACTAAAGGATCAAAGGAACTCAAAGTAAGGGAAATAACCACCTATATAGAAGGAAAGGGAGGAGAAAACAAGGTAGAGCATGGAAAGGTGTCGCCCACCTAGGGACACTTGTCCAAGGTCATTTCCACATGCATGCATCAGCTCCAAGTGTCCACTAGTGGTGACACAGACGAGGTCAAAGCTGGGTCAAACACCATGGGCGACACAACACTTGCACCATGGGCGACACACATCCATGTTGGCCGACACACTCACCTCTAGGTCGACACACACCTCTCTTGGGCGACACAAAGCTCAACCAAGCCCAAACAAGGCACCTCAAGGCCCAAACAAGCTCAACCAAGGCCCAAAGAACTCAAGAAACAAGCCCAAGCCTTCCTCTCAACCTTAGAGGAAGCAAAGAGAGAGAGGAACACCTCACAAGGTGGAAAACTTGCTCACAAAACCCTAAACTTGGGTTATTTGTGAGTAGCCCCTCCAACTCTCAACAAAGCATAACCAAACCCTAATCACCACTAAAGGCGATTTAGCAAGCACCAAAGCACCAAGGTTAAGAAAAACAAACAGGGTAATCCCTAAACGAAGGTCAGGGTCCTTACAAGCTAACCCCCTTTAAGGGATTTCGTCCCCGAAATCCGAAGAGAAAAGCGAGGGATACTTCCTCCTCATCTCTTCCTAAAGCTCCCACGTGGCTTCCTTAACGCCACGATGCTGCCAAAGAACCTTCACAAGAACCAGGTCCTTCCTCTTCAGCTTCTTAACCCTTCTGTCAAGGATCCCCACATGACCCTCCTCGTAGGTCATATCTTCATCAAGCTCAACCTCAACTGGTTGTATCACTGTACCTGAATCTGGATGACTTTTCTTCAGCATACTCACATGGAACACTAGATGTAACCTATGCAACTCTGGAGGCAACTCTAACCCGTAAGATACTTTACCAACACGTGCTATGACTAGATAAGGCCCTATATATATGGGTGCTAACTTACCCTTCCGACCAAACCTTAGCACACCTTTCCACAGCGAGACCTTAAGATACACTTTGTCTCCTACTTGGAACTCCAAAGGTCGTCGGCGATTGTCTGCATAAGACTTCTGCTTGTCCTGTGCCACTTTCAACTGTTGTTGTATCACTTTGATCTTTTCTGTTGTCTGCTGTACCAACTCAGGACCCAAAAGATGATACTCACTGGACTCGTACCAACACAAAGGAGATCTGCATTTCCTTCCATACAGAGCCTCATAAGGAGCCATGTCAATGCTTCGCTGATAACTGTTGTTGTAGGCAAACCCTATCAAGCTAAGATGTACATCCCAGTTGCCTAGAAACTGCAAAACACAAGCTCGAAGGAGATCTTCCAAAGTCTGAATAGTCCTTTTAGACTGTCCATCTGTCTGCGGGTGAAAAGTTGTACGGAACCTCAACTGCGTTCCCAACGCTTTGTGCAACTGTTCCCAGAAACGACTCGTAAACTGAGGACCTTTGTCAGAAACTATCGTTACTGGCACACCATGCAAACGTACTATCTCATCAACATACACTCAAGCGAGTTTCTCAGATGTATACGTCGTCTTCACTGGTAGGAAATGGGCAGACTTTGTCAATCTGTCCACTATCACCCAAATGGAATCATGATTCCTAGTTGTCCGGGGTAGACCAACTACGAAATCCATGGTTATATGATCCCATTTTCACCGCGGTATCAGAAAAGGTTGCAACGTACCTATTAGCTTCTGATGTTCAACCTTCACTTGCTGGCAAACCGCACATCTCGCTACGAACTCAGCTACATCTTTCTTCAAACCGGGCCACCAATACAAGTCCTTCAAACTATGATACATCTTGGTGACACCTGGATGCATAGCATACATCGACATATGTGCTTCCTCGAGCACCAACTTCCTCAGATCATCAGCATCTGGAACCACCATCCTCTCACGATAGCAAACTAGCCCATCCTCGGACTCATGGAACCCTTCACGCTTTTCACTGCTGAACTCTGATCTGATCAACTGTACTGCATCATCTATCTACTGTGCATCTTTGATTTGCTGTCTCAACATAGGCTTGACTTGCATCTGTGCTAAAAGACCAGACAACAAGGAAACTTCCATCTGTACATTCATCTGTCGCAGCGAAACAAACATATCTCGCCTATGGCATACCAGAGAACTCAACCGTGCCTTCTTTGAAGAAAGAGAAGAAGACTTTCTGCTCAGCGCATCAGCTACCACGTTTGCCTTACCAGGATGATACTCGATAGTGCAGTTGTAATCATTGATCAACTCCATCCATCGATGTTGTCGCATGTTCAACTCATGCTGTGAAAAGATGTACTTCAGATTCTTATGATCCGTAAAGATTTGACATACTTCCCCATACAGATAGTGTCTCCAAATCTTTAACGCATGAACCACAGCCGCAACTCCAAGTCATGAGTCGGATAGTTCTCCTCATGTTTCTTGAGCTGTCGTGAGGCAAAAGAAACCACATGATCTTCCTGCATCAGCACACAACCTAAACCTTTCTTGGAAGCATCACAAAAAACAACATAGCCCTTCCGCAGGATTAACACTGGAGCACTGGTCAGCTTCTCCTTCAAACTCAGGAAAGCTTTCTGACATCGATCATCCCAAACAAAAGGTACATCCTTCCTGGTCAACTTCATCATTGGCAACGCGATCATACTGAAGTCCTTAATAAACCTCCAGTAGTATCCTGCTAAACCCAAGAAACTACGAACTTCTGTCGGCGTTTTCGGTTGCTCCCAATCTGCAACGGATTCCACCTTCTTTGGATCGACTTTGACTCCTTCAGCAGATATCACATGACCCAATAAAGTCACTTCCTCCAACCAGAACTCACACTTACTGAACTTATCATACAACTGATGTTGATGAAGAGGAGTCAACACTCGTCGAAGATGTTGTTCATGCTCCTGCCTGTCCTGACTGTAGATCAAGATGTCATCTATAAAGACTACAACAAACTGATCTAAGAATGGACGAAACACTCTGTTCATCAGATCCATGAAAGCAGCAGGTGCATTGGTTAACCCGAACGGCATAACCACGAACTCATAGTGACCATACCTCATCCTGAAAGCTGACTTTGGTATGTCATCTGCCTTAATCCTTAGCTGATGATATCTGGACCATAGATCGATCTTTGAAAACATTGTATCACCACGCAACTGATCAAACAGATCATCTATCATCGGTATTGGGTACTTGTTCTTGATCGTGACTTTGTTCAACTGTCGGTAATCTATACACAACCGCATCGAACCATCCTTCTTCTTGACAAACAACACTGGAGCACCCCAAGGCGACATACTTGGTCGGATAAAACCTTTGTCCAGCAACTCTTGCAACTGCTTCTTAAGCTCTGCCATCTCAACTGGAGCCATCATGTACGGTGTCTGTGCAACTGGTTGCGTCCCTGGGACCAGATTGATCTCAAAATTGATCTCTCGGGGTGGGGGAACACCAGGAAACTCCTCAGGAAACACATCTACAAACTCCCGGACAACTGGCACCTCCTCAAGGCTAGGACCTTTCACCTTGGCAACTACAACAGTATCCACCACGTGAGCTAAGAACGCCTCACATCCTTGCCGTAACAACTTCTCTGCCACCATAGCTGATACCAGGCACATCGGAAGAATCTTCCTATCTCCCTGGAAGATCCACTTCTCTCCAGCATCATCAAACACTGCCTGCTTGGAACCACAGTCCAAAACAACCTTATACTTCTCTAAGGTATCCATCCCAAGGATAACATCGAAACCATGCATATCAAGTGGTATAAGATCTACTTGGATGCGGTGTCCCGAGAAAGATGACACAAGATGGACACTCTTCTCGAAGCAGGGAGGAACCATCAAGAGGGGTTTCTAACAACAAACTATCCTCCTTACAGCTAACAGATAAACGACAGTTTTCAAGCATACTATAGGCAATAAAAGAGTGTGTAGCACCCGGGTCAACCAAAATAGATATAAAGCAAGAAGAAGACATATCAGAATGAAATAACTCCATCTGACATGTCACTACTCGCGGGTTGACTATCGCCTCCGGCTGACTCATAGCATAGAATCGAGTCGTTGCTTGCTGTCCACGACCTCTGCTTCCTTGAGCAGACGAACCTGCTTGCGACGCCTGACCGCGTCCTCGCCCTCTGCTACCACTGGGTTGCTGTCTTTATAACCTTTGAAAACTCTACCTTGGCTGCTGTGTCACTTGAACACCTCTATTCAGGCAACTGAGCCTGAAATTCCCGACTTGTCCACAAAGATGACATGTCCTGTCCTCAAACCGTGGCCTAGCTGGCCCTATCACTACCACCGAAGTTGTACTATGTGCCTTATATGGCAAAGAAACATAACTTCTCCCCTTACTTGGAGACCACTGGGACGGTACACCAGAACCTCTCATCACTGACGGTGATGAAAACATGGGCTTCTTAAAGCCACCAAACCTCCGTCCCTGAAACTGAGCAAGTCTTTTATGAGACATGGACTCTCCTTTCTCCCTTACTGACCTCTCAATCCTTCAAGCAGATTCCACGAACATAGCAAACCGTTCTCGGTTCTCCAACGCAGACACAGGTGTTGTCAGCTCAGAACTCAGACCCTTCTTGAAACGTCTGATCCACTCCTCATCTGTTGCCGCCATGTGAGGACAAAACCTCAACAGATCTATAAACTTGGCTTCATACTCGGTGATGTTCATCGCTCCTTGTCGCAAACTCTCAAACTGACTGATCTTCTCATCCAGATACGTCTTCGGAAAGTATCTGGTGACGAACTCACACCGGAAGACTTCCCAACAGATCACCTCACCAGGCACTTCTCTTCCTCGATGGTCCACTAGTGACCAGCACTACCCTTCAGAAGATAGACAGCGTGCTTTACTTTGTCTGCTTCGGAGATGTCAAGGATCTGGAAAGCCTTCTCAAGACTTGTCAGCCACAGATCTGCATCCGCTGGATCAGCCGTTCTAGCATAATCCGAAGCTCCAACTCGGCAAAGCCGCTCGAAGGTCTTCCCAATACCCGATGCTTCTCCATGGGGAACCTGTGCTCTCGAAGGAGGCACTGGCAATCACTCAACCATGAGATTCATCGTAGCCATCATCTGCACCATAAGTTGTTGGTAGGTAGGGTGTTCAAGAATGGCTGGGTTAGGTTGAGGGACCTCAGGCACCCGATCTTCATGTGCCTGCCCAAAAGCTCCATCAACAGATGCAGCATCACTATACTCAGCTGAGTGTTCTTCTTGGTTTCCAGATATCTTGACTTTTCTTCCGCTGAGGGCAGAAGACGGTTGTAAGAAAATCTGGACAACACACAAAAACAGACAACCTAGTCCTAAATCCATGTAGACTCAGCGAACCTAAGGCTCTGATACCAAACTTGTGGCAACACATCCCACTATCGCACAGACAGCGAGGTGTTACGCGAAAACGTGTGGAAATCACCATAACCACAGATTACCAAAAACACAGGTTAATTAAAACTGATTGCGGAAAACTGATAAACTGAGAAACTACTACGTTCTAGTCCACATCCTGTAAGAAAACAAGTCATATATATATATATATATATACAAGATCTGATACGTGCCCACAGCTCAAAGGAACGGCTGTCTATCCATCACGTGGGTTCACCACCTGTTCATATACATAAAGGCCCACATCCGGCCAACAGCAGGATATACAAAACATTATCGATCGTACATCGTGAAACAACGCCAAAACACTGCCAAGGACTTGAGGGTACAGGGATGACTCTAGACTCTACTACAAAACATCCAAAACAGCAGCATATCCATCGCTCGCCTTCTACTGCTCGTCTAGCTGCTCGGCCGCAACACCACGACCACCACCACGTCTAGCACGACCACCTAAAAAGGGTGTAAACCAGCGGAGTGAGACAATTGAACATTGTCCCAGCGGGAAACATAACTTCCCACCGCAACTACAGAACCTCAGAAAGATAGAGCTTATAACAGCTGATAACTGATAAGAGATATAATAGGAGCAGTTTATGTAAAGCAAAGCTATTCTTACTAACAAGCATACCAGTTGTACAAAGGGCATGTAACCAAGTAACTCTCAATGGAACATGATTGACAAGGTAAGATATATTGTTATGTTGCATGAGGAACATATGAGATATATCGCCACATTGTTGACCTAGGTGTCGCACATTGCCCATATTTTGATAATGACTTAACCATTCCATTCATATGTATCTAACAAATCTATTTGAGATCATTGCAGATATTAGATACAAGAAAAGAATCACTTTTATCTCCAAAGCTACTCTTCCGGCACATGCAAAACATGTGACTTTTAACCGCTTTGTAATATAGCCCTTAAAGGCTTAGAACATTTTATGTAATCACTCATAATCATGTTTTGCATTGTATCTAAGATGGATAAAATGATTGGGACTCAAAAATCCATCGTTTGTATAGTTTATGAAAATTCCAAAATACCCTTAACAGGGATTTTGTCGGCCGAATTCCAAACTCGGCCGATCCATATATTCTGGAATTTTCTGGGCTGTCGGCCGAGTTTCCAACTCAGCCGATCCCTGTTCGGTCGATTTCAATGGTAGGAAACTCGGCCGATCCACTAATCAGTCAAGTCTGAAGGTCGACCGATCGGTCGAGTTTCCCCATGGAAACTCGGCCAACAGTCTATCTCTCAGACTTGTCGCCTAGTGTGTCGGCCGAATTGCCTTTAATGAAACTCGGCCGATCGGACTGTACTGGAATGCAGAAAAAGCAATTCCAACCGTTGGAGGAGTAGGTGGGACTCAAAATAGATCCGTTGCAAGTTGTAAAACGGCTAGTTTGTGCCACTTAACTCTCCCAACCTCAAAGGGACACCCTCAACTATAAATAGGACCTCTTGGACTTCATTCCAAGGTTGCTCATTCACATATGCTTGGTCCTAGCCTTAGTTGAGTGGTTTCTAATCCTTTGAGCCCCTTTCTCTCTCTACCTTCAAAGCAAATTCATGAGTATGAGTGAGTTAGGATCCCATGTATGAGAGCTATCATTTGTAATCTTGTAAAGCTCTCCTTTCCACTTCTCCCATCTCCATTCTCTATGAAGATTGATTGAAGTTTCTTCTCCGAGTGAAAGAGAAGAAGGTTGTTGTTCTTCCCCAAGTGAAGGAGAAGAAGGCTAGCTGCTCCAGGCCTCCAAGTGAAGGAGGAAGGTGCTAAAGCTCTCCAAGTGAAGGAGAGGTGCAAGGCAAAGCTCAAGCAAGATAGGTAAATCCTGCAAGGCCGAAGACTAGAGCAAGAGTGGGTAATTCCTTTGAAGAAGGTGGAAGACTACTTGCTTGGTGGGTAAGTCCTTGGTGAGGTAGAAGATCTTGGCTTGATATATAAGTCCTTGGATGGTTGGTAGTTGTAGCTTGCAATCTTATTGTGTGATATATATAAGAGAACCAAGTTACAAATCCTAGAGCCTAACCAACTCTAGGTAGTGGACTGACATTGCTCCTAAGTTTAGGACATGGAACCACTCTAAACCACCTGTCCAAGTGCATGCTTTCCTTGTCTCTTATCCTTGCTTTGTATGCTAGTTTAGGACATCAAATTGCTGTTTTGAATTAAGTTCTGCACTTAATATAATTTGGTGGTCTAATCACTTTTGTGAAGTTTGTGAAGCTCTATTCAACCCCCCCCCTTCTAGAGCCCATTGATCCAACAAGTGGTATCAGAGCAGGTCTTCTCCAAGCTACTTCAACAAGTAGGAGAAGATGGGCGATTCAGCTCTTGGGTCACTCAATCTTGAAGGAAGCTTCTCCATGAGACCCCCGGTCTTCGACGGCACAAACTTCCTATATTGGAAGAGAAGGATGCAATTCTACATCCAAGGCGTGAGCTACGAGATGTGGAAGATAGTCCATCTCAAGTATGAAGAGCCGAAGGGGAACATCACCACGTGGACGGAAGATGAGATGAAGCGTGCTCAACTCAATGCTAAAGTTGTGAGCATCATCTACGCCGCCCTTTCACCATCGGAGTTCAACCGCATCTCTTCTTGGGACACGGCGCATGAGATTTGGCATAAGTTGTGTGTCACCTATGAAGGGACGGAGCAAGTCAAGGAGGCCAAGGTCTATATGCTCGGCGGCCTACTTGAGAACTTCAAGATGGGGAAGAATGAAAGAGTTGCGGACATGTACACAAGGTTGAATGTCATCTTGAACAGTCTTGCAGCCCTTGGGAGTGTCATGGATAGAGGTACCATCAATGCAAAGATCTTGAGATCTCTTCCAAAGAGATGGGAGCCAAAGGTCACTTCAATTGAAGAAGTCTACAAGCTAAGCGAGTTGTCAACCGAGGAGCTGGTTGGTAATCTCCAAGCACATGAACCAAGGCTCGACAAGCAAGAGGAAGAGGAGAAAAGAGAAGAGAAGGAGTCCAAGAAGATGAAGGACACAGCCTTCAAATCTCAAGTTGAAGAAATGATGCGGCAACAACAACTTGCCATGAAGTCTCCCTGCCCTTCCTCAAGTGAAGATGAAGGTGCAAATGATCATGAAGCCAACTATTCAAAAGGAAGACACTTCAAGGGCAAGCCATCATCCTCAACTCCTAGATGCTACGAGTGTGGTCAAAAGGGCCACTACAAGAATGACTGCCCAAAAGCCAAGAAGGGCTATCATAAGAGCAGCCACAAGAAGGATGACAAATACAAAAGAGAAGCCAAGTACAAGAAGAAGAACAAGAAGGAGAGACGACCCAAAGATGCAGCTCATGCGGCATGGGAGGAGTCTTCTACTTCAAGTTCCTCAAGCTCCGAGGATGGTGAATGTCACCTTGCACTCATGGCTTCTACTAGTGAAGAAGTAATTGAGGTAAGTGAGGTAAGCAAGGTTAGTGATGAAAGTTTACTTGATTTATCTAAGGAAACCCTCATTGAAATGCTTAATGATTGTCAATCATCTTTTGCTAAATGTAAAGCTAAAAGAAAAAGATTAGGAAAGATAGTTGATGATCTCTATGCCAAGATTGACATTCTAGATCAAAATGAGAAATTACATCTTGATAGCATAGATTCTTTACAAGGGCAATTTCTAGACCTTGAACTTCAATATAATGGAGTAGAGGTTGAGAATGGTACTTATCTTAAAACTATTGAAAATCTTAAGATAGAGAACCAAAATTGCCTAGATGAGCTAGATGTTCTAAAAACTGAAAATGTTGAACTTAAGCTTATTGATGATGCTAGGAGAGATGAAGTGTATGCTTATCAAAGAGAAATTGTTGTCCTTAAATCTGAAAATGCTAAACTTCTTGCACAAACAAATGATTTATCTTCTAGACCTATCTTGCCTAGAAATGAAGTTGCAAACTTAACTCTTGAAAAAGACTCTCTTCTTACTAAAGCCCTCTGTCTTGAGGCCGACCTTTTGCATGCTAGAGAAGATCTTGCTAGTTTATCTACTACCATTACAAATCTTAGTGATGATAATGCTAAATTAAGATCTACTTTGCAAAGGTTTCTTTCGGGTAAGAAGTCTCTAAATGATGTTCTAGAGCACTCTACCAAACAAGTTGGTACTAGTGGTCTAGGATACAATGCGACTACTCCAAAAGGTAAGAAGAAGAAGAAGGGTAAGAAAAAGAGTGTGGAAACTCCAATTTTCAATGGAGAGTCTTCCGGCTCTAAAAACCCCATGGTATGTATGCATTGCAAATGTGATGATCATTATTCTACCTATTGTCCTTACAAGCCTAAGGGGACCAACCCAAATATGAAATGGGTCCCCAAGCTAACCCCGGACCCCAAAGTTTGAGTTGGGTTCCGACATCCTCTTTTCTTGCAGGTCACAAAGAAATGGATTGTTGATAGTGGCTGCTCTAAGCACATGACTGGAGAAATCAGCCATTTCAACAAAATTGTGAAGAAGAAAGGAGGATCGGTAACCTTTGGGGACAACAAAAAGGGTAAGGTTATAGGTGAGGGTGATGTAGGTAATGATTTGTGCATTAAAAATGTTTTGCTTGTTGATGGCCTACATCACAACTTAATTAGTGTTAGCCAATTATGTGATAATGGTTATCTTGTGCTCTTTACTTCCTTAGAATGCTTGCTTCTAGATTCCCTGTCCTATAGTGTCATATATAAGGGAACTAGAAATGGTAATCTATATGTGATTGTTCTTGATGCTTTAAAGCCCATACTAAATAGATGCTTAGTCGTGGATAAAAACGATCTTTCGCTTTGGCATCGACGTTTGGGTCATGTGAACTTGCATCAAATGAAGAAACTGAACAATAAGGACTTGGTTCGAGGACTTCCCAAATTGGATTTTGAAAAGGATGAGGAATGTCAACCTTGTACTCAAGGGAAACAAACCAAATCCTCCTTCAAATCCAAAGGAGTCATGAGTACCAAGAGAGTTCTAGAGCTTCTTCATATTGATCTCTTCGGACCTATGAGAACACAAACGCTTCGCGGCTCCAAGTATTGTCTTGTTATTGTCGATGATTTTTCTAGATTTACTTGGACTTTCTTTCTCGTTTCTAAAAGTGATACACTCGATGTTTTCTCGAGATTTTGTAAATGAGTTGAAAACGAAGCTTCTTGTCATGTTGTTTCCATCCGTAGTGATCATGGGGGAGAGTTTGAAAATTATCTTTTTGAATGTTTTTGTGAAAAATCGGGTTATTCGCACAATTTCTCTTCTCCTCGCACACCCCAACAAAATGGAGTTGTTGAGAGGAAGAATAGATCGCTGCAAGAGATGGCTAGAACCATGCTTCTTGAGTATGACACTCCTAAGAAGTTTTGGGCTGAAGCCGTTAGCACCTCATGTTTTGTGCAAAACCGAGTTTTCACTCATCTGACTTTTAAGAAAACCCCCTATGAACTATGGTGTGGTAGGAAGTCGTCGATTGAATTCTTTCATGTGTTTGGATGTCCTTGTTTTGTTTTGAACACCAAGGATTCTCTCGACAAGTTTGATCCGAAATCGTACAAGGCTTTCTTCCTAGGCTATAGCACTAGTAGCAGGGCTTTTAGAGTATTTAACATTGAACTATCTAAAATAGAAGAATCTATAAATGTTAAATTCATTGAAACTAACCCGGTTATTGGCAAGCATATTGGTGATGATGATGTTGCAGATGAAATCATTCCTATCTTAAAAGAGCTCAACATCAAAGACAAAGGTAAGCAGGTTGAAGAAGAAGAAAAAGAAGAAGAAAGGAAGGATCCCACTCCCCGCTTTGCAAAGAATCACCCCAAGGAGTTGATCATTGGCAACCCGTTTGAAAGAGTGAGGACACGAGCTGCACACAACAAAGAACAAGCAGACAGTGCCTTCATCTCTCAACTGGAGCCAAAGAACATCAAAGAGGCCCTTGGCGATGATGAGTGGATCCTTGCCATGCAAGAAGAGCTTGAGCAGTTCGAGAAGAACCGTGTGTGGACCTTAGTGCCAAGACCAAATGATAGAAAGATCATTGGTACCAAATGGGTCTACCGCAACAAGCTTGATGAGCAAGGAAAAGTGGTAAGGAACAAAGCAAGGTTAGTAGCACAAGGTTACAATCAACAAGAAGGTATTGATTTTGATGAAACCTATGCTCCTGTTGCTAGATTAGAATCTATTCGTATGCTACTTGCCTTTGCTAGTTATAAAAATTTCTTGCTTTATCAAATGGATGTTAAAAGTGCGTTTTTAAATGGTACAATCGAGGAGGAAGTATATGTTGCTCAACCTCCAGGCTTTGAAAATGATAAGTTACCCAATCATGTCTATTTCTTGCAAAAAGCTCTCTACGGACTCAAACAAGCACCTCGAGCTTGGTATGAGAAACTAAAGAACTTTTTGTTAGATAACGGGTATATCATGGGCAAAGTTGATTGTACTTTGTTTCTAAAACACACTTCCACCCATTTTCTCATAATTCAAATATATGTTGATGATATTATATTTGGCGGAACTGACCTTGATCTTTGCAAAGAGTTTAGTTCGCTTATGCAGAGTGAATTTGAGATGAGCATGATGGGTGAGCTGACCTTCTTCCTCGGCTTCCAAATCAAACAAACCAAGGAAGGCAACTTCATCAACCAAGGCAAATACACAACTGAACTACTCAAACGCTTTGGGATGGAGAACATGAAGCCGGTGGATACACCCATGTCAAACACTGCCAAACTTGACAAGGATGAAGAAGGTGAGAAGGTAGATGAGAAGCTCTATAGAGGTATGATCGGAAGTTTACTTTACTTAACTGCCTCTAGACCTGATATAATGTTTAGTGTTGGCTTGTGTGCTCACTTTCAATCAAGCCCTAGGAAATCACATCTTGTTGCTGTCAAGAGGATTTTGAGGTACTTAGCCAAAACTCCAAATTTTGGACTATGGTACCCTAAGTCAAGGGACTTTACTCTTGTAGCATATAGTGATGCTGACTACGCAGGTTGCTTGATTGATAGAAAGTGCACAAGTGGCACTTGCTTCCTCTTGGGACCATGCTTGGTGTCTTGGTTCTCCAAGAAACAGAGCACAGTGGCATTATCAACTACCGAAGCTGAATACATTGCAGCCGGAAGTTGTTGTGCCCAGGTCCTATGGATGAAGCAAATGCTCCAAGACTTTAACATTCATTTTGATGCTTCTCCTATTTTCTGTGATAACACTAGTGCAATAAATCTTTCTTATAATCTGATATTGCATAGTAGAACTAAACACATAGAAGTTCGCCATCATTTTCTCCGTGATCACATTGTCAAAAAGGATATTTATATCACACATGTGGATACGGAAAATCAGTTGGCTGACATTTTCACTAAACCGCTTGCTAGAGAACAATTTAATTTTATTAGATCAAAATTGCTCATAATCTCTCTTGATGATGTTGACTTGCTCTCTAATTAGTTGGTTACATCTTATGTGTGTTGCTCTTGCTTATAAATGCTTTGATTGCTCAAAATGCTTGTTTTTGATAAAATTTCTCTTGTTTCTATCTCTTCTTCGGGTTTTTCTCACAAATCGGGTTTTAATCGACAAATAGTACCCTATGATGATGGGAATGTGCCTAAATATGCTTAATATACAATCTAGTCCAACCAGAAAAATTGCATTCGGTCATTTGAGGCTAGGGCTAGATTTTAGGTTTTTTCCTCATCAGGGTTTCTGTCGGCCGAGTTTCCAACTCGGCCGATCGGTCGGGTACAGGGCACCTGTGCGCTCTGTCAGCCGAGTTTCCTTTCCTGGAACTCGACCGATCGGCGGCAGGCTGGTTTAATATATATAGGAATCGGCCGACTTGCTCCCTCTCAACTAGAGCAAAGTCGACCGAACCCTAGACGCCCAGCCCTGACCCTTCCTCCCCTGGTGCTCCTCTCTCTCTCTCCGGCCGTTTTCGCCCCCAAATCGACCCGTTCGTTTGTTCTTGCTGCTCTTCGAGTGCCGCCTGCTCTCTCTCTCCCCGTGGATCGGCTCCCTCTCCTCGTTCTCCTCTCCAATGAGGTCCCAACGCCGGAAACGTGTCGTTCCCGCCCCTGCCCCTGCGGTTCCTCTTGCGCCTAGGTATATGATTTTTGATAATCTTTCTTTTGTTGACAATGCTGCCGTTGCTCGCTACAAAGAGCTCCTTCCTCGCTCTCCCTTTCCTTTTCGAGCTCTTTATCAGCCCCATAGCTTTCACGCCGACCTTTTCGAAGCTTGTCAACTCTTTCGCACACATCATCTTGAAGCTCTTTGTATTGAGGATGCCCGTTTTCATAACCTAAAATACAGCTCCAAAGCCGTACGTCAATTCTACGCTAACTTGCGGTGGAATTACGACTCTTTGGTTCCCCCTTCGGACACCTCAATCGTTTTGACGTCTATGATTTCCGGCCAACCTTTCCATATTACTGAACGCTCGTTCAATCTCTATCTCAATGGCAATGTTGGCACGGCTTCGTGGATTACCGATTACCCTGCTTATCTTGATCTCTTGTATCCCGAGGACGTCTATAGGACCATTGAGGTTGACTTGACTGATATTCATAAGTTTCTCAAGCAACCCGATTTTCCTTATAGAAAGAAGGGCACTCTGCCATCTTCTGCCCTGTCCTCTCCTCGCTGTGTTTTGGCGTTCGTTCTCAGTTGCAATGTCCATCCAAAGAAGAATCAAACGGACATCGCCGAGAATACGGCTATGATGATGTATCTCATGTTGAACAACCAAGGAGTCAAATGGGCCCGTTACATCCTTCACCATATGACTTGTTTTGACTCGGGAAAGAACACCAAGGGCACACATCTTCCATATCCTGCCCTAATTTGTGGTCTTTTCCAGCATGCCACTGGAAAATCTCTCTTTACCGATCTTCTCTACCGCCCTGATCGTAAAGGAGTTTATATCAGTGAGACCACTCTTCAAAAGAGTGTCCCTACCTCTGGTGCATCATCTTCTTCTGCTCCACCTCCACCTCCATCATCATCTGATGCACCTCCTCCTCCACCCTCCACAGCTGCACCACCTCCTCCTGAGCCATCTTTCCGACCTCCTCCGCAGCCGGCTTTTGCTGACTTCCATGTCTCCAATGAGGCCCTCATGGGGTACCTCATGCATCAGCAAGCCTACAACATGCAGGTCCAGCAACATCACCATCAGGATCTGTGCCACATCATGTCTTCCATGTCTTTGACTTGCCCTCAGCCCTACCCCACCTACGAGCCCTACCCCGGTGGTGACTATGCTTCTTTTGCGTATAGTCAGTTTTATCCTCCTCCACCCCCTTCTGCTTCCGCTGATCACTCTGCAGGTGGATACTCTCCTCCGGTTCTGGCGCTCCCAGGTGGTCGTTTGTCTGAGCTTCTGGCCCAGTACACTTCTTCTGCTCCCCCCATTGAGGTTGCCTATGAGTTACATGCTCTAGGCATGTCTTGGGCCGAGCAGAGTGCGAGGTGGCCCGGGCGTGCTTTTGGTCCTCCAGACGAGGATATGGCTGACCAGGAGGATGCTGAGACTGACGCTGATGAGGCTACTGCGACGGATGCTGAAGACGAGGATGCGGATGACGATGCCGATGCTGAAGACGAGGCTACACCAGCTGCTGCTCCTCCTTCCGATGATGGAGATGAGGACTACCAGCCCGACGAGGACATGGAGGCTGCCGTTGATGATGTTGACATAGATTAGTGTAGCTTAGAGTTGATGTGTCTAGTTTAGTCTCGGATGACCATGATATATCTTTTTGGACTATGATTGTATTATTTACATTAGGCACATCATCTGAGTTGTACTATTGCTACTTCGTTTGTCCGTGTAGTTTTTGTCTTATGTTTTATTTTGGAAACACTTTGTATGGCTTATCTTATAGTGTGTTCCATATTTTGATGACTGACAGGTTTTTTTTTGCTTTCGTGCTTTATCTTGGTATTTATCTGTCTCTCTGTGTTTTGGTTGATTGGGTGTTTGGAGAAGACCTTGCTTTTCTGCTCTTCTACCCCCCCTGCCTTTTTGAGATGACAAAGGGGGAGAAAGACCTCAATCATATTGTTTTATTGCTTGTATGGTTCTTTTCTTGTCTATAAACTGAAATGCCTCTAGACTTGTTTAGAATCATATAGTATCTATATATGCTATGGTTGCTTGTGTGTTAACTAACTATGCAGGAACGAGTAAGCATGAATTGAGGGGGAGCATTACAAATTGATCATATTTGCATCCCCTTGCAATTCCCTAAAGAAAAGGTATAATTTTCACATTCTTTTCAATATGTTGAGGAATGGTTTGTCATTGTCAAAAAGGGGGAGAATGTTGACCTAGGTGTCGCACATTGCCCATATTTTGATAATGACTTAACCATTCCATTCATATGTATCTAACAAATCTATTTGAGATCATTGCAGATATTAGATACAAGAAAAGAATCACTTTTATCTCCAAAGCTACTCTTCCGGCACATGCAAAACATGTGACTTTTAACCGCTTTGTAATATAGCCCTTAGAGGCTTAGAACATTTTATGTAATCACTCATAATCATGTTTTGCATTGTATCTAAGATGGATAAAATGATTGGGACTCAAAAATCCATCGTTTGTACAGTTTATGAAAATTCCAAAATACCCTTAACAGGGATTTTGTCGGCCGAATTCCAAACTCGGCCGATCCATATATTCTGGAATTTTCTGGGCTGTCGGCTGAGTTTCCAACTCAGCCGATCCCTGTTCGGTCGAGTTTCAATGGTAGGAAACTCGGCCGATCCACTGATCAGTCAAGTCTGAAGGTCGACCGATCGGTCGAGTTTCCCCATGGAAACTCGGCCAACAGTCTATCTCTCAGACTTGTCGCCTAGTGTGTCGGCCGAATTGCCTTTAATGAAACTCGGCCGATCGGACTGTACTGGAATGCAGAAAAAGCAATTCCAACCATTGGAGGAGTAGGTGGGACTCAAAATAGATCCGTTGCAAGTTGTAAAACGGCTAGTTTGTGCCACTTAACTCTCCCAACCTCAAAGGGACACCCTCAACTATAAATAGGACCTCTTGGACTTCATTCCAAGGTTGCTCATTCACATATGCTTGGTCCTAGCCTTAGTTGAGTGGTTTCTAATCCTTTGAGCCCCTTTCTCTCTCTACCTTCAAAGCAAATTCATGAGTATGAGTGAGTTAGGATCCCATGTATGAGAGCTATCATTTGTAATCTTGTAAAGCTCTCCTTTCCACTTCTCCCATCTCCATTCTCTATGAAGATTGATTGAAGTTTCTTCTCCGAGTGAAAGAGAAGAAGGTTGTTGTTCTTCCCCAAGTGAAGGAGAAGAAGGCTAGCTGCTCCAGGCCTCCAAGTGAAGGAGGAAGGTGCTAAAGCTCTCCAAGTGAAGGAGAGGTGCAAGGCAAAGCTCAAGCAAGATAGGTAAATCCTGCAAGGCCGAAGACTAGAGCAAGAGTGGGTAATTCCTTTGAAGAAGGTGGAAGACTACTTGCTTGGTGGGTAAGTCCTTGGTGAGGTAGAAGATCTTGGCTTGATATATAAGTCCTTGGATGGTTGGTAGTTGTAGCTTGCAATCTTATTGTGTGATATATATAAGAGAACCAAGTTACAAATCCTAGAGCCTAACCAACTCTAGGTAGTGGACTGACATTGCTCCTAAGTTTAGGACATGGAACCACTCTAAACCACCTGTCCAAGTGCATGCTTTCCTTGTCTCTTATCCTTGCTTTGTATGCTAGTTTAGGACATCAAATTGCTGTTTTGAATTAAGTTCTGCACTTAATATAATTTGGTGGTCTAATCACTTTTGTGAAGTTTGTGAAGCTCTATTCAACCCCCCCCCTCTAGAGCCCATTGATCCAACACACATATCCTGAGAAACATATAAGCAACTACAGGATGTAACTACACAAGCAAGGACTCAACCAATGTTCCATGTTTTGCCTTAAGTAATATATACTATACGGCTAGATTACGTATTCTTATGCCCTGAGGAAGTGAACTGTACCGTTCAAATCCAACCGACGGATGTGAAACCCGGAGCCGGTGCCATACAAGGTCACATGGAAGAGTCAGACTCCACGACCTCCCACCTCGTAGTCAGTGCATGAGTACAACACAAGCAGGACCGCAGTCTCATTGCCGAAGTGGTCTTAGCCATAGGGTCAGGCTACCCTCTGCCTAGCCCGCCTCGGTATAGGTATCGGCGTTAGTGAAACTGAGCCACGGGCCTGTTCACCGTGCTCTGAGCCATGAACGCATTCATGCTCCTCATATCACATATCCTGAGTCATGGGCTTGTTCACCATGCTATTCACATATATGGGCTACGGGCCTGAATCCGCACCATGGAGTTTACAATCGAAGTTGCACTCTTACCTCCTCACTTTAGGCTAGGAGCAACCTCGCATATTCAACAATATGCGCTCCGGGTTAACCTGTAAGAGAACCCGTTTCACCATCACCAAAACCTGACGATGATGGATCTATGGCCAGGGCAAACTACATGATATATTTCACTGTGATTAATTAGTGTCTGTTAGATGGATTTCAAGGTTCAACCACATTATATAACATGCAAACTATAACAGAATAAACAACATAAAACTCAACATTATGCTTTTATTGTAATCACATCAACCTGATCCATCTCAAGGATCCAACGTCACATGTTATCACTTGGCCTCTTGCCAACCATCCAGATCTATCTCAAGGATCATCACATACCATGGGATCTCAATCCCTCATCATGTATTGCCACTGCCTCTCAAGGCTTACATTATCATCATGGGACAAACACATAATACATGCGACCTCTTCAACAAGAGTAATTATCAAAGTGATGTTACTCATCACATATTCCTCATAGCCTTTTCATGGCTAAACATCACCTGCATGGTTAGGGTATACAATAATCATAGTTTCAACATAAGGACTATGCTTACTATCATGAGATGACATTCAAGATGCTATACCTATCAATTATACATCATTTGGTGATCATGTGCGTAAGACACATTATTAAGCAAATCATATGTATGCTTATCCTCATCTCAGTATTATATAGATAATCAAGATGATTACTTCATGCATATAGTCAAGTTAGATATAGAGAACAAGCGTTTTATTACCATTACCACTATCATTCTTAGCATTAATAGATAATCACTTCCATATGTGTAGTCAGGCTAAGATAAATGAGCTAGCTTATGATAATGAGCATTATTATCTATACCAAGAGTTATCATCCTTTTGCTAAGCACATAACCACAAGACTGTTTACATAACGAGATGAACCATCATTAAAAGTACCAGGGACCCTCACCAAAAGATATCAAGGACTCTCACAAAAAAGGGTGTAACGGCAGCCTGCCCTCACCCAAGGATCAACGCACCAAACGGATGATATATAAGCGAGCAGCAATGCTGCGCTACGTGCAGCAGGATGACGCTGCGTCGCGCGTCAAGGGGTGTTACTCACCAGGGTGTGTCGGGCACAAGTGCTTATCGGGCAACGCCCGTCACACATGGTGTTATCGGCCAGGTTAGCCCATCAAAAACTAACAACCAAGGAAGAGAACACATCCACATGTCGTGCATCTATTGATCAAGGCCTAACGGTCGACACACAGCAAAGGAAGAGTTGCGACGCCCGTCACAAGAACCAAGGGTGTCGCCCGATACAAGAGTCTGTCGGCCAACTCACACACATACTCATGTCGTGCAAGTCTAGTCTAGAGGTTGTCGGGCAGCACCTCATCATCCCCATCTCAACCAAGATACATCTCACAAGGTCATCTTCTACCTCAAGCAAAAGATACCCAAAAACCCTAGAGGGTCAAGGAGATGGCTCACCTCAATCAATCAAGAAAGAGGGGTCTTGCACACCACCTATCACCCATCGGGAAACACAAACACCAACCCGAAACAAGGTCCACTACAACCGAGCTCACCCTTCTAGTCCATGGTGAGAGGAGAGTGTTGCTCAAGCAACTAGGACACAAGCTCACCTCAATCGACTATGAAAGAGGGGTGTTGCTCATGAGACTAGAAGCTTAAACTCACTCCTCTAGACCAAAGAGAGAAAGGAGTATTGCTCACCCAAGACTACCAAGAGGATCGGCCAACAAGGATACTAAGCAAGATACAAAACTAATCAACAACATATAAGCAAGAAAGGAGATAATGTAGCTAGGGTTAGAAGTTATGCAACCCGCCTTAAGCTCCAAGATCCAAAGAAGAAGAAGAGCTCCAAGCTTCAAGGGATGTCGTCCACCACTTGCTCCTTCAAGGGGGTGTATCGGCCGACACAAGCAAGGAAGAAGGGAGTGTCGTGCACTCAAGGTGGAGAAGGAAACTAAAGGATCAAAGGAACTCAAAACAAGGGAAAGAACCACCTATATAGAAGGAAAGGGAGGAGAAAACAAGGTAGAGCATGGAAAGGTGTCGCCCACCTAGGGACACTGGTCCAAGGTCATTGCCACATGCATGCATCAGCTCCAAGTGCCCACTAGTGGTGACACAGACGAGGTCAAAGCTGGGTCAAACACCATGGGCGACACAACACTTGCACCATGGGCGACACACATCCATGTTGGCCGACACACTCACCTCTATGTCGACACACACCTCTCTTGGGCGACACAAAGCTCAACCAAGCCCAAATAAGGCACATCAAGGCCCAAACAAGCTCAACTAAGGCCCAAAGAACTCAAGCAACAAGCCCAAGCCTTCCTCTCAACCTTAGAGGAAGCAAAGAGAGAGAGGAACACCTCACAAGGTGGCAAACTTGCTCACAAAACCCTAAAATTGGGTTATTTGTGAGTAGCCCCTCCAACTCTCAACAAAGCACAACCAAACCCTAATCACCACTAAAGGTGATTTAGCAAGCACCAAAGCACCAAGGTTAAGCAAAACAAACAGGGTAAGCCCTAAACGAAGGTCAGGGTCCTTACACACATGTTGTAAAAGAATGCAAAATTTTTAGTAGATAATGGATATTATGTGTAAGAATGTTCACACACTATGCAGTTACATGGCAGATGAATCAACAAAAAGAGTGGCTACGCACTCTCTAATGTACTCACTATACAGTTATGGAGCAGAACGATCAACAAAAAGAGTGGTTTCACACCCTCTTGTGTACTCACAATTCATGTTGTCTGAGACGACATGTATGTCTGACACACATTGTGCCACATTTGGGGTAATTACATAGGCGGAATAAAAAGAACTGCGTATTTTGTATTTTAGTCACATGTTGTATGATTTTTTTAAAAGAATATTCCTTGTGTGTTTGCCAATAAAATTTGCTTATTGGATCATGTTGGATGGATTGTGGGATATATTGTGGGTGAAAGCATCCAGAAAATACCCTTGAGCTACCATAACCACCTGATCACATTTAACACCATGGAGCTCTCTGAATAGGGGTGCATTCCTTGCTCACAATTCTTTTAGTTGGACCTTCCTTGAGTTGTCAGGACCCTCTGGATGAGCATCAATAATTTCTTTCCCTCCATCTTGGATTTTGATGTTTGCTCAGGGATGAGAAAAATTCTATGCTTGGGGTGGAGGTTGGTGGTATGTACTCTTTCATCCACGCCTATGACTTTTTTTTTGTTTCAACAATTTTTAGCATTGCATGCATCCATTGCATTTAGTTTATTTGTATTCTATGTAACTTAAAATTGTTTTCATTTCACTTCATAGTTTCTCTAATATTAGTTGAATTCATTATCTAGTCGGATTAGTTTGCATTCATGTTTACATTACATATAGAATTTGTCATACAACCTCTCATGTTCAAAGTAAGTTCTTGATGTTAACTATATTTCTAAAAACATACCAATGGTTAGAAATCACCCTTTATAGCTAATAAATATAAGCATTGTGGTCCTTGAAAATAATGGGAAGTCATATGAGATTGAGCTGAAGAAAATGCAATGCTTCTCTTTACTGATTAGCTTAGCGTGATTGTAAAAGTATCATAATATTGCATATTACATGATGTGATTGAATTCTTGTGTAAGTTTGGTCCCATGCTCTAGATTTTAATATGTGAAATGCATAAGTTGAACCTTCTTATACATTTCTTCTATCACCATTTTATCCCGCCATTTATAAAAAATCATAAGATGTGCCAAGCTCTAAGGTTGGGGTGGCACACTCTTTTTTCTCTGTAATCACTTCTATCGTGCCACTCTCAATCCAATAGGGGTGTACCACAAAAAATAAATAAATAAGATGTCAATGTGCACAAAAAGAAAAAGAATCGTGTAATATATGTATTTGCAACAAAAAAAATCTAATTGAATGGTGGAGATTTCGCAATTCTTCTGTCATAGCCCATTCACTCTATTTTCATCCAGGTAAGAAAAATATCCCCAAAATAGCCTTTCACAACCAAACATGTTCTTGTACAAAAATATCATAGGAATATGTGGGATTATCTGAAACATCAAGAACATTGTATCTTGTTTGCACTATAAGTTTTTGACATGTAAGTAAGTGTGTGAAGCAAAGTTAGGATAGAGAATATGGGAAGTTGTGTTATGTGATTTCAAAAAATCTTGGTTACTTATCTGTTCTTGGTGGTAGGAATTTAAATATGATGTAAATATAAGGCATGTACATTGACTAAAAATATTTATCTGGAGAGTAATTTTCATTTTGTGTTACTCAAGGAAGAGCAACATTCAAGCTTGGGGTTGTGATGAATGTCTATTTTTCATGTTTTTAGTTATATTTTAGTTTTAGTTTAGCATATTTTGTTTGCATTCTACTCCCAATTTCACTTATTTTGTGTTTCGAGTAGTTTATGCAATTGGTTTGGTATTTAGTATGTATTTATTAGTTTATTTGTATATTGATATAATAAATAAAAGATAAGTAACTATTCCTCTATGAAAACCCCAAGAGAGATCAAAGATTACAATCCTCACTCCCCAACTCTAACAGTTGAATTGAGGATCATTAAGTATAGATGGCTACTCAAATGGGCATAACTTTTACATACAAACTTCAAAATAGTTGGTTTAAAACCCATGAGATGCATAATTCAATTATATACGAAATAATTATAGATGCTATTCTAGGATGGTTGGCCGACCAACCAGTCTGATTATTATATTGGGAGGTTATAAAAGAAATTATAGTACCTCTGCTGAAAATATAACATACAAAATAATTATAGATGCTACATCAAATATTATAGAAGATCAACTACTAACTTATAGTATATACAAAACCTAGTTTTAAGATCATCATTCAAATTCTAGTTTTCCATTGCTAATTAACCAGTTTCCTAATTAAATAGGATACATAATTGTGACGTCAAAGATTGTAGACAAGAACTGACTAATGGGATGTAGTGGTTGATTTGGACTTAATTGACTCATTGTGTGGTTAATTTTTGATGACAAGAGTGAGTCCACACTATATCATCAACTTTCATGTCATCAAGTTTGCTTGATGACTGACCAAAGTTATTTCTAGGGTGATTCTATCTTGCATCATAATCTGATATTAACAACTAGTCATAGTCGTTGTAGGATGACTAAGACTTAGCATGTGGTAAGACATGGTTGCAGTGACAAGGCCTAGATGTGTTTGTTAGAACACATTTATCATCACTAACAATGTTGAGGTTTGATGTGTCATTGTGGAGATTGAAGAGTTTATGTAGTCATGGTGTATCATTAGTAGTCAGTGGAAGAGGAGAAGATGGTGATGGATAATATGGAATTGAAGTTAATGAAGGGACAATAGTCATCTTTAGGAGAAGTAATAATATCCTTCACTTGTAATTGATTATAATATACATATTTATGTAAGATGACTAATACTTAGTTACAAATATGTGATAAATTTAGCATTTTGCATTGTATCTAGGATATTCAAGTGTGAATGGACTATTAATTTTACTAACTCATGCTCCATTCAAAAAAGCATGTAGATACATTATATATAGGCCATTCATTCAAAACTGAAGTGGGTAACTAAGGTTAGATACTTGTATGTCTATTTTGTAGTATGAAGGCAGAAAATTATAATGAGACTGTCAAATTTTTAACAAATGGCTGAAATTGTAATATAAATACTCATTTTATAATTCATTATTAAATTGTTATATTTTTTCATAAATATCGTTTACTTTTTTAGTGTGACCACAAATTTTCATGATATATATACAAAAAGAGTCTTTCTATTTCAATTTTGATCATCTCATTACAAATTTGTACCTTTTTTGCAAGACAGATCCATAGGTAACTAAAGTTAGTTATCTACATGGGTAAATAATATATAGAGAGAGAGAGAGAGAGAGTTAGGCTAGAATACACTCGAGTGTACAGACCGCACGCTACACTCAAATGGTGTTTGCATATGAAGACTATTTTTTTGTAAAATGTAAACTATTGATCTTCATTGTTATACTATAATTAGGCTACATGCAAATTTTGAGCTCATTTGGATGAGTATAAGTCACTCATCTGAGGGCAACAAAATCGACGCACGAAACTAATTTGAAATGTATAATTTTTGTGGTCTTCATAACATGACCTATAAATGTCCAAATGAGCTCAAATTTTATATATGAGTTATTCACATGATGTTTAAGAAGATCAATGGATTATATTTTTCAAAAAAATATTACATCATGGAAAACTACTTCCGTGTATTCTGCTCCGGATACACTCGAGTATATTCTATCCTGACTTGTATTAACTCCCTTTTTATATATAAATTTATTTATATAAATTTATATATATAACCATAATCCTTTATTTATATAATATATATATATTATTTAGTTATTTATTTTGTGTACATATCAATATGTAACCATAATCCTTTTTATGTTACTAACTCAAATGCAATTTCTGTTCATAAATAATAAATAGTATTAACTCCCTACTTGTCATAAATTTTAAATATTTATATCTTCTAAATGACTATTCGATTGCTTTGAGATTTTAATAATTCTGTTAGACTAAATTATAATAGTAGTAATTCCCCTAATCATGATTCTAATATTGTAAAGAAATTACTCTCTTAATTAATTTAGTTATTAGTATAAAAATCGTAAATGTATTTTGGTGTGATTCAAATGTCAATAGTTCATAAATATGTTCACTTTTCAAGTGTGGGTCTCAAATAGGATTACTTTATCAAGGTGAAGCATAATTGTATTTTAGTGCTCGAACTTCAATGTAATTCAAAATTGTACAAATATTAATGGGGATTTGTCAATAAATATATTCAAGAGACAATTATGCATAGTAGCTCAAAATAAAATATAGTACAAAATTCCTATATGCTATAGAACTTTTGTGAGAAGGTTTTTAGTAAGGCATTCTAGGTGTAGATAGACCCTTTCTCCATGCCTTGAATCAATTGCTTAGCTTGGGCTCATAGTATAAATGGGAAGAGGTAGAGCCAATGACCATCATATGTCATTCATTTGACCTCCATGTGTCACAAAGCTCAAGGAATTTCTCTATATGAATACTTGCATTTTCATTAGCCAAGCCTACAAATTCATTCTAATGCATAATGTTGATTAGGATCGAGTCTAATCTGAAGTAGGTGGCATCAATAAATGGTCTTACAATTACCAAACTAGATACCTCTCTAGGATGAGAGAAGGTGTAGTCAAACATTTCACTTTTTGTTTACCATGGTTGTTGTAGAAATGGCAGTTGTTGTGTCTTTACTTTCTTCATTCTTCTTGCTCATTGTCACCTACTGGTCAACACAACCTCAGGGTTGTCGAGGATCTCT
Source organism: Alisma plantago-aquatica (assembly GCA_963693085.1). Lineage (NCBI taxonomy): Eukaryota > Viridiplantae > Streptophyta > Magnoliopsida > Alismatales > Alismataceae > Alisma > Alisma plantago-aquatica. The sequence goes on from OY856409.1 coordinate 259,235,251, forward strand.
ATGAAAGAATCCCAACTAGGTAGAGTGTGATATATGTATGGTTTTGTTGAATAAAAATAAAAGAATTTAGTTGTATGAGAAATTTTATGAAATAAAATAACTAAACGGGTTTAGGTGGTGAATCCTATGCACAATCAAGTAAAATAGATTATATTTCAATTCATGAAAAGGATTCCTTCTCCAGTAACAATGCTAGAAATTGATGTTGCCTCACAAGATGAGGGTTGAGGATGCAATCAATGACAAAAAGCCATAAATTACACAGTCGAGGTATGCAATAGCATAGGTCAACATTATCATAGTTAAAGGTTGTCTCCATGAGAAAACAATGGTATTCAAACACACAACTGATTCAATTAAGCATGCAATTCAAGAACAAAATAATTGTTTTGATTGAATTCTAAATTAACTGAAGCTTTTCATAAAATCTCTTTTAAGTTGTTAGTTTAAGGAAAGTGGATTTTATGTCATGACACTTACTAATTATATATATATATATATATATATATATAGAGAGAGAGAGAGAGAGAGAGTCAGGCTAGAATACACTCGAGTGTATTCAGAGTAGAATACACTCAAGTAGTTTTTCATGATGCAATATTTTTTTCAAAAATCTTATCCCTTGATCTACTTAAACATCTTGTGAATAGCTCATATACAAAATTTGAGCACATTTGGACATTTGTAGGTCATGTTATACGACTGCAAAAATTATGCATTTCAAATTAGTTTCGTGTGTTGATTTTGTTTCCCTTCGATGAGTGACTTACACTCATCCAAATGGGCTCAAAATTTGTATGTGGCCTAGTTATAGTATGACAGTGAAGATCAATGGTTAACATTTTGTAAAAGAATAGTCTTGATATGCAAACACACTTGAGTGTATTCATGTGATCTGTACACTCGAGTGTATTCTAGCCTGACTCTCTCTCTCTCTCTCTGCTCTCTGTATATATATATATATATATATATATATATATATATGGCAACGATCCAGTGAGAAACATATCTTAGTGAGAGCATGAAATCCATTTGAATAACTCTTCACACAAATAAATTTTTCATAATCCAACCGTATAGATTACAAGTATACCTTAATATTTGCCTTCCTATAAAATTGTATCACTGTCCAATTTTTAGATCATTCACAACAACCAAATACTTTTCAACGCTCTATATTAATTTTCAGGCTGACTTTTGGATGTAAAAAGTGTATATTGTACATATGGATGTGTAAACAATGTCCGATTGCAATGTTTTTTGTGAGAAGGTAAATAAAATGATACTTTTTCCATCTATACGGTTGGATTTTAAAAATAGTTACGAGTTTGTAGTTATCCAAATGCCGCTCATGCTCTCATCGTAGGATGTTTCTCACTGGATCACTACCGTTATATATATATATATATATATATATATATATATATATATATATATATATATATATATATATATATATATATATATATATATATATATATATATATATATATATATATATATGTGTGTGTGTGTGTGTGTGTGTGTGTGTGTGTGTGTGTGTGTGTGTGTATGTATATATATAATCTAATTACCCTATTTGTTCATATCTCACACCAAATTATGATTAATTACTCCCACCTATTATTGTTCTAGGTAGTTGAATTGTTGTCACCATACTAACAATCTATCTTAAGATGCCAGGTTCTCCTAAATCTCTTTAAGGAGATTCGCATATCCACCTTCATTACTTGCATGAGGAGACTATAATTGTTGTAACCCCCTACTCGTCCCTATGTCATAGGCTATCCTCCACCAAATATGTATCCCTCTCGGGTATGATAACCCTTGCTATAGATTCTCATGAACAATTATGACATTTAGAAAAACAAAGAAGAAAATTTGCAATATCAAAAATTGTTGTTTATTACATGATTAATAGGTATCAAAAAGGCCTTACATATAAAGGAAACTACTTCACATTCAAAGTTGGTTCACAAACAAGGTTGCAAATCATGAAATTAACAAGTTCCATAGTAGAAGAGGGGAAAATTAGAAGAAGGAGAATAGTGACTTAATATAATATGAGTAGAGGAGGGATCCTCTACTAAGGAGCTGCACAAGAAGCTCCTCCAGCTTGTGAGTAGGAAATCCACCTAGTTGGCCTTTTTCTTCTTCCTTTCAGTCTATTATGATGTGGAATCATCCTTTTGGTCACCTCCCTCTCATTTTCTAAAGTTGGAATGAAACAAAATGAGAGATATGTATTTACAACTATTCTTTCAATCTTTTATATATTTCCATAAAATCGCTAAGACATGACGTGCTTGAGATTGGGCATGGCATGTCTCTCAACAATTGATCAGAGTCAGACTCCATAACTGCTATGTGCATCATGCCGAGGAACCGACATGACATGTCAATGGTTATATAATTGTTTCAATGATGAATAATGAAATTGCAAGTTATGTCATTGGTCGGACAAATCATGTGGGGATGTGATTGACTTGGTGAAATCTATTGTTGTATGACGTGTGTTGTGCTCAGGAGGAGCATGTCATGCTTATTGAGTCAAAGTACACTATAACTACGAAGATTGGGCATGATATTCAACTATGAAGGCACATTGTGTCCTATGCTTGGAAACTTAAGTGAAGTCTTGGATGTAGACACAAGGTGTACAGAATCTTACACATCGTGTCCTTCTTTGGAAAGGATGACTTGGACTACTTGAGTCCCTTTTTTGGTGAGGAAGGTGGATTTTGTTTCAAAGGAACCAAGTCTCTTGATTGCTTCCTTAAAGTACCTTTGGTTACCGTAGATGGTAGTAAAACAACTTATTACACTAACTATGCAATCACAAGCCTAAATTGTATCCAAAATATAGAATTTAGATCTATAAGCATAGAAGAATTAGTGTATCGAAAGTAGTATGAATTACATTCATCGGTTAGATACTTTGAAATCAACATTTAACCTTTTCTCATAACAGTACGTCGTTAAATTAGCAATTATGTAGGTAGGCGCATCTTTTACATTATTTGAATCATGTACATCAGATATTCAATTATAGATAGTACACAAATTTAACCGCTCGTAGTTTATGCAGCAAATTAGTATAATTACATTGAAAGCAGATGTGTGCATCATGATTTAACAGCATAAATCAAGAGTACATCACATTATTACAAAGATAATTGCACAAGTCCACACACAAACACTCCACGCACATCTAACTATAAAATGAATATAAATAAAGTAACTGAGTGGCAACCGGACATAGAACTATTCCATTTGAAGATGGTAAGCCTCTCCATTAATACTGATTGGGTTACAGGTTTCAGTCAATCCAAGTGATTGCTTCCGATCACTTCAAAGTAACTGCTTCCACACAATCCGATCAGAAACTTCCGACATGCGTCTAAAGTGTCTCTTTTTTACGATATCATGATCACACTAGCAAGTTGTTCCCACATCATACATGTTGAACAAGTTAAATTTACATATATAATGCAAGTTTCCTAAAACAATCATGCTCAAGGTGTTTTTATTTGTGTATAGTGTTATGTTATGCTTATTTGTTGGTATGGTAACTGTCTGAAGTGTGTCTACTATCTAAAGTTGAAAATCTGCCAATTTTGAATGATTAGGCATGTTGATTGTATGGTTATATATGGTGGATGTTTGAAGTAGATTTGGTTTGTACATTCATGGATGATTGTTTGGTATTTGAAGTGTGTAGCTGCTCGAATCTTTTTTGTTATTTTTTGCATGTTCAAGGTGGAATGCTTGGAGTAGTCAGGTGTTCAAATGGGTTTAGAGTGTGGAAATCGATTGGGAGGTTAATGTAGTTTGTAGGTTTCATTTCATTCGGTATATTTTAATTATTGGTGTAGCTGGTACTACAGTTCAGTAGAACTAGATAACTACGGTTCTATATAACTACAATTTGTTAAAACTACACAAATTTCGACATGTGGCATCTGGTCAAGTTCTGTAGACCAACGCAACTGAGCACATTATACTACATCTATTTTTCGTGACTTTGCAGTAAATCTTCAAGCGAATATTGCTTAATCGATGTTTTTGGTTCTAGTTGTTGTGGCACCTACCTCGGCGTCGGTATGTAACCACCATAATAAGCGCAGATTGTTTGTCCGCTTACCTTTATGTATAGGTGTATGAAGTTATATGTGAATCTTGTTGAAATTTTATTTAGGCTTACTTTTGCATATGTAGTTGTATGGTGATAATTGAGATCAAATCAGCTTTTGGGTTTGAGTCTTCTTCTTGCATTGACCTACTCATTTCTCAGGGTGTGCTTGTGTGATGATCTCGAGGTGGAGTGCCACGCCTACATCCTCACTACCGGCAATCTTTGCTGATTTTGATGATCTGAATCTCCAAATTGTGGTGGAGACTTCTTACGAGGTAATTCTCTCCTTTTCTATTTGAACTTCCTAAAACTAGGTAATTTATTGAATAGCTAATTATAGTAGTAAAACTGGTAAATGAAAACCAAAATATTAATGAATCATTAACTATCGCTCAGTTCCTATACTTCTATAAGTAAATAATACTAGTAAATTATTTGTTGAAAATTAATGTGATCTATATTATTATTCAGAATCATTACTGAATTTTGATGTACGACTCCGAAAAATAATAATAACATAAAAATAACATATGTATTTTTATAGAAGTATGGAAAATAGATTTATAACTTGTATGCCTTTTTAGATAAGTAATTGACTTGATTGAAATGCTAAGTAATTCTGGGAACTATTCAAATGATCAAAGAAAAATCTCAGTCCAAAATGTGATTTAATTCACACCTGAAAAACACCCCTCTGCTTCTAGTATGACTTATTCAACATGAATGAGTGATTACATATATTTGCACATTCAATTATGTTTTATCTGATTGGTAGTTAAATATCAGCAAAGAATTGAGTAGCTTACTGAGGCTTCAGCTGTTTGAGATCTATGAGAATCACCGCATATCTACAAGATGAGTAACCTGCCAGTGTCATGTGGCTCTTATTCAGCTAGAGCTATGTTTTGGCGGTGATAACGGTGAGAGTAATGCCTAGATACATCCCAATAAGGGGCTCTTCTTATTTTTGGTTTAGTTCGCAGTACGTCAAAGGCAATCACGATTATACACTGCATTAATGGCAAGTGGGCTAATTACCACAATATCTAGGTGCTCCGGAAAGAATGACAGTATGAATGCTACTTGTCTGGAGAAGCATGCATTCATTCTTAAACATGTTCTAGAATCATAGAAGGTGAGAAATCACGAGACAAAGTTGGTGCGAAGAGAACAAACTAGGCGTAGGTCATCAGCTCACTCAGCATTGTAGTAAACAATTATCACACCTGCAGAATGAGGAATACACAAGTCTTTGGTTTAAATAGCCAGCTCGGCACTCATCATCATTATAGGCTGTGGAATATGGAGGACTTCGTGCGCTAGCGCCATAATCAGCCAAAAACCATAATGAAGCACATTATTAAAGGACGTATTCAACCAGTAAATTGAAAAGCCCTCTGACTGCTATTAGGATTCGCCTCTTCTTTTGTTACCCTCCCATCAGCAAGCATACTTAAACAAAAAACTAAATTCAGCTCTTAAGGATTGGGGGAGCAAACGTACTGTCAAGGTTTCACGTCACCTAATACAAACGTAAGAAGCATATTGAACATTTGAGAATGCACCAACTATTTTCTAGAATAGAATATAAAGAACAAAGGCTTCATTCATATATAGGCAAGCTACCCCCATCAAAGAACCAGTTTCTTAATAGCATATTAAGAACTTGAATGCACCCACAAACATTTAATACAACAAACAAGACAAGTTGCAGAATGATGCACAAGATATCAAAAGCAAAATAAATCCACAATGTAGTTTGATTGTCATCTAAAATGGTTCGCAACTGTCCACCTAATAATCATCCCCCTCGTCCTCTTCATCAACGCCCTCGGCTCCAACCTCCTCGTAGTCCTTCTCAAGAGCAGCCAAATCCTCACGGGCTTCAGAGAACTCTCCCTCTTCCATGCCCTCACCAACGTACCAGTGCACAAATGCGCGCTTAGCATACATGAGATCAAACTTGTGGTCAATGCGCGAAAACACCTCAGCAACAGCTGTATTGTTGCTAATCATGCACACTGCACGTTGGACTTTGGCCAGATCGCCTCCAGGGACCACAGTTGGTGGCTGGTAGTTGATGCCACACTTGAAGCCAGTCGGGCACCTACAATGTATATTGGCAGATTCATTATCTCATGTGAGGTTACAGAGGAAAAGTCAACAGTCAACATAATTATATAACAAAGTAGGAGCCTTCGATCTAGATTAGATCTATCAACAGTAATCAGCAGCAGTCTTAAGAGAAATCTGAAGAAAGCAACTAAATTATTTAAATGGGCTTGGTAAAAGGTATCCATCCAGATTGTCCTCGGAAAGTGCAAGTAGATGGTTACCAGCGGTCATGGAGACAAATTAATATATAGCTCATTTATTTAAAAAACAATATTAGCATGGCTGGTGTGGGACCACAAATAAATGGTGTATAAGTATATTGAAAGCTGCACTAGAACCTTCCATTGTTTCTTTTCTTTATGGCAACAGGACTACTGAAACCTTAATGCTGGTTATGGAAATGGGAATTATCCATTAAAAGAAACTATAAAGGAGATGGAATGAATCATACCAGTCAACAAATTGAACTGTTCTTTTGGTCTTGATTGTTGCTACTGCAGCATTTACATCCTTGGGCACTACATCGCCACGGTACATCAAACAGCAGGCCATGTATTTCCCATGCCTGGGATCACACTTGGCCATCATGCTGGATGGCTCAAACACAGCATTGGTGATTTCAGGCACTGAAAGCTGTTCATGGTATGCTTTCTCAGCAGAGATGACTGGGGCATATGACGAAAGCATGAAGTGGATCCTTGGGTAGGGGACAAGGTTAGTCTGGAACTCTGTGATGTCCACATTTATGGCGCCATCAAACCTCAAAGATGTCGTAAGAGATGAAATGATCTGTGAGATGAGTCTGTTAAGATTGGTGTAGGTAGGCCTCTCGATATCCAAGGATCTTCGGCAGATGTCATAGATGGCTTCGTTGTCCAAAAGGACTGCAACATCTGTGTGCTCGAGCAGTGAGTGAGTGGAAAGGACACTGTTGTATGGCTCAACAACTGCTGTGGAGACCTAGTAATCAGATAAGAAACAAAGATTAGTAGATGAATACAATAAATAACGGCAGCAAGAGAACAAGTTAGCATCAGATTAGGAAAAAGGTATTGGATGGAGTATCATTCTAAACAAAGAAACATGTCCAAAAGGACAAAGTGTACGTTTCAACCTGAGTGCAATGACCTAACACTAACAAGGTGAACGACCGAGTAAAATAGTCATTTGTTCACTATGTGAATAGTTTATACATAGTGTTTCTTTTCAGAGTACATTTAGTGGTCAATGATAAAAGTTGACATCAGCTAGAGGTCACACATAGCAGCCAGCCTCACTGAAAAAGAATTGTTTATTCCAGATCCAATCTGTCAGACTGTCGGATCTCAAACTCTTGGAGATCTTGACATGCACCTATGACCAAACTTAGTTTTATAAGATGGGCACAATAATTATGGATCTAAATATGGTTGCCAGCATGTGCAAATGTTAACAACCCTCCTCCATAATTAGCACAGCTCGAATCCGAAAATGGTGGGGTTTCTCACCACATGTATTCAGTAAGATGCTAAACATGACAGAAAATATTAAAAAAAAATATAAGCCATTAGAACTGGTATGGTGAGTTTGTACTACATATTCCCATCAAAATCTTTACCTGTGGTGAGGGGTAGATGGTGAAGCCAAGCTTAGATTTCTTTCCATAGTCCACAGACAAGCGCTCCAACAGTAGGGAACCCAGACCCGATCCAGTTCCACCACCAACAGCGTTGAACACCAAAAACCCTTGCAGACCAGTGCAGTTGTCCGCCAGCTTCCTCACACGGTCAAGGCACAGATCTACGATCTCTTTACCAACTGTAGTAGCATGTGACCAGGAATGAATAAGGTCCAGAAAAAGTAGCAAGTCAGGCATATAATATTATACATATATATAATAATAAAAGGAACTGATTGGCCAGCTGTTATTATTAACACTAAGATAGAAGGAAATTATTTATCAGGGACAAAGGCAACCCACCTGTGTAGTGTCCACGGGCAAAGTTGTTTGCGGCATCCTCTTTTCCAGAAATGAGCTGTTCGGGGTGGAACAGCTGCCTGTACGCCCCGGTTCTAACCTCATCAATGACAGTGGGCTCCAAATCTACAAAGATGGCCCTGGGCACATGCTTCCCTGCGCCTGTCTCACTGAAGAAGGTGTTGAAAGCATCGTTGGCCACACCTGGGGACGTGTCACTGCAAAATACAGCCTAGCAGATTAGATCTCGGTGGAGAAGGGCATAGTTTCCCACTAGTAACATGCAACACTACAAAAGAAGAATCTGAAACTGGCAATACATTTACTGAGTAAAACTGTCGCGCGGTAAAATCACCTGCATATATTTATCAGAATGGGGAAATCCTTGTGTTATAATGGTAAAAGTAAAAAGCGCCTGTTACACACGCAACACACATAGGCATGTCCTTTTCCTTTTTTTTTATAAGGCCAACAAATGATATTTTATCTTAGCTGTAGCATTGAAGGCTACATGGATGCAAGAATCCTACCCTGTAGGGTAATCAATTAATATTTGTACAACATGTAGCAGTCTGTATTCAAATTTATGATGGGAGGTCGTAATCCTACAGGTCATATGCAAACCAGTCAAGTCATGACGAATTCAATTAAGACCGCAGTTGAGAAACAACCGTATAAGAGGAGATTTCTTAAAGCCACGACGGCATGAAAGCATTTCGGCACAGAGTAGCATAAACAAACACCTTGGGAAGTACAGCTAACAATAGGCACAACGAAGAAGAAACACGTATATAGATGCAAGCAGCCGTATATATTACAGATTCAGAGAGCCTACATCTGGTGGATATGAAGAGAATAACAATAAAATATGGCTTTAATTTAGAAAGTGGGCAACGAAGTAAGATGATATTGATGGATAGAAGGAAAAAACATGGACACCTTCAAAGTGAAGACAGGTTTTATAAAGCAACCGGCCCGCATGCGTCGCTTCTAGGGGGGTAAGGATCGAAGTTATATTTCAAATTTCAAGCGGATGTTTACGCGGTTATGTAGAAACTACAGGCCTAGCAAGTTGTGTAATAGTTAATGTAAAACACAAATCTAGAGTAAGCTAAACACATCAGCAAAAGTAGGGGGACGAGATCTAGATCGGCCATTTGGCAACGAGTAAATAACAGATCCAACTGATGAAAGCAGGATGGACGGCATGCTCTGCCAGCTTAAGCAAATGCTCGAGATAACATCAGCGAGATCTTTGTGAGACCATATGACATACAGTTAACCCTTGAGAATTCAGGTGAAATGTCACTATCCATTTGGCAAAAATGCCAGCAAAAAAATAAAATAACAAAACGGTCGAATCTAACGAGTGGAAACAGTGTTTAAACCCTAGCTTCAAACGCGAGCGCGGATCTGCTAAGGCATGGCGGCTCGGAACCGCGAGATTCGTATCCTAGTAGCAGATCACATGCTAAGTATATGCAAGGAAGAACGACTTAAGAGAAGACAAAACAAGCAGCAGGTAAAAATGCGGGGCAAATCCTAAAAGCCATTCTGAGGCAACCATACCTGGGCATCATGCCGTCGGGCTGGATGCCATGCTCGAGGCAGTAGAGCTCCCAACACGAGTTTCCGACCTGGATCCCGGCCTGGCCGATGTGAATGCTTATGATCTCCCTCATCACTTCCTGCGCTTGTTCTTGTCCGGCTCGCTTACGAGAACCCTAACCCTAGCTAGAGCAAGGAGAACGATCTTCGGTCAGGCACGCCTTTTCTGTGTGCGCTCTCTCGCAGCCTTGCCTTTCTCTTTTTTTTTCTCTATCTCTCCTCGCCTTTTGAGTTGCCCTTCCGATCGGAGGCGCTCGCTCGCAGCGAAGAGAGAGCACTGGGAGGGGGCGGGCGCTAGGGAAAGGGGGGTGGGCGTTGTGAGAGCGGCAGCAGGGTGTGGATTTGATGTTGGAGCGGAACGGCCCCTCTCTTCTCAAAGGGCGTTGTTGGATGGAGTTGAGGGGCGGTTGTGGGGCCCACGGCGGACAGCTCAGAAGGGAGGGTAGGACCCACCACCGCGTGGGCTGCCGGTTGAATGGACGAATATAGGCAACTGCGCTGTTTTCCGTTGGTTTGGCCCCTCGCGGGTCTTCCTTAGCTTTTTCTCCGGCGGATGAGTCGCGGAAATGGGTGTCGCCAGGTTTTCAATTTTCAAGGGTCACCCGTTCTGGGCGGGATTTTGGAGGGTAGAAGCGGGAATGGATTTCAGCTGACGGTGGTGGTGGTTCGGGGGGCAAATGCATGGGCGGGTGAGCTGTTCCTCTCCTCCCCACCGCTGGCCTTTTTTTTTTTTTAAGGGTGGGTCGCAGTTTGTGCAAACTGGAAAGAAGGGGCTCCATCCGACGGTACCATGCCACCAACTGGATAGGCTGGCGGCAGCGGCATTGCCTTGGATATTTTTCGATCCTCTCTCTCTCTCCACTCGCCAGTCTTTTCGTTTTTGTCGCATTATTGCGGTAAACGTTCGCTTTCATGTGCGTTTCCAGTTTTGGGTTCTCTCTCGCCCGTTTAAATTCAAAAAACGTTGCCTTCCAACGGACTCCAACTCTTGACTGTGCTTCCGGTTCAAACGTTGGATTCCAATGGACTCCACACTCGATTATGCTCCGTTTGGTCGGGGAATAATCGGGGGTGATGAAACTTCCAATAAAAGTTGTAATACGATGAATACTGATACGGATTTTGTATAAAAAAATACATGGTTAACATATAGGATGCTCTAAATGTAAGATTCTTGAAAATCCAACAATCCAAACGTGCTACTCATGCTTCTCAAACTTTTGGTTAGTTCTCAAAAGGTAACATAAAGCTTAAAATATATGTGTTTCACACAGTATGTGGCGTACGATTATAGTATAATGTCATTCAATAAAAAATATTTTAGATTTCAAACATTTCAAGTAATACATATACAAATGCATGTCCCCTCTTTTTCATACCAAAAAGTATGTCGGGTGAAGGGGAGGGTATAAGAGCAAGGTTGAGAGGGCTTGTCCAACCAAACAAATTGAACAATCTCAGGGTAATTCCACACAATATCATTGAAATATGCAAGGATGTAACCCAAACAAGAGGGTTTTGACACTAAACAACAAAGGTCATAATAAATAAAGTCTAAGAACAAGATACAAAATGCGGAAATGAAAAATGCAAGATAAGAGAATTTCAAAAATAAAGTTCATGTATCTAATACAAGTGTCTTTAAATATTACATGATTAAGCTCATACGATACGTAGTGCAAGAAAAGTATGACTACATATATAATCTAGTTTCTACTGGGATAACAATCTTGATCATGAAGCTCATATCTCAAGATTAGAGGATGTCGAGGATTCAGTTGACCTTTTTCTTCTTCATTCGCAACATCTTGACATCTGCTTTGCCTCATCCTACTTCACTACCATCCTCATATACGTTCATGTAATGAGTGGGATCCAAAAGGGGATCCACTCATTACTTCTTTTTTTCATAAAAAGAGTGACAAGTTTTATATTTGTTGTCAACTTGCCACTAATCCTCCTCCTTTATCTAGAGTTGGAATCGACTACATTTGCACGAGACGTACAAAATATAGGCAAGCTTAGATCCACTCATTACTTCCAAACTGTAACGACCCTGACCTGGGTTATGAGATAACCCTATTTGTTTTGGCTAATAAAGTTACTTGGAACTTTAATATAATCCTCTAAGGTGTTTTGTTATCATGTGACACACTTATGTTTCAAGTTTGGTCCTGATTGAATGATGTTTGAGCAATGTTCCTTTGTTTTGGACCAAAGTACAATTTACCCAAGTTGAGGGGTTATATTGCAATATGTCATATGTTGAACATACCTCATGTGTTTTAGCATCATTATAGAGATAATGATGCAAGGTGGTGGCTTGTGGAAAGCCCAATTCCAAGTTTGAACTTGTTTGGATAATGTTGGTACCTTGTGCACCAATTTTGGTACAAATTATAATTTACCCAAAATGTGGGGTCGATATGCAAATTACAACCTGTAGAGTGTCACTACTCCCTCCTAGTATCATTTAGAGTAGAGAGAATGAATGAGAAACCATGTTTGAATTATTTATGAATGATGGTTATCTTGGTGATGAAATGACCAAGAAAAGGGTTGAATATGAAAGCTTAACTTGAGTTGTATCAAGTTGAAAAAGCTTATATATGAGTGCCTATCGACCAAGGAGTCATAGGAGGAGCCTCATATTGTTTTTTGGACTCTTATAAAAGGCCATGTCGTGCAAAGTACCTCAAGGAGGTGAGGTGTGTCGGGTTACAACTTCCTTAGTAAAGTTGTGACGAGTTGTGCATAAAGTGATGAATTAATTAATATATCTTATTCAAAAGGATATGTAATGGATGAATCCTTATCCCTAAATGATCCTCAACCATTTTGCATGACAAGATAAATGTTTATACATGCATGTACATGTGTCATCCATGCATGGACACGTGGCACCTACTAGCTCAAATTGATGACACCTCATTTTTACCTTCCTTCACGAGCAACAAGTATATATACCCCTAGTTTCACCCCTTAATGGAATTTTTCGGATCTTACCGCCCTCCTACCCTAAGGTATCGTGCATAGGATCCCTGTATCGTGCAGGAGTGTAAAGATATCGTGCATAGGTCCTTGGATATCACCCATAGCAAAAGCATATCGGCCAAGTAAGTGATATTGGCCATATAGGGTGATATCGGCCATAGAGTGAAGTGTTTTGACTCCAAGTGAGTGACATATCGTGCAAGTGAGTGTCATATCATGCACAAGTGATGGCATATCGTGCATGAGTAGTGTGGTATCGTGCAAGGTGCTTAGGAGTAAGAAGGAGCTCAAGTCTTAACCCTAAGGTGAGGCAATGATCATCTTCAACCTTGGATTGAAGCATGATTTTAGGGTTTTGATCTTCCTTTCTTTTCTTCTTCACCAATTGATTATCCATGGTGATTCCCTGTATATGAAGGAGTTGTGAACGAGCCTTGGACTTTTGATAAAGTCATCTTCAACCTTAGGAATGTGGAGCTTTGGAGCTTGGAGCTTTGAAGTTGTTCTTAAGGCGGGTTATATAACTTGAACTCAACCATGTTATTACTCATCACCTAAATTGCTATACTTAATGAATTACTTTTAATTCCGAAATTTCCTGAAATAGTTGATGAAATTATGAGTTTTAGTAGTTGCTTAGACATGTTGCCATGAACTATAACAGTTAGAACAAAGGTCTAGAGTTGGAAGATGATTATATCACTTTATAAAAGTGATATCGGGTGCAAGCACATAAGCAAGCACCACTAACCCGATATGGTGATGCACCTACTCCATTAAAATGATTTTAAAAAGATAGTATATCTTCTTTCACAATATGGGGGTGTAGTATACACCTCCTATACGATAGGGAGTCAAGTATAGACTTCATGCACGATACAAGGTTAAATGTATACTTGTAAGTCGATATGAAACCCTAATTTGGGTAACCCGATATGAGAGAAGAATAGTAAGTGCTATTGCATGATATGGTAGCCCGATACACAACCCTTGATGTCTAGCCTAACATGGTAATGAGTTGATACCTCTTAAACACCATGGGTGACACAAACATGTACCATATGCCCGTCACAACCAACCCTAACCCGACATGGGTGTTGCAACCCAACATTTGATGGTGTAGCCCGACATGGCTTGGTTCCCTTCACTCCAATCAACTTGTGTAATGGGTTGAGAAGAGTTTAATCAATTGTTTAACCTATTACCATCCTTAAGATAGGATGGTACCCTTGAAGGGGGTAATGAGATGGATATATATTGGGTTGAGCCCGATATGGCAAACCCTAACCCGTCACGGCCAACCCTAGATGGTGAGCCACCCGATATGGTGATTGAATGCATCTCTAGCCCGACATGGTGATGCTTAATACCTCATGCACGACATGGGTAACACATACAAACACCTCTATCCCGATATGAATTGTGTGTATATACTTCTAGCACGACATGGTGAGTACTCATATACTTACAACCCGATATGGTGAACATATGCACACCTCTAAACCCGAGACACCTTGTAAAGGTGAGGGCAAGACACTCTTAGGAGTGATGAGTGAAACACCGAGTAATGGTTTGGTTAATACCTTGATAGGTGAAACACCTAGAGTGATTAATGATGGTCAATCCTATATCAATAATGTCTTAACCTAAGATGAGTCCATATCAATTGATGATATTTGGGTAATTCAAGTGTGTGACTTATGGCCAATACATTACATGATAAATGTGATGGGCTAGTGGATAAAGTATTAGGATGGGAAATACCCTAATACAAGATAAGTTGATGAACTTAAGTAAGTTAAAAGTGATGAGGGAAGTGATACACCAAGGCATGATAAATATCACATCCAGTATCTTAAGGTTGATACACCTTGATGCACCTTAAATCCAATATATTTGGATGAGTAACACATGAAGTGTGTCATGTCAATTGTTACATTGAGATGTAATGCACTTTGATAAGTGTAGGCTAACATGCCTCGAGAAGGGTTAAGCTAAGTTTATAAAGTATGATGTAATCATATTCTGATAAGGATGAGAGATAAACTCATACCTTGTGTTGATAATCATTTAATGATAAATGATGAGAATAAATAAGTATGATTGAATACTTATGATATCAATGTATGCTCCTAGATGTGTGGAGCAATGAATTAGGGTTTGGATCAATAAAATGAACATGAAACCCTAATTGGTTATAAAGGGGAAACGCTAACCCCAATGATGGGAAGTGTGGGCTCTGATCTCCAAACCATGACATAAACACGATTAAAACTTAGCGGAAGCGAATCGGTAATCAGCGGAAGACAAAAATCACGGAAAATTAAAACTTTTCGAGATAAGAACTTGTATCCATAAAAACTCCTTTCATAAAGAGAGGTAACTGTTTACATCTCAGGATAATTACTTCTTGAGTAATTATATACATTCAAGATACAAAATCTCAAGATCACATAACACAAGACTCCAAGACCTGAGAGTACAGAGGACACATAGGACTGACTCTAACTACACCACATGGCAGGACAAATCTCCACCTGAGATTACTGCTGCCCCTGGTGCTGCTGCTGAGATTGATCACTTGTAGGCTGGTTTCTTCGTCTCCGACGTCCACCTAAAAAGTTGAAGTCTACGGGGTGAGACAATTATACATAATTGTCCCAGCGAGAGTTATAACTCTTCGCCAGAAGCTTTATTATAACATCAAAGATTATTTTAAACAGTAAAGCCTTCAAAGCATTCTATAACAGTTGCAGATATAACAAGATCTCTACAAATTAGGAGATATGGAGAATATCAACATTATTGCAATGTAACATCAATCAACTAACTTGGAGTCATCTCTAACAAGTTATACTACATGGTTGATTATGTTTTACAAACAACATTATGCCCTGTGGAGATGAGGCTTACCACTCATACTCCAACTGATCGCTGAGAAGCCGCATCAGTATCATACATAGGTCATTAAGAGAGCTGGATTCTCATGACCTTCATCTTCCTCAGTCAGTAAGAGGATCACTTGTAGGACATCTTGTGTCTCTACTACTATAGCTCACCAGGGTAAACTGGTCCTTCGCTATTCTAGAGTCACAGTGGCGTTCTGTACTCTCTTCGTCATCAGGAGGTTTCATATTTACCTACCACTGATACGGATATCTGTGCTTTCTTCGTCATCAGGAGGTTTCATGTTTACCTACCACTGATACGGTATGGAACTATAGTGAAGGATGGATGGATTCCACATCTACATCACTTTCCTATACTAGGATGTAAGGTTCTACACATCCATGTACCCCACATACTCAAAAGTATGTGCTCCAGGAGTTCCCTATGGAAAACCTGTTTCACCATCACTTAATTTCTGACAATGATGGATCTATGATCAGGGCTCTACATTATACTTGATTAGTTAGGTACATTCAGTATTCTTTAACAGCATACATTGTTCTTCAAACAATAACAGTAGCATAGCAGCTATAAAAGAAGAATACTAAATGTAACAGGCCTAACTCATATCAATCATCATTTCTCATTATCCTCATCACAAGTCATCTCTAAAGCATGACCTTGATGGTATTCATGGCTCTCATAGCCCATTATCAGCATAGGATGCCACTAGCAAGGCATCAGATTACATTACTTATTCATAAGGCTACAACATGCCTTCAATGAATATAACATCAACATCCATACCTGGATATAATTACCTTCATATCAGAACCTGCATGATTAATACATCTGATAAAGGTAATATAACAATAAGGAATGTACTTCCTACTCTTGTCATAAGAGTTAAATCTTTAATTTAAATCAAATAGAGTTTATTGCTCAAAAGCATGCCATTACCCTTGAATTAGGGTTTACTATTCATATTACATGTCATCACCCTTGAATTAGGGTTTACTTATTCACATTACAGGTGAATTAAACTCATAACATCATCATGTATGAGTAACACCTTCATTGATGCTCTTGAATTAGTTAAAGGTTCATCATTTATCATAATTAGGGTTTCTATGATCTCACACAGGTGGATCATACCCTAATTATGCTCATTTCTGTGTATTGGGGATGCTTCAATTGAGTTTCCATTTAAAAGAGGTACTTTCTCTCTCTAGAAGTACTTTCTCTCTCATCATAAGGTTAGGTGATATCAACATCACTCTAAAACAGGTTGGGTTGAGTCATCATAGGCTATCATAGCCAAAAACATCACCATTAAGTGATTAGAGTTACTTTCTCTCTCTAGGGTACTTTCTCTCTCTAGAGTACTCTCTCTTTCATCATACTAATGGTTGATGATAACATTAGACTAGATCAGGTTAGATAGAGTCATTATAACTAAAAACATCATTCTCATGTAATTAGGGTTTGAATTGAGTAAAGTATAACTCAATTGACCCTTCAGGGGTATCTTGGTAATTCACCCCATTGATCATCATCATAGTCAAAAACCTTAATCAAATAACTCCTTACTATCTTAGATTATCATTAGTGTTTGATTTGAGCAACATTGAACCATCACATGATTGAATTCGGTTGAAAGTGTTGACCGATTGCTCACTTTGACCTTTCAAGTCCATGAGCCCCTTTCTAGCTCCAAGACCGTGAGCCTCCTCATGGGCTTGAGATCGTGAGCCCCCTCACGATCATGAGGTCGTGAGCCACCTCACGGTCTTGAGGTCGTGAGCCACCTCACGGTCTTGAGGTCGTGAGCCACCTCATGGTCTTGAGGTCGTGAGCTACCTCACGGTCTTGAGGTCGTGAGCCACCTCACGGTCTTGAGGTGGTGAGCCACCTCACGGTCTTGAGGTCGTGAGCCACCTCACGGTCTTGAGGTCGTGAGCCACCTCACGGTCTTGAGGTCGTGAGCTACCTCACGGTCTTGAGGTCGTGAGCCACCTCACGGTCTTGAGGTCGTGAGCTACCTCACGGTCTTGAGGTCGTGAGCCACCTCACGGTCTTGAGGTCGTGAGCTACCTCACGGTCTTGAGGTCGTGAGCCACCTCACGGTCTTGAGGTCGTGAGCCCCCTCACGGTCTTGAGGTCGTGAGCCTCTCATGGTCTCAACCGCAAGGTCCTTCAACAAAGGTTCAACAAATCAAACGATGATGTCAACCGATGTTGAAGCCTTCAAAAGGTCCAATAACTGTTGACCACCTATGGATTGAGTTAATTAAGGTTATGTTTAACCAAATGGTCATTCAATTGACCCTCAATTGTTGACCAATTAGGATTGAAATCGATTCAATTAAGGTCTATCAATGTTCACCCATCAACACTCAACAATGTGTATCAACACAAGGTTGAACCCTTCAATTGAGCTCCAATTGGGCCCAATCTTGGCTCAAACGGTCTTGAGGTCATGTGGGTGGACCCCACATGGTCTTGAGATCGTTTGCCCAAGATTTCATAAAAATCTAAGGTGATTTGATAGAGGTTGAACCCTGATTGGTCACAAAATCAGAATTTTGATTAAATTGATAACTTATTTGCAATTGGTGTTCAATTGGTCAAATTACTCAACCCTAGACCTTCAAATGGTCTTGGGTGATTGTCCTCACGGTCTTGAGGTCATGTGGGTGGACCCCACATGGTCTTGAGACCGTTTAGGTCAATCAACCCTAAAAACCCTAATTAGATCACCATAATTTCAGTACTGATTTTATCTAGGGTTAGCCCTAGTATTCACCCTTCAACTCTTAGCCCGTTTGGAATTAGACCATCAAACTTGGTGAGTTGTTAATTAACATAATTTTGAACAGTAATCTCATGGGGTCAACGCTTAGTCAACGACCTTTCACGGTCTTGAGACCGTTTGCCCAAAAAGGCAATTTCAGACCGTTTGAAAATCAGCAATTAATTCATTTAAAGTTGTGACTTAAAAAGGTCATATCTCCCGATTCCTTTGGAGTTAGTCTCCCAAATTTTGAGGGTATTTAGCCTATATAATTAGGAACAAGTTTCTTATATGGTCCACGCTCGGTCAACAGGGCCAATCGGTCTTGAGACCGCGAGCCCTCTCACGGTCTCGAGACCGCGAGGCTCTCTCACGGTCTTGAGGTCGTGAGAGCAAACTGTTAGGACCGTTTAGGGAAAAGAAAAGCGGTGGGTTTTTCTTGGAAAACACGCCTTCATCATCTAGCTCAAGAACAGTACAGATATCCCACGGGTTTGTTTGCAAAATAGCAGGGAAAAGTAGGGAAATACTAGGAGCTATCATTAACTCGCATATAAAGATGAACATAGTAAAGCATAGGTTTAGAGTTATAAAACCCGCCTAAAGCTTGTTTCTTGAGCTCCAAGCTTTCAAGCTCCAAGCTCTAATGGCGTCCTTGAGTTCCCACAGGTTGGCCAAGGTGAAAACTCCAAGGAAGGATGAAAAGAGACGGCTAGAAAGATAGGGTTTCGAGAATTAGCCATGAAGATGACCTTGAATTCGAATTCTAACCATGGAATTAGGCAAGAAGAGGGGTTTAAACCTACCTTGCACCCCTTGTTCGTCCTCCTTAGATCCAAGGCAGTCCTTGGTCGTCTTTGGTGAAATGAAACAGTAAGGGAACGAAGGTTAAGTTCCCTTGCAACTAAGGAAAGGAGGGCTTATATACTTGGGGTAGGATTTTCAACATTAGCTCATAAGTTTCCCTTAATTCCAACTAAGTCCTTCCTTCATTACTTGCTCGTCCCTTCCTCTTTATTCTAAGGACAAACCTTATCTTAAGTTATAGAAAAGAAGGCAAGGAAGGACAATCTAATAATAAAGTTCATACTTAAAGGGATATTGCACATATACCCTGATTATTCAATCACAGAGCCTATTTCTTAACTTGATAACTCAATTGAGGTGAATTCCTCATCATTTCTTCTCTAAATGATGGCAAGAGTCTAACAAGATACTTTAGATAACATTCTTTACAAATTGCTTCCCATTATTTGGGTAAATTGCATTTTACCCCAAATTAGGGTTTCAAGTACCGGGATTGCTTCCACAGCTGCACCTTGGTGCTCAAGCTTGGGAAATCCCTCAAACTTTACCAAAATGTTTCTCATGATGTCTCAACATCAGAGGAACACCTCATCATGTGCAAATTGCAGGTTAACCCTTCTAAATGGGTAAATTGCACATAGGTCCCTGTATTACAAAACAGTGCTACAACTTTATATAAAAAGGAGCAAAAACTGAAATATACATTTCTGAGAAGCTTAATTACATGCTCAGAGTTAATCACAAAGATTTAATTACATATTTAGGCAAAACACCTAGGGTTAGCTCATAACCCAGGTCAGGGATGTTACAGGAAGGTTGTAATTCTCTCATTGCATAAGCCTTGTAAGGCATGTTAAATACTTGTATAAAAATTATAATGACTAATGGCCTTGTGAGCCATGTGAATAAGTTGTTGCCTAGTGAGAGGTGACAAAATGTGTAAAGGCCTTATGAGCCATGTGAATAAGTTGTTCCCTAGTGAGAGGTGACAAGATGTGTAATGGCCTTGTGAGCCATGTGATTAAGTTGTTGCCTAGTGAGAGGTGACAAGATGTGTAATGGCCTTGTGAGCCATGTGAATGAGTTGTTGCCTAGTGAGAAGTGACAAGATGTGCAATGGGCCTTGTGAGCCATGTGAGATGCTTGTACAACAAGTATCATGTATACCTTGGTCTGAGGACCTAGAGATAATAGTTACCTGATAAGTGGTAACAATGTTCTGTGATGAACTAAGGGTTTGAATACCCAGATACAGTAATCATGATAATGATGATCTGAAGGGATGAGAATTCCCAATAATGTGATAAGGTACTGAGATCCCAAGTATCATGTGTTTTAAAGATTTGAAAGTACTTGATAAATGTATTATGCCTTTCTTTGTAGCATCTGTTATAATAATTCTTGTTTGAAACTTGACTGATGCTAAAAGAATATGGTAATACACTTAATTAATCAAGTGGAATCTTATCATGTAGTGCCCTGGCCATAGATCCATCATCATCAGTAGCTGGTGATGGTGAAATAGGTTTTCCTACGGGATCTCCTGATGAACGCATATTGTTGAATATGTGGGGGTGATGGGCGTGAATACCTTACGCCCTAATGTGGGATTGACGTGAGATAAACACGAGATACCTCAATCCTTCATTATAAAGGCCGGGATGGATGTATCATGAATCTCCCAATGATGATGATGAATGTCGGATGATGTGGAGATAAACATAAAATCTCTTGATTCTGAAGAGAAGCAGCTGATCCTGTAACTCTGTAGCATTTGCCAGTATACCCTGGTAAGCTACGATAAGAGTTGACATAGTCGGCTTGTGGTCTCACACTGACCGAGATGTGGGAGGTCATAGAAACCGGCTCTGTTAGATGACCTATGTATGGCACCAACTTTGGGTTTCACAACCGAAGGTTGGAGTATGAGCGGTATACCTCATCTCCTCAGGGCATAAGTGTGATTGTAAAATGTAATCAGCCGAGTAGCATATCTGTTTAAGGATCGAATATGGAAAACATTGATTGATGTGTGCTTTAGTTATACATCTTAGTTGATAGATGTCATTTATGCTCTTTACATTCCTTGCAAAGCATATAGATGATTTATAACTCTACCATGGGTAGATACAATGTTCTTCTTACGAAAGGAGAGTACTTCATTTTGTTCATATAGTGAATTATCCTACCTGTTAATATAAAAAGAACCTCTGCTCAGTTTATAAATGCTTAATCTGTGATAATAATATGGTCGGCGGAGAGTTATATCTCTCGCTGGGACAATTGTCTCACCCCGTGGGATCCACATTTTTTTAGGTGGACGTGCACGGGGTGGAGAAGAATCCTCCTGCAGAGGAGGAACAACAATTGAGGCAGCAGTAAGAGCTCAAGTTGAGTGTACTGTCTGTCGTATCTTGTAGATAGAAGTCCTATGTGTCGTCTCTGTACTCTCAAGTCCTTGGAGTTAGTATTTAGTGGTTTTATGATTGATCTGAGATTTTGGCTTGTATGCCTCGAGGTTTTATGTTGCTTATGTATAGTTCGGCAAAGCAACTGTTATATGTAACCCTCGAGATGAAGATGTACATGGTATGTACAATATGAACAATGATGTATATAAGGTTTTGGACCTTTCAGTAAGAGTTTTTCCTTGAAATGGATCTCTTTGTAAAATAGTTTTAATTTTTAGTGATTTTTGTTAATCCGTTGTTTATGTTTATTCTGCTTAATTAATAACGATTTGTTTATCGGTTTGGTGACTGTCGTCACAAGTTTTGGTATCAGATCTTAAGGTTCGTTGAGTCTACAGAGACATAGGACTAAGGTGTTGAGTATGGTCTAGTGTCCTCCAGTATACCCTATAGTGACTTCTGCTTATGTAGAAGAAAGGGTAAAGTTTATAAATGACTGGGGGACATGAGGAACACATTGCTGAGAGTAATGTTGTTGCACCAGGAGAGGATGCAAGGGATCATGCAAGATAAGAACAAGTGCCTAAGAATTCCCATCTTGATCGAATCAGGATAAAGAATCCTATGTTTATGCTCTTAATAGGCAGGTTAAGATAACAGTGATACATATAGTAGACTGGATACTAGCATTACAACCTAGGTTACCAGTCCTTAATGCATAAACTTTGGGCTTTGAAAGGGTTCCTGAATGACATAGTCATGTTGGAACAGTGGAAAATGTGGGAAAGATTAACATATGGCAAGAAAGTAGACTCTGCCATAAGTTTAGACAGATAGCATATATGTGATGGTAGTGCCCAATGATGGGGCAATAAGCTGAGAAGTAGGGAAAGGTCTCTACAATTCTAGAGACATTTGCCTAATTGTTCTAAAAAGCCAAAGTTTTTGGTGCCACCAGTGCAATAAATGCCTAGCGTACCAGGGCAGTGGCCACTAAGTAAAGGCAAAGATCCTAACTTTCCACCTGTAAGAACCCATGGTTTAGTCTCTACATCGGTGATAAGACCGATAAGACCATGGTACGAGGACGAGACATGTTATAGATATGGATATGTCAAGCTTACTAAACTCTTTTCTTTGAAAATAAGGGAGGAAATGACCCAACAACCGAGGTAGACTCAACAAGGCTTACTAAAGTTACAGCCCAATAGTGTAAAAAGGCAAAAGCAACAACATGAAACAACTAGAATCTATGTGTTGAGTCAACTTGAGGCGGTAGATGACCGTGAGGGGTAACAATCAGATAGAGTTTTTTTTCTTTCATATTGATATGCTTTATTTTGATGTTACCTGATAATCATAAGAAGGATTGCTGTTATGGATTTCCTTATTGAATTCCCTATGGGGTCATAGGGAAGAAATGATGAGAACTAGAATTTATATTATGTTCAGTATTCTTTTAGATGCTTTATAATTGCTCTTATCTATGTGAAAGAGGATGAGATATAGAAGTAATGCCTGGAGAAAATCCAAGAATGTTAAATCATATGTTTGTGGTGATACAAAAAGTAAGTAATATGATAGTAAACAAAGTGCATACTACCTAATCTCAGTACTTGTATACCCTGGCCAGGTATTCAACTATTGAAGATAAGGTGAGTATGGAACTCTTAGATTGTTATCTTTCTGATTACTCTGATCAAGTAGTCATTTTGAGACAATCTAGTGAGTATAATGAAATTGGAAATATGGTATGGACATTTGTATCACATCCTAAGTGCATTAAATGGAATCTGAGATGATCTCAGACCAATCTGTGTGCATGAGGAAGTAAAAGAATATAGTCCTCATGATAAGAGAATGAGAACAAGGGAGATGATCCCTATTTGATAAAGCCTGCGTGAATGGTAAAGATTTTTTCCAATGATGTGGAAATGGGAAATGTGATAAAATCCCAAAATTTCCATGAACATGTTAGACAATAACAAAGAAAGGAATGATGACATGTGATCATCCTTATAATTCCTATGCAGATGGAAAGGAACCTAGGATGAGACAAGAGTAAATGACTCATGAACAGTTGAAAGCTCGTGCAATAATCAGAGGAGATGATAATCTCTTCTCTTTGATAAACAACCCTAGGTGATGATAGGGTGATAAGAGGAATATGTTTCTTTGTGTTCTTTCCTTCAGGGACATGGCAATCAAGTGAGTCTTATGACACTTGATGTGCATGAGTTAAAAGTATTCAGTTGATGGATACTTAGAAAAAGTATCAGTTCGTCTTGGACTTTGGTTCTAAGATAAAGATATGTGTAACAAGTAATGTCCCAAGATGAAAGAAAGATTCTTTTATATGTGTGGCTCTGGTAATAACAACAGAGAGATAGAAATGATGAGGATGTGATGTGTTTTTGACACATGTGATAGATACCAAAGTAAGGAATTCTGGTATCTAAGAAATATTGAAATTAGTCTAGTTACATAGAATAGTATGGACCATATGTTAGGGGTTTATGCTCTGCATAAACATAACATTCATAATGATGGATTAATTGAAGGAACAATTGTAAAATCATTCTGGGAAAAGCTTATCAAGCTAAAGATAACTTTTTAGAATATCCCTATCTAGATTTGTTGAGGCAACTTATACATAACGTCTAAACATACCTCTAAGATAAGTTCTTAATTGATAAGTAACCTCCCCTTATGAAAAGAGTATGTACAATTAATGAGATAGTTGGTACAAGCAGTACGAAAATTTGGTGTTGTGTCAACAGATTAGATGGCACAACAGATGTATGATAAGACTTGTAGTCACAAGTGGGTGACAAAACGTAACTCTGGTCTTTCCTTGGAAGTGAAATGCTAAACTAAATGAGGAATATGGAAGACTCCCCAGAATCAAGAATCATGTCACATAAAGTTATAAGTTGAGAAAGGTGACAAATCAGTGAGGTTTGACACCTGAATTAAATGAGGTATGTATAATGTTTCTCTGACTAAGAAAAGTATTACCTGACACAGAGTTGACTCTATAGTCAATAATGAAAAGGACAATGGAGTATGTGTCATGTGTGACAGGTTCTATGATAACCCTATGTGGAAGAACTTTGTGTTGATTAAAGTTCTATGGTATCTCCATAACATTAAGATGTTATGTGGAGACTTGATGATATGATGAATGAATAATATATGTCTCCCTTTACCTGGGATTTCAGGGATGCAATCCTTGTTAGGGGTTTATAACTTGTAACGACGCCGACCTAGGTTATGAGGTAACCTTATTTGTTTTGGCTAATAAAGTTGCTTAGAACTTTAATATAATCCTCTAAGGTGTTTTGTTATCATGTGACACACCTATGTTCCAAGTTGGTCCTGATTGAATGTTGTTTGAGCAATGTTCCTTTGTTTTGGACCAAAGTGCAATTTACCCAAGTTGAGGGGTTATATTGCAATATGTCATATGTTGAACATACCTCATGTGTTTTAGCATCATTATAGAGATAATTGTGTAAGGTGGTGGCTTGTGAAAATCCCAAATTCTAAGTTTGAACTTGTTTGAACAATGTTGGTACCTTGTGCACCAATTTTGGTACAAATTGTAATTTACCCAAAATATGGGGTTGATATGAAAATCACCACCTATAGAGTGTCACTACTCCCTCCTAATATCATTTAGAGGATATATAATGAATGAGAAACCATGTTTGAATCATTTATGAATGATGGTTATCTTGGTGATGAAATAACCAAGAAAAGGGTTGAATATGAAAGCTTAACTTGAGTTGTATCAAGTTGAAAAAGCTTATATATGAGTGCCTATCGGCCAAGGAGCCATAGGAGGAGTCTCATATCGTTTTGTGGACTCTTGGAAAAGGCCATGTCATGCAAATAACCTCAAGGAGGTGAGGTGTGTCGGGTTACAACTTCCTTAATAAAGTTGTGACGAGTCCTGCATAAAGTGATGAATTAATTGATATATCTTATTCAAAAGGATATGTAATGGACGAATCCTTATCCCTAAATGATCCTAAACCATTTTGCATGACAAGATAAATGTTTATTCATGCATTTACACGTGTCATCCATGCATGGACACGTGGCACCTACTAGCTCAAATTGATGACACCTCATTTTTACCTTCCTTCAAGAGCAACAAGTATATATACCCATAGTTTCACCCCTTAATGGAATTTTTCGGATCTTACCACCCTCCTACCCTAAGGTATCGTGCATAGGATCCCTGTATCATGCAGGAGTGTAAAGATATCGTGCATATGTCCTTGGATATCGCCCATAGCAAAAGCTTATCGACCAAGTAGGTGATATTGGCCATATAGGGTGATATCGGCCATAGAGTGAAGTGTTTTGACTCCAAATGAGTGACATATAGTGCAAGTGAGTGTCATATCGTGCACAAGTGATGGCATATCGTGCATGAGTAGTGTGGTATCGTGAAAGGTTCTTAGGAGCAAGAAGGAACTCAAGTCTTAACCCTAAGGTGAGGCAATGATCATCTTCAACCTTGGATTGAAGCATGATTTTAGGGTTTTGATCTTCCTTTCTTTTCTTCTTCACTAATTTCTTATCCATGGTGATTCCTTGTATATTAAGGAGTTGTGAACGATCCTTGAACTTTTGATAAAGTCATCTTCAACCTTAGGAACGTGGATCTTTGGAGCTTGGAGCTTTGAAGTTGTTCTTAAGGTGGGTTATATAACTTGAACTCAACCATGTTATTATTCATCACCTAAATTGCTATACTTAATGAATTACTTTTAATTCCGAAATTTCCTGAAATATTTGATAAAATTATGAGTTCTAGTAGTTTCTTAGACCTGTTTCCATGAACTGTAACAGTTAGAACAAAGGTCTAGAGCTTGAAGATGATGATATCACTTTATAAAAGTGATATCGGGTGCAAGCACATAAGCAAGCACCTCTAACCTGATATGGTGATGCACCTACTCCATTAAAACTATATGAAAAATATGGTATATCTTCTTGCACGATATGGGGGTGTACTATACACCTCATGCACGATAGGGAGTCAAGTATAGACTCCATGCATGATACAAGGTTAAATGTATACTTGTAGGTCGATATGAAACCCTAATTTGGGTAACCCGATATGAGAGAAGAATAGTAAGTGCTATTGCACGATATGGTAGCCCGATGCACAACCCTTGATGTTTAGCCTGACATGGTAATGAGTTGATACCTCTTAAACACCATGGGCGACACAGACATGTACCATATTCCCGTCACAACCAACCCTAACCCGACATGGGTGTTGCAACCCTACATTTGATGGTGTAGCCCAACATGGCTTGGTGCCCTTCACTCCAATTGACTTGTGTAATGGGTTGAGAAGAGTTTAATCAATTGTTTAACCTATTACCATACTTAAGATAGGATGGTACCCTTGAAGGGGGTAATGAGATGAATATATATATTGGGTTGAGCCCGATATGGCAAACCCTAACCCATCACGGCCAACCCTAGATGGTGAGCCACCCAATATGGTGATTGAATGCATCTCTATCCCGACATGGTGATGGCTTAATACCTCATGCACGACATGGGTAACACATACAAACACCTCTAGCCTGATATGAATGGTGTGTATATACTTCTAGCCCGATATGGTGAGTATTCATATACTTACAACTCGATATGGTGAACATATGCACACCTCTAAACCCGAGACACCTTGTAAAGGTGAGGGCAAGACACTCTTAGGAGTGATGAGTGAAACACTAAGTAATGGTGTGGTTAATACCTTGATAGGTGAAACACCTAAAGTGATTAATGATGGTCAATCTTATATCAATAATGTATTAACCTAAGATAAATCCATATCAATTGATGATATTTGGGTAATTCAAGTGTGTGACTTGTGGCCAATACATTACAGGATAAATGTGATGGGCTAGTGGATAAAGTATTAGGATGGGAAATACCCTAATACAAGATAAGTTGATGAACTTAAGTAAGTTAAAAGTGATGAGGGAAGTGATACACCAAGGCATGATATATATCACATCCAACATCTTAAGGTTGATACACCTTGATGCACCTTAAATCCAATATACTTGTATGAGTAACACATGAAGTGTGTCATGTCAATTGTTACATTGAGATGTAATGCACTTTGATAAGTGTAGGCTAACATGCCTCGAGAAGGGATAAGCCAAGTTTATAAAGTATGATGTAATCATATTCTGGTAAGGATGAGAGAGAAACTCATACCTTATGTTGATAATAATTTAATGATAAATGATGAGAATAAATAAGTATGATTGAATACTTATGATATCAATGTATGCTCCTAGATGTGTGGAGCAATGAATTAGGGTTTGGATCAATAAAATGAACATGAAACCCTAATCGGTTATAAAGGGGAAACCCTAACCCCGATGATGGGAAGGTTGTAATTCTCTTATTGCATAAGCCTTGTAAGGCATGTTAAATACTTGTATAAAAAGTATAATGACTAATGGCCTTGTGAGCCATGTGAATAAGTTGTTGCCTAGTGAGAGGTGACAAGATTTGTAAAGGCCTTATGAGCCATGTGAATAAGTTGTTGCCTAGTGAGAGGTGACAAGATCTATAATGGCCTTGTGATCCATGTGATTAAGTTGTTGCCTAGTGAGAGGTGACAAGATTTGTAATGGCCTTGTGAGCCATGTGAATGAGTTGTTGCCTAGTGAGAAGTGACAAGATGTGCAATGGGCCTTGTGAGCCATGTGAGATGCTTCACTACTACAGAAATGGCTTATAAAGTTGGTTTTCAAGGTGTCGGTTGTATACAAAAACCTACACATAAACCCTACTGTGTCGGTTTTTAACAGAAACCGACATCCAACCCATGAAGGTCGACCAGACACGGGTACCACTTTTATTAAGTGTCAGTTAATTAATAAAGAACCGACACCTAAACTCAACCGCCAAACCCAAAATTCCAGCAAAAAAATTGGCTCCAATATTTTACATATTGCGTCGGTTCGTAACTAAATAACCGACGACTAAATGGTATTCGTGAGATAGGAATAGTTGTCGGTTGTCGTTTAATCAAAAACCGACGACTATAATATAGTATAGGTGTCGGTTTTTGCAAACGAACCAACACTGTTGGTTTAGTTGTCGGTTTTTTAAATAACCGACACGTATTTTCAACTTAATAGCTCACCCTGCCCAAATGATTCTTTCCATTTCCCTATTTCGTTCCCGATTTCCCTAGCTCCGGCGATTTCTTGCTCCCTGCCACCGCCACCGCCGCTCCCTACCGTTCGTGCTCCGCCGTCGTGCTCCGTCGCCGCCGCTCCTTCCTCCGTGCTCGCCGCTCGTCGCCGTCGAGCGAGAAGCGGTCGGTTCCCGCCCGCCCGCCGGCCTCCCTCTCCGCCGTCGCCGGTAGCAGCTAGGTCTCCTAGCCTCGCCACCCTCTCCGCCGCTCCTCTCTTCACCGCCGGAAGCTGCTAGGACTTACTCCGGCCGCTGCTCCTCTTCCCTCAAGGTGCCCGCCCTGCCTTCTTCTTCTTCCTCTGCTCGTCTTCCCTCAAGGTGCCGCCCTGCTGCTGGGCATTTTTTTTTAAATTTGTTTACTTCCTATGAGAATCAGTTTTAATTAGGGCTCATACACATATTGATGTCTAACACCTAAATGAATATCTAGTTAGTGTATTTTCCTAGTATCGTGAAAGATTCTCAATCGTGTGTATCAAATGGAATTCTTATATATATTCAGATCTTAATGTTATAAATGGAAGACTCAAATGTTATAAAATCCCATCAAAGTAGGTAGAAACAACTTATATATATTCAGATCTTAATAATTTCATGAAGTGCACATTATCTTACTCAGGAAAAGTATGTGTATAATGTCGGATTAGTTCCATATAATGGTTCTATTTTAGTAAGCACCTAGAAACCCGTCCAAGATTTACTCATAGGAGCATTTCCTCGTTTGTTCTCTAAGTACATTTGTAGACTTCTTTTCAAGCTATCATGTCTACCACAATAAAGTTGGTTATGACAAGCAATAAAAGGTTAACTGATGTTATACAACTTTTTCTGAAAATATATAACATTGTTATATGTACTTACACTTTGTTAATACTAATATTGTGCAGTCTCTGTCCACCCATAACAATCACTATGAACTGGGCCTCTATGTCAATGTTAACGTTCCCTATTGAAGAAAAATTGGACATCATCCTAGATGATCGTTCCTTAAACCAATTGGTCATACCCAAACATTGGCGTTTTCTAAAAGGAAGACACTACATGCCTGGTAAAGTGACCATAACTTTTGGCAATTATTCACATGTTATCGAGGTTGAGTATGATTTGGCGGGAAATCTTGTATCAAAATCCGGTTGGTGTGATTGGATTGGAGAGATGCATGTGGTATGTTGCAACATGCTTTTTCTCCGTCCAGTTGGCCATAATTCCATCAAAGTTTGGATAACCAACAACAACTGCGAGACCCCCGATCATCTACTGCGGTATGAGCGCACGACGTCAGATATCATTTATGAGGAATCTGAATCTGAGGCCCCTGTCAGTTTAGATTTGTCTAAATACAGTGAGGAGCTTCGTGACACAGCTTCATCATCAAAAATAAGTTATTGATGCGGGACCATGTTGGTGTAGTATTTAGTTGTCTATCTATCTTGACTTGTCTGTATTAATAGTTTTTTTAATTATGCGCATGTTTAGGGGTACACCAACCCCTTTGTTTAGTTATTGTTTAGGGGTACACCCCTGTGTGTAGATGTAAAAAGAGATTAATGAATGGAACTGAAAGTTGCTACATGAATGCTTATAACTGAAGTGTGTGTTCCCATGAATGTTCCCATTTGCATGATTACACTACTATTTTCTCATATTGTTTAGTCTATTTTAATATGACATACTTGCTTATATCTTGCTTAATGATGAACTGTAATGCACACATGTGACATGCTTGGAATGTAAATGATGAACTTTTCCCTAAATTGCCAATCATGCTTTTAAAGACATCAATAATCACCCTAACTTGAAGAACTAGGATTTTAGGTATAAGAATGACAATACATTATTTGTTGGCCTAGAAACCCGTCCAAGATTTACTCATTAGGAGTAAATCTTGGATAGTCCCCGATTTGGGATTGTTCTTGAACACCTAATCTCGCTTAGGATGTAAGTGTATAATGTGTATTGGGTTTTCAAGAAAATTTTGGCAGCATTTCCCCGTTTGTTCTCTAAGTACATATGTACTTGGAGAACAGTGGGGAAATGCTGCTGAAATTTTCTTGAAAACCCAATACACATTATACACTTACTAGTGAGATTAGGTGTTCAAGAATGGATAGGTGGTACACATTTATTATATATAATAATGACATCACATGTATTTGTTAACCCTAGACCCTAATCTTATCCTAATATATACTTGTTTTCTCTTTGATGATAGAATGGATAGATCATGGATGTCCATTCGCAATCGCTGCACCCCAGAGTTTATTTCTGGTCTTCACCAGTTCATTAAATTTGCCGAGGAACATAGGAAACAACCTGGAGATAGGTTCTACTGTCCATGTAGACATTGCGGTAACAACTTGAAAGTCAACACTGGTGATGAAATCAAAACTCATGTCATGTGCAACGGGATTATACAAGGCTATACAGAATGGCACTGGCATGGAGAGATTTCAAACCCGAAACCAGTGGATGTCGATAGCAGTGCTTGTGTGGAAGAAGAAATTGCCTACGATGACGTAGATGTGAATGAACCAGTTCCAGTAGACATCGTTGATGCGATGCTGGATAGTTGTGGGGTAGAGCACACCGATCCACCTCCCATTTTTAGAAACATTGTGCATGATGCTGAGATGTCATTATACACATGTTGTACTAAGTTTATGAAGCTTAACGCTGTGTTGAGATTGTATAAGTTGAAAGCTAACAATAGATGGAGCGACAAAAGCTTCACGTCATTGCTGTCTTTGTTGAAAGAAATGCTTCCTGAAGGAAACGAGCTGCCAATCTCAACATACCAGGTAAAGAAATTGTTGTGCCCAATGGGAATGGATGCCAAGAAGATACACGCATGCCTTAATGATTGTGTATTATTTCAAAAGGACTATGCAGATTTGAAAGATTGTCCAAAATGTGGTGTGTCACGGTATAAATTGACGACTTCGGGGGAGTCCAAAACTGGTTCTCTTGCCAAGGTGATGTGGTATCTACCTATAATATCACGGTTTCAACGCTTGTTTGCCAATCCGATAGATGCGAAGAATTTGAGGTGGCATGCAGATGTTAAGAAAAATAATGATGGGATCCTACGACATGCGTCTGATTCCCCACGGTGGAAGAAGATTGATGTATTTTACCCTGAATTTGGTGAAGAAGTCAGGAATCTAAGACTTGGGCTTTGTACAGACGGGATGAATCCGTACAGGACATTGAGCAGCCAACATAGCACTTGGCCAGTCATGCTTGTTATATACAATCTTCCTCCCTGGCTGTGTATGAAAAATAAGTACGTAATGCTGTCGTTGTTGATATCGGGCCCTAAACAACCTGGAAATGACATCGATGTTTATCTTGAACCTCTGATTGATGACTTAAAGAAACTCTGGGGTGAAGGTGTGATGACCTATGATGCTTCACGAAGAGAGACATTTCGTTTGCATGCTATGTTGTTTTGCACTATTAATGACTTTCCAGCATATGGGAATTTGTCTGGATATAGTGTCAAAGGAGCTAAAGCGTGTCCTATATGTGAAGAGAACATTGATTCAACAAGATTAAAACATGGCGGTAAGAATGTATATATCGGTCATCGAAGGTTTCTTCCAAAATTCCATCCGTATCGTAGGAAGCGCAAAGCATTCAATGGATTGAATGAGGAACGCAGTGCACCTAAACCTATACCAGGGGAGGTTGTTTATGAAAGAATAAAAGACTTTGTCAATGGATTTGGTAAGAGATCACAATGTACTACACAGAGTGACAATTCTTCATTCAAGAAGAAGTCAATATTTTGGGATCTTCCTTATTGGAGTTCTTTGACAGTCAGACATTGTATCGATGTAATGCACGTTGAGAAAAATGTCTATGATAGCATCATTGATACTCTGTTAAATATACCAGGTAAGACTAAAGATGGGATAAAATCCAGACTGGACCTACGTGAAATGGGAATAAGGTCAGAATTAACAGAAATATGTGAAATGGGTAGTAAAAGAACATACTTACCTCCCGCATGTTACACGTTGTCTAGAAAAGAGAAGAAAGCTTTTTGTGAATGCTTGATAAATGTTAAGGTGCCACATGGTTACTCATCCAACATCCGTAGATTGGTATCAATGAAAGATCTGAAGTTGATAGGACTTAAATCTCATGATTGTCACACTCTAATGCAACAAATATTGCCCATGGCAATTCGATCTATATTGACGAAGCATGTAAGGTTTGCAATCACCAGACTTTGTTTCTTTTTCAACAGTCTCTGCAGCAAAGTTATTGACCCTGAGACTCTCGATAATTTGCAAAGAGAAGTGGTTGTTACTCTTTGTCAGCTTGAGATGCATTTCCCTCCTTCGTTCTTTGATATCATGGTACATCTTGTTGTCCACTTGACTAGGGAAGTGAAAATCTTGGGCCCGGTTTTCTTGCATTGGATGTATCCCTTTGAACGATACATGAGCGTTTTTAAAGGTGATGTTCGAAACCATTATCGGCCTGAAGGGAGTATTATTGAAGGTTATGTGGCGAGAGAGGTTATGGATTTCTGCAATGACTTTCTCAGTGGTAATGACACTCCTGATAATGACAAGAATATTGACGAGCTATTTGGCAAAGGAATTTTGGGATCACGTGTGAAAGTAATCAGCCGTGAGCAGTTGGAACAAGGTCATTTGTATATTTTACACAACATGGATGAAGTGAACGTTTATATCGAGGAACATACCAATTTCATCAAAAGACAATATCCTCGAGCCAATACAATGTGGCTTGCTAGAGAGCATAACAAGACTTTTAGTAAGTGGTTTGAAGATAAAGTCTTACATCAACTATCTCAAACACCAGATGATATTACTGAAACTATCAAATGCCTCGCCTTTAAACCAAAGTTGACTGTTATGTCTTATGAAGGGTATGCCATTAATGGATTCACATATTACACAAAGCGCCAAGATGATAAGAGTGTCGTCCAAAACAGTGGGGTCACCCTTCAAGCATCGACTATGTTTTTTGCAAGTGCAAAGGATAAGAGTCCACGTGAAGCTAAAATGTCATATTACGGTGTCATTGAAGAGATATGGGAATTTGACTACATAGATTTCAGAATTCCGCTCTTCAAATGTAATTGGGTTGATAACACCAAAGGAGTTATAGTGGATGAATTGGGTTTCACTTTAGTGAACTTTGAAAAGATTGGCGAGAAGGCTGAACCATTCATATTGGCATCACAAGCGAAACACGTATTTTATATCGATGATCCTGCAAATGATAAATGGTCGGTTGTTCTTCATGGTAAAAGACAGTTCATTGAAGATCCTATAGATGAAGAAGAGTACTATGATAAATATGATGACTCCAGTCCGTTCTCAGTTGGGTTGCCAACTCCAGAAAATATTGAAGCTAATGATGACTTATATGTGCGCGGAGATCATAATGAAGGATTGTTAATTGATAAAAGATCACAATTTTAGAGGCATGCATGTTTATATTTTTTATTGAAGCTAAATGTTTACTTTTTTAATATCAATATCATTTTCTGATTTGATGTTTCATTATCTTCTAGTTAATACAAATGCTAAACATTGTGGGAGGGTGCTAAAGAACTATAGTACCAATCTCACCCGAGATTACATACGCGATGCTGAGAGTAGGTTCTTGATCTATTCCAATTCTAGACATTGATCAGTATTTCACTAACTCTACACTAATAATTTTTGTTTGTATTCTCTTTGAAAAATAAATATAGGAAGAAGGCTATGCAGGACGGACATGACATAGCTATGCAGGATATGCAGGAAGAAGCCCCAATGAAGAGAAGCAGGATACAGATACAATACATAAACTGCAACACACACAAGTGGTTCAGATTCATATAACAACATGACAGACTAACACATATATAGTGCATAACAACAGCAGCGCCGAATTTACATACAACACTAACTTAGTACATATATAGTGGGACTAAGGTGACGATACCACCTGCTAAAATAGGTTACCGACTACATGTTACAACTGGGAGGTCGTGATTCA
Organism: Alisma plantago-aquatica; assembly: GCA_963693085.1. NCBI lineage: Eukaryota > Viridiplantae > Streptophyta > Magnoliopsida > Alismatales > Alismataceae > Alisma > Alisma plantago-aquatica. The sequence continues at coordinate 259,270,233 of OY856409.1, forward strand.
GCAACGTATGCATTAGCAGGAGGACAAACAGATCACCATATGAGGACAAACATATGGTGATCTGTTTGTCCTCCTGCTAATGCATACTATTGCTGAATCACGACCTCCCAGTCGTAACATGTAGTTGTCGGTAACCTGTTTTACCAGGTGGGATCGTCACCTTATAAGTCCCACTATATATGTACTAAGCTAGTGTTGTATGTAAATTCGACACTGCTGTTGTTATGTACTATATATGTGTTAGTCTGTCATGTTGTATGGACATCGATTGTATTGCTCAGGTATTATATAGTCTCATTAGATAATATGAAATATATCAATCTTATTTATAGCTTAATTATATATATACATCATTCTCTTTACAGGTGTTTAAAGCTGACCCCACTACAGGAACGGACTTACCAGATGTACATGCTCCCTATACGATGGGAGAATTAAATGAAGTAAGAGAAGAATGGGAAACAACCATACAAATAGTGGGGGATTTAAAATATAATTGGGATCCTGATAGAGAATAATGACTAAACAATGATATTTTGTAAATGAATTTCTGAATTATAATATATGTGTGAATGTTTCTACATGTCTGGATGTTTCTACATGTGTCTGAGTGAAAATGAATGAAAGTGTTTGTTGCTATATTAATGTTTCTACATGTGTGAATGTGAATGAATGGAACTACAGATTGCTAGCTACATGAATGTTTCTAAATGTGTGAAAACAAAATGGAACTACAGGTTGCATTGCTAAATGCATGTGTGAATATTTTTGTTGTTAATTTTGCAGGTTTGTGGCCTGTTGTCGGCTGATATCAATGGATGTCGTAAAACCTACAGTTCATAACTGAAATGAACATGTTTCTCATCCTGCGACCAGCCACAGCAGGTCTGTAGGCTGACAGAAAAAAAATACAATAGGCGTCGGTTATTTGTATAAAACCGACGCCAAATAGGTTACAGTGTCGGTTTTTAATAGAAACCGACGTCTATTTCCTTAACACCACGGTCGTGCTGTCCAGCACGGCCATGTTGGGAGTTATATGGCATCGGTTATTGGCTAATAACCGACGCCTATAGTGCCCAAGTTGGCGCCCTCCTGTGGCGCGAAGATATATGTCGTCGGTTATTTGTAAAAAACTAACACTGATAGTGCCCAAGATGGCGCCCTTTCTGTGGCGCGAAGGGTTTGGGCGTCGGTTTCGTATCTAATAACCGACGCCTATAGTGCCATGATGGCACGTTTTCAGTGGCGCGCGAAGATTTTGGGCGTCGGTTTTGTAACTGACGCCTAATGGGTGAGCTTTTAGTGTTGCCCACATAGGTGTCGCTCAGAAACCGACACTAAAGGCTTTAAATAACTGACACTAAAGGTAGGTTCTGTAGTAGTGCTTGTACAATAAGTATCATGTATACCTTGGTCTGAGGACCTAGAAATAATAGTTACCTGATAAGTGGTAACAATGTTCTGTGATGAACTAAGGGTTTGAATACCCAGATACAGTAATCATGATAATGATGATCTGAAGGGATGAGAATTCCCAGTAATGTGATAAGGGACTGAGATCCCAAGTATCATGTGTTTTAAAGATTTGAAAGTACTTGATAAATGTATTATGCCTTTCTTTGTAGCATATGTTATAATAATTCTTGTTTGAAACTTGACTGATGCTAAAAGAATATGGTAATGCACTTAATTAATCAAGTAGAATCTTATCATGTAGTGCCCTGGCCATAGATCTATCATCGTCAGTAGCTGGTGATGGTGAAACAAGTTTTCCTACGGGATCTCCTGATGAACGCATATTGTTGAATATGTGGGGGTGATGGGCGTGAATACCTTACTCCCTAATGTGGGATTGATGTGAGATAAACACGAGATCTCTCAATCCTTCATTATAAAGGTCGTGATGGATGTATCATGAATCTCCCGATGATGATGATGAATGACGGATGATGTGGAGATAAACATAAAATCTCTTGATTCTGAAGAGAGGCATCTGACGCTGTAACTCTGTAGCAGTTGCCAGTATATCCCGGTAAGCTACGATAAGCAGTTGACATAATCCTGCTTGTGGTCTCGCACTGATCAAGGCGTGGGAGGTCATAGCAGTCAACTATGTTAGATGACCTATGTATGGCACCGGCTTTGGGTTTCGCAACTGAAGGTTGGAGTATGAGTGGTATACCTCATCTCCTCAGGGCATAAGTGTGATTGTAAAATGTAATCAGCCGAGTGGCATATCTGCTTAAGGATCGAATATGGAAAACATTGATTGATGCGTACTTCAGTTATACATCTTAGTTGATAGATGTTATTTATGCTCTTTACATTCCTTGCAAAGCAGATAGATGATTTATAACTCTACCATGGGTAGATACAATGTTCTCCTTAAGAAAGGAGAGTACTTCATTTTGTTCATATAGTGAATTATCCTGCCTGTTAATATAAAAAGAACCTCTTCTCAGTTTATAAATGCTTAATCTATGATAATAATATGGTCAATGGAGAGTTATATCTCTCACTGGGACAATTATCTCACCCTATGGGATCCACATTTTTTAGGTGGACATGCACGAGGTGGAGAAGAATCCTCCTACATAGGAGGAACAACAGTTGAGGTAGCAGTAAGAGCTCAGGTTGAGTGTATTGTCTATCGTATCTTGTAGATAGAAGTCCTATGTGTCGTCTATGTACTCTCAGGTCCTTGGAGTTAGTATTTAGTGGTTTTATGATCGATCTGAGATTTTGGCGTGTATGCCTCGAGGTTTTATGTTGCTTATGTATAGTTCGACAAAGCAACTGTTATATGTAACCCTCGAGATGAAGATGTACATGGTACGTACAATGTGAACAATGATATATATAAGGTTTTGGACCTTTCAGTAAGAGTTTTTCCTTGAAATGGATCTCTTTGTAAAATGGTTTTAATTTTTAGTGATTTTTGTTAATTGTTTATGTTTATTCCACTTAATTAATAACGATTTGTTTGCCGGTTTGGTGACTGTCATCACACAAACATACTGACAAGTAAGATGGATTAGGTATATTTTTCATTTCTCAAAATCATGGTATACAAGTAACATGAACATATAGCATCCATAAATCAAAACTATTATATTGTATTAAAGTATTCTACACATTGTTCATCACCACGTATGGTGGTCTAAAAATAGAAATTACAATCTACACATACAAAGGGACATTTGCAGATGGAAACATGGCCACCCTAAGATATCTTTTGAGTACATGTTTCTGGTAGATTTGCTCCCAAGTCAAGTCCTTCTAATTCATCAACATTTGGGTGGTTTGTGAACAACACACAAAGAGGGAGGACAAGGAAAATGTAAGACCCCTGATCTATATTTTTGGTTAACCCTATTTTTTTTGGCTTGATTATGTGTTTAGAATCTTACTCTAATCTTTTGGGATGGCATTAAAGCTTGTAGAGAGCTTAAGTTTCTAGTTTGAGCTTGTTTGGATGATGTTTGTGCTTTGTGTGCTCGTTTTGGTGCAAATTACAATTTACCCAAGTTGAGGGGTTATCTTGTAATTTGTCACCTTTAGAGTGTTCCTTATCTCTCTTAGATTCATGAGAGAAGTTGTGGTACTTTGGAGAACCTTGTTTGAGCTTTGGTTGAGTGGTGGAATCACCGTGGGTGATTAGGGTTTTCTAGAGTTTGTGTACCTTGTGTGTTGTCTCGACCTAGGCGCGACCTAGGGCTTGTTGGGTGGGTGTCGCAGTTGAGACACCTCCCCTACATGTGGTTGTCACAACTGAGGGGGTCTTGGTAGATCTTGGGTTGAGATAGTTGCCCTTGTATAGAGTATCTCGGCCTAGGAGGGGTTGGTGACCTTGTGTCACGACCTTATTGTGTTTGTTGTTGTTGTCGCGACCATGGATGGTATTCCATGGTGGGTCGCAACCATGACCATGTTGGGTGACCCAAGTGGGACGAGATCCAACATAGCGTGTATCACCATCTCATGCATGTGTGTTTTAAGTGTTTGCATGTTAGTTTCTTGGATGGACAAGTGTCCCTTTGGATCCCTATCTTGTTGACACCTCATCTTTTTCCCTACCTCTCTCCTTTGTAATATAAACCCTCTTCTCTCCATACGAGTGAAATTATTAGGCCATCTTATTTCTCCTTCCTTGCTTGGACGTTCTTGGAGCTTGGTGGAGTAAGGAGGAGCTATTCTTGGTGCCTTGAAGGAGGATCAACCTTTGCATGTGGTGCTTGTAGTGACCCTTGATCATCTTCTACCTTGGTAAGTGTTTACCTTTCCTTTATGGTGTTTTCCTTGGATCTTCTTGTTGGATCCTAGATGGGTGATTGGATGCTCTAGAGGAGGGATGAATAGAGCTGAATGCACTTAAACAAAATTCATTAGACCTTCAAGATATATCACAAGATAAGGTTGCTAAATAGGAAGTTTGAGTGTAACTAAAACATGCATAGCAAGGGAGAGAGAGATTGAACATACACCAAGTGACAAGCTATGTAGAGTGGCTCCACACTTCAAACTAGAAGTGAGTCAGTCCACTACCTAGAGAGGTCAACCTCTAGGATTTCTTAACCATTGCACTCTTATATTCATTCATAAGACTTATAATACATGACCACCAAAGGGCTTACCTATCCAATACAAAGAGTATCCACCTTACCAAGGACTTACCCACTTTTCAAGAGTATTTAGCCTTCACCAAGGTATTACCCACTCAAGAACAAGTATTCCGCCTTCAAGGACTTTGCCACTCTTCTTGGATCTTCAGCCTTTGACTTCACCTTCACTCAGAGAAGCTTCCACCAAGGACTTACCCACTTGAGCAAGGAGTCTTCTGCCTTCACCAAGGGCTTCCCACTCTTGCTCCAAGTCTTCAGCCTTGATCTTCACTAAGGGGTGCCTTCCCTTGTTCTTCTTCACCTATCTTAGACAAGAGAGAGAACCTTCATCTTCATGGTTGAAATGATAGATAGGGAGGTGGTGGAAGTGAGAGCCTCACAAGATATACATGTAGGACTAGCTCTCTTACAGATTTCCTACTCACTCTAACGAATGTAGCAAGTGATTAAGCTTAGAGAGAGAGAGAGAGAGAGGAGTCTGTAGGAAGCACTGAGCTATAGAATAGGAACCTCACATAGAGTTTTGCATTGAATGCTCAACCTTGGAATGAATCCCAAGTTGTCCTATTTATAGTTGGAGATGCCTCTTAGCCTTTGGGAACACTTAAGAATGAAAACTAGCCATTTTGTGGCTTGCAACAGATATATTTTCGATTGTTGCAACTCCACAAAGGCTATAAACACTTTTCTACACTTTTATGTACAGTGCAATCGGTCGAGTTTCCATAAAGGTAACTCGACCGATCCTACTAAGAGACAAGACCAATTTAGGCCATCGGTCGAGTTTGTCCTGGGGTAACTCGACCGATTCACTTAAATCAATTTTGGTTTGCAGAGGGATCGGTCGAGTTCTGTGAAGTGTAAACTCGACCAATCAAAAGTCATTTTCAAGATCCAATCAGGATCGGTCGAGTTTGCAACTCGACCAATGAACAGACTAATGTGAATTTTTGAAAATGGCTTTTGAGTGCTTAAACATTCGATCTAAGTGCTCCTCATTTTTTCTAAGCTTAATTACAAGTCATACAATTATTACAAGTGATTTACAACATGATTATAATGGATTTACATCATATTCCAAAAATGTACACTTGTATTGACTTTTACTTGTCTTTTCTCCAAGTTAAGATGTGTAAGTTAGGGCATTTGGAGTGTGTCTATACCTAATCTGAAATCACTCAAGTAGAGACATTAGACACAATTAATTGGAATGGTTTAGTCATCATTAAAATAAGTGTTTAGTCAATTTAGACCTTGAGTCAACATTCTCCCCCTTTTTGAAGATGACAAACCACTCCATAAATGTATTGAAAGTATTTAAGTACAGTCATACCTTTGGAGAAACCTAGGGGTTTTAATAGAATTGAGTTCATATGCTCTCCCTCAATTGATGTTAGTGGAGTTCTCATACTCCCCCTCAATTGATTCTATTTCTCCTGCATGGTTAGCTTTCATAACATTTATAGAATACTATGTCTTCTACTCATATATGTTCTACACATATGTGTCTTCTCCCCTTTACCTTATCCCCCTTACATGGACATACTTCCCTTCTTATGAAAGACATGCCTTCTCCCTGTTTTGTCAAAAGAAGACATACCTTTCTCCCCCTTTGTCATTTCAATTAGTGGGGGTATGAAGAAATAAGAAACACCACTTGTTAAAGGAAAGGAGATAACAAAAAGTTATATAAGGAGAGTAGAATAGCACATCTAGGGGCTTGTCCAAGCATAGAAAGAAAACCAAGTTAAAGCATGCACTTGAACAACCCATAATGCAAGATAAAGTGTTGTAGAGAAGCAATAAATCGCAATTTTGACCCTCAAGATGACAGAAATTGCCCAAAAAGTGTCAAGGCTCATGGCATAGTGATGAGCCTTTCTCATAAGGTAGTTTCTGCATAAAAAACACTAGTCTTGCACCAAAAACTAAAACTGGAGCAAAAGCTGTATGAAATTAAAAAATGCTCCAATTTCTACATATAATGTAGATATATGTACTCTTCATCACAATGTTATGCAATAAACTCAAGATAGTAGATATGCAATTCAAGGAACAAGCTTGAGCAAGTATGAAACAAGATACAAGCATAGCATATAGTAGAATACCACTTGATAAACAAGGCTAGAACTACATGTATATGAACTACTAGTAGATGATATCATTAGCTAGGACTACTAGTAGGATCTAGATCATAACAAAAGATGCACAAGTTAAAGAGCAAGCTATGAATAGATGTAGAGATATATCCAAACAAAGAGACAAGCAATTTTATAAGCAAGAAAGGATATAACTCACTAACAAGTATGCATCATTACCAAAGGATGATTACCACTAAGAACCTCAAGGTTGTATCAAAACAAGATATACACCTACATAGATGTAGCAAGTTAGAGAATAATGGAAGCATTTTAGACACAACCAAGAGATCCAAAGAGATCATCATCAAAACCTGCAAAACAACTCAAAGCAAGTAGTTTCAAGATATATATATACCAATTTAGAGAAATAAGAAAGATAGAGTTGTAAGCAATATAGGAAATTTAGAACATGACAATATGTACATATAAAGGTACCAAACGGGAGTGCCAAAGAATAAGGCTATTGGTTGAGAAAATCTAGTTGAGAGGGAAATTCTCATTCAATAAGCCAAATGTATATTCTGCGCACAGTGTAGTCGGTCGAGTTTTATGTATTGACAACTCGATCGATGACAGTTGTTGGCAACATCCATTTGTGCCTATTGATGGAGTTTCAAATAGGACAAACTCGACCGACAAAGCTTCCATCAAAAAGCACATATATCTCATAAAAACATATTTAGAGACATGCTAAAGATATAAGCCATATCCAAACATGAGTAACCAAGTTAGTAATGCAATATGAAAGCATTAGAAATAGTTTTTGAGCAAGAGTGTGAAGAGAATCACAAAATACCACTTTTGACTAAAAAACCACATGCATAGTGCACACTAACTTGACAAAAATAAGTTATGATTGGCTAAAAGCAATAAAATCTTTACCTTTGTTCTTACCATTCCTTTTCCACTTGTTGTCACCCTCTACACATCTCACCTTTCTTCTTTCATATGGATTGAGAAGTCAATTTGCAATTCACTAGATCATGTCAATCCATTTACATATAACCTGCAAGAAGAAAGATGAAATGGCCCCCAATCATGTTTTTGGGTCCGGAGGGGTTAGCTTTGAAACCCTAGTCCTATTGCTCTTGGTTGATTTCCTAAAAGGACAACAAGTAGAATAATGACCAAAATCATTGAAATAGTTGCATGTGCCCATAGTCTTGGAACTAGAGGATTCTCCATGGAATGTTGCAGGTCCTTTACCTTTGTTGTTCCTTTGACTACCATCATACCCTAAACCATGTCTACCAATTTGTTTAACAGTACCAGCTAAGAATCTTTGAAAAGAAGATCTCAAACTATGAGTATCGTGCATAAGAGAAGTAATAGTAGAAGACAAATGATTTATATTATCTCTAGCATGTAAAAGATCATTTTCTAACCAAAGAGCTTTAGTTAAATAAGAATCTCTATCAATATGAAGAGTAGAAACATTATTCTATCTACTAGTAGAACTAGAACGAGATTCAAACACATTTATTTTAGTAAACAAGGAGGCATTTTCTGTTTTAAGCAAAGCAATCGTAGAAAGATAAACACCATTTTTAGATTCTAATCCTTACAAAACAAAATCTTTGTCCTCGTTTTCAAATTTAAGAACATCAATATCATGCATGAGAGAATCAACAATTAAAATACACTCTTCATAAGAACTAGTCATAAGGGGTTGAGCTTCCAGAAATCTAATCTTATCAAGTAAACTAGTATTTTCAAGTTTAAGAGAGTCTACTTGGCCAAGACAAGTATTTTTATCATCAAGAAAGCAAGTATTAGAATGTTCAAGATGATCTAATTCTTGTTGGTATGTATGCCCTGAGAGCCAATCATGGGATGATTGGTGGGATACATTAAGATTGATTTGATAAAGATCAAAGGCAAGCTTCCATTTCTTTATGGTTCTGTCATATGAGATAATGATAGAACGGATTGAATGTCTAGAGAATGACAGTACTCAATGACGTATGCTTTCAGGTTCAAGACCTGAACGATGAGATCATACAGATGCTAAGAGTTTGTACATTCTTGTTATGTCCCTAGTCGGATGTCATTGTGGAAGGTAGATAGACATAAATGACACACAAGACTAGATTGTGGTGTTGGTTGATGACAAAATCTCATTAGTCATGATATGGAGATATCAAACCAAACACATAGGTGCTTGTTAGAGAACAAGTGTACCAGATAGACCCACCATGAGTTTGACACATGGAACCATGACATGGTAGTCACATTCAGTTCTCACAGTGATGCTGGTGAGTGCGATTCTTTGACCTGAAATCACTACACTCAACACATGTCGTTGGGTACACTTTGACATCATTAAACACAGCCCTGAAACATGGGTTGTTATAAAGGTGATGATTGGGTGGCTTTGACACATGGGGCTTTTGAGGGGTGAGTGATAGATATGGGATTTGTCCCTCCTGAGGGAGTTTGATATCCATGACCACTTGATGAGTAGGATTGAGATAGGCATGCATGCATGTGTGAATCAGTATGTGATATTGATTGCATACATATCTCCTTCAATCTACTATGAGATCAAGAAAGTGAATGAATGTTGACAGGATGATTGCTCCATGCCTCGAGTTCATTCAGGATATTTGTGACAAAGGAATTATACATTCACTGTAACATCATTCATGGATTGTAGGATTGAAAGTTGTTCTCCAACTTTCGTTTTCACTTGGGTAGCACTGATGTGTGACTAGGCACCACTCTTTGCTTGTGAAGTCATAAGTGTTATGGACTTTCACTGCCAACGTGAAATGGACCTACAGGGTCACACACACAAGATTTAACCTGGAAGAGGAGTTTATCCACAAAAGATGTTTAGATTGATTACTAAAGGAGTTTAGTATTTCAATTAAATACTCAATCAATTGATAGCTCAATATCATAGTGTTCAAGGTGTTGGACCGATTGATTAGAGTATCAGATTGATTGAAACTGCAATTGACTGATTTGCACAGTCTGCTGCCCCAACCGATCGGCTCATGAGATGAACCGATTGTCTCAGGTTGTTGAACTGATCAGCTCAAGTTGTGAGTCGATCGGCTCATGTGTCATGAAACGATTGTCTCAATTGTTGAACCGGTCGATTCGTGGACCAACCGAGATCGTTTGGAAAGTCAGAAGACTATTTTGCAAATACAATTTGTTTCACTTGTACAAATTCGATTTGGACAAGGATTAATATTTGATTAGTTGGAAACAATTATGAAGTCAATTTGAGTTGGACCAGGACCACGAACCGATCGGCCCAGGGCCCCAAACGATCGGTTCGGGTGGTGAACCGATCGACTCAGCTCCCCAACCGACCGTTTCATGCTTGAAACGATCGGTTCAGGTGGCACAGTTGGTTGTTTTGTGGAAAATCTTGAACCCTTCTACTCCTACTTTAATCCAGCATTGCCCGGGGTAGAGAACCCTGTCCCATGACCCTCCTATATATAGGGGTAGTGGGGGCTTCTCAGGAACAACAACTCATAATACCAGTTGCTCTGCAAAGTTGTCGTTCTCCCTGGTTGTGGTAACCGAGAGAGCCCGAGAAAGTGCTACCCGATAAGGGAGGCACAACAAGGGAAAGACAACTGCAGAAAGGCAACTGGTTGCAGGAGAGTGTGTCAGTGACTAGTAAGCCGACAGGAGGGTGCGACTCCTTCTGATTCCTTATGGGACAAGGAGATCGGAGTTCCAGGTGGTCCGTGTGGACTACTTCAAAGGTGGGAGACTTCTGCCGCTCGGAGGACAGTTGTCAATCCCGACAGTCCCGGTGAGACCAGGAGCTGCACAAACACCATCCAAGATCGGAGGTGAAGACCGCACAAGCCGTGAGGTAACATCGCCAAGCAATCCTCGAGACAAGGTATGCTCCTACAAACCATCCTTCCTAATGTATAGACGTTGACGCGTTTTCTTTGTTCTGGGTTTGGGAGAAGAAAATTTTTGTTTCCGCTGCCTTCTCTGTCTCCCCTAAAACCCAACAGTGGTACCAGAGCCACGCCAACTGCTCTATACTTTAGGATTATCGATGTGATCGATTTTGGTTTGTCACCTTTATTTATTGCATGTGATGCGAATAAAACAGTGCATGTCCAATCCTAAATCCACAAATCCCTATATACATATATGATATGTAATATGAATGCACTCGATACGCGTCAACCTTAAACGAGTTTTGTGGTGGATGTATAGTGTGGTTATGGCCAATAAACCCTATGTATGTGTGTGCTTGGTTGCATGTGGTTTCTTGCATCTCGATCTGCACACCGATTCCCTACCTCCTTATTCCTGATGTAACTCGAGATAACTCAAGATTTCTTTCCTACCTTTACTCCCCCCGAATGTAACTCGGGGTTTTCCTATTCAAATGTAAAATATGATAGATCTTTTATTTCCTGTTATGTCAAAGAACGGCGGACAACTTGACGACGACTGAGACGATCAGTTCAAGGAGTGAACCGATCGGTTGGCGATCCAAACGACCAGTTCGAGAAGCGAGATGATCGGGTGGTGACCTGAGGAGATGCACTATGACCTGGCGAACTGATCGGTTGGAGGAGCCAACCGATCGGCTGGTGGCATCCAGATGATCAACCAAGGGGAGAAGGTCATTCATGTGATGAGTTGATCAACTCGGATGACTATAGCACTTCATCATGGATAGGTTGCATGTGATGTAGACCTAGATGACCATGATTCCTCTTGGCTTGAGGAATCACATTAGGATGACCGTAATCATCGCTTTTATCGTTTCACATGTTTTCTGTGGGATATAGCATGTATATGATACGTACTATGTATTGTGGTGATTGGATATGTATATGTACCTATAAAACCAAATCCCTCATCTAAATATTAAGTCTTTTACGCCTTCCATTAGCGGCACACATGAAAAACTTGATCGACCAAGCATAGGTTATGCCAAAGCATGGTGTGCCGTCTATCTCGTGGAAGTGTGAAGGGTAAACATGTAGGTTCTTCCAAAGCAGGGTGCATGTTTACCGTGTCAGCTTTTGGGTTAGACTTAACTGGTGATTCTTAGAGCGTCTAAGCCCAGAGGCATGGAATGTTCATGGCAAGGTGTTGCACATGTTTATTCATCAAGAGTTGCATATGATGGAATTGGCATGATGGCCTACCTAAATAGTCAAGATTGTGGGCGATCATCCAAAGTTGACTCATGACTTGATGAAATATGGATCTTGACCCACTAGAAGATTGTACGCTACAATCTTCCAAATTGATGGTGAGGGCTATCAATTTGAACAAAAATAGTGGGAGAGATAATTAATTAAAGTCCTAATTATATCGTCAACCTTTCAAATCAATCAAATAAGTCAAAATTGAGTTTTGGACTAAATTTCATATATTTCTTTTTATAGTACAAATGACAACAAACAACAATCACTTTTCATTGCGATCGGTCCTTGAGAAGGACAAGTTGAATGGGACAAACTTCCACGACTGGTTTAGGACATTGAGAATTGTTCTCACTCAAGAGCGAAAGCTCTATGTCCTGGATACTCCAATTCCAGAGGAACCTGCTCCTACCGCACCAAAGGCAGAAAGGGACGCTTACAAGAAGCATTCTGATGATGTCATTGATGCAAAGTGCTTGATGTTGTGCTCCATGAACCACGAGTTGCAGAGACAACATGAGAACATGGGTGTCATTGAGATGATTCAACATCTCAAGAACATGTATGAAGATCAAGCACGGCAAGAGAGATACGATGTCTCCATGGTGCTGTTCAAGTGTGTCATGACAGAAGGAGATCCAGTTGGTCCTCACACACTCAAAATGATTGGGTATGTGGAGAACCTGACAAGACTGGGATTTCCCCTAAGCCAAGAGTTGGCTACTGACGTGATACTGCAATCGTTGCCAGAATCCTACAGTCAGTTTGTGATGAACTACAACATGAACAACTTTGACAAGCCGTTGACAGAGTTGTTGGGCATGTTGAGGACAGCCGAGGCACAGATGAAGAAAGACAAGCCTAAGTCTGTGATGATGATCAACAGTAAGAAAGGCAAGTCCAAGCGCAAGGGCAAGTGCTAGGCTAAGAAAGGTTCTGATGCTAGCCAGCAACCCAAGTCGTCTTCAACTATCAAGGCCAAGGGAGGTGTGACCAAGAGAGGCAAATGCCACCATTGTCAAAAGTCAGGACATTGGAAAAGGAATTGTCCACTCTATCTGGAAGAACTAAAGAAGAAGGAGGCGACAGATGTCTCCACCTGAAGGTGTCATGAAATAAACTTGTAACATTTTTGAGGTATATGATACCAAGATATAAAATGTAAAGTACTCAATAAATGGGGCAAGTGTTGCCACCATAGATAGGAGTACTTTAGTTTATTTTCAGTCTTGAAGGCATGTAATAGAGTTATGAACTGCTATTTCATATTTGTCAATAGATAGAAACACTTTAATTTTTGCATATTGTATGACAATAATGACAATTAATAAAGTTGATGTTTCAATCTTTGTGGCAATGCCTTGCTTATCTTGTGGTACTTGGTGTGCATAAGATAATATGATACCTAAAAGTTATTGGTAACTCAAACAATCAAATTAGCATAAATCATGAGAAATTCATTTCTAGTTTCCATATGATGGATAAATCTAGACTTTTTTGGTTAGAGAACGAGTAAGAGACATGAATCTCTTAGACATGATTAATCAATCTTCACTAGTGGTAGTGGGAGAATGATTATCCTATTAGGTATAATACATGTGATGTATTTACATACCTATTAGAGCAAATGATAATACTTCAAATGGTGTTTAGAGAAATACCAATATGAATATCTTGAAGTGTTCAAGAATATCATGAAGTACGAATTTGGTAAAATGTTAATTCTTGATGAGATCAATGAATGAAATACTTGAACCAAATGTTTGAGATCCTTATGAGTGATTATGACAATGTATCATAGTGAGCTCATGATTAAGGCATGGTGATGTCTAAATCAATAAGGAGTCATACTCTAAGGAGTTAGTGGATGATTATCAAATAACTAATTCTTCAATAAAGAATACCCTACACTAATAAAGGACATTAAGAATCACAAAGAGTTGTGAGTTCTTATATCCTTGACATATATACACCTCGATTATCTATGTGATGAGTTGGTCATATGATGAGTCAACTATCTAGATGAATATGAGGAACCAGATTTTGAGTTATGGTTTATGACCATTACATCCTAAATGACTTCCATGTGAACCATAAGGTATGACCTTGACGGTAGCACCCATTGGGATGAAATCCATAAGTGCGAATGAGTCTTAAGCATTAAGACACATGGATAACATTTTGAGAAGGATGATGCTTGTTGATTGCAACTTAATGACTATGAGATTTGGCATACAGATACTAAAACCACATTCCTATGAGGAATAAAACAAGGATGTGTACGTGACACAACCTATAAGGTTTATGAATCCATTAATGCAAATAAAGTCTATAAGTTACAATGGACTAATCAATGTGATTGATTGAGTACAAGCAACTCAGAGCTGGGATCTTTACTTTGATAATATAGTCAAAGGGTTTGACTGATATGACAAAGATAAAGAAGGGATCTGTGATTTAGTGGGAGTGTATTTGCATTCCACATGTCGATGAGGAATGAGATGTTCTAGAATGGAATCCTTTATGGAAATTATCTTTAAGGAAGAAAGAGATGTTTCCTATGTGATAGGAATAGAGATCTATAGAGATAGTTCTCGAAAACATCTTGACCTAAAAAGAGAGAGCATACATTGGCAATCTATATTGAAGGGTTCAGTGTGCAAAGATTCAGTGGGAGAAAACTTGAGCATGTTACATGGAGTTAGTATCCCAAGGCCAAGTGTCCAATTCTTATGAAGAATGGGAACACTAAGAATAGATATGGATCTATCATGTATGTAATCATCCCATCATCTTGCATGTATAGACATGGCAAGAATGAAATGCTTTTATAATCTTGTATGTAGGACATGATAATATGATATGCTTATCTTGATAACTCGTATGTGGGACATGACGAGTGGATGTCTGTATAGTTCCAGTAAGGGTTACTGGAATACCATGAGAACTTGATAAGTACTTGAGAAGTACTAGTTCTATGGAAATAAGGAAGGGTTCACTGTAAAGAGTCACACTAATGCGAACTTCCGAAAAGGACAGAAAATTAATCGCAAAATATATAAGATATATAAAAGTGAATGTTTGTTGATAAATGGAAACGTTCCAATAAAGTTGTTTTAAAAGGAAATGTCGAGTATCTGTGTGTTAGAGAACAACAGTGGATACAATATGAATCTAGGATTTCATAGAGATGAACTTATAGATATTCTGGTCATTGATGACAAGTTAGGAGTGCTTGGTCATGCAATGTGGCTAAAGGTTAGCAAAGGAATACTAGATCCCATATTACAGCAACTCCATCTCATACATGTGACGTACAACGAAGAGATGAGAGACATGCAGTTAATACCGACTTTGGCAAAGTGTTGCCATAACTCACTATGTTAGCACTAGAGCACAGTAACATGTGGGACATGTTTGAAGATCACTATGAATATGATTTAAGGGTGATTGGCTCACAGTGCAAGTGGGAGTCTGTTGGTATGTATGCCCTGAGAGCCAATCATGGGATGATTGGTGGGATACATTAAGATTGATTTGATAAAGATCAAAGGCAAGCTTCCATTTCTTTCTGGTTCTGTCATATGAGATAATGATAGAATAGATTGAATGTATAGAGAATGAAAGTACTTAATGATGTATGCTTTCAGGTTCAGGACCTGAACGATGAGATCATACAGATGCTAAGAGTTTGTACATTCTTGTTATGTCCCTACTCGGATGTCATTGTGGAAGGTAGATAGACAGAAATGACACACAAGACTAGATTGTGGTGTTGGTTGATGACAAAATCTCATTAGTCATGATATGGAGATATCAAACCAAACACATAGGTGCTTGTTAGGTGTACCAGACAGACCCACCGTGAGTTTGACACATGGAACCATGACATGGTAGTCACCGTCAGTTCTCACAGTGATGGTGGTGAGTGTGATTCTTTGACCTGAAATCACTACACTCAACACATGTCATTAGGTACACTTTGACATCATCAAACGCATCCCTGAAACATGGGTTGTTATAAAGGTGATGATTGGGTGGCTTTGACACATGGGGCTTTTGAGGGGTGAGTGATAGATATGGGATTTGTCCCTCCTGAGGGAGTTTGATATCCATGACCACTTGATGAGTAGGATTGAGATAGGCGTGCACGCATGTGTGAATCAGTATGTGATATTGATGTCATACATATCTCCTTCAATCTACTCTGAGATCAAGAAAGTGAATGAACGTTGACAGGATGACTGTTCCATGCCTTGAGTTCATTTAGGATATCAGTGACAAAGGAATTATACATTCACTGTAACACCATTCACAAAATGTAGGATTAAAAGTTGTTCTCCAACTTTCCTTTTCACTTGGGTAGCACTGATGTGTGACTAGGAACCACTCTTTGCTTGTGAAGTCATAAGTGTTATGGACTTTCACTGCTAATGTGAAATGGACCTGCATGGTCACACACATGATTTAACCTGGAAGAGGAGTTTATCTACAAACAATGTTTAGATTGATTACTAAAGGATTTTAGTATTTCAGTTAAACACTCAATCAATTGATAGCTCAGTATCATAGTGTTCAAGGTGTTGGACCAATTGATTAGAGTATCATATTGATTGAAACTGCAATTGACTGATTTGCACAGTCTGCTGCCCCAATCGATCGGCTTATGAGATGAACCGATTGGCTCAGGTTGTTGAACCGGTCGGCTCAAGTTGTGAGTCGATCGGCTCATGTGTCATGAAACGATCAGCTCAATTGTTGAACCGGTCAATTCGTGGACCAACCGAGATCGTTTGGAAAGTCGGAAGACTATTTTGCAAATACAATTTGTTTCACTTGTACAAATTTGATTTGGATAAGGATTAATATTTGATTAGTTGGAAACAAATATGAAAGTCAATTTGAGTTGGACCAGGACCACGAACCGATCGGCTTAGGGCCCCAAACGATTGGTTTAGGTGGTGAACCGATCGATTCATCTCCCTAACTGACCGTTTCATGCTTGAAATGATCGGTTTAGGTGGCGCAGTTGGTTGTTTTGTGGAAAATCTCAAACCCTTCTACTCCTACTTTAATCCTGCATTGCCCGGGGTAGAGAACTCTGTCCCATGACCCTCCTATATATAGGGGTAGTGGGGGCTTCTCAGGAACAACAACTCAGAACACCAGTTGCTCTGCAAAGTTGTCGTTCTCTCTGGTTGTGGTAACCGAGAGAGCCCGAGCAAGTGCTACTTGATAAAGGAGGCACAACAAGGGAAAGACAACTGCAGAAAGGCAACTGGTTGCAGGAGAGTGTGTCGGTGACTAGTACACTGACAGGAGGGTGCGACTCCTTCTGATTCTTTATGGGACAAGGAGATCGGAGTTCCAGGTGGTCCGTGTGGACTACTTTAGAGGCGGGAGACTTTTGCCGCTCGGAGAACATCTGTCAATCCTGATAGTCCCGGTGAGACCATGAGCTGCACAGACACTGTCCAAGACCGGAGGTGAAGACTGCACAAGCTACGAGGTAATGTTGTCGAGCAAGCCTCGGAACAAGGTATGCTCCTACAAACCATCCTTCCTACTGTATAGACGTTGACACGTTTCCTTTGTTATGGGTTTGGGAGAAGAAAATTTTTGTTTCCGCTGCCTTCTCTGTCTCCCCTAAAACCCAACAATTCTACATGCATATTATCGACAATTCTAGCAAGCTTTTTCTTTTTCTTTTTAGAAGACCTAAGAGAGGCATGAGTAGAATTAATGATAGAAATTAAAGGTTCTTTATCTAAAGAGTTTAGATTTACCTCATTTGAGTCTTTTCTTATAGAAGCCATAAGAGCAAAATGGCATTCTCCTTCATCACCAGAGCTTGAGCTTGATCCTCCACTTGAATCTTCACTTGAGCTTGAGTTGGAGGAGTCACTTGAGCTTGAATGCCATTTCTCCTTCTTCATGTACTTCTCTTCTCTTTCCTTGTGATGATGGGTCTTCTTGCCATGTAGATAATCTATCTTGAAGTGACCCTTCTTTCCACACTTGAGGCACCAGATGGAGGAGGAATTCTTGCCTTTTTAGAATCTATCCTTGGAGTACATGGCATCTTCTTCAACATGAGAGGATGGAGAGGCTTGTCCCATAATAGCTTCAATTTGAGCCTTCATTTTAGCCTTCTTCATTCTCTTTAGCACTTTTTCCTCTTATATTTCAACTTCTTCTCTCTTGTCAAGTGTGACTTGATGGGCTTGTAGATTTCCAATGAGCTCTTCAATGGGGATATCATCTAGAGACCTTACTTCTTCAATGGAAGTCACCTTGGGTTCCCATCTCTTGGGGAGAGTTCTAAGGATCTTTGAGTTGATATCTCCTCTACTCATAGGATGTCCTATAACAACAAGACCATTCACAATGGTGTTGAGCCTTGAGTAAATGTTGGCTATCTTCTCCTCCTTTCCCATCTTGAAGTTCTAAAGCAGCCCATTGAGCATGTAGACTTTACTTTCCTTCAGTTGTTAAGTCCGCTCATAAGTGATGCATAGCTTTCTCCATACCTCATAGGCCGTCTCACAAGAAGAAATCCGGTTGAACTTAGTGGATGTCATGGTGGCATAGAGGATGTTGATTGCCCTTGCATTCAAGGTGGCTTTCTTCATTGTAGCTTCATCCCATTCTTTTATCTTTGTCACCGGTAGCTTGTATAGATGGTCCACCATTTGTCATAGATCAAGACTTGATCCTTGGATGTAGAATTGTAGCCTTCTTTTCTAATAGAGGAAGTTACTTTCATCAAAGATTAGAAGGTGTTGACTCAAGGTCTAAATTAACTAAACTCTTGTTTTGATGATGACTAAACCATTCCACTTATTTGTGTCTAATATCTCTACTTGAATGATTTCAGATTAAGTATAGACACACTCCAAATGCCCTAACTTGCACATCTCAACTTGGAGAAAAGACAAGTCAAAGTCAATACAAGTGCATGTTTTTGTAATATGATGTAAATCCATTAGAATCATGTTGTAAATCACTTGTAATGATTGTATGGCTTGTAATTAAGCTTAGAAAAAATCAGGAGCACTTAGATCAAATGTTTAAGCACTCAAAAGCCATTTTCCAAAATTCACATCAGGTTGTTCATCGGTCGAGTTGCAAACTCGACCGATCCTGACAAGATCTTGAAAATGACTTTTGATCGGTCGAGTTTGCACTTCACAGAAGTCGACCAATCCCTCTACTGACCAAAACTGATTTAAGTGAATCGGTCGAGTTACCCCAGGACAAACTCGACCGATGGCCTAAATTGGTCTTGTCTTTTAGTGGGATCGATCGAGTTACCTATATAGAAACTCAACTGATTGCACTGTACGGAAAAGTGAAAAAAAGTGTTTCTAGCTGTTGTGGAGTTGCAACAAGTGAAAATAGATCCGTTGCAAGCCACAAAATAGCTAGTTTTCATTCTTAAGTGTTCTTAGAGGCTAAGAGGCTTCCCCAACTATAAATAGGACCCCTTGGGCTTCATTCCAAGGTTAAGCATTCAATGCAAAACTCTATGTGAGGTTCAAATTCCATAGTTGAGTGCTTCCTACAGCCTCCTCTCTCTCTAAGCTTAATCACTTGCTACATTTGTTAGAGTGAGTAGGAAATCTGTAAGAGAGCTAGTCCTACATGTATATCTTGTGAGGTTCTCACTTCCACCACTTCCCTATCTCTCATTTCAACCATGAAGATGAAGGTTTCTCTCTTAGCTAAGAGAGGTTAAGAAGAACAAGGGAAGGCATCCCTTGGTGAAGATCAAGGTTGAAGACTTGGCGAAATTGTGGTTAAGCTCTTGGTAAAGGTAGAAGACTCCTTGCCCAAGTGGGTAAGTCCTTGGTGGAAGCTTCTCTGAGTGAAGGTGAAGGCAAAGGCCGAAGATCCAAGAAAAGTAGAAAAGTCCTTGAAGGCGGAAGACTTGTGCTAGTGTGGGTAAGACCTTGGAGAAGGCTGAAGACTCTTGGAAAAGTGGGTAAGTCCTTGGTAAGGTGGAATACTCTTGGTGCTTGGATGGGTAAGTCCTTTGGTGGTCATGTATTATAAGTCTTATGAATGAATATAAGAGTGCAATGGTTAAGAAATCCTAGAGGTTGACCTCTCTAGGTAGTGGATTGACTCACTTCTAGTTTGAAGTGTGGAACCACTCTACATAGCTTGTCACTTGGTGTATGTTCAATCTCTCCCTCCCTTGCTATGCATGTTGTAGTTGCACTCAAACTTCCTATTTAGCAACCTTAACTTGTGATATATCTTGAAGGTCTAATGAATTTTATTTAAGTGCATTCATCTCTATTCACCCCCCCTCTAGAGCATCCAATCACCTATCTAGGATCCAACAAAAGGTTGATGAAGTATCTCCCACCTTGGTAGTCACCCATCTTCTCCTACTTGTTGAAGTATGCTTGGAGAAACCTGCTCTGATACCAATTGTTGGATCCTAGATGGGTGATTGGATGCTCTAGAGGGGGGGGGGTGAATAGAATTGAATGCACTTAAACAAAATTCATTAGACCTTCAAGATATATCACAAGATAAGGTTGATAAATACGAAGTTTGAGTGCAACTAAAACATGCATAGCAAGGGAGAGAGAGATTGAACATACACCAAGTGACAAGCTATGTAGAGTGGTTCCACACTTCAAACTAGAAGTGAGTCAGTACACTACCTAGAGAGGTCAACCTCTAGGATTTCTTAACCATTGCACTCTTATATTCATTCATATGACTTGCAATACATGACCACCAAAGGGCTTACCTATCCAATACAAAGAATATCCACCTTACCAAGGACTTACCCACTTTTCAAGAGTCTTCAACCTTCACCAAGGTCTTACCAACTCAAGTACAAGTCTTCCACCTTCAAGGACTTTGCCACTCTTCTCGGATCTTCAGCCTTTGCCTTCACCTTCACTCAGAGAAGATTCCACCAAGGACTTACTCACTTGAGCAAGGAGTCTTCTGCCTTCACCAAGGGCTTACCCACAATTTCTCCAAGTCTTCAGCCTTGATCTTCACCAAGGGATGCCTTCTCTTGTTCTTCTTCACCTCTCTTAGCCAAGCGAGAGAACCTTCATCTTCATGGTTGAAATGAGAGATAGGGAGGTGGTGGAAGTGAGAGCTTCACAATATATACATGTAGGACTAGATCTTTTACAGATTTCCTACTCACTCTAACAAATGTAGCAAGTGATTAAGCTGAGAGAGAGAGGAGGTTGTAGGAAGCACTCAACTATGGAATAGGAACCTCACATAGAGTTTTGCATTGAATGATTAACCTTGGAATGAAGCCCAAGGGGTCCTATTTATAGCTAGGGATACCTCTTAGCCTTTAGGAACACTTAAGAACAAAAACTAGCTATTTTGTGACTTGCAACAGATATATTTTCACTCGTTGCAACTCCACAACGGCTAGAAACACTTTTTGCACTTTTCCGTACAGTGTAATCAGTCGAGTTTCTATAAAGGTAACTCGACCTATCCCAGTAAAAGACAAGACCAAGTTAGGCCATCGGTCGAGTTTGTCCTGGGGTAACTCGACCGATTCACTTAAATTAGTTTTTGTCAGTAGAGGGATCAATCGAGTTCTGTGAAGTGCAAACTCAGTCGATCAAAAGTCATTTTCAAGATCCAATCAGGATCGGTCGAGTTTGTAACTCGACCGATGAACAACCTGATGTGAATTTTGGAAAATGGCTTTTGAGTGCTTAAACATTCGATCTAAGTGCTCCTAATTTTTTCTAAGCTTAATTACAAGTCATACAATCATTACAAGTGATTTACAACATGATTCTAATGGATTTACATCATATTACAAAAACATGCACTTGTATTGACTTTGACCTGTCTTTTCTCCAAGTTGAGATGTGCAAGTTAGGGCATTTGGAGTGTGTCTATACTTAATCTAAAATTATTCAAGTAGAGACATTAGAATAAATAAGTGGAATGGTTTAGTCATCATCAAAACAAGGGTTTAGTCAATTTAGACCTCGAGTCAACACTTCTACCCCATCTTCTTCCCTTTTTTCTCAGCTTTAGACCATGTTTTGACATGGTGGTCATTCTTGAGAGTAAATTCCTCCTCACAAGGGGTCATAACCCATGGTTTGAAAAGGTGACACCCAAGTGAGAGGAAGTTTCTTCTCTCTTTTCCCCCTTTCTTTCTTTTGTTCGACCTTGAGGTTCTTGCTCTCTTTCCTTAGGCAATCTTTAACCATGGTGTCTTATTTTTCCCGTGGTGTTCTTGTAGCTGAGGGTGGGCTTCATCATCGATCATGTGTTTGGAGCTTTCAACCCTTGGTGTGACCTTCTTTCAGGTGGGTTATATAACTCTTAACCTTCTCTACTAATGCACGTTTTCTACATGCATGCTACTATTTTCTATCCCTAAAGTGTTATCCTTAATATGCTAGTAGATGATGTTAGACTCTAGAACCTGGTTGATGTTGAGATCACACTTGGTTTGTATGGAATCTGAAACCCTAGTTTTGTACCCAATTTGTGGTGATTGTGATGCAATGATTTCCCCCCTACCTTTTGATTCTGGTTTTAGTTGCATGCATTATCATCAAGTGTTTTGGCGTTCTATGAAGTTTTGCTCTGTTTTGGTGCGGTTTAGCTTGGTTCTTTCTCTCATTTGAGATCCCCTTTCATGGTGGTTTCATAATGCAAGTGTTAGGGTTTTGATGATTGACATTGGGAGACTTTTTCCTTCTTGAGGATGGTGGTGTTACATGTTGTTCTCTTCTGTTTTAGCCACATGTTACCTCTTTTTTGATCTTGGTTACACTTGGTTTGACAATGATCCTTGGTCTTGGTGGTGGTTTGACCCTTGGTGGTCATTACACCTTGATCTTTTTGTGGTATCGGCCGAGATGATGGTTTGTCGTTTGGTCGAGACACTTGTCTTGACTTAGTCAGGACCTTGCTTCTGTTTCATAAGAGATACATGATCTTATGATGTTAGTGACCCTTACCCTTATCACATTCGTGACATTGCACCTATCTTTTTTTTGGTCACGACCCATGGTGTGGTTTGAGGTCAAGTCAGTTTTGGTCAGGTTGACTCCTCTTGAGGTTGGAGGTCGTGACATGTTTGCTTTGGATGGTCGAAACCCTAACCCTAGTTGGTCAAGACATCTTACTTTGTTGGGGTCACGACCTGGTTGGTGGTTGAGTCAAGACATGTTGCTCCCTGGTTTTTTGTGGTTGCGACATCATGGTTTTGGTCACGGTCCAGACACGTGGTTGATGGTTGATGGTCACGATCCATGTGTAACATCCTAGGATTTTAGGCCTCAGATAACATGATATTAAAAGGAATGATTGGACTACCCATATCACCAAGGTGCACCTCCTTTTTAAGGATCCCATAACTAAAGAACTCCATAGTTAAGCATGCTCGGCTTGGAGTAGTACTAGGATGGGTGACCAGTCAGGCAGTTTATCCTGGCTTGCATGTGAGTGTAGATAAAGCGCGTAGTTAAGGCTAGTGGTGGCTTGTGGGGTAAGTCGTCATTCCTGAAACTCTACTAGAGCCTAGGGCAGTGGGCCTGGGTGTTAGAAATGGTATCAGATCCATAGTCCCTCCAATAGGTGGGGCCCACATGGGCATGTGGCATGCCAGTCTTGAGCTGTGCGGTCCAGGCATGTTGGAAAGGGATGTCCATGGTTGATGTAACCACCCTTACGCTGGTATTCTGTGATCGGGAGCTGGGTGTCCATGGGCCATTTTGGGTCTACACCGAAATGGGGAAATATTATGAGGTCATATAGTTGAGCCTTGACGAGGACGTCAAGAGTCCACGTGACACCTCATCATGCTAAACGAGATTACTCAAAACACAAAACGCGATCAACTACTAATTAATCACATAGTAAAAAATGTGGAAAAATTAAAACCGATTCCAACAATGTAAATAAACTCTAGAACATTTACAAAAGGTCCATCATTCCATTATCATATTTTGTAAAAAGTATTTACTTATGGGTCCAAAGACCTCAGTCACATCCTACATACAAAAGATATTTCACATGTACATGTCATATATTTACAAACATTGGCATACTACCAAAATCTCGTGTCGATACAAGTATATCATCTAGAAAACACATCCCATACCCAGACCAGAGAGTATAGGGACAACACTAGGACTCTACTACTAGCATCTACAACTAACCAACCTTCTGAATCTATTGATCATCATGTTGGTTTTCTTCCACAGCACAACCTCGACCTCGTTGCCCGCGACCACCTAAAAAAATGTGGTGACCAACGGGTGAGACCCAGTCCCAGTGAGAGATATAACTCTCTCCAACATATATTGATTATAACATATTAATTAACAGTAAAAACATTGAGCAGTTAGGGTATTAAATAAACAATATGAATAGATTGAACAATTTAAGCATACTAAGCAGTTAAGAAAATAAGTTGTAACATCAAGTAGAATTGTACAATTTTCATAAGTCTGCATCATGTAAGAACTATGCAGTGTAAAGACAAGACAAGGGTTAATCAACCAATGTGATACATATTAAACCCTAGCAATTATACTACACGACTGGTATCACTTTTTTTATTATTATGCCCTGGGGAGTTTTAGTCGTACCACTCAAAGTCCAACTGACCACTACAAAATGCTATTCAGTTCCGTATAAGATCTAGGAGTGCCGATATCCTAAGATCACTTCCCCTCAGTCAATATGAGTAAACTGTAGTGACATACCAATCAAACTACTAACAATGACATATAGTCAACTGATAACAACTAGTCCGTACTTGGTACAAGTTACAACACTAGAACATAGGGTATACAAAACCCTCTAATCCAAGGTACAACTGTAGTTGTCCTCAATCACATAATATGTTAGAGGCATGACCATAGCCATCGTCCATAACCTACAATTGTGGATGACAATGATATATCCTCAACTTGCCACCCCCACATAATCAAGAGTATGCGCTCCGAGTTTCCCTTGGGAATACTCGTTTCACCATACAATAAGTTCTGACACTGAAGATGGCTCTACGGCACATGGTTCTACATGATTAAGGTTACACTTGATTAATTACTGCCAATTGAATGCATTAAGGCTTTATCATACAAGTGGACATTCAAAACCTAATTCTTTTCTAACAAGAGTATATGTATATCAACTTCAAAGGATATAAAACATTTGAGATATAAATCTTAATCACATTACCACATTCTATCATTCATTGCAAATTAATGGACCACACTTATCATCATACTATTACAAAATACCAATATCTTATCACAAGTTCTAGGGTTTTAACCCTTATTGGAACTTGAAGAGGATTTCACCTCAATCATGGCTTCAAACATTCCCAAAGGTCATTTAGACCATCACATTATTCATAGTAAGGTTATTATCATCATTCCATGCCTTAAACAAGGCTCAAAATATCATTAGCACATATGTGTCCATAGAAATTAACATGGCAAGGCACTATGATATTCAAATAGTTCTACATTGTGATTTCAACACAAGAAGAGTGTAATTCATTATCACATTAATAATTCAAGAGGTATTATTATAACCAATCAACATCATATAATTACATCAAGGTTAGATATAACAAGCTAAATCACATGGGAGTTACACATCCACTTATTATAGTGATTTATCAAATATAACTATATAATGGCAAAGGTAAGACTACCAATTAATGGTATTGAACCATCAAAATATCATCACTAGGACCCACAAATAATACCATGTGATTTATTCTAATCCATTAGATGTTAAAGCATCCAATATTATTCATTGGATCAGGTTCATTGTTCAAGGTTATTAATTGAAGTATAGGTCTAACCATTAGATCAATTAAACCAAGGAACCATTGGTTCAAGGTTTAGTCAAATCTAAAATTACATTCCTAATTCATCGTATATGGTGATGACCTGATCCACCATTGATTGTGATCATTAGGTCACCATTGGTTGCTAGATCAGTAATACATTCAGTTAACACCATCAAATATTAAGCCAATATCATCATCGATTGATAACATCATTAGAATACTTAGTGGATGATAATTAAACATCTAATTGAGTCAAAACCTGACCTAAGGGGATGACCATAGGTTATCACCATAAATTTGACACCCTTGATCACGAACATCATTTGCCAAGATAGCAACACCATTGGTTGTTGAATGGTATGACCATCGGTTGTGTGATAGGGAAGGAAATAGCTTGACAGCCCTAATTTGAACCATCAATTGTTTTGTGCTTAGCACCAAAGGTTGTTGCTATCAACCTGTCCTAGATCATGGTACACCTTAGAAAGGTTGTACACATGTTTACAATTTCATATAGAACTGGAACAAAATAGGAAACACCACAAAAATTCGTAATTCTAAATAAGCATGGTTTCTCTATGCTTAATTCAACACATTAAGGCATAAACATGAACTAACAAGCTTTTCGTAAGCAATATAAGTGAAGAATGTTATATAACTCGCCTCTATAGAGTAGGTCAGATCCCAAACAATAGGAATCTCGAGCAAATAGGGCAAGAAAACCTTGGATTCAGATCTGAACTTGGCCAAATAGGTACTTCTCTCCACAAAGAAGCAAAATCCTAGAAAAAGAAACAAGAACGATAGATTTTTGAGTTGTAGAGACACTTTCACCATGGAACAACAGAGTTCCAACCTAGAGGAAGGTCTAAGGAATACACTCAAGTGTATTCGGAACAGAATACACTCAAGTAGTTTTTTATGATGTAATATTTTTTCAAAAATCTAATCCATTGATCTTCTTAAACATGTTGTGAATAGCTCATACACAAAATTTGAGCACATTTGGACATTTATAGGTCATTTTATAAAGATCGCAAAAATTATACATTTCAAATTAGTTTCGCGTGTCGATTTTTCTACCCTTGGATGAGTGACTTACACTCATCCAAATGGGCTCAAAATATGTATCCTAGTTATAGTATGACGATGAAGATCAATGGTTTACATTTTGCAAAAAATAGTCTTGATATGTGTGTTGTATTCATGCGATCTGTACACTCGAGTGTGTTCTAGCCTGACTCTCTCTCTCTCTCTCTCTATATATATATATATATATATATATATATATATATATGAACAGGTTACCATGTGTGACAGGATGTGGCTTGAGAGCCAGTGAATAGTATCTTGTATAATGTTTGGGCAGGTGACATACATTATACAGGTGGCTTGTGTGGACCCATGTGCTATGTGTTGCAACCCTTATGGTTATATGAAATTGGTTTTGATTTCTTGTGTTCTATGGTAACATGGATGTTTAGCTTTAATTCCATAGTTTGGTTTTGATTTAGCTCGCTTGTTGAGGCGTGGGACATCATATTTAAGGTTGGTATCAGAGCTATAGGTTTGCCGAGTCTACATGGACATAGGACTAGGGTTGTGTCTATTCTAGTATCCTCCAGTTTATCTGATGGTCACTTCAGCTTATGTGGAAGAAGAATATGAGTTGAAAAGATGGTTGTAGAACACGAAGAACATGTTGTTGAGAGTGATGTTGTTGTACTAGGCGGAGGAGTAGTGAGACATGTTGTTGATGGGAGGACACTTGAAGTGCCCCAGTGTAAATAGGCGAGATCACTTCCTTACTAAAATATGGTAAATAAAACACATTGGAAAGCAACAGAATAAAAATTTCTGACTAAATCAATTTCATAAAAGATTGTACAAACATACATCAACAAACTCTCTTTTAGGGTTACATCAACATACATAAACTAGGATCTAGATAGAGGGAAGTCTAACTACCACAGTCTTGTCTCCAAGCAACAACTCCATCAACTAAGTCCATGCCAAAGCTAAGATCTTCAGGTCTTATCCATCAACTTGCTCATCACCCGGGTGGTTGGGAAGGCACCCAGCAAAAGGGAAAGGAAGAAAAAGTATGTGTCACAAACTATTCTAGGATAACAAGATAATCAAAATATGTGAAAACATGTTAGCTTTCATCATAAGATGAAGATAATAAGAGAATGAGGCCATATATAAAAGAAGCTTTCAATAGATGCTTGCCATAAACAAAGTATAATAAAAGAATTGCATGCATGATTAATATTAACTACCTTAACTAAGTAGGGTTGGGACACCTACCGTACCTTCAACTAAAGAGTGAGGGGAGAATAACACATTCCCAATCACCTATAGATATTTCATGTGTGGGGGAGAATAACACATTCCCCAGGGGAGAAATAACACATTCCCCAACTATGGGTGGTTGTACATAAGTACCGCTACTATAGCTAGTTAGTCTAATAAAATCATCATGCTAGAATCAATGGCAAGTAATAACATCATTTAAATAGAGCATAGTAGTGGGGTACCAAGACCCAAGAATAATATTCCAAAACCAATTATGAGGCATGTATAAAAAAAGAATCATGAGCATAGGATATAAGGTTCAAATAAACCTCATTGTGGGAAAAGTAGGACAAGGCACAAATATTTCCCAACTTAAGGTGTAAATGCACATACCTTTAATATTGATTCCAATTATCAACTTGCACCACTTAATCGATTCCATATTCCCCTTTTCCTAATATCAACACCATGTTTATGTATTAGAACTATATTCACTCATTGAACGCTTAAAACCCTAAAGTTACTAACTTTTTGTGCAAACCTTTGAATTAGACTCTAAAAACATCACCATTGTGTCAGTTAGGGTTTTCTGATCAAAATAACATATAGGTTTGTATATTTTCGAGATATTGACTTTTAGGCTATTTTTCTTGATTTTGAAGTAATTTAAATCACTCTAAAAACACTTTTTTGCAAACATCAAAATCAAACCTCAAAAATATTTTTAATGGATAGATCTCATTCTCCTGATTTCAAAACACTATTTATTTTTATTTTTGGACCAACGAGTAACAAGATACAAATTTCCAAAAATGAACCTATCAGAAATTGCCACGTAGGTGTTTCGTACAAGAGAGAGCGAGAGAGAGGGAAAACAAGAACACGATAAGGGCAAAATAGTAAAAATACAACTAGTCATCTTCTTTAGCAGCCCCAAGCCATGGCCGATGAACAAGCATCTATGGCTTGCGGAAAAATTGGGTGATTTAGCTACACACCACAGAAATCGACACGCGAATACTCAAAACGAAGAAGAAGACAAGACAAAATTGATGGTACCTCAAATTGTGTTGGAGGTGAAGTGTAGAGGGAGGAACTGGCGCCACAAGTCCTGCTCCTTCGGCGGCTTGTCTAAGACCAAAACGGCACAGAAACACACAATTGGAGGATGATTTGAGTTGCAAAGGTTGTGGTGAAGCTAGGGGTGGTGCTATTTATAGGCAAGGGGGTCTAGGTTAGGGTTTATATAGGTGGGGTGAGAGAGGATCATCGGCCAAAAGAGGAGTTTCTCGAAAGTTCATGAAAACACAACAACTTTAGGATAATTAGGAGCAGAATCTCGTGAGAAATCCGTAGAACCAAAAATCGTTGAATTTTGTTGAGAAATGAGGGAGATATAGCCATCCAAAAAATAGCAAAAAACGTTGATGTACTATTCACTCATCCAAGGTAGGAGATGACATCCGATCATTTATTACAACCTCTAAACTTTGGTCTTTTGGTGCATTTAATGCATAAAACTTTCCATAATAATTTAAGGGTGCAAACAAAGTCCAAATAAACTCAAATTTGGTAGGTTTACTGATTTTGGGGTGAGGAATCCGAATATAAAATTAGATTATATTTTGAGAAAGTTAGATTAGTTAATTAAGCACATTACTATTTTCTCTTTCCTCTCTCATTAATGACTATTAGATTCTCCAAAAATAATATAACTTCACCCATAAGTCTTATTAAGTATGTTGGATATGAATTTTCCATTATTTTAATTTTTTAAATTACTTGTTATTTTAATTAATGGTTTGAATATTTTACACACTTTCTCTCTCCAAAATTTACCTTCTTATCAAATATTTTCCAAATTGAGTCAAAATTCATCCAAAGGTCTATTTTAACATGTATAACACGAATTTGGTATTATTTTATTTTTTGAAGACTTTATTATTTTATATAATTCATTAAAATTTTATCACTTATTTATCCTTTTAATTTATTAGAGGCATCTAGAAAATTTCTAAAAATATAAAACGTGGCCTATAAGAAATAATAAATGTGACGAACATGATTTTGGCATTAATTAATTTATTTCAATATATATTTAATATTTTTGGTCTTTAAGTCATTCTCTCTCCCCTGAATAAAATAAAATATTTAACATTGACCAAATTAAATACAAATTCACAAACAGACTAATTTTGATATGTAGATTACGAATTTGGAGTTATTTTTCCAATTTGAGGATGTTAGATATTTTATTTCACCTTATTGGCTTATCTCCTATTTTCTCTTAATAAAGACTTTAATATATGCATTTATCTTCCAAATTAGGTGATACTTGGCCCTTAAGTTTCTTTTAGGTCAAGAAAACAAGATTGTGACCCAAATTATCTTCATGGGTTTCTATTTAGGATATTTGGAACAATACATTCCTCATTATCTTCTTTGATCCACAATATCCCATATTATCCCCAATTATTGCATTTATCATCTCCATTGTATATATTTCGAGATTTCCTTTCTTTTTCATATTCTAAAAAAGTACTAGAAAGTTCTAAAATGAAATATTTTATTATCTTTATTACTTAAGTGGACATTTTACATATTAAACTCATTACTAAGCTTTTACTGAGGTATTTGTGCATAAACCCAAATATTGGTGAAAAAGGTGAACACATGTTCATTAAACCATCATATTCTCCACAAATTACACAGAAAGGCCAAAGAAGATACAAATAGAAGGAAAAGATGGAAAAGAGGACCAAAAAGGCAAAAAGTCCAGAATTCGGTATGTTACAACACCACCCCTTAAAGAGGATTTCGTCCCCGAAATCACTAGCAATTAGGGAAGGGTGAGTGTGCAACCTCTTATCACAAAACCTCCAGAATTCGATATGTTACACCCAGTTTGACCCAGCTGTGCTAGAAAACCCTACCTATCAGTCTATGTTTGGGCTGTTTATAGCCATGATTACACATATGGCGAATAGAATGCCCGTTCCTCAAACGAGAGCGACAATCCCCAATGTGGAATCGTTGGGCACTGGGAAGACCTTCGAGAGGTTGAGATATGTCAGAGATGTGGAGTATGTTGGTACAGTGGATCCAGTGGATGCGGATCTTTGGTTGATGAAGTTGGAGAAGGCTTTCGAGATCCTCAACATCTATGAGGCTAATAAGGTGAAGCACACAGTGTACCTTCTAGAGGGAAGTGTTGGCCATTGGTGGTCCATTGAGGAAGAGAAACAACTAAGTGTTGAGGTCAATTGGGAGGAATTCATGCGAGAGTTTATCAACATGTACTTCCCGTATACCAATTGTGATGAGAATATCTCTCAAATTGAGAAGATCAAGCAAGGATCCATAATGATCACATGATGATCAATGAATATTAGGTGAGATTCATGGAGTTGTTGAGGTTCTATCCTCACATGTTGGTGATAGATGAGGAGAGGATCAAACATTTTGAGAAGGGTCTGAACGGTGAGATGACGATAGTTGTAGCAGCGCTTGAGAATTGTGAGAAGTTTGCAATGTTCATGGAGTCTATCAGGAGGATTGAATGGTCTATGGTTGAGAAGAGGGAAAAGAGTGCCAAGAAGAGGCCTACATAGTACCATGGACAGTCGTCAGGAGGTTTTAAGAAACCTAGGTTTTCTGCACTGCCAACCCAGTAGAGGTTCAGTGCACAGACTCAGTGGTCACCCAACAAAGGCAGAGGCCATAGTTTTCCACCGGCAGGAGCCACTAGTGCAGTATCAGTATTAGTGACATGGCCATCAACTCCATGGTATGAAAATAGAATGTGCTACAAGTGTGGCCAGGTTGGGGATACCAAGCAATTTTGTTCTGTGAAGGATGATGATGTGACCCAGCAGACAAGACAGAGTCAGCAGTGCTCACAGAGATAATAGTACATTAGTGGAGGAGAACGAGGACATGGATAGACATCACATGCCAGTTCTTCCAGACATGCTAGCAGGGGTCAGGGACGTCGGAAGGCGACAACTAGATTATATGCCATGAGTCAACCAGAAGGAGTGATCAATCTGCGAGTAGTGATAGGTCAGATGGAGTTATTTCATTCTTATTTGTCTTCTTCTTACTTTATATATGTTTTGGTTGATCCAGGTGCAACCCACTCTTTTATCACTTGTGAAGTGATTGCTATTAGCTCTTTGCATGTTAGACATAGACACGATAGCCTTCATTTAGAAACCCCTTTGGTTGGTTCCATAGAGTTGTGGGAGGAGTGTCCTTCATGTGTCCTTTCTTTTTCAGGAGATAACATTCAAGTGGATCTCATACTGCTTGACATGCATGGATGTGATGTGATCCTTGGAATGGATACCTTGGAAAAGTATTATGTGGTTTTAGACTGTGGTGCCAAGGTGGCAAAATTTTAGGACGACAATGAGATGTGGATCTTCCACGGAGATAAGAAGATTCTTCTGACATGTCTAGTGTCAACAATGGTGGCAGAGTAGTTGATGAGGCAAGGGTGTGAGGCATTTTTGGCACATGTGAAGGATATTTAGGTGATGAATCCTAGTATCCAGAAGGTACTAGTTGTCTGTGAGTTTGAGGATGTGTTTCCAGAGGCATTTCCAGGTGTTCCCCTACCTCAAGAGATTGATTTTGAGATCAATATAGTCCCAGGTACCCAACCGATAGCCCAAACACTGTATAGGATGGTGCCAAGTGAGACGGTAGAGTTGAAGAAACACTTGTAAGAGTTTCTTGAAAAGGGTTTCATAAGACCAAGTACGTCATCATGGGGTGCTCTTGTGCTATTTGTGAAGAAGAAAGGCGGGTCTACGAGGTTGTGCATAGACTACAGGCAGTTGAACAAGGTGACGATAAAGAACGAGTATCCCTTGTCGTAGATTGATAACATATTTGACCAATTGTTAGGAGCCGCATTGTTCTCCAAGATAGATCTGAGGTCGGGATATCATCAGTTGTGAATCAAGGTAGATGACATACCTAAGTCACTGTTTAGGACTCGATATGGTCATTGTGAATTCATGGTTATGCCATTAGGGCTAACCAATGCACCAGGAGCATTTATGGATCTAACGAATATGGTGTTTAGACCTTATCTGGACCAGTTTGTTGTAGTGTTTATAGATGATATCTCGATCTACTCTAGGGACAACCAACAACACAAGCAACATATGCGTGAAGCATTGTCCACGTTGAGACAACATCAATTGTACGCTAAGTTCAACAAGTGTGAGTTTTGACTAAAGGAGGTGTCCTTCCTAGGACATGTGATATTTCCTAAATGAATTCATGTGGACCCCAATAAAGTGGAATCTGTGATAGAGTGGGAGCAGCTGAAGATGCTGATAGAAGTTCATAGTTTTTTGGGTTTGGCAGGATACTACTGGAGGTTCATCAAGAACTTTAGTTCAATAGCGTTACCCCTAATGAAGCTGACAAGGAAAGACATGCCTTTCGTCTGGGATGACAAGTGTCAGTGTGCCTTTCCGTTGTTAAAAGAGAACCTGACTAGTGTGCCAGTGTTAGTTCTGACTGAGAAGGGGAAATGATACATACTCTTTTGTGATGCGTCAAGGAATGATTTGGGTTGTGTGCTGATGCAGGAAAAGAGCGTGATTTCTTTTGCTTCGTAACAACTTAAGAAACATGAGGAGAACTACCCAACCCATGATCTAGAGTTAGCTACAATGGTCCATGCTTTGAAGATTTGGAGGCACTACCTATACGGTGAGAAGTGTCAGATCTTCACAGACCACAAGAACCTGAAGTATATCTTTTCACAACAAGAGCTAAACACATGACAATGATGGTGGATGGAGCTAATCAAAGATTATGATTGCACAATTGATTACCATCCAGGAAAGGCTAATGTCATGGAAGACGCTTTGAGTAGGAAATCTTCTTCATCATCATCTATGGAGAAATCATAGTTGTGTTCCTTGGTGTGCCATAAGAGAGACATGTTGGTCTCCTTGTGTCAGATGAATGTGAAGCTAGAGGTTTCCTTGATAGCTGGGTTGTTGGTGCAACTGCAAGTAAAGTCCACATTAAGACAACAAATTAGAAAGGCACCACGGGATAATATTGTGATACAACAGATACGATCAGAGTTTGGTAGGGATAAGCGTGATGGATTCCACAAGGAAGATGATGGGACAGTTTGCTACCACAGTAGGGTTGTGTTTCTTGATGCTACGAGCTTAAGGAAGATGGTTTTGGAGGAGGTTCACTCTTCAATGTATGCTATGCACGCCAGGTAGCACCAAGATGTGCCATAACCTCAAGGATCTTTATTAGTGGCCTGTCTTGAAATGTGATGTGGCAAGATGTGTCAGCAAGTTAAAGTGAGCACGAGGAAGTAGAGATCATGTTGTTGGTGTTGAGCAACAAGAGAACCAATAACTATTGCAATGTTGGATATGTTGCTTGTGTATAGAAGTAGAGTCCTATGTGTCGTCCATGTACACTCAGGTCCTTGAGAAAGTTTTTATTGTATGTACCAATATGAGGTTTTGGCTTTATGCCCGTTGTTGTATAGAGATGGCACATATGTATATGAACATGTTACCTTGTGTGACAGGATGCAACTTGAGAGCCAGTGAATAGCATCTTGTATAATGTTTGGGCAGGTGACATATATTATACATGTGGCTTTTGTGGACCCATGTGCTATGTGTTGCAACCCTTATGGTCATATGAATTTGGTTTCCATTTCCAGTGTTCTATGGTAACCTGGATGTCTAGCTTTAATTCTGTAGTTTGGTTTTGAGTTATCTCGCTTGTTGTGACGTGGGGTGTCGCACAAAAGGTATGCTTCAATAAAGTATTAGTATGTGCAATACAAAAGTACTTGGGCATTTAGAGTAAAGGGAAAGTATGAAGATGCTCACATTCATAACATGGAAACAAGAAAATAAGAATTAGAACCCTAGACATGACAAAAAGACATTGATGAGGCCAAAAGGGAATGAATCATTGCATTTAAAGAGGATAGCTAGTAATGATGAAGCTCTCGTCTTTAAACAATCTGTAATAATCAAGTAATAAAGCATTTTGTGTAGATTATACTAAATATTCATTATCTAAAGTAGGATCGAGACACCATAGGATCCTAAGACATGGTGTGTGGAATAGAACTTTCATGTTCAATATATAAAACATGATAGTGGAGATGAAACCCTTGTAATTTGCATGAGGAATAAAACTCATGTGCCAAAATATAACATGTGGTAGGGTAATAAAACCATTGTGCCCAAAATTAGGGTTGTGTATAAGCACTACTACCCTATATATTATCGATCAAAATTCCACATGCAAGTATAGTGAAGGAAAGATCACAAGTTCAGTATAAATAATACAAAAATATTAAAGGGATGAAGACATACAACACAGGGCCATTGAGATCAAACGACCCATCAACAAAGAACACCTTGTTTTCAATAATCAAGAATGGAAAATGAGATCTTTAAAGTGGATATTTAAGAAACACTTTAAAAGATATTCAAATAGGAATCAGATTAGTGTTAGCCCTTTATAAAGGAAATCAAGGTATGAATGACATTGATCCATTTAAATTAGGAAAGGCATGCATGCCTTATATTCTGGTCTAAACATGTTTGAGGTCAATCCCTAGGCCCAAGCTAGAGTCATACATCACCTATGGACATTTTATACAGAGTTAAGGCCAAAACCTTCAAATTACCTTTTTGTTATGAGTGATTTAGGTTATAAAGCTAAAACCATCACATAGAGAAAAATGTAATGATTCTAAGATATATTTTATTATATTTTTTAGATATTCCAATAATTACTTACCAATTGTTGAAGCTAATTTGGTTTATTGGGAAATAAAATATTAGAAGATTGGGGAAAGGACCAAGTAACCCCTAAATCACACATCAAATGATTATTGTGTGACATAGAGAATTAGTCATTCTTATTTAGAAAAAATAAAATGATTGGATCTAGAGCATAGCATGGAATGACCATAACACCCATACAAGTTGTGACATGGAGAGATGAACATGATGGAACATTAGACAATCATCCACTCAATTTGTTCTTGATATTGCATGATAAGCCTGCTCGATGCACATGTCGCTAAAGCTTGAAGGCAATGAATCCATGTTGTGACTTGTCCATAAATGAAGGCAAAGAACACATCTGCATGCTTCCACATCTTGTGTCAGTTCTAACAACCCAAGATATGGGTCCTGTCACTGTCTGACTCCCTACAACTAGTCTCACCTTGAATGGAAAAGGTAGAGGAACAAAAGCTTGATGAACAAAATGGAAACGGGGAAACCCAAAGCAATCAGAATCCAATGAAGACTAAGATCAAAACCATAAATAGAAATATATACGGACTATGAATTCCATATATCATAACTCTAGACACAATAAACCCATGGGTGGGATGATAGTATGCTTATATCTTTATAAATGGCCCAATAAGGTCAAATTTATACCCTCAAACACTTGTTTTACCCTAATGAATATATAATTCATATATAATGAGCAAACCAAGTTTAAAACCTAACTATGGATACATATGACCCTCATCATGCTAGGATTCATAAACCATAATATAAAAATAATTTGGATATATCAAAACTAATCCTATGCTTGGTATTCTTGATGTTGTATATATGATGAATAATAATGGCTTTGACCTAACCATAACTCATAATTGAGTAACCCTAACCCATGCATCCTCGGCTCCCTTAATGATATATAAGTTATTGATATGTATGCCCAGAGAGCCAATCATGTGATGATTGTAATGGAATAAATGTAAATGATTTGATTATTAATAAAAGACAAGCTTCCAATTTATGTTGTTTAATTTAGTTATGAGATAATGATGTAGCATTATAAATGTCTAGAGAATAGTATTACTCAATGACGTATGTCTTTAAGTACATGACTTGGAAGAGTGAGATCATGCAAATGTTAAGAGTACATATGAATATTCTCGTTATGTCCATGATCAATTGTTATTGTGGAAGGTTGATAGACAACAATAACACACAAGATCAGAATGTGAGTTGGTTGATGACAAAATCTCATTAGTCATGATATGGCAATATCAAACCAATAACACAAATACATATTAGAGAACAATGTATCAGACAGACCCACTATGAGAATGACACATGGAAGCCATCATCATGGAAGTCATAGTCAGTTCTCACAATGATGGTTGTGGTTGTGGTTCTTAAACCTGAAATCATAACACTCATCACATGTCATTGGGTACACTTTGACATCATCAAACGCAGTCCTAAAACATGGGTTGTTATAAAGGTGATGATTGGGTGATTTTGACACATGGGGATAGACTGTGAGTGATAGAAATGGGATTTGTCCCTCCTACGGGAGTTTGATGTTCTAGGCCTCTTGGTTAGCGAGAATGAGAAACGTATGGACATGCACATGTGAGTCAATATGTGATTTTGAGCTTACATATATCTTAGATGGTCTACTTGTGACACCTCATCACGTTAAACGAGATTACTCAAAACACAAAACACGATCAACTACTAATTAATCACATAGTAAAAAATGTGGGATAATTAAAACCAATTCCAACAATGTAAATAAACTCTAAAACATTTGCAAAAGGTCCATCATTCCATTCTCATATACTATAGAAAGTATTTACATATGGGTCCAAAGACCTCAGTCACATCCCGCATACAAAAGATATTTCACATGTACACGCCATATATTTACAAACATTGGCATGCTACCAAAATCTCGTGTCGATACGAGTATATCATCTAGAAAACACTTCCCATACCCAGACCTAAGAGTACATGGACGACACTAGGATTCTACTACTAAGATCTACAACTAACCAACCTTCTAAATCTATTGATCACCAGGTTGGTTCTCTTCCACAGTGCGACCTCGACCTCATTGCCCACGACCACCCAAAAAAAGTGGTGACCCACGGGTGAGACCCAGTCCCAGTGGGAGATATAACTCTCTCCAACATATATTGATTGTAACATATTAATTAATAGTAAATACATTGAGCAGTTAGGGTATTGAATAAGCAATATGAACATATTGAACAATATAAGCATACTAAGAAGTTAAGCAAATGAGTTGTAGCATCAAGTAGAATTACACAATTTTCATAAGTCTGTATCATGTAAGAACTATGTAGTGTAAAGACAAGACAAGGGTTAATCAACCAATGTGATACATATTAAACCCTAGCAATTATACTACACGACTGGTATCATATCTTTTTTTATTATGCCCTGGGGAGTTTGATTCGTACCACTCAAAGTCCAACTGACCACTGCAAAGTGCTATTCAGTTACGTATAAGATCTAGGAGTGTTGGTAACCTAAGATATATTCCCCTCGGTCAGTACGAGTAAACTGTGGTGACATATCAGTCAAACTACCAACACTGACATATAGTCAACTGATAACAACTAGTCTGTACTTGGTACAAGTTACAACACTATAAACCAGGGTATACAAAACCCTATAATTCGTGGTACAACCACAGCTTTCCTCAATCACATAAAATGTTTGAGGCATGATGATAGCCATCCTCCATAACCTGC
This sequence comes from Alisma plantago-aquatica, assembly GCA_963693085.1. Taxonomy (NCBI): domain Eukaryota; kingdom Viridiplantae; phylum Streptophyta; class Magnoliopsida; order Alismatales; family Alismataceae; genus Alisma; species Alisma plantago-aquatica. The sequence continues at coordinate 259,308,869 of OY856409.1, forward strand.
ATTTGTGGATGACAAGGATATATCCTCAACTTGCCACCCTCACATACTCAATACTATGCACTCTGAGTTTCCCTTGGGAATATTCATTTCACCATCCAATAATTTCTGACACTAAAGATGTCTCTACGGTATAGGGCTCTACATGATTAAGGTTACACTTGATTAATTACTACCAATTGAATGCATTAAGGCTTTATCATACAAGTGGACATTCAAACCCTAATTCTTTTCTAACAAGAGTATATGTATAACAACTTCAAAAGATATAAAACATTTGAGATATAAATCTTAATCAAATTACCACATGTTATCATTCATTGCAAATTAATGGACCACAATTATCATCATACTATTACAAGATACCAATATCTTATCACAAGTTCCAGAGTTTTAACCCTTATTGGAACATGAAGAGGATTTCACCTCAATCATGGATTCAAACATGCCCAAAGGTCGTTAAGACCATCATATTATTCATAATAAGGTTATCATCATCATTCCATGCCTTAAACAAGGCTCAAAAGATCATTAGCACATATGTGTCCATAGATATTAACATGGCAAGGCACTATGATATTCAAACAGTAATACATTGTGGTTTCAACACAAGAAGAGTGTAATTCATTATCACATTAATCATTCAAGAGGTCTGATTATAACCAATCAACATCATATAATTACATTAAGGTTAGGTATAACAATCTAGATCACATGGGAGTTACACATCCACTTATTATAGTGATTTATCAAATATAACTATATGATGGAAAAGGTAAGACTACAAATTAATGGTTTTGAGCCATCGAATTATCATCACTAGGACCCACATATAATACCATGTGATTTGTTCTAATACATTGGATGTTGAAGCATCCAATATTATTCATTGGATCAGGTTCATTGTTCAAGGTTATCAATTGAAGTATAGGTCTAACCATTAGATCAATTGAACCAAGGAACCATTGGTTTAAGGTTTAGTCAAATCTACAATTACATTATTAACTCATCATATATGGTAATGACCTGATCCACCATTAATTGTGATCATTAGGTCACTGTTGGTTGTTAGATAAGTAATACATCCAGTTAACACCATCAAATATTAAGCTAATGCCATCATTGATTGATAACATCATTAGAATACTTAGTGGATGATAATTAAACGTCTAATTGAGCCAAAACCTGACCTAAGGGGGTGACCATAGGCTGTCACCATAAATTTGACACCCTTGATCACGAACATCAGTTTCCAAGATAGCAACACCATTGGTTGTTGAATGGTATGACCATCTGTTGTGTGATAGGGAAGGAAATAGCTTGAAAACCCTAAATTGAACCATCAATTGTTTTGTACTTAGCACATAGGTTGTTTATATCAACCTGTCCTAGATCATGTTACACCTTAGAAAGGTCTTACACATGTTTACAAGTTCATATAGAACTGGAACAAAATAGGGAACACCACAAAAAATTCATAATTCTAAACAAGCATGGTTTCTCTATGCTTAGATCAGAACATGTGCTTGATATGATTGGACATGTATATCATCTTGAAGAATTGTGATTCACCTTGAGCCATAAGTTGGCCACTGATATGATTCTAGAGACTATGCCAGAATCATATAGCCGCTTTATTGCATGTCATCATGTGAATAATATGGTTGGACAGATGTTAGACTTGCTTGCCATGTTGATTCATGGTGAAGCAAAATTGAAGAAGGACAAGCTCGTGATGTTGATAAGTAAAGCTAAGTCCAAGGATCAAAGCAAGACCAAGAAGAGTTCTAAGGTCGATCCCCAAGTCCTAATCTTCAACACTCAAGATTAGATGAAAGAACAGTGCAATAGGATCTCATCCTTTGTACTTGAAGGCATTCAGGAAGAAGAAGATGGGGATGATGATCTCCACTTCAGGTATATACATTATTGATATAAATCTGTTTAGTTCATCATCATGGTACTAGATACCAGATGTGGATCTCACTTATGTTCTCATATGCATGATCTGAAAGGAAGTAGGCCTTTGGGAAAAGGTGAGGTGAAACTGTGAGTTGCTAATGGCACAAGAGTTGCGGCCAACACAGTTGGAACCTATAGTATATCTCTACCCACAAGGCTTGTAATAGAATTAAAGAACAACTATTATGTACCTACTATAAATAGAAACATCATTTCTATATCTTGTATGGACAAGGATGCATTTAAATTCCATATAAAAAAATGGTTGATGTTCTATTTCAAAAGATGGGATCTTTTATGGCAATGCCCCAATGTCTTATGGTCTTTACTTGTTAGATATAAAGATAGATGTATATAACGTTAATAACAAAATACTAAAACTCAACAAATCAAACAAAACATACCTGTGGCATTGTTGTATAGGGCACATGAATGAGAATTGCATATCTAGACTCCATAAAGATGGTTATCTGGACTCTTTTGATCTGGGATCAATAGAGACATGTGAATCTTATTTGTTGGGCAAGATGGTTAAGACCCCTTTCACTGGTAACAATGTGAGGGCTAGTGATATATTAGGACTCATACATACTGATGTGTGTGGACCTTTTCAAACAACTACTAGAGGTGGGTGTCAGTACTTCATTACCTTCACTGATGACTTCAGTCGGTATGACTATGTTAATTTAATGAAACATAAGTCAGAAACTCTTGAAATGTTCAAGGAGTTTATGAATGAAGTGTAGAATAAACTTGGTAAAAGAATTAAGGCACTTCATTCTGATCGAGGTGGAGAATACTTAAACCAAGAGTTTGAGAACCTTGTTAGAGCCCATGGGATTGTATCCCAGTGGACTCCACCTCGAACACCTCATCATAATGGTGTATCAAAAAGAAGGAATTGCACATTGTTGGATATGGTGCTATCTATGATGAGTTTAGCTGAACTTCTAACTACCTTCTAGGGGTATGCTCTACAAACCACCACATTTATACTAAACTGAGCACCACCTAATTGGTTCAAAAGACACCATATGAGATATGGACTGGGAAGCATCCCAAACAATCTTTTATGAGGATTTGGGGGTGTGAAGCTTATGTCAAGAAAATGTTTCCTGAAAAGCTTGACGCTAGATCTGAAAAATGTTATTTTGTTGGATATCCCAAAGAAACCATGGGATACTACTTGTAGAATCCATCTGACAACAAAGTGTTTGTTGTCAGACATGTTGTATTCCTTGAGATGCAATATCATAAGACATGAGGAAATACAACATATGAAGTCATCCAAGTAATATTGAACAACAATTGTTCTTTATGAGGAATGAAGAACTCTTCCTTGTATCAACATAAATTCAATGGCATAAGAGTAATAGAGATTCTCTAATTCTATTACCATTCCCAATTTGTAGAGATAAAATGTGTGTCCCTATAGTAGCAACAACAACTCTTCTCGTACTAGCTACTTTTAGTCACATGTGTTCCTTCTCTAAGGATCTACTTATCTTATTATATAACATTCATGTATGACTCTCATGTTGTATACAATATGGATGCTTGAGAAGTAGATGAATTAATCTCAATAACGTAACTACCTTACATGGATATCTCGATCACCAAAAATGAGAATACCAAAAGTTACATAATAAGAAATATAAAAAAGAGTCAGGGCTCATCTTGCTAGTCAGGAGTTTGGTGACTATTTTTTAATAGTCACACAAATTTACAAAGATACTGACACAAAGTTCTAACATGTTCCCACCCCAAAATACATTTTGATGGAGAATAAACCCTTTCACATTGAATATGAGATGAAAACAATCTCATCTCAACTCAAGCCTTGAGCCACACTAATACAAAATTGGGGGCCATCTACCTCAATTTATTGAAGATCCTCTTAGAGGGATCATGTGCAAGTACATTGATGTATTTTCTTGAAGCTACTTATATATGTTGAAATAGGACAAGCAGATCATTGTACATCATCTACAAATCATCCTTGGTGTTTGTCTAGTCATAAAGAAGGCCACACAAATATGACAAAATGGCACCTCAAGATCAAAGAAGAGGTTTAAAAGCAGTACGATGCCACTTTCATAAAGCTAGTTCACTATCCTATAGGATTTTCCAACATAGTACTAGTATTGAAGAAAAATGATAAATTGCATATGTGTGTATACTATTGTAACCTCAGCAAGGCCTCTCACAAAGGTGACTTCCTAGTGCCACATATCGATCATCTTGTCAATAACACATATGTCAATGCTCTCCTGAGCTATGATCAGATCAATATGGCTAAGAAATATAAGTTGAAGATATCCTTCATCACCAAATGGGGAATATTCTACTATTGAACCATGCCTTTTGACCTTAAGAATGTAGGGATCAACATAAAAATGGGAGATGCATGCCCTATTCCATGGCATGATACATAGAGTGGTGGAGGTCTATGTGAAGGACATGATTGCAAAATAAACAAATCTTGAAGATCACTTAACTCATATGAATATTCTAACAATGGACATGTATTCTCCCTACTCATTCCATAAAAAAGGTTCCCTTAGAGTTAATACTGAATACTGACCTCCTGGGATACATCATCGACTATTAAAGGAATTCAAGACAGCCCTATGAAGACTTGTGCCATCAAGGAGATGCCTTCATTGAATACAGATTATAATGTCTAAGGTCTTCTTGGTCTTCTCCAATTAGTCAAATATCACTCCCATGTGATCTATATTTAATCTATTTAAGAAAAGTTTCAAATGTAGGTGGAAGATTAGTGCAAAGGGGTTCTATAAAAGATGATATATTACCTCACTAGGCCATTGGTTATAAAACCTACAATTGAGGGACACCCCTTCAATCTTTGGTTATTCATCTATAAAATCTCAATGAGGGGAGTGTCCTGAATCAATCAATGTGTGATGGGGAGCATGTGAATTAGTATATATATAAGAAATTCAATTACATTGAGATACGATATAGAATATTTGGAAGTACTTCCTTGTTATAGTGTATTACATAAGGAAGTTTTATAACTACTTGAGGCCATATCATCTACAACTCATTGTGAGACATGAGCCACCCTGGTACCTTTTTGAACAACCCACCATCACTAGGAAATGAATGAAATGGAAAATGTTGTTATTGAGTTTTGACATCACTTATCTTTTGATTAATGATGCTAAAGCACAAGAACTAATAGATCATCTAGATGACTTCTACTCTCCAAAGAAAAAACTCATGAGTGAAAGTACACAAATGAAGATATGAAATGATTGTCTCACTTAACATCATCATACCATATGATTTAGACTCCTGGACAATATTATTTGGTGAATGCATCAATCACAAAGGAGTCAAGATCATAATGGTACTTCAAGATCCACATGATGGATATCTTCCTTTGAAAAATGCCTATGCCAATGCTTTGTCCACACTCGCCTCATGGATCGACATCTAAGATGACCAAGCTTCTCATTTGAACTCCATACAATGTTACAACTGACCTATTGCATTACTCATAAAAAGTACAATCACAAAAAAAATGGTTCCAAGCATATCTCAAGAACTAGGCCATCCGAGATTATCCTCCAAAAGATACCAACAAGTGCTTTAACAACAAGCCATCAAATTAGTCCTATGATCTGGACACCTTTATCACAAAGCATACCATCAAAGCTTCCTTAGGAACAAGATAGAGGCCAAATATCTCATGATGGAGTTCGATGTTGGATCATGTAGAACACACATGAGTGGGGTCATGCTCGCAAAGAAGATACAAGTTGTGAGACACTACTAGAGCACCATGAAAATAGATCATTGTTACTATGTACATAAATGTTGAGTCTGTTAGATCCAAAGTGACTACATCCATGCACCTGCTAATCATCTTTTATAATATTGACATGCGTTGACCCTTCTCTTCCTACGAAATTGACATGATCAAGAAGATACATCCTAAAGATTAAAATATGATTTTATTCATCCCGATCGGAATCGACTACTTCAACAAATGGGTGGAACATGCCTCCATTACCTACACCTCATCTCAAAAGGTGAACAAATTCATCAAAAACACAACATAAGCTCGATGGAATATCACACGAGTCTATCTTTGACAATAGTATAAACCTTATCACCAATTTTCCCAAGGAGTATCTAAGCTCCTTATATATCAAACATCACCAAGCATATCCATACTAACCCCACATGAATTGAACTTTGAAGGTATAAACAATAACTTAATAATGATAATCAAGAAGACTATTAGCTCAAACACCAACTAGAATGAGATTATTCCAATCGATCTGCGTTCATATAAAACATCTATCAAAACTTCCTTAGCAATGCACCTTCATCCCTTGTATGCTACATGTAGGTAATCCTACTAGTAGAAGTCAAATACACTCTACAAAATCTAAAATATTGAGGTAGAATGAGACAAAGATAGTGTATACTACCTAAAAATGATTGAAGAATGATGAAGGAAGGTTCTACATCATGCAAAATGATATAAAGCCATAGCATATCAAGCATTCAACAAGAGGTTCCGTCCTTGTAATTTTAGAGAGTCAACTTGGTAATCTGTGTTATTAACAATACTGATACTGAGGGCAAGTTCAATCCTAAATGGGATGGAACCTACATAAACAACAACATATTTGATTGAGGAGGCTTGCTCCTAATGTACATGTATGGGGATGTTATATCCACCACATGTAATCCTTCCTCGTCAAACACAACTACCAGTAATGATGCATCTACCAAACTTCACTCCTCCAACAAGGATCATTACCTCAAGAAAATCCCCACCCACAATAATGCAATCAAATAACTTAAACACTCCATTGTGTTTTATATGAATGCTTGATGCATTGAGGAATTAAAACTAGAACTAAGAATCCTACCATAGAAGGAATATGGCCATTTTTGTGAGGCCCGATTAGGACTCGATCTAAATTCAGCCATAAAATATAATTAGTGTATTTAAAAACAAAATTCATGGTTGTCTCTCGGTATAGGAGAATCCCATGATGCAATCATGGCTCTCCAAGCATAGGGAGATGATGATAACACCCATATCTTGCTTGATAAAACATGTCTTCTAAAGCTATAAGTTCCATGAGGTGAGTTAGAATTGATCTAAAAGTTCAAGACATCTCAACACCTTTTCAAGGTTGGAACTCACATAATATTTAGGCTGAATATGATTTTTTTGACTAGGTGACAAGACATAGGCAAGGTTTAGCTGAATGGAGTAAGGTCAATGTCCCTTACATGTATCTAGAACTCATCCTTTAACATGAATTGGGGCCATAATTCTCACAGACTCACTTAGGATCCATAAAGTAGGAAACCCTTCACTACTCAAAACCCATTCAATTTATCACCATAGAAGGCAAGCTCCCACACTATGGCCTTGATCCTCAATGTCCATCAATTTCTAATTAACAAAAATACTCACCATTATACTCCATATCCTTAGTAGGCGTCTTATATCTCAAAAGCCCAAAACAACACTCTGAAATCAGATACATGCTTGAGATTGATCACTCTTCTATTTCATATCAGGATTAGAGACCAACCAAGTCTATCTAACACCTACAACCTTAGCTCAACTGGGTAGGGAGTTTCCACTTGCACTTTGCTACATGACATAGTTTTAGCATGCTAGAGAGACATCCACGGTCAATGATGCCACCAATTCATCTTATTCCCTAGTTGAAGGATCCCCTTATGGTAGAACATGGCATAGATATCCTAAGGGAAGAACCAACTATGAGTAGTAGGATGAAACAAATAATATGTATAAGCATGCTTGCGGTACGATCCCTCTCAAACTCTAGTAGTGAAAAGGTACAGAAAGATGACCTAGATAGATGTCATGATCCATCTGCATAACATACACAACCATTCCTCACACAAAAAACGTGCAAGTTAGGAAATCTTGACCAACTTAGGTCACATGACTCCCCAAAAGGTACTTTTAGCATCAAAGACCTTAATATTGAATATTTTTGAGCAACTAGCCTACATGATACACACAATGAACATCATGGACGGAGTACCAAATCCTTGTTCCACAAACCATTATAAAACATCTTCCATTTCAAAATTAAATATTAGCTCTGCTTAACATTTTAGAAAATAACCCCGCACATGTTCCGTACATCTTAAGAAAATGTAGTTGGTCCCAAGCCTGGATGAAGGAGGTGTAGGGAAATATGGATATAGAGTAGGCAACGAAAATAAAAAATTTATCTACCATATTCCTATAAGCCAGCAGATTGGGTCAATAACTATAAGATGGGAAGGATGATTTCAAGGATATACCTGGTCCTAAAGAAAGTCCAGCGACATCTCCTTGTTGTCTTAGATACACAACTATTGACTAGTTTCTCTTGGATGGTGTCTGTGCAACTCTTGATCTTCACCATAGACAACAGACGAGACAACTTCTACATTGACTCCTGCAGTCTCGCAATGGAATGTGAGTTGACGTTGCTCTCCTAGTAGCAACCAAAGGACTCCTCCCTCTAGAGAAGTACACACAGACCACCTAGAACTCATATTGTCCTACTAGAATGGACAGGAAGGAGTTGTCCCTCCGTTGGCATACTAGTCACCAACTTTCTCTCCCACAATAATGATCCTCAGTTTTTCTCCCTCGTAGCTATCCCTCCCTAGTCAAGTAGGACTTGCTTGGGCTCTCTTGGTTACCAAAACCAGAGAGGACAATAATTATTAGAGAAAATAATTCTCAATTGTCTTTGTTGTTCTCTGGGAAGCCCTCAGTACCCCTCTATATATAGGAGGGGTTTGGGTCAGGGTTCCCAGTTGATGCGGGAGTGGATGGGATCGAAAGATCTAGATTTTTCACAACCTGCGAACACCAAAACGGCCATCTGGCAACCCAAATGGTCGTTTGTCACGTGAGACAGTCGTCTCAGACTATGAGATGGTCATCTAGAAGTTTCCCAATCACATATTAAATTGGCAATTCATTTCCCATTAATGCTAAACATTAATTCCTTGCACCACAAGAATTTTGCAATTGAAACGACTTGGGAAAGTATCTAAAACCTTCCTCCAGCCTAACTGAGCGATCTCACCCATGTGAGATGGTCGTATCGCTCACCCAGACGGTTGTATAGTGAGCCGAGCCAAGCCGGTAGGTTCAACAAAATGAATTGGTCAGTTCACACCTTAGTTTGAGTAGAACTTAGCCAATTTTAGTTTGAATCAGCCTGATACACCAAACAGCCATCTCAACTATTGAGATGATTATATGGGACTCCAGATGGCTTTCTCACATAGTGAGCCAATCATGGTAGTGTAGGTGTGGCAACACATCCCACTATCACACAGACAACGAGGTGTTACACGAAAACGTGCAGAAAACACCATAAACCACAGATTACCAAAAACACAGGTTAATTAAAACCGATTGCGGAAAGTAGAATAACTGAGAAACTATTACATTCAAGTCCTCGTCCTGCAGAAAAACATGTTACATAAACATATACAAACCTTGATACGTGCCCACAGCTTAGGGGATCAGCTGTCCTGTCATCATATGAGTTCATCACTTGTTATATGTACATAACGGCCCCCATCTGGCCAGCAACAGGTTATACAAACCATCAATGACTATACATCGTGAAACAATGTCAAAACGCTCCTAAGGACCTGAGAGTACATGGATGACTCTAAGACTCTACTACAAACGACCAAAACAGCAGCATGCCCATCTCTTGCCTTCTACTGCTTGTCTTGCTGCTCGGCCGCAACTCCGCGACCACTGCCACGTCTAGCTCGAACACCTATAAACCAGCGGGGTGAGACACACAGTCCCAGCAAGAAACATAACTCCCCGCCAAAACTATAAAACCAAAGGAATATAAAGCAACAACAGCAGATAACTTGGTAAAGGTACAATAAGAGCACTCTATAATGCAAAGCTTAATCATACCATCAAGCTTATCAGGCTGAACGGAAGGCATATCATCAATTACCCCTTTATGGAACATGATTGACAAGATAAGATTTATAAGATCTTACCACATAACATCAGGAACGTATAAGTAACTGCAAGTATAACAAGATTAACTACACAGACAAGGCCTCAACCAATGTTCTGTGTTTGCCTTAAGCAGTAAATACTATTCAGCTGGATTACGTATTATTATGCCTTGAGGAAGTGAGCCGTACTGCTCAAATCCAACCTTCGATTGCGAAACCCAAAGCCGGTACCATACAAGGTCAATGGAAGAGCCACACTCCACGACCTCCCACCTCGTGGTCAGTGCACGAGAACCAAAGCAGGACCACTGTCTCATGCTTAAGTGGCCTCAGCCACAGGGTCAGCTCCATAGGATACCCTCTGCCTAGCTCGCCTCGGTACAGGTCTCGGCGCTAGTATATCTGAGCCACGGGCCAGTTCACCGTGCTCTGAGCCATGAACGCATTCATGCTCCCATATCACATATCCTGAGCCATAGGCCTGTTCACCATGCTCATATACATATCCCGAGTCTGCAACCACAGCTGCACTCGATTCCCTCTCTATTTTAGGCTAGGAGAAACCTCGCATATTCAACAATATGCACTCCGGGTTAACCCGCAGGAGAACCCATTTCACCATCACCAGCTCCTGACGATGATGGATCTATGGCTAGGGCAACTACATGATATGTTCCACTGTAATTAGTTAGTATCTTTTAAGTGGATTGCAAGATTCAACCAAGTTATATAACATGCAAACTATAACAAGAATAAACAACATGAAACTAAAAAATCATGGTTTTACTGTCATCAACATCATCCTGATCCATCAGGGATCCAACATTACATGTTATCATTTGGCCTCTTGCCAATCATTTAGATCCACCTCAAGGATCATCACATTGCCATGGGATCTCAATCCCTCATCACATAGTGCCAATGCCTCTCAAGGTTTACATCATCATCATGGGATAGCAATCCCAACACTTTAGCCAAACTCAGGTCCTTAGACCATCACATCATGTAAGTTACCTCATCATCAAGTGTAACCATTAGAGCAATGTTACTCAAACATAAATACCTCATAGCCCTTTACCTAGCTATTCATCTATATGAAATACCTGCATGGTTAGTATGCACATTCATCGAATCATATCATCCAACATAGAGCAACATTGATGATTATATGCTTATCATTAAATAAAGCAGCCTATATGCTCATCATTTATTCAACATTATATCTATCATTCCAGATGATCATAAACACATGTAAGGTCATGCCAAGTCATATGGGTATACTCTACTACCTTCAATTACTATCAAGCATGTCGAGGGGTCACCATTTTGAGCCAAACGTGATACATACACAAGGTCTAGCATGAAAGCTTTACAGAAGAAACAAGACCCTCACTATAAGTGTCCACTACCCTCACAAGAAGTGTGACGGGTAGGGCACCCTCACTAGAGGTGGTATCGGGCAGGGTACTCTCCCCTATTGCCCAACACTAGAACGCATAATGATTAGCATCTAGTGTGTATCATGCAACACTGTGTTGTGCTCGACGCGTTATGCATCAGGGAACCAAGCATGCCGTGCAGCCATGCATATCGTGTACCTCAAGACGGGCAACGCTGCATCAGGTAACAAGGGTACAATGGCCATGAAGCCTATCGGGCAACAGAGCTCTTGGGCGTGTCTCTCACCAGGTGCAACGGGCATCTATAAGCTATGACTTGGGGATACTAGGTGACGCTCCGTCGGGCATTGCCACAACACCATGGTGCCCGACGCTAGCTAGCCACAACTTCATAACGTCAAAGGTATGACGACCACTAGGCTACCACCACAGGTCAGGTATATCGGGCAACAAGGACCCGTTGTGTGACGCCCGACACACAAGGGTCAACAACCAGGAGCCTGACACCCGACACAACACCACAAACTAGCTAACAAGCTCCACATCTCAACGCACAATGACCTCAAACCATCACATAGGCTACGTGTATCGGGAAGGGACCATAGGTGATGCTCGACACAACCACAACATGTGTCGTCCAAAGCTCAAGGTCAAGAGGGATACCAGGCAACACCTCCCCCAAGATCATAACGATCAAGATGCAACTCCACTAGGTCATCATCAACCTTAAGCACAAGGGACCAAACCCTAATGGATCAAGAAGATGACTCACCTCTCAACAACTAAGAGAGAGGGGTCTTTCACATCTCTTATCACCAATAGGGCAATACAAGAAACAACCCTAATAAGGTTTACAACCATTACAAAGCTCACCTTTCAAGTCCATGGTGAGAGGAGGGTGTTGCTCAAGCAACTAGAACACAAGCTCACCTCTCAACTTAAACAAGAGAGGGGTATTGCCCATATTACTAGAACTCAAGCTCACTCCTCTAGACCAAGGAGAGAAAGGGGTGTTGCTCACCAAGAAACCCTAGAACATAGGTTCGTCCAACAAGAACAACTAAGCAAGAAACTAAACTAGCAACAAGCATGGCCGATATGATCATAAGCAACATATAAGAGTATAAAGGAAGGTAGTATAGTTAGGGTTAGGAGTTATGTAACCCGCCTTAAGCAAGATCCAAGCTCCTAGCTCCAAACACCACCAAGGAAGAAGAGCAAGTCACTCTAGGGTTTGACCACCACTAGAGGAAGAAGGAGACTCCAAGAAGGATCAGCCACCAAGCTTGCCAAAAGAAGAGGATGTATCGTGCACCAAGAGGGAGGGAGACTAAGGAACTAAAGGGATCCTTAGCAAGGGAAAGCAAACACATATATAGAAGAGGATGGAGGAGAAACCAAGGTAGAGCAAAGCAAGGTGTCGCCCACCTAGGGACACTTGTCCATGTGCAAAGCCACCACTCTAGCATGTCTTAACCACATGTCCACGACCATTGCCACATGCAAGAACCAAGCACCAAGTGTCCACTAGTGGTGACACAAACGAGGTCAAAGAAGGTCAAAGGTCCATGGGCGACACACCACCAGGGCGACACACACCCTAGGCGACACACCACCAGGGCAACACACACCCTGGGCGACACAAGCATGCTCTTGCCCGATATAAGGTCCAAAGAAGCAAAAGCAACACGCCACAAGGCCCAACAAGCTCAACCAAGCCCAAAGGAACTCAAGCAACGAGCTCAAACCTTCCTCTCAACACTAGAGGAAGCAAGGAGAGGGAGGAACACGTCACAAGGTGGCAAACTTGCCCACAAACCCTAGACTTGGGTTAATTGCAAGTAGCACCTCCAACTCTCAACAAAGCACCAACAAACCCTAATCACCCTCAAAGGTGATTACCAAGCAACTAAGCAACATGGTTAAGAAAAGTAAACAGGATAAGTCCTAAACGGAGGTCAGGGTCCTTACAAATTAACCCCCTACAAAGGGATTTCATCCCCGAAATCTGAATAGAAAAGCGAGGGATACTTCCTCCTCATCTCTTCCTCAAGCTCCCACATGGCTTCCTCAATGCCACAATGATGCCAAAGAACCTTCACAAGAACCAGGTCCTTCCTCTTCAGCTTCTTAACCCTTCTGTCAAGGATTATCACAGGACCTTCCTCGTAGGTCACATCTTCATCAAGCTCAACCTCTACCGGCGGTATCACTGTTCCTGTATCCAGATGACTTTTCTTCAACATACTGACATGGAACATTGGATGTAACCTGTGCAACTCTGGAGGCAGCTCTAACTCATAAGCTACTTTGCCTACTCGTGCTAAGACCCGGTATGGTCCCATATATCTTGGTGCTAGCTTACCCTTCCGGCAAAACCTTAAGACAGCTTTCCACGGCGATACTTTAAGATACACGTTGTCTCCTACTTGGAACTCCAAAGGTCGTCAGCGATTGTCGGAGTAAGACTTCTACCTGTCCTATGCCGCTTTCAACTGTTGCTGTATCACCTTGATCTTTTCTGTTGTCTGCTGTACTAACTCAGGACCCAAAAGTTGATATTCACCAGACTCATACCAACACAATGGAGATCTGCACTTCCTGCCATACAAGGCCTCATAAGGAGCCATGTCAATGCTTCACTGATAACTGTTGTTGTAAGCAAACTCTATCAAATTGAGATGTATGTCCCAACTGTCTAGGAACTGCAAAACACAAGCACAGAGAAGATCCTCAAAAGTCTGAACAGTCCTCTCAGACTGTCCATCTATCTGCGGGTGGAAAGCGGTACTGAACCTCAACTGCGTTCCCAATGCTTTGTGCAACTGTTCCCTGAAACGACTCATGAACTGCGGACCTCTGTCAGAAACTATCATTACAGGCACACCGTGCAACCGCACTATCTCATCCACATATACTCGAGCAAGCTTCTCAGCTGTATACGTTGTCCTTACAAGTATGAAATGGGCAGACTTCGTCAATCTGTCCACTATCACCCAAATGGAATCATGATTCCTAGTTGTCCTGGGCAGACCAACTATGAAATGCTTGGTTATATGATCCCATTTCCACTGCGGTATTGGCAGGGGTTGCAACGTACCTGCCGACTTCTGATGTTCAGCCTTAACTTCCTGACATACCACACATCCAGCTACAAACTCAGCTACATCTTTCTTCAAACTGGGCCACCAATATAAGTCCTTCAGACTATGATACATCTTGGTGACTCCTGGATGCATAGCATACATCGACGTGTGTGCTTCCTCGAGCACTAGCTTCCTTAGATCATCTGCATTGGGGACCACCATCCTATCTCGATAGCAAACTAGTCCATCCTTGGACTCATGGAACCCATCCCACTTTTTGCTGCCAAACTCTGATATGATCAACTGAACTATATCATCTGTCTGCTGTGCATCTTTGATCTGCTGTCTCAGCATAGGCTTGACTTGCATATGTGCTAAAAGTCCTGCTATCAAGGAAACTTCCATCTGCACATTCATATGTCGCAAGGAAACAAACATATCTCGCCTATGACATACCAAAGTCAGCTTTTAGGATGAGGTATGGTCACTTCGAGTTTGTGGTTATGCCGTTTGGGCTAACCAATGCACTTGCTGTTTTCATGGATTTGATGAACATAGTGTTCCATCTGTTTCTAGATCAGTTTGTTGTAGTCTTTATAGATGACATTTGGATCTATAGTCGGGACATGCAAGAGCATGAGTGACATCTTCGACTAGCGTTGACTCTTCTTCTCCAACATCAGTTGTATGCCAAATTCAGCAAGTGCGAGTTCTGGTTGGAAGAAGTAACTTTCTTGGGTCATGTAATATCTATAGGAGTCAAAGTGGACCCGAGGAAGGTGGAGTCCGTTGCAAAATGGGAACAGTCGAAGACGCCAACGGAAGTTCGTAGTTTCCTGGGTTTAGCAGGATACTACCAGAGGTTTATCAAGGACTTCAATATGATTGCACTACCGATGACAAAGTTGACTAGAAAGGATGTACCTTTTGTCTGGGATGATCGTTACCAGTGAGCTTTCCAGAGTTTGAAGGAGAAGCTAACTAGTGCTCCAGTGTTAGTCCTGCCAGAGCCTGGAAAAGGCTATGTTGTTTTCTGCGATGCTTCCAAGAAAGGTTTAGGTTGTGTGCTGATGCAGGAGGATCATGTGGTTTCTTTTGCTTCGCGACAGCTTAAGAAACACGAAGAGAACTATCTGACTCATGATTTGGAGTTGGCGGCGGTGGTTCATGCGTTAAAGATTTGGAGACACTATCTTTACGGTGAAGTGTGTCAGATCTTTACGGATCATAAGAATCTGAAGTACATCTTTTCGCAGCATGAGTTAAATATTCGACAGCGTCGATGGATGGAGTTAATCAATGATTACGACTGCACCATCGAGTATCATCCTGGTAATGCTAATGTGGTAGCTGATGCGCTTATCCGAAAGTCTTCTTCTCTTTCTACAAAGAAGGCACAGTTGAGTTTTTCATGCGGAAAACACCATAAACCACAAATTACCAAAAACACAGGTTAATTAAAATCCATTGCAGAAAGCAGAATAACCGAGAAACTATAACAAGAATAAACAACATGAAACTCAAAAATCATGCTTTTACTGTCATCAACATCATCCTGATCCATCAAGGATCCAACATTACATGTTATCATTTGGCCTCTTGCCAATCATCTAGATCCACCTCAAGGATCATCACATTGCCATGGGATCTCAATCCCTCATCACATAGTGCCACTTCCTCTCAAGGCTTACATCATCATCATGGGATAGCAATCCCAACACTTTAACCAAACTTAGGTCCTCAGACCATCACATCATGTAAGTTACCTCATCATCAAGTGTAACCATTAGAGCAATGTTACTCAAACATAAATACCTCATAGCCCTTTACCTGGCTATGCATCTATATGAAACACCTGCATGGTTAGTATGCACATTCATCGAATTATATCATCCAACATAGAGCAACATTGATGATTATATGCTTATCATTAAATAAAGAAGCCTATATGCTCATCATTTATTCAACATTATATCTATCATTCCAGATGATCATAAACACATGTAAGGTCATGCCAAGTCATATGGGTATACTCTACTACCTTCAATTACTATCAAGCATGTCGAGGGGTTACCATTATGAGCCAAACGTGATACATACACAAGGTCTAGCATGAAAGCTTTACAGAAGGAACAAGACCCTCACAATAAGTGTCCACTACCCTCACAAGAAGTGTGACGGGTAGGGCACCCTCACTAGAGGTGGTATCGGGCAGGGTAATCTCCCCTATTGCCCAACACTAGAATGCATAACATTTAGCATCTAGTGTGTAGCGTGCAACGCTGTGTTGTGCTCGACGCGTTATGCATCAGGGAACCAAGCATGTCGTGCAACCATGAATATCGTGCACCTCAAGACGGGCAACGATGCGTCAGGTAACAAGGGTACAACGGCCATGAACCCTATCAGGCAACAGAGCTCTTGGGCGTGTCGCTCACCAGGTGCAACATGCATCTATAAGCTACGACTTGGGGATACTCGATGACACTCTGTCGGGCATCGCCACAACACCATGGTGCCCGACGCTAGCTAGCTACAACTTCATAACGTCAAAGGTATGACGACCACTAGGCTACCACCACAGGTCAGGTATATCGGGCAGCAAGGACCCGTTGTGTGACGCCCGACACACCAGGGTCAACAACCAGGAGCCTGACACCTGACACAACCCCACAAACTAGCTAACAAGCTCCACATCTCAACGCAAAATGACCTCAAACCATCACATAGGCTAAGTGTATCGGGCATGGACCATAGGTGACGCCCGACACAACCACAACATGTATCGTCCAAAGCTCAAGGTCAAGAGGGATATCAGACAACACCTCCCCCAAGATCATAACGATCAAGATGCAACTCCACCAGGTCATCATCAACCTTAAGCACAAGGGCACCAAACCCTAATGGATCAAGAAGATGACTCGCCTCTCAACAACTAAGAGAGGGGTCTTTCACATCTCTTATCACCAATCGGGCAACACAAGAAACAACCCTAACAAGGTTTACAACCATCACAAAACTCACCTTTCAAGTCCATGGTGAGAGGAGGGTGTTGCTCAAGCAACTAGAACACAAGCTCACCTCTCAACTTAAACGAGAGAGGGGTATTGCCCATATTACTAGAACTCAAGCTCACTCCTCTAGACCAAGGAGAGAAAGGGGTGTTGCTCACCAAGAAACCCTAGAACACAAGTTCGGTCAACAAGAACAACTAAGCAAGAAACTAAACTAGAAACATGCATGGCCGATATGATCATAAGCAACATATAAGAATATAAAGGAAGGTAGTATAGTTAGGGTTAGGAGTTATGTAACCCGCCTTAAGCAAGCTCCAAGCTCCTAGATCCAAGCACCACCAAGGAAGAAGAGCAAGGCACTCTAGGGTTCGGCCACCACTAGAGGAAGAAGGAGACTCCAAGAAGGATTGGCCACCAAGCTTGCCAAAAGAAGAGGATGTATCGTGCACCAAGAGGGAGGGAGACTAAGGAACTAAAGGGATCCTTAGCAAGGGAAAGGAAATGCATATATAGAAGAGGATGTATCGTGCACCAAGAGGGAGGGAGACTAAGGAACTAAAGGGATCCTTAGAAAGGGAAAGGAAATGCATATATAGAAGAGGATGGAGGAGAAACCAAGGTAGAGCAAAGCAAGGTGTCGCCCACCTAGGGACACTTGTCCATGTGCAAAGCCACCACTCTAGCATGTCTTAACCACATGTCCACGGCCATCTCCACATGCAAGCACCAAGCACCAAGTGTCCACTAGTGGTGACACAAACAAGGTCAAAGAAGGTCAAAGGTCCATGGGCGACACACCACCAGGGCGACACACACCCTGGGCGATACAAGCATGCTCTTGCCCGATACAAGGTCCAAAGAAGCAAAAGAAACACGCCACAAGGCCCAACAAGCTCAACCAAGCCCAAAGGAACTCAAGCAACGAGTCCAAACCTTCCTCTCAACACTAGAGGAAGCAAGGAGAGGGAGGAACACCTCACAAGGTGGCAAACTTGCCCACAAACCCTAGACTTGGGTTAATTGCAAGTAGCACCTCATGCTCTCAACAAAGCACCAAAAAACCCTAATCACCCTCAAAGGTGATTAGCAAGCAACTAAGCAACAGGGTTAAGCAAAGCAAACAAGATAAGTCCTAAACGGAGGCCAGGGTCCTTACAGTAGGTACCTGATTTTTTGTGTGAATTGAATACCAAACACTTTAGTAATCAATTCAATCATAATTCAAGATTAAAATCCTCTTCTAGGTCGAGACCTATGTGTGTGACCCTATAGGTCCCATATCACATTGGCAGTGAATGTCCATAACAACTTAAGACATCACAAGCAAAGAGTGGTGCCTAGTTGGACATCAATGCTACCCAATTGAATGGAAAGTTGGGGAACAACTTCAACCTACAATTTGTGCTTGGAGTTATAGTGTTTGTATATTTGTCACTGATATCCAGATTGAACTCAAGGCACGTAATAGTCATCCTCTTCAACATTCAATCTTGTTTCTTGAACCAGAGAAGACTATCTGAGATATATGTAAGCTCAATATCACATATTGACTCACATGTGCATGGCCATGCATTTCTTAATCTCGCTAATCAAGAGGCCTTGGATATCACACTCCCTTAGGAGGAAAAAATCCCATCTCTATCACTCACAGTCAGTCCCCATGTGTCACAGTCACCCAATCATCACCGTTATAACAACCCATGTTTCAGTATTGAGTTTGATGATGTCAAAACATACCACATGACATGTGATGAGTGTAGTGATTTCAGGTCTAAGAACCACAAACACAACCATCACTATGAGAACTAACTATGATGACCATGATAATGGTTTCCATGTGTCAGTCTCAAGGTGGTTCTATCAGATACACTATTCTCTAACATGCATATGTTTGATTGATTTGATATAGACATATCATGACTAATGAGACTCTGTCATCAACCAACTCACACTCTGATCTTGTGTGTCATAGTTGTCTATCAACCGTCCACATTAACAACCATTTAGGGACATAAGAGAATATACATGTACTCTTAACATTTGTACGATCTCATTTCTCTAAGTCACATGCTTGAAAATATATGTCATTGAGTAATACAATTCTCTAGACAATTATAATGTTACATCATTATCTCATAACTGAATTAAATAGAATAAATTGGAAGCTTGCCTTTATTTATTAACCGAATCAATTACAATTTATGCCATTACAATCATCACATGATTGACTCTCTGGGCATACATACCAATAGACTCCCACTTGCACTTAGAGCCAATCACCCATGAATTGTATTCTAAGTGATCTAACATTTCCATCATGCTTCTACCGTGAAAGTACTTTAGTCAAGGGGTTAACAACATTGTTGTCAGTTGTTACTCTGCAAATCTTTACATCTCCTCGTTGTAGGATCTCTCATATGAGATGGAACTACCTTTGTATATGATTTGGCTGCTGATGCGATATGGGTTCCTTAGCTTGTGCGATAGCTCCATTGTTGTCACAATATAGCTCAACTGCATCACTGATGCTCGGAATGACCCCAAGTTCTATAATGAATTTCATGATCCATACAACCTCCTTTGTTGCATTTGATGCAACAATATACCCGGCCTCTACTGTAAAATCGACAGCTATTTATTGCTTGGAACTCTTCCAGCTTATAGCTCTATTTTTTAGGAAAAACACGAATCCTGATTGTGATTTATAATCATCTTGATCAGTCTAGAAGCTTGCATCAGTGTAACCCTTTACCAACAACTCTTCCTCTTCGCAGTAGACCAAAAACTAATCCTTATTTCTTCTCAAGTACTTAAGGATGTTCTTCACAACTATCCAATGAGCATCACTTGGGTCTGACTAATATCTTCTCATCATGCTCAAGGCATACAAGACGTCTGGACAGGTACATAACATTTCATACATGATCGATCCAACTGCTGAGGCATATGGAATCAAACTCATGTGTTCCCTTTCTTTACAAGAATTGGGACATTGAGCTCTAGAGATGGTGACACCATGACACATAGGCAGGTATCCTCTCTTTGAGTTCTTCATGCTGAACTGCTTCAACACATTATCAATGTATGTGCTTTGACTTAGTACAAGAAGCCTTATGGATTCATCTCTATAGATCTTTATACCCAAGATGTAGATGCTTCTCCCAAGTTTTTCACAGAAAACGTATTTCCAAGCCATGTATTTACCTTTTGTAAAGTAGGGATTCCATTCCCCACCAATAATATGTCATCTACATATAATATGAGGAATTCCACTATGCTCCCGCTAACCTTCTTGTACACACAAGGTTCATCTTTATTTTGAATAAAGCCAAACTCTTTGACTGTTTCATCCAAATGAAGATTCCAGCTTTGAGATGCTTGCTTCATCCATAGATTGACCTTTGTAGCTTGCATACTTTATTTGTAAACTTTGGATCTATAAAATCCTCAAGTCATGTCATATACACATCCTTAAGAAGATTCCCATTAAGAATGCCATTTTAACATCCATATGCCAAATCTCATAGTCATGATAAGCTGCAATAGCAAGCATGATCCTTATGGACTTAACCATGGCCACTGGAGAAAAGGTTTTGTCATAGTCAACACCTTGAACTTGTTTGAAACCCTTTGCAACCAATCTACCCTTATAGGTTTGTACTTTACCATCCATGTCAATCTTCTTCTTGAAGACCCACTTGCACCCTATGGGTTTCACCCCTTCAGGTGGATCCACTAAAGTCCATACTTTGTTGGTATACATGGATTCCATCTCAAATCTCATGGCTTCAAGCCATTTCTCAGACTATGGTGCCTTAATAGCATCTTGATAGGTTATTGGCTCATCATCTATGACCAATTCACTGCCTTCCTGAGTCACAAGATATCCAAATCTCTCAGGCTCAATGTGTGTCCTATTAGATCTATGAGGTATCTGTGTTACTTGAGGAATTTGAGATTCCACAACACCTTGTGATTCTCTTGGTTCCTCTTGTACATCTACCAGTTCTATGTTCTCTTTTTGGTCTCGAACCTCTTTGAGTTCCACTTTCCTCCCACTGATTCCTTTGGAATTGAGATCCATCTCAAGGAATGCAATATCCCTAGCAATAAACACTTTGTTGTCAGGTTGGGAATAAAAGTAATATTCTCTTATTTCTTTAGGATATCCAACAAAATAACATTTATCAGATTTAATACTGAGTTTATCAGAAAACATTCTTTTAACATAAGCCTTACATCCCCAAATCCTCATAAAAGACACTTTGGGACGTTTCCCATTCCATATCTCATATGGTGTCTTTTGAACGGATTTAGATGGCATTTGCTTTAGTGTAAATGTGGCAGTTTCTAGAGAATACCCCTAGAAGTTAGTCGGAAGCTCAGCTAAAATCATAATTGATTGCACCATATACAACAATGTGTGATTCCTTCTTTCTAACACACCATTATGCTATGGTGTTCCATGTGGAGTCCACTGGGATATAATCCCATGGTCTCTAAGAAGGTTCTCAAACTCTTAGTTTAAGTATTCTCCACTTCGATCAGAACAAAGTGCCTTAACACTTTTACCAAGTTGGTTTCATACTTCATTCATAAACTCCTTGAACTTGTCAAGAGTTTCTGACTTATGTTTCATTAAATAAACATAGCCATACCGACTGAAGTCATCAGTAAAGGTAATGAAGTATTAATACCCACCTCTAGTGGTTGTACTAAAAGGTCCACACACATCAGTATGTATGAGTCCTATTAGATCACTAGCCCTCTCATTGTTTCCAGTGAAAGGGGTCTTAGCCATCTTGTCGAACAAACAAGATTCACATGTCTCTATTGATTCGAAAACAAAAGAGTCCAAATAACCATATTTATGGAGTCTAGATATGCGATTCTCATTTATGTGCCCTAGACGATAATGCCAAAGGTATGTTTTATTTGAGTTGTTGAGTTTTAGTTTTTTCATATTAGTTTTATAAACATATGCCTTTAGATCTAACAAGTAAAGACCATAAAACATTGGGGCACTGCCATAAAAGATCCCATCTTTTAAAATAGAACATCGACCATTATTAATATGGAATTCAAATGCATCCTTGTCCATACAAGATTCAGAGATGATGTTTCTATTTATAAAAAAGTACATAATAGCATTTCTTTAACTCTATTACAAGCCATGTAGGCAGAGATATACTATAGGTTCCAACTACACTGGCTGCAACTTGGAGTTCCACCTCGCCTTTTCCCAAAGGCCTACTTCATTTTCGATCCTGCATATGGGAACATATGTGAGATCCACATCTGGTATCTAGTACTCGTGATGAAGAAGTAGATAGGTTTATCTCAATAACATATATATCTGAAGTGGAGATCACCGTACCCATCTTCTGCTTCCTGAAAGCCTTCAAGTATAAAGGATGAGTTCCTCTTGAACTTTTCTTCCTCCTTATCTTGAGTATTGAAGTTTTGGATTTATGCTTGGCCACATAACTCCTCTCGATCTTGCTTTGATCCTTGGACTCAACTATGTTTATCACCACTACGGGCTTGTCCTTCTTCAATTTTGCTTCAACATGGATCAACATGGCTAGCTAGCAAATTTGACATCTATCCAACCACATTATTCACATGATAACATGCAATAAAGGGGCTATACGATTCTGGCATTGAATTTAGAATCATATCACTGGCCAACTCTTGGATCAAGGTGAATCCTAATTCTTAAAGATGATACACATTCCCAATCATATTGAGCACATGTTCTTCTACTGAGGCTCCCTCTGTCAGCTTAGAATCAAGTAGCACCTTTAGGATACCATCCCTTTCTTGTTTTTTAAGGCCAAGTGTCACTATGTAGCAACTCATAGTTCATGCAACTAAGCATAATGTATTTTATCTCTAAGCCATCATTGGCATGCTTCTAGTATGCATCCACTTGTGCCCTAGGTGCATCAGGAGTAGGTATTTCTGGCACTGGTTTGTCAAGGACGTAGAGCTTGCACTCTTCATTGAGAACCCTTCTCAAAGTCCAAAACCAGTCATGAAAATTTTTCCCGTAAAGTTTGTCCTTCTTAAGGACCGATTGCAATATGTATTTGTTCATCATTTGATTCTACAAGATAAAATTGGCATTTGTCAAAAACTTTTGATTTGATTGGAAAATTTTTACGATATTAATTAGGTCTTTAATTACTATTTCTCACACTATTTTAGTTCAAATTGATAGCCCTCACATACCAATTTAGAATATTGCAATGTACAATATTCTAGTGGGACAAATCCAAGATAATTCAACTGTGGCCCAATCAACACCGCAAAACACACTCAATTACCAAGGTAGGCAACTTTTGCCAATTGCATCATATGCAATTCTGGATAGACAATATGTGCAACTCCTTGCCATACTCATCTACATGATTGTGGGCTTAGACGCTCTAAGAATCACCAGATTAGGCCTGACCCAACAACCGACACGATAGATATGCACCATACGGAGGCAAAACCTACATATCTACCAACACACTTCCATAAGATAGATGGCGCAACACACAGAGGCATAATCTACACTTGGTCAATCAATATTTTCATGTGGGTTGATATTGGAAATAATCTAAGACTTAATATAATTTTTGTTTGAGGGAGTTTTTATATACAAATATATATACTATATCCAATCACCACATATAGTATGTATCATATACATGCTATATCCCACAATGAAAACATGCAATAAATGAAGTGATGGTTATGGCCAGCCTAATGTAATTCCTTAGAGACACATGGAATTACCACATCTAGGTCTACATCACATGCAAAAACCTGTTGTAGATGAAGATCAATGCTTGCCAATCCGGGATGATTGGTGCAATCCTTGAACCGATCAGCTTGCCTCCAGACTGATTGTTAGGTCATCTCACTAGTCGTCTGGTTCCATCAGTCCACCATCTGCTAGCTCCTCCAGTATATATGTTGGGTCCACTAGCCGGTCGGTTCGAAACATCCACCTGGTCCTCCATCCAGTTGGCTCGTCTTCAGAACATCATATTCTTCCTCATAATAGGAAAGTAAACTATCCTACTTTTACACGATTATAGAGAAACCATGAGTTACATTTTATGGGAGCAAGGGTAGGAAATACTTAACTTTACATTGTGAAGATAAGATAGAGGCTCGGTTCACAGACTGATATAAAAGGAACAACCAACCATACAACCATGCACAGATAATAGGGGTTATTGGTCATAACCGCGCTATACATCCACCATCAAAACCACTTTTTGGGTAACACATGTAAATTGCACACACATATATGTATATTTATGTATATATATGTATGTATGTATATATATATTTATATATATATATATATATATATATATATTAGTTTGGGATTATCGTGCTATTTGATTGGATAAATATTATTCACAACACATGAAATAAAAGA
This sequence comes from Alisma plantago-aquatica, assembly GCA_963693085.1. Taxonomy (NCBI): domain Eukaryota; kingdom Viridiplantae; phylum Streptophyta; class Magnoliopsida; order Alismatales; family Alismataceae; genus Alisma; species Alisma plantago-aquatica. The sequence continues at coordinate 259,333,800 of OY856409.1, forward strand.
ATGACAAAACCAAAATCTGATCATATGATTATCCCATAATATAGTTAATTTTCGTTGGCTCTAATACCATTGTAGGGAAATATGGCTACATAGTAGGCAATGAAAACAAAAAATTTATCTACCATATTCCCATAAACCATCAAATTGCGTCAATAACTATAAGATGGGAAGGATTGTTTCGAGGATATACCTGGTCTTGAAGCAAGTTCAACAACATATCCTCGTTGTTGTAGATACACAACTATTGACTAGTTGCTCTTGAACGGTGTCTGTGTAGCTCCTGGTCTTCACCACAGACAGTAGACGGGACAACTTCTACAATGACTCCTGTGGTCTCGCAACAGACTATGAGTTGATGTTTCTCTCCTAGTAGCAGCCAAAGGACTCCTGCCTCTAGAGAAGTCAACACGGACCGCCTAGAACTCCCTTCATCTTGCTAGAACGGATAGGAAGGAGTTTTCCCTCCATTGGCATACTAGTCACCAACTTTCTCTCCCACAATAATGATCCTCAGTTGTTCTCTCCTGTAGCTATCCCTCCCTAGTCAGGTAGGACTTGCTTGGGCTCTCTTGGTTACCACAACTAGAAAGGGAAACAATTATTAGAGCAACCGATTCTCAATTGTCTATGTTGTGCTCTGGAAAGCCCCCAATACCCCTCTATTTATAGGAGGGGTTTGGGTCAGGGTTCCCAGTCGATGTAGGAGCGGAAGGGACAAAAAGATCTCAAAAGTTTCACAACCTACAAACACCCAAACGGCCATCTGGTGACCCAGATGGTCGCCTGGCATGTGAGACAGTTGTCTGGCACATGAGACGGTCATCTTGCACTATGAGACAGTCATCTAGTAGTTTACCAATCACATAATGAAATTGACAATTCATTTCCCATTAAGCTAAACATTATTTCCTTGCACCACAATAATTGTGCAATCAAAATGACTTGTAAAAGTATCTAAAACCTTCCTTTAGCCTAACTGAGTAATCTCACCCATGCGAGACAGTCGTCTCGCTCACCCAGACGGTCATTTGGTAAGCCAAGCCGGTCAGTTCAACAGAATGAAATGGTTGGTTCATACCTCAATTTGAGCAGAACTTAGCCAATTTCAGTTTGAATCAACATGATACACCAAACGATCGTCTCAACTATTGAGACAATTGTCTTGCACTCTAGATGGACATCTCATACAATGAGCAATAGTGTACCCAGCTGATTTGTTGTATGAATTGAATACCTAAACACTTTAGTAATCAATTCAATCATCATTTAAGATTAAACTCTTCTTCTAAGTTGAGACCTATGTGTGTGACCCTATAGGTCCCATATCATGTTGTTAGTGAATGTCCATAACAACTTATGACATCACATGCAAAGAGTGGTGCCTAGTCACACATCAGTGCTACCCAATTGAATGGAAAGTTGGGGAACAACTTCGACCTACAATCTGTGCTTGGTGTTATAGTGTTTGTATAAATCCTTTATCACTGATATCTAGATTGAACTCAAGGCACAAAATAGTCACCCTCTTCAACATTCAATGTTGTTTCTTGAACTAGGCCAGATTGTCTGAGATATATAAGCTCAATATCACATATTGACTCACATGTATATGGTCATGCATTTCTCAGTATCATTAATCAAGAGGCCTTGGATATCATACTCCCTTAGGAGGGACAAATCCCATCTCTATCACTCACAGTCAATCCCCATCTTTCGCAGTCACACAATCATCACCGTTGTAACAACCCATGTGTTAGGACTACGTTTGATGATGTCAAAGCACTAAATGACATGTGATGAGTGTAGTGATTTTAGGTTTAAGAACCACAAACACCACCATCACTATGAGATATGAGTATGACGACCATGGTAATGGTTTCCATGTGTCAGTGTCAAGGTGGGTCTGCTAATAAACTATTCTCTAACATGTATACGTGTGATTAATTTGATATAGCTATATCATGACTAATGAGACTCTGTCATCAACCAACTCACACTCTCATCTTGTGTGTCATTGTTGTCTGTCAACCTTCCACAATAACAACCGATCAAGGACATAATGAGAATATATATGTACTCTTAACATTCGTATGATCTCATTTCTCCAGGTCACGTACTTGAGGACATACCTCATTGAGTAATACAATTTTCTAGACATTTACAATGTCACATCATTATCTCATAACTGAATTAAACAAAATAAATTGGAAGCTTTCCTTTATTTATTAATCAAATAAATTCTAATATATGCCATTACAGTCATCACATGATTGGATCTCTGGGCATACATACCAATAAAAGGAGGGTTGGTGGCAGGTTGATGACTAACCACAAAACTTTGTCACTTTCTATGACATAGATCCTTATACAAATTTTGTTGGAGCATCTCTACCTATCGATATGCTACATCGACAGTTATATACATGCAAGGGGTTTTGACACATCGACGCTAGGTTGTGTTGAAGGACATGCAACTATTTCTACACCTTATAGGGGTTTGTAAAGAAGCTAGTCCTACTACATCATTTCCCAGACATAGTGAAAAAAATGTGAAAGTGAAACATTTTCGATGGGGGCAGGTAAAGAAGAAAGTTCAACAAAAAAGGATTACAGTGCGATCTTGGAAAGTCTTTGGAGATGGAGGATATAATGAATAGAAGAAAAGACAATAAAAATTTATTATAGGAAGCCAAATGGATAGGAAAATGATGCAGAGAGATTGGAGACACATGTTAAAATATGGTATATAGGCTTGGCAAGAACATAAATGGCATAGGCATTATAGTTGTTCAGATGTTGAATGATGATGTTGTCAAGATCACAAGGATGGGTGATAGAATCATAACTATCAAGGTTGATGTCATGGTACAAATTTTAACATTATTTGTGCTATGCACCCCAATTTGGCCTTAGTGAGGAGTTAAGAAGGATTTTGAGATAGCACAGACGAATTGATGCACGAAATAACAATAGAGGAGAAGATCATTATTGAGAGTGATTTAACTAGCATTGCGGGGAGTAGCAATGCTGGATATGTGAGAGTTCATGGGGTTTTTGGATAGGAAAACATAAATGGAGAAGGAAAGAGTATATTAGACTTAGCAGTTGCATTTGATATGATTTGAGAAGCACCTATATCAAGAAAAGAGATTCTCATAAGATTGCTTTCAAGAATGGGTGCAATTGTAGACAAATTGATTACTTCCTTACAAGAAGGGTGGATTGTAAAGTATGCAAGGATTGTAAAGTGATTCCTAATAAGAACTCACAACCCAACATAGGTTGGTGGTTTTGTATAATAGCATCAAGATAAATAAAGACAAGTATAAAATAAACAAGATAGCAAGATAAAGTGGTGGAATTGCAAAGGAGAAAAGAAATCTACTTTTTATGATAAGCTCATCATGCAGTGCACTTGAGACTTGGAGTCTAATGCTAGCACTATGTGGCATAATATGAGCTCCTATATAAAAAATTTTCCAAAGAGGTTTTGTGGGAGTCCAAAGGGTGTGTGTTACACCCCAATCTCACAATTACCATTAATCATGAGATTAGGACATAAATTGAGGATTTAATGAAATACAAAGATCATCCTTAACTTTTTCTTCTTTTTCAAAATCTTTATTTTCTCGCATTGAATCACATAAACAAACTTTACAAGAGAATTAAACCTTGATTACTCTAATATGATCTCAACATTAATGATACACATCCATACATTCATCCTGTTTCTCACACTTCCATGTACATACGACAAGATAGTCAAATGCATTCTCTCTTATTAAGGAAACAAAGATACAAACATCATTTACAACTCTCTCACATCTATAACAGGATCTAGAGTGACAGGGACTGACTGAACTTAACTATACTCAGACTTAACTCTTGTGGAAGATCTACTCTAATGCAATGGCCTTCTTCAAGTCCATGTGATATCCCTAAAAATTGTGAGTAGAGGGGTGATCCTACTCGCTCAATGAATGAGTACTTCAAAGAAGCAGTCTAAAGCACTGATATAATTATAGATATACTTTTGAGCAATTGATATCAATTATAGCGGCAGTAAGCTTTAAAGAGATTGATCATTTACAATCATAAATATGGCATGACACTCTAGATGTCAACAAGAGTAAATCAATATATGAGCATGCTTGATTAATTTCAAAGAGAACTAATAATTCAGAAACATACAAAGAATAATTGCTGGGAAACTGTACTCGAATTTTTCTTAGCCTTTCTTACTTATAAAAAACTATTTAAAACTTATATTATCATATTTTAGCTTATGCCCTGATAATATGCAATGTACTCTACATATGAAGACTCGTAGAGAACTACAATCTCACCGTACAAGACTTAGCTTAAAACCTGGGAAGTTAAGCCTAGAACTGAATCCGGGTCTACTTGACTCAAACCGTCACGTCTGACTAAGGCGGCTAAACAACTGGCCTTTAATTGGACCTCTCATTCTAGGCTGAGTACACAAGCGGAGGGTCTGAGATGCTCTGTGGGCCACATCTTGGTACGCTCTGTGGGTACCTATGGGTTACCACCGGAATCTCCGGTTCATGTTGGGTAACCTATCTTCTCTTAGGAGACTTCCTCAAGGGTTTCATCTCCCCGCATACTCTGTGGGTGCGTTCCGATCCCCGTATACTGGTCACTGCCAGGGTGGATTGTTTCCTCCCTACAGTGTAGACATCTGTAGGGAATCCACAGTGTTCAGGGCACCTATGTCTATTATTTTATTATTCTTGGAAAGCTCTTACTATATTGTATCTTTTCCCTTACTTATACTTGACTCTGGTATCTCTATGGTACCTTGTCTATTTATTTGAAGTTTATAATACAACATGCATATCATTCTAAACTCGACAGAGCAATATACTCAAAACACTGTAATATCATGAGAAATCAACATTTTATACCTACAGGCAGACTAAAATTCTTAAATAACAGAATACATGTCCACTTGCTACTTTATACACTAGAATCATGCAATTGAACTTATTAATACACTGATAAGAGTTAATTACTTAACATACGAGTAATCATCATTTTCACCTATAAATTATTTGTACTTTCTCAGAAAGCATGCACCTCAACCCAAATCTTGAGTTGTGCATCACCACATCTCATATTGAGATCATTGATATCAAAATACTTGATTCATTGAACACCCTATACTTAGGGTTTCATTTACATCATTCACTTATCACATGGCTCTCATAAAGATTTCATGCGACATAAACATTCATTGAATAAAAACTACTATCAACAAATCATATAAAATCAATATATGTATGAAACCTTGGAACTGAGCTGAATTTGGGTTTCCATGCCATTCACTGAGATAACATGCATCAATAATAAAATTGAATAAATAAAGTCTATCATGTCAAGAAAATCCATTTAAATGGATTTCTCGATATCTATTCGCAAATATCCAACTTTCCTCACATATAGGGTTTCACCCTCTTTACTGAGATATCAAACAACACTATTCACCTTAAATGAAATCCAAGATAGTATCTGACATATATGTACTATGAATTCAGATAAAAAATCGTTCATAACCAAGGGGATCCAAATAAACAAATTTCTCTATTTAATTATATAGCAATTTCAGTCATAGACAAATTCCCTATATTTCAGTTTACTCTTATAACCTCTGCGAATACTTAGGGAATTCTCATTAGGATGTATTGTATACATTTCTAATATGATTTTATCATCTGAAATTCATCCAAATAGAGGAAGAATCCATTTCATATCATTTTGCAACAACTTAGATCAAACACACAATTCAGGGTTTGTAGTCACATACTAAGCAATTAAAGATTATGGATGATTTAACCAATTTTTGTACAATATACTATTTAAAGGAAGTTCCCACTCACCCTAAGGTGTGAAAACACCTTAAATACGCAGCTCATCCCTAAAAATCTCGATCTCATATCACATCCCTAGCAATTCACCTGATTCTTCTTCCTTTCAACTCAAAAACCCTAAAATGAGGGATTATGAAGAAAGAGTGAGAAAATGACTTGATTTGATATGATTTCGAATCCAATCAGGGGAGGGATGAAATCTTGACATTGGAGATAAGATTCACCATGAAACTATATCCAAAGAAGCTAAACTTACATGATTTCATCATTCCTCGGACTGCAAAACCCTAGGTCAGCATCTCCATCACTTTCTCCTCTCAAACCCTAACTCTCCCTCTCTCTCTAGGATTTCGTTTCTCTGGAATGAATAAAAAATTATGAGAGCTGTTAGTGTGTTAGGTTGACCATATAGAGCAATTGAGCTGCTTGGGTCATTTGCACATTGACCCCTCACTAAACTTTTTCTTATTTCAGCAGATTTTTCTATCATAAAAATATTAGTGTAATTCATGTATTTTAGAGATCAAACCTTCTCCAAAAATTATGAAAATTTTACATGTTGTTTTTTTATTGATTTTCAGATCTCCATTTAAAATTTCAGATCATTTGGAGTTACCAATAAATAAGTAAAAATAAAACACTACACTCCTAAAAAGCACTCTGTCAGCATTTTGGTCGAAGTATAGTTCGTTTGAGAACCACATTCAAAGAACACTCAAATATTCTGAAATTTTCTCCAATATGAATTATTAAGTTATACATATCATATCCAAAATTCAATTAAATACAAAATTTGTAGAAAATATGAAAAATTATTTACCACACTTCTATCCTGATCAAATTCCATATTCATGTACTATCAAAACCCTAATTTTTGCCGATTAGGGTTTACATTTTCTCAAACCCTAATTATACAAAGAGATAACATACTTGGGGTTCTGATTAGGTTTAAAATATCATGATTGAGATATCATCATTAATCATATTTAATCAATGAGCAATATAACTAAGCATGTATTCATCCACATAAACCCTAACTTACCCATTAAGCTCAGATACTGTCATAACAATTCTTCCCCCTTAAAAAGGTTTCACCCTTGAAACATAAATATGCAAGTAAAGTACATTCAGGGTTTATTTTAAGCTTCTAAAATATTACATATCATTATATTCTTGTATTTCATACTTGAATGCAGTTTTCAACATTAAGTCCTTCATTTCTTTTCTAATCACAACATGTTTGAAACAGTTCCCAATGATATCCAACGAATTCTCTATGCCACAATCAATCATAAGATAGAGAGATAAACAACCATTTCAATATTTTCATACTCTTGAGGTGTTACCTCAACTTTGATAATCTGATCCAAATATCTCAATTCATACGACTCAATATGTACTATTGTTATATACTACCTCTAAGTCACAAAAGAGAGTTCACCATGTTGTTTTGAATTTTTACTATTGTGCTACTCAAATAGCAAAACAACCTTGAGTTGGAAGACTCGATTCAACAGCAATGTACAATACTACTCACGACATCCCCATTGCATCATGGATGCATAAGATGAAGCATTACCATCACATTCCATATTATTCTCAAGTATGAACCCACACATAATTCAAGGTGTAACCATCGAGTTATAGCATACTAAGGTTTCAACAACAGTAACAAAGTACTCTATGATTGTATTAGTCATTCAAGGACTATTCATACCCAATTACCATCACTTAGTTATATTAAAGCTAGGTATAACAAGCTATACCTCATTAGGGTTACATATCAATACAATATGGTTATCATCCCTTCTATTCATATGAGTGAATAGGTAAGACTACCTTATTCAGGGTAACCCTTCATTTGTTCCATCATTATTCAACCCATATCACCATACCACAATTGTACAATACTAAGATGGATTACTGGTATGAATGACTACAACTATCAGACACCTTTAATTAACATATTGCTTGCACATGTACACTAAAATCATATGTAGAACCAATTTACATCCCTTAATATACCTTCAACAAATTATACTTCGAAAAACAAATTCACATATTACTAAAAGCCATTATTTTCTCTTATCTCTCTCCTCATTCACTACTACTTACTTTTTGCTACTTATCCTTCTCATTTTAATCATGTAGATTAAACATTCCTAAAATTGAAACATACAAGATACAAATAGATTATTCATCATTCTTGCCATCACTGCAAGAATTTATCTCATATCACACTTCACTCATATTGTATTTCTCCTTTTGTTCAAAACACACTTGTTACATTTCAAATTTATATCTTACTCTTTACTCTGAATCATTTCCGTATTGTTTATATACATTTTAGATTAGCTATCTTTAAACCCTAGATTACTACCAGTGCTAGTTTACTTCTCATAGTGCAAATCTCATGATCTTGTTTTATAGAGATGCTAGTATTCAAGGTTAAATCACTAGTGACATACCTTGAACTACTACAACTCTAAACATTCTAGGGTTTGGTCCTTATCAGTAGCATGACATTATTGTGATGTGACTTTGCTCCCTTAATTTGAAATTCAAACTTTGGATCTCACAAGTTTTACTAAGGTCTTTCTTATCTTCTCAATTGAATTTTATTTCTCTTACTTGACCTATTCAGATAGATTACATTCTCAATTACCCTGCTAGGGTTTCATCATCATATTGTGTGTCATTATTACATTCACTAGATGTCTCTACCACAGTGGTTATGCATCATATATGATTCATTTTCTTATCACTTCATTCCCACATTGCTCTCATTAAGGAAGTTATGAAAGAGAAGATGATTCTGAGACTTAGAATTCTTATCTTTAAACATTCAATAATACATTTCTCATATGTAGGTTTAATTAATTATCAACAAGGATACTTGACTAATTAGCACTTTCTTGAATCTCGCAACCTCTTTCTTTTATAATCTATATTACTCCATTATGTTTCAAACCCTTCTTTACTTTCCATAATCCCCTTACCATATACTACTATTCCACATGTCATCTTTAACTTCTAGTTTTCTCTTATGATCATGTTGCTTCTTTTATGTGTATGATCATGTATACCATGTTGCACATATTTCATGGGTGAAACATGGTTTCTCTTTCAATCAAGTTTTTCCTTCCTAAATATAGTCTACCTTTGTATGACTTATTCATTTATTTAGCTACGCTTTTGTTCTTCTTTTAGAAACTAGTTTGTTGTTCTATCTCATTTTATATTTATGCTCTTAATTCATGTTACTTATCTTGTTTATAACCCTAATATTTCTAGGGTTCCTCTCTAGACCATCCTTCCACTATATACCTGACCAGGGTATACATGAAAGAATAGACAGAGTAGCTTGATACTGGTTGATCCAAGTACTCAGATACCGGGCCAGGATATCCAAATACTCAAATCCCCAGAGCTAACATCATAACATCTCCTATCTACCACACTTATGACTCTAACTTACTAACTTAATGGTCCCTGCCAACTTAGCCTAAGCTCTTTACACCCCAATCTCACAATTACCATTAATCATGAGATTAGGGCACAAATTGAGGATTTAACGTAATACAAAGATCACCCTTAACTTTTTCTTTTTTTCAAACTCTTTGTTTTCTCGCATTGAATCACATAAACAAACTTTACAAGAGAATTAAACCTGGATTACTCTAATATGATCTCAACATTAATGATACACATCCATACATTCGTTCTGTTTCTCACACTTCCATGTACATACGACATGATAATCAAATGCATTCTATCTTATTAAGGAAACAACGATACGAACATCATTTACAACTCTCTCACATCTATACAAGGACCTAGAGTGACAGGGACCGACTGAACTTAACTATACTCAGACCTAACTCTTGTGGAAGATCTACTCTGATGCAATGGCCTTCTTCAAGTCCATGTGATATCCCTAAAAATTGTGAGTAGAAGGGTGAGCCTACTCGCTCAGTGAATGAGTACTTCAAAGAAATAGTCTAAAGCACTGATATAATTACATATATACTTTTGAGCAACTGATATCAATTATAGCAGCAGTAAGCTTTAAAGAGATTGATCATTTACAATCATAAATATGGTAGGATACTCTAGATATCAACAAGAGTAAATCAATATATGAGCATGCTTGATTAATTTCAAAGAGAACTAATAATTCAGAAACATACAAAGAATAATTGCTGGGAAACTATACTTGAATCTTTCTTAGCCTTTCTTACTTATAAGAAACTCTTTAAAACTTATATTATCATATTTTAGCTTATGCCCTGATCATATGCAGTGTACACTACATATGAAGACTCGTAGCGAACTACGATCTCACCGTACAAGACTTAGCTTAAAACCCGGGAAGCTAATCCTAGAACTAAATCTGGGTCTGCTTGACTCAAACCGTAATGTCTGACTAAGGTGGCTAAACAGCTGGCCTTTAACTGGACCTCTCCTTCTAGGCTGAGTACACAGGCAGAGGGTCTAAGACGCTCTGTGGGCCTCATCTTGGTATGCTCTGTGGGTACCTCTGGGTTACCACTGGAATCTCCGGTTCATGTTGGGTAACCTATCTTCTCTTAGGAGACTTCCTCAAGGGCTTCGTCTCCCTGCACGCTCTGTGGGTGTGTTCTGATCCCCGTATACTGGTCACTGCCAGGGTGGATTGTTACCTCCCTACAGTGCAGACATCTGTAGGGAATCTACGATGTTCAAGGCACCTATGTCTATTATTTTATTATTCTTGGAAAGCTCTTACTACATTGTATCTTTTCCCTTACTTATACTTGACTCTGGTATCTCTATGGCATCGTGTCTATTTATTTGAAGTTTATAACACAACATGCATATCATTCTAAACTCGATAGAGCAATATACTCAAAAAACTGTAATATACTGAGAAATCAACATTTTATACATGCAGGCAGATTCTTAAATAATAGAATACATGTCCACTTAATACTTTATACACTAGAATCATGCAATTGAACTTCTTAATACACTGATAAGATTTAATTACTTGACATATAAGTAATCGTCATTTGCACCTGTAAATTATTTGTACTTTCTTGGAAAACATGCACCTCAACCCAAATCTTGAGTTGTGCATCACCACATCTCATACTGAGAACATTGATATCAAAATCTTGATTCATTGAACACCCTATCCTTAGGGTTTCATTTACCTCATTCACTTATCACATGGCTCTCATAAGGATTTCATGCGACATATTCACTGAATAAAGACTACTATCAACAAATCATATAAAATCAATATATGTATGAAACCTTGGAACTGAGCTGAATTTGGGTTTCCATGCCATTCACTGAGATAACATGCATCAATAATAAAATTGAATAAATAAAGTCAATCATGTCAAGAAAATCCGTTTAAATGGATTTCTCGATATCTATTCGCAAATATCCAACTTTCCTCACATCTAGGGTTTCACCCTCTTTACTGAGATATCAAACAAACACTATTCACCTTAAATGAAATCCAAGATAGTATCTGACATATATGTACTATGAATTTAGATAAACAATCGTTCATAACCAAGGGGATCCAGATAAATAAATTTCTCTATTTAATTATACAACAATTTCAGTTATAGACAGATTCCCTATATTTCAGTTTACTCTTATAACCTCTGTGAATACTTAGGGAATTCTCATTAGGATGTATGGTATCCATTTCTAATATGATTTTATCATCTGAAATTCATCCAAACAGAGGAAGAATCCATTTCATATCATTTTGCAACAACTTAGATCAAACACACAATTCAGGGTTTGTAGTCGCATACTAAGTAATTAAAGATTATGGATGATTTAACCAATTTTCATGCAATATACTGTTTAAAAGAAGTTCCTACTCACCCTAAGGTGTGAAAACACCTTAAAAACCCATCTCATCCCTAAAAATCTCGATCTCATATTAAATCCCTAGCAATTCACCCGATTCTTCTTCCTTTCAACTCGGAAACCCTAAAAATGAGGGATTATGAAGAAAAAGTGAGAAAAGGACTTGATTTGATATGATTTCAAATCCAATCAGGGGAGGGACGAAATCTTAGAGAAGATTCACCATGAAACTATATCCAAAGAAACTAAACTTCCATGATTTCATCATTCCTCGGACCGCAAAACCCTAGGTCAGCATCTCCATCACTTTCTCCTCTCAAACCCTAACTCTCCCTCTCTCTCTAGGATTTCATTTCTCTAGAATGAATCACGAATTATAAGAGCTGCTAGTGTGTTAGGTTGACCATATAGAGCAATTGAGCGGTTTGGGTCAATTGCACATTGATCCCTCACTAAACTTTTTCTTATTTCAGCAGATTTTTCTATCATAAACATATTGCTGTAATTCATGTATTTCAGAGATCAAACCGTCTCCACAAATTATGAAATTTTATGTTGTTTATGATTGAGTTTCAAATCTTTAGTTAAAATTTCAAATCATTTGGAGTTACCAATAAATAAGTAAAAATAAAATACTATACTACTAAAAAGCACTCTGTCAGCATTTTGGTCAAAGTATAGTTCGACCGAGAACCACATTCAAAGAACACTCAAATATTCTTCAAATTTTCTCCAATATGAATGATTGAGTTATACATATCATATACAAAATTAAATTAAATACAAAATTTGTAGAAAATATGAAAAATCATTTACCACACTGCTATCCTGATCAAATTCCATATTCATGTACTATCAAAACCCTAATTTTTGCCGATTAGGGTTTACATTTTCTCAAACCCTAATTATACAAATAGATAACATACTTGGGGTTCTCATTAGGTTTAACACATCATGATTTAGATATCAATCATTAATCATGTTTAATCAATG